>OV839569.1:9604266-10301328 GCA_929447395.1 Epistrophe grossulariae | reverse complement strand
TACATCGACTTGTAGTGTGTTTATCTTAGTTTTTTAATTAACGAATTCCAATGAAAGTTTGAATTCTAAGGGCTCTGGTTTTGGTCGGCTGCAGGGCAATTTTTCGGTTATATCCATATCAGCCCTGCGATGCTGCCCTTCTGCTTGCTAAGACTCCACTCTTCTTGTATATCTATCTATGGCTTGACTAGATTCTTCTCAAATGTTTGTGCGCCTCTCACGCCTTTCAATCAAATTGAAGGGTTTTCAGACTTCAGTTTGTCAAACAGAGAGAGAGAGAGATAGAGAGAGAGTAAGAAGATACGGTTTGGATAGAAAAAAAAAAATCATTCAGGATGCGAATCCTTCTTACTTCCTTCCTGACTCTAGGGCTATTTCTGTTGCTGCTTTATTCTATATACACTGATGGTGCTGTTCCAAAGTAAAAAGGAACGTCGATTTCGGACAAATATTGACTTATAAGGATGTGTATATTTTGTAGGGGGTGAATAGAACATCGAAAATCCTTCAACCCTTTTTCTATTCGTACTCTCATCATATAGATTATGTAGGTATGTATCTAAGTGTAAGTGTGTGTAAATGTATGTGTTGACATTAGAAGAACACGATTCTTTATTTCTTCAGCTTCCTTCCTCTAGAATTTTTCGCTTTTTTTTTTTTTTTGTTTTTTGTTGATTTCTTGTATTATTACTTCTCGTACTTATGTTTATCCTTTGGAATTGATGTTGCGCTTGCTATAACTTCCTATACACATCGTTTTTTTTTGTTTTTGTTTTTTGTTTTTTGGTTTTGTTTTATTTTGATTTTTTGCCTTTCTCGCTAGATACAAAGTTCTTAATTAATTCGGAAATGAAAAGGGTGAAAATCCATGAAAAATTTTGCACCCACATTGAGTTTTTTGATGTAAGACGATTGATGGTATGGCATTAAAATAGTATAGGTAGATATATGATATGGTACAGAAAGAGAAAAGAAGGACTTTATAGAATAGTCCTTTTTATCTGGGCACAAGATCCCCAAAGGAATATAATGTGTGTATAGAATATTGGCGTGTTGGAAATAAAATGAAAAAAAAAAGAAGAGGTTTTGAATACACACACTCAATTACATACAAACACTTAATCGTTATCGGCTTTTTAATTACTTAATTCTCCCTTCTATACATTATATCTATACTCCCCTCACTTTGTGGCTATATTGCAATGTACATATGTATGTAAAATATATTATGATGGTGAAAAGAGTTCTGTTTTTTTTTGTTTTTGTTCGTGTATACGTTAATTAACCATATAAGCTGGATATATGTTGGAATAACATTCAATTGATTGAGGAGGTTTATCCTTTTGTGTTGCTTCATAAAAACATATCTACACACTTTTATATATGTTCGGTGTTTATGTGTGATTCTAAATTGATTACATGGCAAGATAATATCGTGTAAATAAGCTTTTTTGTGAAAAAGTTTTTTGTTTACTTTTTAATAATTGGATTGCTAGCAATTATATAGGAGAAGATATCCTTATCGTATGTATACATAAATCCAAGGGAGAAGGTGAGCCACCTATATATAGTGTTGGTCCGGTTGGTCAAGGATCTAGACCAATTAACCAGAGACTTTGATTTAAAGTTAAAGCTATTGGATGCTTTTATGAAATTGGAAATCGTTTTCAAATTTTATTTTAATAAAATTCAGATTAGGTTTAAGATAAGATGTCTAGGGATGTTAGAATGTAAATAATCTGCGACCAAATATATAAAAAAATGTCAAAAACCTTAAACATTTAAGAAAAATCTATTTTGAATGGCATCTGGCAGTTGGCACGCATTTGGTACTATACCTATAGGCTATAATATAACTTGAAAAAGGTTGAAGGAAATACGGTTTACAATAAGGGAGTCACAAAATTTGTTTTATAAAAATGTATGGAATAAAATAAATAACCATACAAAATTCGACACTTGTATTTTAAAATTCATATGGCAGATATTTTATATCCCTCGTAAAACAAATTTATTTTTTTTTATTTTTTTAATAATTTGTGTAATTTTTTCTCTTGTTTGAAAGTTTAAATTGCTATCTACTCATTAAAAAAAATCAATTTATTTGTATATCTTGAAAGTGACTGGCAGACGTTTGGCACTTTAATAAAAAATAAAATATTTAACAAATGATTTGATACTTTTCTTTAGGCGAACGAAAATCCAAAAAGTATACCGTTTTTGCATTTTTCAAAAGCATCTGTCAGAAATTTCTACCCTTTCGTTTATATTTTAGTTCATAATTAATTTACCATTTATTTCTTTCAAGGAAAAAAAACAAGGTACAAGGTACAGATTTCTGATTTTATTTGAATATTAGTTGAGAGTTTTGCTGAGATATATGTAACTTCTGAAAAACGATTTAAATATTTTCGGTCACACCAATAAATTTCCAAAAATTCAATTTTTTGAATATTTCTAATGGAACAAACACAAGAGTTTGAGAACTTGAAATCGTATATGCTTTTATTTTCAGATTGACTTGGCATTTAAATGGAATTTAAGGAATAACTAAAATAATACCAAAAAATTGTTTTTCATTTTTTCAAATACATCTGGCAGAAAATTAATCTTTGAATAATGTAATTGGCTCATGATTTTTAATCAGTTATACTCTCGAACATATATAGGTAGCTGTAAAAATAAAATGAAGTAGCTTAAATCAATTCATATCAGTCGTTTTCTTTGCATATTTTGCATACGTCTGGCAGTAATTTCATTTTTTGAAAAACGTCTTTGCCACTTATTTTCTTACATGCGAAGACAAGCACAGATTTTGACATTTAAATATAAATATAACCAAAATAAAAATGTGTTTGAAACTTTTAAACGATCTGGCAGATATTATCAATTTTTTAAAAACATCTTAGCATTTTTTATGTTGCAATTATTGACTGCTGGTTGTTTGGGATTCTTTTTAAAGAAATCTTAACCACGTTCATAAAAATAATTGAATATTTGACATACGTCTGGCAGTAATTTCTCTACTTGACAAACTTCTTTGTCACTTGTTTTCTTACATTAGGACAGACACAGATTTTGTTTTAAGGAAAAATATGGACATCTAAAGAAATAACAAAAAAAAATGTGTTTAAATATTTTAAACGATTTGGCAGATATTATTAACTTTTTAAAAACATATGAGCTTTTTGCAACTAGGTCATGACTGCCGATTTTGTGTGATTTTTTTTAAAGAAATCTTAAGCACTCCTTATAAAAATAGAGAGAGACCTATAATAATACGGAGCGGGGTACTCGAGTGACGCAAATATCTAAGGTTCTTTCAAAAAACTCAAGTTTGAGTTAAAGAAAGGTCTGTCCTAATGGTTGATCTCTCGCCAAGCTTTGAAGGAATTAATTGATCACACAGACTTTATATAATATACATGCAGCACCAGAAGACTGAAATTCATTTTGTTCTTCGAGGAATCCTGATGCAGAAACGCACATAGGAATGAGTGAGTCACTAGGTTCTGGTTATTCAGCAACTGTCACGCCACTAAACTTGTTTATTTTGTAATGATTTCTTAGCATTTTAAGAGGGTTTGCAAAGTTTATCGTGAACTGAATGTCTACAGCCTAATAAATTGTCATTGGTGGCAGGTTTTTATTAAATAATCTTAAGTACGATATTTCAATTTTCAATATAACCTAACTAAATAGGTAGCAATAATTAGTTCGAATAAGATTACCAGTAAAAAACAACAAATTTTTGGCTGATCTTAAAAGTCCTTAAAACCTATTTTGAAGCAAAAAAATATAACATTCATTAAGTCTTTTAATTTCTGTTAAAGAAATGAAATTATTTAACCTCAATAAAATTTTTTAAAAATTATGAAGTCTCTAAATTATTCAATTTAAAAGACCATGACAAACAAGCCAATTAACTTGACAGAATAAACCATCAAACGCACTCCTAAATAGTATCTATACAATTATTCCATGGTCACCAGTTTTCAAGTCCTTGAGTTTCCTTTACCTATATAGACATCATATTTTCATCCATTCTTAAGCGCAGGTCACCCTTACACTCATACCCCTCAATAAAGCGTTCATCAAATTTTATTTGTCATCCATTTTGTGATGACAACTCACTTGACCACAAACTTACATACAAAACGAACAAAATCCTTATTATTTTGTTGGTGCGGTAAAAAAAAAAAAAAAAAGAAAAAAAAAAAGAAAAAGAAAAAGTCGAAAAATCGGACAACTTCTTATTGTTCAACTTGACCTCCACTATTAATCCTTAAAATTTATGAAAATTACTTCCAAAAAATACCTCTTTTCAACTTTCAAGTCCATAAATACATTTTATCCTTGCTCGTTTTTCTCTGTGAGTTTGACTTTTTTTATTTAATTTTTTTTTTTCGTCAAAACATTCAATTGTTGAATAGTCAGCAAAAACCGACAACAGAAAATAAAAAAAAAAGAAAAAAAAAGACATTTCCTTTCACCAATCGATTCATTTCAACAGATAAACACAATAAAATGAGAAAAATATCCTTCGAAAAATCGTGCTTTGTGTTTTTTTTTTTGCATTTTTATCTGCCCATCTTTTTTTTTTTTTTCTTTAGATGAACCATTAAAAAGCATCAACAGCCAGCCAAAATATATAAAAGAATGAAGAAAAAAAAAAAAATAAACCGGGATTCTTAATAAAATTTTATTGATATTGCCAGACAACGTCATCGTCTTTTTTATCGGAATTTCTAGCATAGTCACCCACACACATTGTATGTTTTTTTATGCCACCACATATATACCTATTCATATAGTACATACATACTTTACTTATGTATTGTTAAACTAAAAAATTGTCACATAACGTTGATATTTCCTCCAAACAAGCACAATGGATTCAACAATGACCAACTAAGCCAGAAAAAAAAACTAAAGAAAGTTTGCACAGATTTCTTTAAAAAAATCCTTTCTCTAAAGACTCCCACAAAAAAAATTCACAAAAAAAACTTTTATTTCGCGTTGTCTGTTTTTCGCACACACAAAAAAAAAACTTCTTTTTTAAGACAAATTTATTGGTGCGCTTCTGTTTCCTTTATAACGTGATGCTCATTGCTCGCAACCGGAAAATAAACGAAGAAATTGTGTCGTCTCCAAGCTCAAAAGATATAGTCCTTGGCTTCCTTTTTTAGTTTTCTTAGGTAGGTATGTAATTTTTTTTTTTTTTTTGAAAGACTCAGTACACAATCTTATTCTTGAAAAAAAGATAGATACAGGGTGGCGCACCAATTGTGCTACAATAAGAAATTCAAATAACTTTTTTTCTAATCGATGTATTTCATTTATTTTTTTTTTATTGGTGAGAAAATTAAATTTTATTTTAAATAGTTAGTTGTTTTTAAAGATTATAGACCGCAAATGACCTCCACGCTGTCCCACGCATATGCGGCACCTGGTCAAAAAATTATTCATTGCGGCCTGAAGAGTTCAAGTTGGGATCGCCTCAATTATTGTCGTTATGGACTGCTTTAATTCAGTTAAATTCCTGGGCTTCGTTTTATACACCTCTTGCTTGACATAACCCCATAAAAAGAAGTCTGGTGCAGTCAGGTCAGGTGACCTTGGAGGCCAGCGAAGAGTGGAGTTCCTAGAAATTAATTTGTTTGCGAATTTTTTGTTTAGCTCCGCCATAACTGGTCTGGCTATATGTGCAGTTGCTCCATCTTGCTGAAACCAAACGCTGTTGAATGGTATACGTCTTCGGCGCAGTTCTGGGTAAAAAAACTCCTTCAACATCTTTATATAACGGTCCCCATTGACAGTAACGGTTACACCGTTTTCTTCAAAGAAGTACGGCCCGACAATACACCTTGATGAAACTGCGCACCACACAGTGACTCGTTCTGGGTGCAGTTCCGTCTCATGGAGCATTTCTGGATTAGACTCATTCCATATACGGCAATTTTGCTTGTTTACATTGCCGTTAAGATCAAAATGGGCCTCATCAGACATGAACAAACAATTGATCAATGTGTTGTCTTCTTCGGCCATTGATATCATTTTTTGGCAAAATTCCAGGCGAACAGGCAAATCCTGAGGGTTTAACTTGCTAGTAATTTGGACTTTGTACGGAAACAAGTTTAAATCGTTATGAAGTATCCGTTGTAATGACCGTCTACTAATTCCAATTTGCCCCGATAAGTTTCGGGTCGAAACGTTCGGATTGGCCTGTATTGCAGATGCTACTGCTGCGATTGTATCCTGAACCCGAACATTGGCATCTCGATGGTACGGCCTTCGTGCGATGCTTCCAGATTCGGCAAACATGTTTACAAACCTCATAATGGTCCATCTACTCGGGGGATTACCGCCAAACTCCCGCCTAAATTCCCTTTGGACGGAAATGACGGACTGCAAAGCATGGTACCGTTGCACTATCCAAATTCTTTTCTCCCTATCCCAAGCATCCATTTTTATAAATCTAAATAGTAACCCACAAAAAAAAAAAAAAATAAGCCGATTACTCACACAGAAAAAAAGTTATTACGTTTTATTTTTGTAGCACGATTCGTGCGCCACCCTGTAGAAGAAAAATTACGAAGGAAACACTCATAAAAATAACAGTGGGCATCCAACGATGACTATTACTGGTATAATGTGAAATGGTACTGTCAGAGGTAAATAGACAGACGGGAAAAAAAATAGAATAGATAGAAAAATAGACAGACAGACAGGACACAGGGATATCCTGTTGCGAGAGAAATAACAGAACATAGCTTTTGCTATATATAATGATGAGAAGATAAGGTTTTTTGACGGTAAAAACAACAGACGTTTCATTGAGACATATGTTTCTGGTTCCTTGAGTTGTGATTATTTATAGAAACTAATTCAGTTGGCAGTCAAAATTATGAAAAATTAAGTTTAATTTTTAGTTATACAATCAAAGTAGGATTTTAGGTCCGAAGATTTTTGTAAAAAACTGGATTTTATGTCCTAATATCTTAAGCACCATTAAAATTGGTTTATTTTGCTGCCTTAAATTATACCCTATATTTTGAACCAAACCCAGTTTTTTTAATGGGAGGCGGTGGGGGAAGATAAATTTTTTAGGTGCAAACTTTAAAATACCCGTTTTTATTTTATTGTAATTTTTATTTTTTACATTTTTTACGTCGTCTAGGATATATTGCTCCAATGGAAAAAACGTGTTAAATATGGCTTTGGCTGAATTTTTTCGAAGTCAATGTTTAATTTTAATGAGCTAAAAGGGAGCAAGAATAGGTTCCGTTTAAAATGTTTTAATCCATCAATATATCATAACCCTGCAAGATTCTTAAAAATTCGTTTACTCAGTCCGTCTATTTGAATGTGAATATGTGCTTCTGTGAGTCAAGGTTGACATTGAGCTAGAGCCTAGAAGCTCTGCCAAATTTATCGGAATAGTAATTTTGTATAGAAAAAGCTGTTGTATGGCAACGATTTCTTTTTTTTCAAAAATTCTTGAAAACATTTTTATCGATTTTGAAAATACCTTACTGCATTTCAGGTCTTACAAAAAAAATTGGTTAACAGTAACTGATATTTGGTGTGACGTATTTTGAGAAAATTGCGTTATTTTTGGTCATTTCCGAATATCTTGTTAAAGCTTTGATCGATTTATTACAACGTTTTTTCAAGTCCAATTGCAGGTATTTGTATAACGTACAAATAATGAATTGTTGTCTTGGACACAAGATGAAAAAAAAAAAAAAAAAATTGGATTAGTGTATACGTACAAATAATTTATGTTCTTTTACCGAAAGGAATTTAGAAAAGAGGCTTTCTTAAATCAACTATTGAATTGAGATGCCATAATGTGTCTTTCTAGTGGTTTATTTCACCACTTTACAATTTACAACTACAAATTTGTAATGATCTTGTATTAAAAAAAGTAATTTCATTTTTATTTTTTATTCTGGCACTCAAAAACGTTTCAGACAAATTTAAAAGCATATATAATTGTAGAAAATTTTACAAATTTGTAAAGTAACTAATTTATAATGTACGCAATTACTTATATTTGAATGCAGGATCAGTACTTGTTTGTAATTGTAAATTGTAAAATAGTGAAATAGACCACAGGAATTTGGAAGGAATTTGTTTGTCCAAGAAATTTTGTTTTGTTTCCATGAAATCAAACAGATGCTAAATTTTACATTGTTGAGCAAAACAGTTAAATTTTTGATGTAACTCTATTTTATCTGTTGAATTTCTTGATGATGTTAGCAATATAAAATGATATTACAACACCGTGGCGTAGCATCTAATGAGTCAAGTAACATAAATTTCCCACGCCACTGTACCCCAATACCTATTCGTATTCAATATGTTCTTGCATTTAAAATTTCGATCTTCAAAATGTCTTATAAGTTTTATTTAGTGAATGAACGAAAACAACATTTTCAATTTTTGTAATTAATCTCAATTTTTGTAATAGAAAAAAAATTCGATATAAAGAAATTTCAATATACCGAATGCACCTCGGATATTATATAATTAATTATAATAGACGACTACTGTAGAATATACATATCCATATTAAGCAGTCCTTAAGAAAAATTATAATTATATATCTCGAAAACGACTTTCTTCATTTAAATGAAAATTCGTGTTGGGTTTGATTTATCTCTTGGAATTGAACTTTTTTTAAATGCTGTAGGTACCTATAACTAAAGTTTTTTTTTTTTTTTGATATTTTTCTAGTTTTTCGTTAACGGCTTAACCAACTATGATGAGTTTAAATATCCTATATAGAATTCCTGTATAAAAAATTATTAAATTTAAGTTATTTGTAAAAAACTTTGAAACAAAAATAGGTCGGTGAATTTTTTTAGTTTAGTTTTCAAACGTATATAAATAATTACTTGAAAATACAAACCATGTTACTTTTATTTTTTTTAATTGGGTAGGTCTACCTAAAAAAAATTGTAAAAAAAAGGGAATTAAAACTTTTCAAGTACCTACATACCTTAAAACACGAACTTGTTCCTGAACCTTCATTTAGATATAGGTATAGTTTTAATATAGATAGTAATGGGTAGGTAGGTAGGTAGGTAAACCTATAATATCGTCAAAAATTAAAATTTCCGCTGTTCAGAAAAAAAATAAAGAAATCACAGTAAATCACTTAAAAACTATAATTCAAACTTATACGGAAATACTGAATCCTTAATTCAGGAATCAAATCAAAATTGCTTAAAAAACTGATTTCGTGGCAACAATAGGTAAGTCATACACATTACTTATACCTACATACATGTATAGGTGAAGTATTATTATAATATTCCACCGGACGCTCCTTAAATATGCTAATTATAACCCACCCCAATAATCATTCAAGTTTAGAATTGAAATTCTTCAAATAATATCTCCGGTTCAGTAATTCGATGAAAAAAAACACCCTTCAACCTAATTCTCTAGAAGCAGCAGCGAATTAAAAAAAAAAAATCAAACCACCCTTTTTCGTTATTAATCAATTGAAAATAACTCACACATAAACCAACATACCTATAATATTAGATTTACACATCCTGACAGGGTTTTCTCTGAGACTTCCTATTTCCCTAACTGCCTATTATAAGCTTTGCATATAAATCTATTGGGCTTGTGATAAGTACACATTCCGTTTCCGTTTAATTATCCCATTCAAATGCACGCAACCATAAAAATATATACGTATAAGAAAATTGAACAGCAAAAAAAAAATTGGGATTCTTTTAATTTTTCACTTTGAAGCTTTATATTGCTTTTTTTGGTTTTGGCGGCACCTTTTGCGTGCTTAGAAAAAAAAAACAGATTTCAAACCAGTTTATATATCTGCCTACCTATATATAGCCTTTTGAGCAAATTACACATATTATTCACACCATACCTACTACATCACCCCTGTGTCTGCCAACCCTGAATTTAAAAATCTAAAAACAAAACTCATAGGTTATACAAGCAGACAGATTTTACCATCAATTTCAATTTACCTCGACAGGATCTTCTTCAGTTTTGGGGTATAGCATCTTCCCAATATAATCGCTATTGCCAACTAATTTGATAAAACCACCTTCGCACCTATAAGACCATGACTTCAAAATGGCGCCCGGTTGAAGTGTGAGGTATGGTGTATGTTGATATGAAGCGACTGTGGTGGTGGCAGCGGCGGGTGGCATCCAATAAAACGAAATACAACAAACAGCATGAAAGGGAGAACAAAAACAACAATCAACATTCCCAAAAAGAAGAAGAAGATGCCGAACGCCTGCCCGCCGCGCCGCTGAAGATTGGCAAACTAAAGACAGAAAAAAAGGACGAAAGTGATTTTATTTTATTTTTTTTTATTCCAAACCCCATCGTGACTGCTGTCAGTGTGTGTTGCTTATAATAGTCACGTCCTACGAGATTGGTTTGCAATTTCTTTACTTTATTTTTTTTTTATTTTTTGAACTTGTTGTTGGTCCTGTTTTGCATTTTTTTACGTTCAATTCACTTTCAATAAACATCAACATAAATTTCTTTACCCACCCACACCATCGTCGTTACCCCAAATGGCGAGCACATGTGTTGCTTGGCGGTATCCTTTCAATTTACAACCAACATTCCTAGTTGAAATAATCTTCAATCACCTGTCCAAAAAAAAAAAAAAATAGGAAGAAAGGACTCTTTTGAAGGTTTCGCAGATTTTCAATACAAAAAAAAAGATTCTCTCTATGGGTCTTTGTCCCAAGACATCATTCTGTTATTCTTGGCGGGGCTACAAATTAAAGGAAGACTCTCATTTTGCGTTTCCGTTCGTTTTGGTGGGCGTCGTGAATTTTTTTGTGTGTGTTTTTTTGTTGTTGCGAATGAATGATAATATACGTAGAATGTCTAAGGGTTTGAAGGGCATATAAAGGTATGAGAGAATAATGGGAAACCAAATTGAGTGTTATGTACACATCGTTTTTCATTTCTAACAGAATATTCATAAAAAAATAAAAAATAAGGCAAACGGTGTAAACAACGCGAGTGCGAACGAACTTCGCGTCGTCGTCGACGCCGTCAATGTCGACAAGGATCCCAACGCAATACAACAAGAAAACAGGAGACACAAATAGGAAAGTCTAGATAGATATATATATTACACCTGGTGTCACCTTACTTGATGTAATTTTTTTTTTGTTATAGGTAAGAAGGTTCAGTGTAAAAGGGAATTTCACTCTACCTACCTATATCCTTTATCATGAGGAACATCTTCAAGTAATGGCGTCATTTATGGATGAAAATTGATATATGTATAGGTGCGTTCATATTTTATTTAGATATTTTCGAAGAGATTTCTGTTACTTTTTTTAGATTTGACTCAATTCTTGTTCCTTTAAAGTAAATAAAATAAAAAAAAAACAATATTCAAGCACACATGTGTTGATTTTCTAGGCGAAATTAGGTTGTTGTGTCTTGTTGAGTTGAGGAGTTACTTGCAAAATTTATATGCCCTGACACGGATGTTTCAAAGTGCTGTACCTCAGTATGTGCGATGTACCTACCAACCAGTTTTTGTTTGCTATACTTTTGGAAAAGAATCTGTTTCCTTTCTTTAACAAAACATACTTAGGTACCTACTTTTGGATATAAATTAAGGTAAATTGATTTTTTTTTCAGTGCAGACAAGTTGGCAGAAGTAATGTAGGAATTGTGTTTATTTTTGAAAGAAATTAAATATATTCTTAAAGTTTAATTTAAAATGGGTTTTTCATTCTTCCAAACAACATTCTTAAATCAAATTATTTCATATTAATATCAAGGAACTCAATTTCTGGGGTCAATTTTTCGCTCAATATTTGTTTCCATAAAAACTATAAAAAATGTTTACTTTACATTAACATTATTCAATTTTATCACCAGCTGCTAATCAGAGACTCCATACCATGAAGCATCGTCAGTTAACAAGATATCTATTTTTTTCTGAATTTTGGAAAACTTGAAAATAATAGTGCAGCAACTTTGAGTAGGTATAGTGTTGATTTGGTGTCTTAGATGAGAGTGGGACGTAATACCGAAATCCAGAAAAAATCCCAAACAAACCTAAATCCATAAATTTCAATATCCCGAAAACCTACAATTCAGAAAATCTAAAGTCCCGAAAGCACAAATTCTCGAAAATCAACTATCCCGAAAGATAATATAAAATTTGTCAAACAAAGTATCCCGAAAACCCAAAATCTAGAAATCCCAAAATCCGCAAAACACCCAAAATACAGTAAATCCAAAATCCCTAAAACCCCAAATCTCGTAGGTAATTAAAACTTAAAAAAAATCGTCAAATTGTTAAATAAATAAATTTCCAAAATCATTTTTTCTCTGAAACTTGTATTGAAAAAAAAAAAAAACAAAATAATCGTTTAGCCTACCTTTCAAAAAAAATTGCGTAAATCTTTCATTTGATGTCTATAATTTTTCAGAATTTCACTTTCGGGATAGTGAGTTTTCGGGAAATCGTCTTTTGGGGAAATAGCGCTTTCGGAGTTATAGATTTTCTGGATTGTGGGTTTTGTGTTATCGGGATGTCGGTATTTCGGAATTTCGGGTATTCTGGATTCTTTGTTTGACAACTTTTTTTAATTTTTATAAGTAATTTTTTGAGATTTGGACAATAATAAATTTTGTGTAATTTTTCGAGATTTAGATTTGGACTAGGTAAATTTTCGAGAGTTTGTGCTTTCGGGATTTTGGATTTTCGGAATTGGAGATTTAGGAGTTTAATGATTTAGGGTTTTTAGTATTTTGGTTATCGGTATTTTATCCCTTACCCATCTTAGTTAATTTAATTCATAGGTAGACTTTAAACAAGATGGAGCTACCGTCTTTAAGTCCGAAGATATAAGATTATTATTGCTCTAGAGTAGTTTCCGAAGACAATGATGGGCCAGCTCGTTGTGCTGAACTAACAACTAAAAATTACAAACTAGAAAAACTGCCCTGTGATATAATTTGAAAAAAAAACAAACAAAAATATTGATATATAGAAATATTTTTTTTGACATACGTAGTTTACTGAAGATAAATAATGTGTTCATTTTCTCTCAGGAAACCCATTTTGGTAAAATGTCTGTAAGTAAATTTAATATGTGTTGATTTTTGATCTTTAACAAAAAAAAATGTCATCACTTAGCCAATTCGAAAAAATTATAATTTAAGAATGAGTGAAGCTTTGTGTAATTATTATCAAACAGCTTTACTTAATGATATTTTTTTCTTGAGGAATATTGTCTGGGCAAGCAAAAAATAAACATAATTGGACCAAGAACCCTCCCTTGTGGAACACCAGCAGAATTAGTTACTTGAATGGTTAATATTTTGATTAACTCTCAACTAACTCTATTTTCAAAAGTAGGATTTCGGGTTGGTTTATTTTACACGGAATTACGTAGAGCGATTTTCTACTGTAGACTGTAGAAAAAATCGGACTGTAATGAGGTTTTTTATTAGTCATCCAGTAGACAAAATGACATTTCTCCTTTTTTGAAAAGAGACAAAATGCTCCTGAATTTCATTTCAAAACTAGTATACGAAAACGACATCAGATTTATTTGCGATAAAAATTGAATATTACTCTAGCTTTAGAACACCAGATTTATTTGAGATTAAAATTGAATATACATTGGCTTACTTGTGCCAAGTTTCCAATTTTGGAGAATTTATGCTATAACTATCTTTTTTCTAGAAATCCTATTTATTGAAAAATGTGTTTGTTTTTCTCAACACACAATAGTACCTATAAGTACCTAAAAGAAGTGTAGATTATATTGACAGACTATGGGCCTATTTCACAATTTCTAAGTAAAATTTTGATAAGTTTTTCGACTCATAAGCATTAAGTCCCGTTTGCTGATACTATACATAACGATTTAAGTTGAACTTAAATTCTTAAGAGGTACTTTTTCCATGTCATAAAGTGATACTTAAGAAATTAAGTTCAACTTAAATCACAATGTGTAGTATCAGCAAACGTCAGTCTACAAAAGGAAAAATATAAAATATATAAAATTGTTTTTTGTTTAGTTTGTTTGTTTGTTTTTAATGTACAGATAATTTTTTTGTTGAATTGTAGACTTTTGAGATGACCATGTGCTAAAATTTATTTGTTGATTACGTAATCAGAATTTTATTCAGACATTGTGAAAAAGGCTCTGAAATGTTTAATTTAAAAATTCATAAATTATTTATTTCATAAAATTTTAAAACAAAATTCCATGTATCGAGGTTTTCTTGAAACTGTAAAATGTCTACAAAATTTCCATTTTGTATGCTTAATAATGTATCTTCTTAAATTTAAATGAAAATGATATCAAAATGTTAAGTGACTTCTAATTAGTTTTCTCTTTATCTACAAGATCATATGATGTGTATATATCGTCCCTTTTAAGTGTGGTCAAAAAAAAACTCTCCAAAACTTCTTTCAATTTATAATCAATAAATATTCCAAGTTTTGAACCCTTAGAGTCCCATCTACTAAAATATTCCTCAAAAATAAATCTCCACAAAAATAAAAAAATCCCAACCGCAAAACTACATTAAGAACTACTTAATGTGCACTTTGGCTAAATGAAAAATAAACTTGCCCGCGAACTTAACACAGACAAAGAAAAAAAAAAAAAAAAAAAAAACAAACTCCTAAGTAAAGTCCAAGAGGGACATACAATACATACACAGTCAAATTGTTCAACTCGAAAAACTGGCTTTTAAGTCCAGATCGCCAGCGTCCTTTTCGCTCCATAGAGATTCCATGATAGATTCTACTCTATATTCATCCCAAGAGTTGGCAAATTCAAATAAAACTCACTTCCAACTTTTCAATTATTTGCAACCGAAAAAAGTAAAAAAAAAAAAAAAAAAAAAACGAAAAACGTATAGCATTTTGGGTTTAAAATGTTAAATATTATGAAACTCCATTTCCTATGTACATTCCAGGATAAATATATCCCTATAGAATTTAAGGATTCATTTTAGCAGTTTTGGCTCTTAGGTGCCATCAAGAGTTATATTTTTAGCAAATGAATGCGAAAAAAGAGGACATCTCTACTTGAGTAACTTTTAACATCAATTGCATGTAGCTATAGCAGCAGCAACAAAAACTACAATTTTTTGAATAAATATTGAGATTAACAGATTCATAGTGCGCGCATACAAAAAAGTCCTTTTAATTTTCTATTTTTCTTCTTTCTATGTGCAAAATGAAACAATGTCTTGAATTAATTCATGTGAGTGTATATATGTAGTTAGAGTTGTTCACTTTATTAGAGTTGTTGGAAGAATTTTTAATTTTCAAACCTCCTTCGAGGCTCATGAAATAAAATATTCCTTTAGGATTTTCGTCCTTTTTTTTTAAGTTTTGTTTTATTCTGTAAGTTTAACTTGCAACAAAAGTAATTGCCAAAAATTATAGGTTGGGCTGGGTGTAGGGTATATGTACATATATAGAGCATTTTGGTGCTGTGGCACAGATTGTTGATTACCTACTCTTTTTTTTCGTTTGGCTCGTCATCATAAACCTGAATCCTTTCGACAGACAAAGAGAGAGCCTTATTCATCATACTCATAGTCATCGCAAGCTCAGGCTGTTGTTTAGCGTAGGAATGAACACTAATTACCTATTTTCCTTACATTGTAAGTATAAAGTGAGTAAGTGTGGGTACCGCCTATATCTAAAGACACATAGAACGCAAGAAAAAAAATGAAAAAAAAAAGTTACGAGCAACCATTGGAGGAAATAAAAAAAATAAAAAAGCCGTCGTCTCATCTAGAAAATTAGCCAGGTGAAAAATTGCAGCTGTCGGAGAGGATATTAAAGTTTGGTGTGTCGGAGAGATCTGAGTGTGTTTTTTTTTTTTTTTTTGTTATATTCCCGCTGCTACTATTTAGTTACTCCCACTACTTTCGCAGCAAATGTTTCAAAAATTAATCTTCTGTTCTGGATGAAGAAGGTAAGGTAAGGTATACCTATTGCAGGAATGATGATGGCGACTGACTCTGTGTGTAGAATTAAACGGAGACAACCCTGTGAAATGAAATTAATTCTCATAGCCTTAAGGATAATGGAATGAGATGAGAAAAGGCAGTATATATATAGGTTCCTGGTTCCTGTGCATGACGAATTCAAATAAAAAAAAAATAAAACAACGAACAAAACAAAAAATTATATTTATTTTTTTTTAAAGCCTTGTGATGAAAATTAGAATGAAATGTTGTGCGCCAGAAGACGGAGATTGAAATCTGTCAAGGGATAAGAATAAATGTTTGGTATTTGTTCGCGGAATTTATCATAAGATTTGAGTAATCGTCATTGGGATATATGCGTATACCTAAGCTTATGAAGCTGGGATTTGCAAAAAAATATAAACGACTTTGTTGAGTCTTAACATGTATTTGTATTTTAATTCATGGCAACTTAATCTTCAGCATTTTGACTCTTGTTCTTATAGCAACAGGAAATATATCATTTGTTATAAAAAACGGGAATGACAATTTTAAGAAGCAATATTAGTTTGAAGTCAGATGACCTGATGCAGAGATCCTCTTTTTAGACAGAAAAGGATTTTCCAATCTAACTCGATAGAACACAGAAACTTTAGCTGATTTCATGATTTATTTACACAGACATTAGTGTTGATTTTAGGCAAAATAGGAAATAGTGAATACAATTCTTTTATGCCGGATAGTGATAGTTTCATTAATTGGGGTTGAAAAGCAAGAAACGCTGTAGAATCAGGTTCAATTCCCAATCTAGACAGAATTCTTTTCTTCTTAATCTGCAACAAACAAATACCCGTCAATACTTCTTGAATCCCTGACCATTCTATTTAAGACATCGCCAGTTAAATGCAACGAATTATTTATTATCATTTTTAAGTTTTTCTATGAAATTATAATTCACACTCAGTTTGAACCGGAAATGATATATATGGGATCGTGGACTAACAATAGAAAATCGAGCTTTGCTACTGTAAAAACTAAAAATAGTAAAAATCAACAGAACTTGGTGAGTCTGCTTTTTGACTTAGGTTCAAGAAGTTATATGATTTTAGGAGACCAGGTTTAAAATAGTTACTAACTACTTTAAACCTGGTCTCCAAAAATCTCCTACTAGTTAGTTAATGGCGTCTGCTATCTCACACTAATTTAGTGACGCCTGTTATCTTAAACTGTGAAATAGTGACGTCTTCCATACAAATTGTTAAATAGTGACATCTGGCATCTTGGACTGTGATTTAGTGACGTCTGTTATCTCAGACTCTAATGTAGTGACGTCTCCATCTAACAGACTTTGAATTAGTGACATCTGCTGTCATTGATTGTAATTAAGTGACGTCTGCTATCTCATAATATAAGTTAGTGACGTCTTCCATCCAGACTGTTAAATAGTGACATCTGCTATCTTGTACTGTGATTCAATAACGTCTGCCATATCACAGACTATGATTTAGTGACTCTGATATCTCAAACTGTGATTAAGTCTGCCATCTCAGACTGTAAAATTTGAAGGAACTATCAACACATTTAGAGGTCAATGTAATGAAATCCTCAGACGGAGTACAAAGTGTGAAACTGTTGCAGAGTATAAGAATGTTTTGATCCTACTGATTTTAGTAAAGATCAGAAAATCACCAAAAAATGGAGGAGAAATACAATTTTCAAGTAAATTTATTAATTTGGAAGAAGTTTGCGTTAAAGAATTTTTCAACAAAGTCTTTAGTTATTTTTAACAGACGAACTTTCAAAATTACCCATATTCAACCTTCTACACATTGAACCGTATTTTGTGTTGTCATTATCGCTAAACAATTTAAACTAAAATTGTTAATGAGCATAAATGTCCTTTAAGACTTAAAAGAGACCACGATAAATCCATTAATAATGAATATAGGTAAAATATACCTTCAAAAACTACCTACACTTAAACACTTTTGGGGTAATTAATTTTGATTGGGTTGAGCTATATCATTAAATTCAACTTCTTATTTTTTTAGAACATATCAATGACAAAAATAGAACTGAGTTATATGTAACTGCTCATAAAGCTGAAATGAAATATTTAAATTTTCATAATATATAGGATAGAAATTTGTCATATTTTTGGAATATTTAAAATTCCTAAATAACGTTTATTACAATCCTTTTCAAGCTTAGATTATAATTTTCCATTCACCCAGGCATATATAATATATCTTTCTAAATTATGCGTAAGATTAAAAGATTTCTTAAAATATCGTAAGATTAAAAGCATCGAGCTGCGAAGCAAATCCTCTTTTGGTTTCTTCTTATTTACCGCCTCATTTCTAACTTAATTTAAAAATTTATATGTAACAAACTCTAAATCCGCAACCAACCGCACTAAATACACCATCCACCCTTATATAATTCTCACACGCATGTATTTTCGTTCATTCATGTTGTTTTTTTTTTTTTTTTTTTTTTTCATTTGACAAATCGACCAAAAGTTCATAAAAATCACTAACACCCCCAACTGACACGAGCAACGTTAAATTTGATAAATTTAGATCATTTATACCTCACACTGGTGTCCCTTATATAAATGTATAAGGAAAAGTACGACGCGATGCTTTGCCTAGACATTTATCTAAAAAAAAAAAAAATTAAATTAAGAAACCTCCGAAAAACAGGATGAAGTTCATACCTATTTTCTGAGGTAAACATCATATACGCACAGAATATTATAATCTTAGAGAAAATTTCCTTAGAGAGAAAAAATATAATTCAAAATAAATTACTAAATTTCTTAACAAATTCACCTCCGGCCAAGAAATTACCAACATTTGTCTAGAAACAAAAACAAACAAAAAAAAAAAATCCTTAAACAAAATAAATAAATGAACGCAAAAAAAAAAACAAACCTAATTAAGTCTGCGGCTTTAATTGACTTTTTGATGTCATAATCATAAACCCAAGGGAATCCTTGTCTATATATAGGTATAGGTAGGTATATTCCATGGGAAACTATATATAGGTACCCAGAGTGAGTTATAAGAAGAACGTTGAATTGCTTCAGAGAGCTCCAGAGCCTCCATTTTCGAAAATATGCAAATAAATCTTCCTAAGGACGAATTAATCATTGCAAATACACAGGATACACCGTAGATAACACCTTACGAAGTGTCCTCAATTATTTAGAACCCCAGAACTATAGCTGTGTAACTATTTCTATATATGAATATAATATATGTATAGATAGGTAAGAGAACTAAATAGAATAGCGCCCATATCGCGCCCAGTGGCAGTTGAAGGAACGAACGCTGCCGCAGCGAACAACTTCTGCACAACTTAATTGAGCAGCTAAAGCAGCATTAATTCAATTTATTATCAGAGGATGTGTTCCTTCTATATACACACACACATTTATACCTATAACCCACCCATATCAGAGCTGCTACATTTGTATTGGTATATGGATAATGTATTTTGTATCTTTAAGGTGAAATTGTGCAACACTTACCGGCATAGTTTGACTTCCGTGTAAATTAGTTATAGCTGTTTGAGCTTCCTGATGGGAACTAAACTTTACGAAAGCACAACCTGAAAATATATAGATAGAGAAGGATAAAGAGGGCTTAATTAGTTACGAGTATGGCATGGACTATTATTGTTATTATTATTCTATACATTATGCAAAGATCTACTATATAGGCGATTGGGCATGAGAAGAGTAGGTATAGGTAGTCTAATGAGTTTAAATTGGTTTTTGAGATGAATTTAAAGGGATTTAATTGAAGTTTAAGTTAAATTTATGATTTTAGAGTGAAATATAAGCTACAAAAAGTTTAAACTTATTTATAACTTATTAATCTGCTCATAATGTCATGCGAGAGTGGGTTTTAAGAGCATCAGTGATTTTTTTTAGAAGTGCAAAGGACTACAAAATGTGAAAAAAGTCCTCCCACTACCTTGATATCAAATGTTTATCCAATCTTCATTTAATGGAAAAAGATTCAAAATAGAAAAAAAACATTAAACCTTTTGAAGCTAAATTTAATTAATTGTAATCCGATAAAAAAGGAATTTAAACAAAATAAACAGACACTTGGAATTGGCAAAGGGAAGAATTGAAGTGAGTTTTGGTTTTCATTTAAATTAAAAAAAAATGGAAGAAAAAATAACTTAAGCTCTCTAATTACTCAATAGTCCAGGTCTTTTAATAAACAAAAACAAAGACAGCAAGAAAAAAAAAACAATTTTCTTCAATAGCTATACGACTGATTTGTTTTCGTATTTCGTTTTTTTTTTTCTAAAAAAAAATAATTAAATTACAAGCCTAATTGATTCCACCTTTTAATCAAGCAAATTCCTTGGCATTCAGTTTCCTTTTAATTTCGATTCATTCGAATTCAGATTCTCCTTCATCGTCGTCGTATCGTCATAGTCATCATCATCATTTCTATATATTTTCTCAGAGCTCTCTTGATGGCCTCTTGTCTTAGTTAACATTTTTTTTTTCATCATCAAAACCAGTCTTCCAGTCTTTAGTCATGAGTTGTATTTTTTTTGTTGTTTTTACTTTTCGTTACCTCTTCAAAGAAATTACCTTCCAACTAAAACCAATCCTTCTCATCTTCTTTTTTTTTTTGTTCGGTGTGTATGGTGAATTTTGATGTCAGATCCTTTTTCAAAAGTTAAGAATCCTTGAAATGAAAATGAACTATATAAAAAACTTCTGCTGCTTCTGCTGGTTTCTCTTGTTAAACCCGCGCACTATAAGTCTTTCTTTCTTCTTATAATATATATATATACGAAAAGAAGGGACATTTAAATCTTTAATTAGGCCATTTCTCACAATTACTTGTAATTACAAATTCTACTTTACCCTGCCTGCGTCCACCATTTCGCTACACTTTCTCAGTATATACGTCTTGTTCTTCGACTTCTTTTTTGGTTTTCAATTTTGTTCGTCTTTTAAGTGAAATGCGCAAGTTAAAAAAAAAAACCCTTAGGCAGGTATTCAAGGACATCAGAAGAATAACAAGAAGAATAAAGATTTCACTGGATATACCTAATATGAAGAATGAAACGATGAGGGCTAATGATGGAAGAAAATCAAAAGTCATTATAATAAAAAATGATTCGGAAATAATTACAGAAAATCCTTTTTTTTTTTTTTTGTGAGTTCTATTTTGGACTTTAATCAAGAATGCTAATGAATATTCTTCTCTGTTTTCAAAAATGGATGATCCTGATCCTATTTATGTGCACATCATACCTTCATCTTAACAAAAGAAACAAAAAAAGACTGCATCAAGCGAGTGAGAATGCTGTGTAGATTTCAGGGGGGGGGGGGTCTTCGGGCAAAATTTTATTCGTAAGAAAATTGAAATTTTTGGGCTTTAAAAAAAAAAAAAAAACAAACAAAAGTAAAAGGCCAAAAAGCCCTTCAGGGATGAAGAAATTTATTATAAGAAATAAATTTTCGAAACTTTCAGGACAACACCACCGCTAAGTTTATATTGTGGTTCGACTGTGGTTGGTGAATAATTTAATATACAATATTATTTTCTGTATAATGTGATTCAGTTGAATATTTGAAAATTCACTTCGTGGGGACACAAATTGCTGATAGGTATTAAATTTAGAACAATTTTGAAGCTTGAAGGCTTTTGCCACAATTTAAAGTTGATACATATATAAAGAAAAGGCAGCAAAAAACTTTGGTAAGGTAGAGATCTCAATCTACAAGTTTTTAAAAAATTAATTATTTAGGTGGAAAATAATAGAATGTTAATTTAACAACATGTCATTAAATATGAAAGTAAAAGTGTTGCCACCATTTTTTTTTAACTATCAAAAATTAATTTTGACTTAAAAGTAATATTGGAAAATCTGCTTTGGAAGGCAAAGTAGTGGACCAAAATTTCCAGTCAATATCTTTAAAGATAGGTTATTAGTAGGGATACATTGCAGTAAATTGTCAGAATTGCCACCTTTCTAGAAATAAAATTTCTATAATTTACCAATTTTTCTTGAATTACTTCGTGATCATATTTAAGATTATAATCAATTGGAACTAAGTATCAATTCTAAAATTAAATTCAAATTTATTTCCGTTTTTCAGGAGCCTAAAAGTACCTATACAATGATTTTATCCATTTATGTAACTTTTAAAAAGCTTACTAAGGCCCAATTTTTCAGTCCAATTTGTCTTTCCAGTTTCGGAGTTAAGCACAAGTTTACTGTAAACTTTAATTTAATATTTTTCAGTCAATTTAAATATAAATTTAAATAGATAAAATTCAGACAAGGCTTTATCAAAACACTACACGAAATAGAGAGGGCAATAATATGAATCACCATTGTGTCGCCCTCTTTGTTTTGATAGTGAAAGCGCATTTCCGATAGATATTTGACAAATGAAAGTTAAAATAATATTTCACGGAAAACTGGAAAAACTGCTTCTGAGTCAACTCAGCTTCAATTTATTCCCAGGATTAACTAACTCCGTTTTAGCCCAGATTTCTCAGGCACTAAAAAACTGGCCTCAAATAAGTGATGTATTTTATTCTCAAATACATTTTGACCGATAGCACATTTAACATATGAAAATTATTAAAATATTAAGGTCAATGAAACATTTTACAGTAAAACCAGCTTAAAAGAAACGGCAGAATATAATAGTCTTTTTTTTACTAAAGATGGATTTTGCACTTAAATGAAATTAAGAGAAGAAAAATCACTTACACGGAGCCCGTATAAGTGAAAAAAATTCACTTAAGCGGATTTAAAAATTCCATTAAGCAGAAATCTAGAGCTAAAAAAAGTAAAAAATCTTTTGGAGTTGCCTAGAAAAATTTAAGTAAAATAGCCGATTTTTTTAACTTAAGAGAGTTTTTTTTTCAATGAAAAATATAAAATTTGACTAAAAATATGTTTCAGGTATCCGGGTTTTTCACTTAAGCAAGTTTCGCTTAAGTGGAGAGTTTTATACGTAATTGGTCCACAAATACTCGGGAATGTGTCTTTTGTTTCAGATAAGCGGGTTTTTCTCTTAAGCAGGTTTTTACTGTATATATTACTTAAATAAAGCGTACTTTTGTCAATAGGTACTAATTGTAGGTGAAATATAAATCTTCAGAAAATACAAAACAAAATTAAATTCTAATCTTTACTTGGAGAACAAGGGTTTAGTCAGTATAGTGACGACTTATAACACTCAGTTATTTCTGTATGAATGTTATTAGCAATCGAAGTTGGCGGGGGCCTACAGTTTTTAGACAACTCTGAATAAGATGCAATTTTTCATGACAAGAAAGATTTGTAGCTTCTTCGTGTGAGGCAGTACCCCTGAAAAAAAATTGTTTGTTTTAGGCTAGGATCCGAACTCCAGAGCTTGGGCGTTACATCCCAACACAATTACCAATACGCTACAGATGTACTTCATGTCATATAAGTAGCCAAACCAGTGCCTACGTTCTGTAACTCTCGCATCGGCAAAAGTAGTCGAGAAACGACGAAAATTGAAACAAATCATATGAGTTTTGTTCCATTTTCCAACGTTTCTCGACCAATTTTAACGATGCGAGAGTTACAGAACGTAGGAACAGTATGTCTTAACTCCATCAATAAGTTTGACAAACAAAATCTGGCAGATCTCTGTTTGGAGCCTTAAAAAAATGTATAGGAATTTGAATTCAACATTCTAGAGAAATTTTCAAATTCCTAACAAGGAATCGTTGTTGGAATATTTTTTGAAGATGCTTACAGCTTAAGTCAAAAAAGAATTTATACCTAAATTTTGTTAATTTATCGAATTTCAAGCTTTCGGGTCATAAGTTCATAATAGACTTCTGACCCATTGAGGTGGGTTCATAAATCTACTGTGTACTCATAACTCATTTTGGTGGGTCAAATGTCCATATCTCTTGATATAAGTACATAAAGGACTTTTACTCACTTAGGATTGTTGAAAGTCTACAAATCTCTTGTAGACTTATATAACTCAAACAGGTAAGTCAAAAAGTATAAAGAAAATTCTTGCGGACTTCTGGCCTGTCGATTGTGGATTTCTGACCATATTAAGTTTTGTCAAAAATTCAATATTTCGGATTATGAAAAAAAAAAAATCGTGTAAAATATTTGTGGAATTCTACCCAGTTCCTTTTTAAAACTAGGGAGTATTGACTTACTTTATTGTACTTGTACTTTTGGCCTGTAGACCTTAGTAAAAAGTCTACAAATCTATTGTGTACTTATAACTCGAATAGGTTGGTCAAAAGTCCACAGAAAATTCTTGTTGACTTCTGGCCAATCTATTGTAGATTTCTGACCCACTTAAGTAATGTCGAAAATATTCAATATTTTAAATTTTTAAAATTCGGAATTACCGATTGTAAAATTAGAAAATATTGATCCACTTTATTGTGGACTTCTGGCTCGTCAGGATCGGTTAGAGATTCACAATTGATTTGTGAACTTGTAAACCATCCAAGTGAGTCAAAAGCCCAGTGTGGATTTATGACCTTTGAAAGCACGCGTTAAGGTTTAAGTTGGGATATTCATTAAGAGACCAAATTTTTGTTTTTCTTTTCTTTTTTAGTGAAAAATAAATAGACAATGAATTCTAAAATAAGACAGATTTCAAACCGGAAATCATTATTACCAAGGGTTTGTCCCAAAACACCATCAGTATAATAAAATAAGTTTGTAACGTAAACGATAAGTATGACTATAATTTTTCTAAACTCTCGTGTAAGCTAAAGTAAGACATAAATTAACTGCTGTAGGTATGTATTTATGAATAATGTAATGTAAATGGATTTTATGATAATTATTGTCAGACATAGTCTAGACTTTTATGGACATCTACCAATTAGTTTCATAGGCCTGTTATTGATATAATTTTTTCTAAACAACTTATCGACGCTTTCAATCTATGTATTTATCTTTCAAACCAAAAATTATCTTTACCAACCAAAAAAAAAAAAAAATTCAATTCTATTATGATCGTCCTGGAACTGTCGAAAAAAATAAAATTACAACGTATAAAGTTTCCCTAAATCATTAGGAATATTAAATATTTTTTTTTTCTTTACTTTGCCATTACCAAATAAATAATAATAAAAAAAAAAAAAAACTTTCGATAACATCATTATCCTTTTATGAGTTTGTTCACTAATTTATCCTCAGGCAAACAACAGTCCGTGTCATTTTACTTCAATATAATGTCCTCCGACGAACAAGTCATGGTGGGTGGCAGAGGCAGAGGGTGTGGGTAAGCTTTGGCAAGAAAAACAATCCTATATACCTACCTGAAAAACTCGCGCGTCACCTGAAACTTATCTCATTAAATTAATAGACCGAGGATATGTTTGTGTCGTTGTGCCTCCGACAAGGACTTCAAGACTTCAACCCCTCACTGATGATGTATATATAATCATCACATACGTGCATGTGTTTCCCGAGGACATCATTTTTTGGACAAATTATTTTTCTAGTAATGTGGTTTTTTTTTCTACCTTCTGTCATCCGCCCTCTCTCTTCATGTATAGTCTTTCTAAATATCTAAATATTTTTTCCCTTACTTCTGTATAATTTTTCTTTTGGTCCTTAATGGGAAAAATGTTCGGACACACTCCTCGTTATGTAGAATGACTGTTTTATTATTTTTTTTTTGTTGGTTCGTTCCATTTACACCCTTAAGGGCTATATATGATGAGTTGTTTCGAGTGTCCTACGTACTCTATTTTTTGTCTCTTATATTGGATAACAGTCCCATATATAGATGGGTATGTATGTTTTTTTTCCCAGATTTATGGACAAAAATTGACCACCGTATATTCGATTACCTTTAGCATGTCTCCCCAGAGATAACGAGGAACGGAAGGAGGGTAGGTACATATAGTGAGAATGCGTTCGGAAATTCGATTTTATACCTTTCGGTCAGAACGGGGATTTTTTAATTGGATTTTAAAAATACTGGAACCGAAGTGAGTGGTTTTTGGCTTCGGGTGAAAGTTCAGAAAAATAGAACGAACAAAAAAATATAGTTAAATGAAAAATCTCTGTCAACAGTAGCGTTGGTGGCAAAGCGGAGGGTGAGAGAAAATTGGCAACAAATTCCATCTCTTATTTGCCGGTTCGCTGAGATTGCACTTTGTATGTATGTATGTATAGTGAAGGTATGTAGGTACGGTAATTGAGCTCAAGACCAGACATTGCGTTTGGGGTGCATTTCTGTTTGTTAAGAATGGTAGTTTATGAGTTTTTTTTTTTTTATTTATTTTGTGTGTTGCTTTGTGACACTCTCACTCGCTGAGTTCTCCCTACAGGATCCCCTTTTCTGTTTGTGTGTATATATTTCTTCTCTCGTTGTAATTTGCTGGTGACAGGTTACTTTGTGTATAGTCAAGCGTAAAAGGATTTTAAGTACCTTCTACTGTTTAAGCTGCATCGCATCATATACAGTGGAGGTCTAAATGTCTAGGGGCACTACCGCATCGCACCGCACCGGCTTGACTGGTTTGGCTTGGCTTGGCTTGGCTTGGATTGAAGGTATAGGGTTGCAATCCTTTTTTTTTTTCCTATTTATTTTTTACTTTCCTCTTAATTGAATCCTGGTGTTGTACGCTTATGGGCATACAAGTTGATTACATCGTCATCATGCAATGTTTTGAGGGGGTCTTGCATACAATAAATACCTATATATAGCGTTGTATTATATGATGAAGGAGCAGGCATTCTATTTGAATGCTTGGAGGTTAATTACCACTTGTGTTGATATTGCTTGCAAGGGATAAACATATACTAGAGAGAGTGATGCTGTAAGCAGTAATTTCCTATTGATGTTCTTTTTAAGTCTCCCATATCAGATAGATTTAATAAAATTCTTTAGAACAAATTAGAGTGTCATTATAAATAATACTTAAAAGAATGAAGTAGCTCAAATTGTTTAAACTAGGATAACCCTTTGAAAGAAAAATATAAGTAGCTAAGATGAAGTAATTGCAAGAAATCAATTGAAATATCTTATATGATGAGAATGTATTGAGACTTGTTAGTGGGATCTTGAAGAAGCTTGACTCTGCAAAAATGGTAATTTTGTTTGGAAAAGATTGTAAGATATGTTCCTTAAAATTTTTCAGGGGAGAATAACAACGATGTGCTTTCAAGCACTGACGAGGGATTTCCTGTTTTCTGAATGATGATGAATACTTGAATGAGACTTAAATCATGTGATTAGGTCCTTTCACTGATTTTGAAAATTACTCTATACTTACTTATATATACATGTGTACCTACTCTGTTTGTGTATTTGATAAAAAAAGATCAAAGGTGGTGAGCTTTAATTAATTTGTTCAACTGAAACAGGGAGCTGATTTATGGGAATATTGAAGGTCTATAAGATGAAAGGACTTATAATGAAATCATACAGAAAGGCTTATAACATAGGTATGACTTGAATAATATTTTGGTTAAAGAGTAAAAATGTAGAGAAGCACAGCGCAAATGTGAAAAAACACAAGTGTAGAGTTTTAAGTAAGGTGCAGAAATTAGCCTTGGTATAGTTTCAAAAATGAATCCTATATCGGTTTTCTTAATACAGAAAAAGAAGTTCTTATACAAAATGTTCGATCAACAAATTTCTCCTTTAGCTCAGATTAATATTTTTTTTATATTTTTAAACTATGATAAAGGTATTCTACAAGGTCTCAAAGCTTTCAAGAATAAAAGAGTTACTATATGGGTGTAAGTAGGCTGAAGCTCAACAAAGTTTCGCATGTCTTTGTTTTGGGTTCAAGATATATTAATTAGAAAATTTCAACTTTTTAGGTATTTAAAATAAGGAAGAATCTCAGTTATAAGAAAAGTGGGCGTGGTAGTAGGTAAGATTAGGTAGTAAATGTTCAGCCTTCCAAGGAAGTTTTAAAATTTCAGCTAAATTGATTCAATAATTTTTGAGTCTATAAGCCTCGTATAGACAAACATTAATTTTTATCTATCATATCTCTCTATAGATATAGAAAAGCTGCACCATTCGGAATCAAAATGATTTTATT
Source organism: Epistrophe grossulariae (assembly GCA_929447395.1). Taxonomy (NCBI): domain Eukaryota; kingdom Metazoa; phylum Arthropoda; class Insecta; order Diptera; family Syrphidae; genus Epistrophe; species Epistrophe grossulariae. Next base: position 10,273,267 of record OV839569.1, on the reverse strand, counting down.
AAATGTCTGATATACTTAAAAAAGGTACCCTACTCTGATCATTTAGTTGCATTCGAGAGAATTGTTGGTATGCCTGATGTGAAAAACGACGATTCATGGAGATTATATTCCAGAACTTTTTAACAGGATCAGGGTAAGAATCTTAGTAGTAAAATTTCGGAGCAGATATGTAAAAAAAAGTGGAGTAAATTGAAAATTTTCAGAATAGATTTGAAAACAAAAGAAAAACCTAAGCTTTCAAAAACTGTATTTTAAACAAAAAAAAAATCATATAAATTCTATTCGTTTCAGAAGAGAATAGAATTTTAGATTCAAACATTCAAAGTCAGGGTTGGTTAAAAAATTGAATAACACAGTTCTGTCATTTCCTTTCTTCTTATTTGACTTAAGAATTTTTCAGTGTGGAAAAAAAGAAGTAGATCTCAAAAAAAAAAAAAAAAAAACAGACAGGAGGAGTACCTAGATTTATTTTTTTTTATTAAAATTGGAGTAAATTTACTTTTCGATATGGAGTAGAGTTCTAAGGCTGAGCACAATCAATGTATTTCAAAGTAAATATTATGACATGACATAATAAGTCTTTACAGACTTGCTCAAATGAGGGTAGAGAAGCTCGACCAAAAAAACAATTTGAAGATTCGATAATACTGTATTTAAAGATTCTGTTTTTTACTGCATCAGAAGAATGTGGACTGGTTTACTCAGATCTCTTCTATCGAGCAAGCAGCCAAAACCATTTAAAAAGGACCCAATTATTCGGGAAATTATTTGCTTATGACAACTTGGTTTAAAAAAGAAATGATTATTGTCCTGGTTCCATTCTATTATATGAAATTTGTATTATTAAACTCTAAGTTCCAGTTTTTCAGTTCCAGATCATAACCACTTCGAAGTTAAACCCGAATTAAAAAATGTTTTTCAGTCAATTTAGATCACGAGATGACTCATCGAATTTGCAGAGTTAATTATAAATAAACTGAATAGATATTTCTAACAGATGTGTGTCAAAAAGTCTGAAATAGAAATGGTGGCACTATCAAAATCACTCTTTTCTATCGCCTTACAGTGTCGCCCTCTCTATTTCGATAGTGAAAGCCCACAGTATACACATATTAAAGGTAATGTCATTAGCGCTTTCATTTTTGTTCAGTTCTGGGCGTCCGTCAAAATCGAGGTAATATGGTGGCCAAATGGTGGATCCAGTGTCCCTCTACTTGTTTAATTTCAATATTTGTCGTTATTTTGTTGTTGTTGAGTTTCTGTGGGCACTCAAACAGCCATTTTAAATTTTTTGGCACTTTCAACTCTGACAACCTGTGCAATATATTAGGTACCTTAGATTTGTGTAGTGTGGTGAAAGTCCATTTCTATAGTGTTGCATTTCGAGCATCTCGGTTAGTTAAAAGGTGACTGTTTATAATATTTTGTATGCATTAAACTTGGACCTGGACCTAGAGCCCACTTTTAAACAACTTCATTTTGCGTTAAACTTTAACACCAAAATATTGCCAAAATTTTTATTCTAAAAACAAAAAATACATTACATACAAAAATTTAATTACAAAATCAATTAAGGACCCCTAAATAATGCATTAATGTTTATCTCATGTACGTGGTATATCTTTCACCCAACTTATCTATTTTGTACCCATTATCTTTTTTCCATTTTATTGTTTAACAGTCCTGCCGTGTATACAATCACTGTCACATTAAAAAAAAACCAAATGACTTGGTCATATAATCAGTAGAAAAAAAAAAAAAAAAACAAACAAACAAAAGGACCTGTTTCCCTTTAAAAAATCCTCCATGTTTCATTTCGCCTACATACATATGTATATTATTTACATATACTCCCTCTCCTCACCAACTTTAACCATGCATGAAAATGTATGGACAAATAGCCGTCAACGAAAAGAATTTAATTTTCCATTTTCTTTGCACTTTCGAAATTATTCTCTTCTTTGTTGTTGTTGTTGTTGTTGTTGGTTGGTTGGGGAAACATTTTCCGAGTACAATTTTCTCTTTTTTTTGTTGTATTTTTGTATATTTTTTTTTTGTTGGTTTGAAGTCACAAAAATTTGAGTTGATTTAATGTTTATTCATGCGTTCAAATCATCTTCTTCATCTCATGCTCACCCAACAACATCAACTCAACTCTGGTTAGTTGAAGGAAATATAGAAAGAGAAAAGAATGGTGCGTTGGTGTATTTAAGTGGAGCGCATCAACAGCTTTCAAGGAGAGTCAGAGTAGTCGTAGTCGGCTTCTGGCATCAGTGAAAGTGGTCATTTGATTTTTTTCTTGTCTTATTTTTTTTCCTGCTCTGTCCTCAAAAAAAAAAAAAAAAAAATAAGTATCTAGATGGAAAGGACAAAACAAAAAAAAAATCTGATTGCCAACCCCAGAGTTGATGCTGATTCTGATGCTGTTGTAAGCGGCCACAGCAAGGATGGCCAAACCATGTCCTAGTGGGTGATTTTGATGGTTGTTATGGTTAAAGGATGTTTTCTGTTTTTTTTTTTTTTTTTGTTAATTCTATTTTTTGTCAACCTCACGAAATTTTTTAATGTAATTCTTTTTCCCATTTGAATTTCTTGTTATTATATTTCCATTTGAGTTGGTGGTGTTCGTTGTGTTGCTGCACTGATGGTCAGTGGTCACATGGTCACTCTAATGAAATTCTCTTTTTATAAAAAAAAAATAAAATACAAAACAAGAATAGGTACTCAGAGGACAAGATATATACACAATACACATCAGGTCGAAGTTGAAAACTCTTTATTTTCCACGGACAAATTTTTCTTTTGATTATTCGCTTTGTACGTAGTATATTTGCACACGGTAACGTGATTACTTTGTATGAAGTCGTTTCTGATTACTTTTTTTTTTTTGTACATTTGTGTAATAGGGGTTGAGTGGAGTATAGCTGGGTATAGGGGTGAGATTTGTTGTTGTTGATGATGTTGTTGTTGTTATTTTTTTGGGGTTCGTTTTTATGATTCAGTTTTTGCTCCAGAGTAAATTAAGCAAAATGAATAAAGGTACGATATAGTATAGAGGGTTTTTAGTCCGAAAGATAAACATCCGTGTTGATGCTTAATTGCCTTCAATATGAGGGACTTCATTTAAGGGACACCCCAGGAATAATTTTGGTTTGGTTAAATCTATCTCTACATACACACACACATATTATGGTAGATCTATGTATGTATGTATATATTCATTGTGAGTAAAGGGTATAAAGTGTTTTTCTGTTGTGGTTTAGATACCTCACATATATACCACATCACATACAAACTTAAACACAATTCCTCACCGGAGTGCATACAATGAATAATTGAGTGAGTTTTTATGGATTTTTAATCGACATCAGCCGTGGGTAAAGGAATGGCTCATTGAATAAAAAAAAAACATATGTGGCCAGCGAGTCATTAATAAAAGTTAATTATTAATGCGAGTTTTGGTGTTAAAACATTTTTGTTTGTTTTTTTTTTTTTTTGTAACGATATGTTGCAATCATAATTAGTTTTCAGCAAGATGGGAAAGGCGTTATAAGTTACATTATAAAGGAATGATATCATTGTTTTAAACGTTATGAATTGTTTGGGTTGATTTATTTATGGCTAAAGGAATGTTGCATTCTTGGGAATGTAGATATAAAAATATATGTACATACCTAGACATGCTATTTGTATGTACGTGAGTATGCAGTAAAATTTATCACAGTAAAAACTTATAAATATACGAAAAAATCAATAAACTATTTTTTGTTTCAGAAAGGGAAGAAAATCGGCCTCATGATGGTGAAGGGGAGAAATTCAAACATCGAATTCCGGTCCATTTAAATCTGTGTATATTGGTATAATTTTAGTACAGACAAAGTAGACCACAAAGGAGACTTATTCCCTGTTTTACAATTTGGCCCTCCAGTTTGGTTTTCCTTTTGAAGAAGGTGCTTCCAATCTGGAAAGAGGTGGTCATTAGACATGTAAAATGATCGGTTAAAAACAACGCAAAACTCGGTTAATTTATATAATAAAAATTGTTTAATATATGTACTTTGTACAACCTGCAAACTAACCAGAATAAATAAAATTATTTAAATCTACCTACTTATTCGTTTTAATTTTACTAAATTTTATTAAACTACTTCTGGGTTAGTTGGTTCGGTTTCAATAAACAATTAAGTTATTTAATGAAACATATAAAAACGCTCATAGTTACCAATCCACTCAGAGATGTGTGAAATTAACTAAGTATAATTATTTGATTTAATCAAGCTACTTGGTTAACATAAACGACCTTCAAAATTGCGAATCCTAACTATGTTTCTCCATTTAATATTATCTTTTAAGGTTTTTATTTTAAACAATTTATTTTAATCAAGTCGACTATGTTAGAATTAACAGAGTGATTTATGTAATATTTACCCTTGACTACGTAATATTTAACACATTTTTTTTAACCTACCAAAAACGCTCTCGGTTAGTAATTATATTTTTTTTTCGTGTGTGAAGAACCCTAGACACCGAGCGATATATAGTAGATTGAAAGCCTTGAAGAAATACCCTCACAGCCTTTCAAGTGATTTGGTAGGTATCAGTTAGTTAAGTTTTTCTCAAACTATGAAATTTCCGAAAAGTTTTGCAATACATTTTTTGAACCAAACTCAGTTACAGACATTATTGTCTACAAAACTTATAAGTTAAAACAAAATCAACACCACTTTCTATAGGTACGTATGTTTGTTAAGCTCTAGGCCAAGTATTTTGGATAAATTCAGACCCAATTGATAAATTCAAAAGTATAAAACTCTCTACATTGGTAGAGAAGTGGGATATTTGATCTGTTTCTGACAATATTTTAACAAAAAAAAAATTACTTTCAAATGATTTCCAAGAACAATTTCATGTTTTTTTTTCGTTTTACATATTAACTCAACACATATGTATAAGTTTGTATATCTTTTGTAGATACCTATATATATTGATTCCTCAAGCATTCACTCAATATACCTACTATTATATAAGACAAAAGTAGTTTGCAAATATACAATTTTGTATTCTGACCTTATTCAACATAACTCTCATGGTAAATCTACATCTTTTCAAGCCCTGAAGTCAGGCCATGTTATGAAAGTCCCTAATTGATGTTTATTACACTTTTCGATTTGTTCTCAGTTCTACTATATACATAATGTATATTGTACAGTTGTGTTGTTTGTATGAACAGGAACACCATACATCTATCTAAACTCTGATGCTTTGTTCGTTGTTCTTTGGATATGTGGAAGGATGAGGCTGGCATTTGTGGAGAAGGGGAGGTTATGGACAAGAGTGGGGTAGAGAACATGGACAGTTGTCAAGAGCACAAAAGTTACCATAGCAATATATATGAATGTGTGTTGTTATTTTGTTGGTTGATTCCTCTTGGTTTTCTCTTTGGCTTGCCTTTTGGTCCTATTTTATAATGAATGATATCCTGTGAGTTTATTCCAATTATTTTAGGGATGACAAACAAAACAAAAGCCAAACAAACAATTCACGTAGGTATATATATATATATCTGCCAGAGGAACATAAATATCTAACATTCATACACACATATGTATATATATGTTGAAATGGAAGTTTTTGAACAGGGGAGTATAAAGATAATACACTCCATATCGTATATACCTACACAGATATATCCTTACACAAAATTCGATGTCGAATGATTTGCATTATATTTACACACATCTTTTTTGCGTTGTGTTCTTTATATTTTCAGTGAGTTTCTATAGTAATACACGACCAGTGGGTATGTTTTGATTGTGCTTTATAAAAACACATCCAGAGAATGGACACAAAACACCATATACACAATGAATGATGATGTCCTTTTACCCAAATTCACCAATATTAATGTTCGTTCGTATAAAAGTCGTGGGGACTTTTGACTTACAATATAGTTAGTTTGTGTTATACAATTTTCATATAGAAGACAACAAAAATAAATAAAACCCTCAAAGTTATTTCATGTGAAATCTACCTATAAGAAAATTAAAATAGCATCTCCAGGACAACAAGAAGTTACGTATTGTCAAAAAACAAAAAATAAGTGAAACACTGATGAAATTTTGTGTCCTTATTCCCAAGAAAACCTGTAGGGGAGGCTTAGTATATCAGTATGTTTCTAGCTACTCCCCCTTTTCTTTTTTTTTTTGTGTATCCTTATCTTATCTTCAATTTTATTTAAGGACATCGATTGAATCGTCTCTATATATCCTGTATATCCCTGGGAATAAAAGAATATACCATTTTTGATATCATTTCTCTTTTGTACTGTCGCATAATATTCGATCAGTGAGGTGAATGTTATTTGAAGTGACAGCTAAGCGTTCAGGGAATTTGTGTGTGACTGTGAGAGGCATTTTTATTTGAATGTCCTTTCATATGTAAGTATGTTTTTTTTTATATTTTTTATATTTCTTTTACTTGTCTTATTTTATTATCTTTTGAATGTAAATATTTTGCTACCTTTATTATATCTCTCTTTTCATAGTATATTGTACAAGGAAGTGAGCCTCAAAAGACTTACCTAAATAAATTCCGCTTATGTGCACAATACAATCATGTCTAATCAATGTTGGGCATATATACTCGAGGGAGATGTTGTTTTTTTTGTTTGTATGGTAGAGTGGGGGATTTGGGCTTAGTTGGGGATTTTAAAATTCAAAATTTGAATTTTTTAACCAAAAAGTTATACTGAGTATGATCTGACTTTAGGCAGAAAATGATGTTAATTTTTTTTTCAGGACGAAATCAGAAGCTTAAATTATGTTGAAACACATTATTTAAATAAATTCAAACACACAGACAGAAAAATAATTATTAACCGAGGGCGTTTTTGGTAGGTTAAAAAAAAAATGGTTAGCGGTAGGTTAAAAAAAATGACAAGGCCCTCACTAGCCAACTGATGAGTCCAAGTTTTTTCAGGACTAAAGGCCGTTAAAAGCTATTTTGAATTAAAAAAAATGTGTTTAATATAAAGTAGTCAAGGGTAAAAATTACATAGTTCACTCTGTTAATTCTAACATAATTGACTCGATTAAAATAAATTGTTTAAAATAAAAACATAAAAAAGGTTATATTAATGGAGAAACTTGGTTAGGATTCGCAATTTTGAAACACGTTTATGTTAAACGAGTAGCTTGCTTAAATCAAATAATTATATTTAGTTAATTTCATACATCTCTTAGTAGATTGGTTACTATGAGCAATTTTTGTATATGTTTCATTAACCAACTTTATTGGTATATACGCAGAAAAATGGTCGGTTAAAAACAACGTATAACTCGGTTTAGTTAAATAACAAAAATTGTTATTTAAACTTGCAAATTCACCTTGTTAAATTATATGAGTCAACTCGATGAAACAAAAATATTTAAATCTACACACTGATTCGGTTAAAGTGTGTCAAATTTTATTAAAATACTTCTTGGTAAGTTTGTTCGGTTTCAATAACCAATAAAGTTGGTTAATGCTACTTTACGTTGCACTTTGTAATGCTCTGCCTTACGTTATTATACGTTCTTATAAAAAAAATCTACAGAGTTTTACAGTACATACCAATATGAATATTTCCTTGAGCCTTTTGTTTATTTTACAAATTGCCTTAAACCCCTTGGCTTATAGCACAAGACCATCATCTGCATACGCGCTCTCATACGTCATTTTTTCTTTTTCTCAACATTATACTTTAAAAAATGAAAAAAAAAATTGTATTTCAATTAATAAGCCATGGGAACCTTGCAATATAACTCCTTTTGGTTTGTTTCCTTTTGGGTGCTCTTTTGCACTGGTTCTGTCATCCTTCCTGTGTTATTATTATTATTATGGTACAACTGGTTAAAAAATTACCAATTTCATGGATATTTTATTTAACATTTTACCCTCATACAGTGGAATACAAAAGTAGCTTTCATGAAAAAAAAAAAAAAAAAAAATAGAAAGGAGAGCAGGACTAATAATGCAGGAAAAGATATGCACGGCGGGCGTTCCTGAACGTTCGTTGTCGTGTGATGGCAAAGTGAATTTTAAAGCATTTTTAATGAGTGCGCCCCAGAACCTACTAATGGAATTTATTATTTTTATTTTTTTAATTTTTTGTGAAATCCTTTTTCCCATGCGAGATTTTATATGTATACAATATTCATATATATCTGTCTCTTTCTCTTCTTACTTTGCATATTTTACTCATCACCGCATGAAGGGCAGCCAGTGATGGGTGATGGCAATGTGGCAATGCGGTGGTCGGGTCGGTGATGGTTTTTGCGGAGGTCCCTATATACATCATTTATATATGGTGACAAAAGAGGATGGACACAGGACATTTTTGAAGGAGAGCAAGAGGAAAAATGGGGATCTGATTCATTTCATTTTCGTATTGTTTTTCCATTTCAATTTTATTGCAATTAATTCAAGTGGTTGGATAATTTTTGTTTTCCATTTTGTCCACATTCAGATTACCCATGCCCTCCTTCTCGCCGTACCCGATATCAAATGACTTTTTGGATTGAATTTTTAATTTTTTTTTTTGTAAAATTTGTCGGCATAAAATATTATTTCTTTTTTTTTTTTTTTAATTTTTAAATTATCTTCAAATTGACTTTTATTTATGCGTGGGACTCACTGTGAAATTATATGAATATTTATTTATTATACGTATTTATTCCTCCTCGAGGAAGTATTCAGTAATTATAATTTTATTTTTGTATTTTTTTTTTTAAATACAAGAGGGAATTTTTAGCTGCTTTGGTTTTTATATAACTGATGGGGTAGTTGGTGGTCAATGTTATCAAAATATTTTAATGAGAAATGAAAAAAAAAAAAAAATATTCATGCAATTAGTTTCTTAATTTTTAATTTATATTTATTTTTTTTATAAGTAGGCAAATATACTCATACACTTTCCGTTAATCGGAATTTATATTGCTTCTATAATAATTTATTTAATTTTTATTTCATCTCAATTTCATTTCCTATACCACTTGATGGAAGGTTGAATTCAAGATTTATATTCTTAAGCTTTTAATATAATTTTGTTTATTAAATACCAATGATTTAAGAAATCTTAAAAAGGTCTTTAATCCGATTTTATCAATTTTTTATATTTTTTTTTTATAAAATTGTCCGTCCCAATTTAAATACTTGACGAAGGTCGTCTGACGTCTGTTTTAAATACTTTGTTTGTCTGTCTCGTCACAATCTTTAATCTTCAGCTTTTTAAGGGAATTATGTCTTCACGTTGGTGATTGATACAAAAACTGTCTTATATTTTATTTGTTTTTCTTCGCAGTTTAAATTGTTTTCATAGATGTTTTTTTTTTTAATTATAAATTACTGTTATCAAAATTTTAATCAGAAATCGCATTTAATGTGAGGTGAGGAGAAGTTAATAAAGGATTTTTCAAGATGTTGTTGTTCAAACTTTGGTAAAGATACCAGCTACAGCTGTCAAATTTGAAGCTTATACTAAATATAATAAGTCTGTTTCTTTACTTGCCAAAATGTCCCAATTTGGACTAATTCTAATCCAATTTTATTTATGTATATAGACTTTGACAGAACTTTGGGCTTAAATGGGTAGAAAGTTTCAGTTTTGGGAAGTACAAAAAACCAGACATAATAATAGATATTATGTTTTACAAAAACATGCAAATCATTCAACTTTATTGAATAGCTATAAAAAGCAGTCGGGTGGAAAATTTTCTTCAGTGATAAAGCCTATTTTTGTCCACAAGAAAAATAATCACATTTAGAGGGAGAATAATTCACATGAGACTTGTCACTTGTCTCGTCTTTCTTCAAAATTAAATTTTTTGTGTAAATATAATCACATTCAGGATTTAATTTTTTTTTATCAAAAGAAGAATTGTCAAAAGTTAAGTTGTAACAAAGAATCGGAAGGCGAAGGTCATAAAATAAATATAGTGGTTTTTACATATTTTTCTCCACTCTAAATTCTGTTGTTGTTTTTTTGTTTTTGTTTTTGTTTGGCAAGAAGTTCTTCTTTGGTATGAAATAAGTTAAATTATATCTACTGGGCTCCGATAAAAATAATATTATTATTTGGTATTTGTTTATAAAGGGATTTCCATTAGAATTTCCGATCGTTTTGTTCATCTGAGTTCCTCTTTATGAGTAGCTCATTCAGAGCTATTCGTTCTCTAGATTGCATTCTAGGGACAAGGGTTTTCTATAAGAATCCTCATTTGTGATTAGTTCTTTCATAAGCTCCTCAATTCAAGTGGCTCATTGTACAAGATTCTCTTTCGAAAGCTCCGTCCGTTTCATTTTCTGATGCAAGTAAGTTCCATGTATAATATTATGTACACGGGCATTTTTGATTAAAAAAACCTTTTATGATTCCTTATATATGTTCCAATATAAATCCTATAAATCCAAGTATCAAAGACAAAGTGGTATATAAGCTTTTATCTGTATCGAATTATATCCAGCGTTATGACTTTCACCATTTCTCTTAAGTCCTTTTTCCCGCACATAAAGCATAATTACACTAACCACTACTCTCATTTGATTTCGCTTGAATAAGTTAGAAGTCCTTAATCCAATTAAAATGTTTCACTCGCCCTAATTACCCACCATGTTGCATGTATACCTATCAACCTAGCTGTGTAAAAGTAATAACATTTTCCGCGTTTATACCTGTATCGCCACTATCATACCGCTGATGCCAATACCATGCCGCCCACTACCCCACTATTGTAGGAACCCCTTTGCTTTAGTTTAGGTAAAATACAAAGTTTTGGCCTTTTACACACATATATATACATATATAAATACACTTACAAACACACCTTAGGTGAGCCACATACAAATCCCCAACCAACCGCAACCACATTAATTTTATAGCTTAAACTCAAGGTGCACAACCAGCTAATTGCCAAATATTAAATGTGCACTACGTGCTTCAGAACATCTTTTACCTCTCGAAGGAGCAATTTTGTGGTTACCTCGTCGTCGTCGTCATCATCATCGTCATCGTGGCAAAAACCCTTCAGAGTTGAGATTAAGGACTTGGCGCATCCCGCACCTGAATGAATTTTTCTCATCCATGTTGTATATGATGATTATCCTTAAGGATGTTGTATGTAGTATGTATATGGTTTTAAGTGCAAGCTTCATATACAAATAAATGATGAACTCTATAAAACCTTGCCACAAATTACCCTCGAAGGTGTGTTTCCACCATCAACTTTGTGGTATTTAACAAAATGAGGATATTTGCCAAAAATTTGTTGCACACAATACACAACACATATATTCCTAATATATCGCCAAAGAAGATTTAAACTCCTGGAGTTTCAATTCAACAACAAAAAAAAAAGAAAAATACTGCAAACCAACGAAATAAAAATACAAAAAAAAAAAACTGAAAATCTCTTTCGAAACGAATTAAGGTTGACATTTTTATGTCTCCTTAAAGAATCTTCAAATCACATTTAAAGTCTCTTTGTGGCGTATATATATATATATATTTTGGTATAGAATATGGAAGAGAAGTACAAAGGCTTGATGTATGTTATTTTTTTTTTGGCTGTTAAAGTACCTAAACCTACCTACTGCTTTTTTTCTTCAACCTTCCCAAAGCTCCAACAAATCCCTTCAAATTGATTTTGAGGGCGAAATAAAAAATATTGCCACGAATATAATAGAATAAAAATATTCAGAGGAAAGAGATGTCTTACATTAGATATACGCATATATGAACGAATATATATGCATAAGTATATAAATGCATGCATATATTTTCTTCTAAAAATAGAGGCTTAGGTATAAGGGGAGATAAAAAATTGTTTTTAACTCCTAAGGATATGAATAAAACAGGTAGAGGTTTATCCCACAAAATCAGCTCAAAAGACAAAAAAAAAAACACAATTTTTGTTTTTGGGAGCGTCTTTCGCAGTTGTTTTTTTTTTTTGCACTAATAACTCAAAGACCTCAAATGTCGTTTTGAATAAAAATGTTTTACACATTATTTGTTTGAATAATTCAAATTGTTACAAAACGATGGGTTTAAAAAAAAAGATTCTCTTTTCTGAATGTGAGATTCTCGTTGACAAGTTCTTGGTTGAAAGGAATTTAAGATTTAGCATAGATCAAGCCATTAATTTGATACAATGATAAAGGCCAAGAAGCTCTTCAAAATAAAAAAAATTCAATCGGAAACTATTTTAATAAATTTTATCAATAAAACAAAAAGTTAATTCATGTTAATTAGGTATTTCATCCAAGTACGTAGATTAACGAGTGATTAAGTTAAAATTACCTAAATGATATTTTTGATAACAACTATAGATATATTAACAATGTATGAGAAATTCAAAAGGTTTTTCCTTTAAATCAAAGCGTTCATTTTCAAATCACGGCGTTAATTTTTCTTTTCAAAGATTTTGTATCAAAAGACATTTAAATTGAAACTTATCTCATTAATAAAATTTAATGTAAAAATTTTAAATTAAAGTAAACACTTTAAATTTGATTTTTGGAATTTTCATTTTAATTTGCAGGCCAAATTTAAATGAAAGTAATTGTATTTTTTTTTTCAAATTAAATGATATCCTTTTTATTTTAAACCTTCAAATTATAAAGTTAAATGTTTTCATATTATATTCAAAATTTATGTGTTTATTAAAATGAATTTCTCTTAATTTCAAAGCTAAAGGTTTTAAAACGTAAACATTTCTTTTTAACTTTGGCAATTTTTTTTTTCTCATGAAATACTTTAGATTTGCATAATATAAATTTAGAAATGTGAATTATAGATTTTAAAGTGCACTTTTTCCCTCATTGTAGCTACTGTAGCTTGTGTCATTCTTTTTATTGCGTTATCTACAGCTTCATATTAAAGCCTTTTATAATTTTTTCATACCTTTCTTCTTTGAAAGTCAAAACCTTCCATCTTATTATGTGTTGGTTAAAGATAGAGGGCTGAGGTATGAAGAAAATAAAAAAAATATCCTTAAAACCCTCTTTAAATTCATAAATAAAAGTAATTGCATTAAAAAAAGTGTTCTTCATTCAAAAATAACTTCTACTCTCGGATATTGACCATTTGTCCTAAAGCCCCAAAGCACTAATAAATTGTCTTCAATCATATTTGTATGCTTTTTCAAAAGAGAAGTTACGAGTTTATAAATTCCAAAATATTCCATTCTTTGTTCAAACTAAAAACAAAGCCGACAAAAAGTGATATGGATGCGCCAAAAAAAAAAAAAAAAAAAAAAACAAAACTAGTTCAAACAAACATTCATGGATTATATCCTCTGAACAAACAACAAACTGATGATGGTTCCGCTTATTTTAACTTCGCTCTAACATAATATCCTTTTATTTATTTTTTATCGTTTCTGTTATTATTTTTTTGTTTAAATTTTATTTTTGTTTATTTTTTTTTTGCTGTTTTTGTTGATTGTAAATATTTTCACATTTTATTGTCTATATTTTGTGTTTTCGTCCTTTTTATGGGCAATATAGTTATAATAATATATCCTCTCTTGCTGTATATGTAAAAGATATGTATAAAGAGAAATATAACTATGTTATGTTAATATTTTGCCGTTTTGTTTTGTTTGATCATGGCGGGTGGTTTAATGGGCGATATATACGTTTACTTTAAAATATGTCCCCACTGCCCATCCTTATTTTATTTTTTTTTTTTAATTTTATTTAAACTCAAACTGAACTGGACTATGCTTGGCTAGCTGGCCATGACATGTGGGTGGGTTATGGAAAGAAAGTAAGTATTCGAGGACGAGGTAGGTACATATATAGCAAGGCTAAACGATTTTTGGTGCGGCTTGAAATATACATACATATATGTTTATCGTATATGTAAAAGCGCATTGTATTTTAAAATTCGCGTTTCAAAAATTCCATCATGCGAGGAAGTTTGGACTCCGCACTATTCTGTATATTATATGGAATATGGGGGTGCTGGTTTATGTTTATGTTTATAGTGAACAGGGATGTTATATTAAATAAATAATTTAAGTATATAAAAAAATCATTGGAGTTGTAAATCGTTATGTGAAGGCAGATATACACAAATGGACTTTTTAATGTTAATTCTTTTATAAAAGAAGAGTTTGATAAAAAATGCAGCATTTAAGTACTTATCTACGATACCTTATAGTATGTAAGTACTATTAATAAAAATGGTATACCTAATAATAATAATAAAAATGGCATACCTATTGGGTATAATTATATCAGGAATTAAGAACAAGTGCCTTATACCACTGTTTATTTCCAAAATGTGGAAGTTTTAGAATTTACCTGTATAACTTAGAACTTTTTGGAAACATTGATAAAATCTGTACCTCTATTTTCTAACGCTCGCATTGATAAAATTGGTCGTGAAATGCTGTAAAATGGAATAAATCTCATATGATTTGTTTCAATTTTCACCGTTTCTCCACTATTTTCATCGATGAGAGAATTGCACGTTCTTTGTCAATGAACTGATTTTTTGTCTTCGATAAATTTGGAGACTTTTTGTAAATTAGGACTTTTTTTTTGTAAATTTGGTCTTTTTTTTGTAAATTTGGAGACTTTTTTTTTGTAAATTTGGAGACTTTTCTGTAAATTTGGAGACTTTTTTGTAAATTTGGAGACTTTTTGTAATTACGAAAATTTTAGTCACTGCAATGTTTTGTTTTCATAATTCATTGCGAACTTTTGTCAGCAGTTTTCTTAGGGTGTTTACCAAATGCAAAAATCCAAATAAAATTATGAAAACAATATTTTGGGGTTTTACCAATATTGCTTAAACATTTAAATTTTTACCAGTAATTTCTAGAATTTCCATATTCCGGGGTCTTACAGCTCAAGTATTAAGTAATAATTATGGTCGCAGAACAGAACTAAGGTATTATAAGGATGCACCTAATTGAATCCTTTAATTCAGTGTGTATATGATGTAGATTGATAGTCACATTTTTTTTTAATTTTATTTAAGTTGCTATACGTGAAAGAAAAAAAAGTAAGCTCCTCTGGGCCAATCTCTAATATATAGGTTCTAGCACCAGTGGATTTATTCTGTATGAAATATATTAATATACAAATAACATCCCTGCCATATTGTTTCAGCCCCTATAACCCTTGTTCATAAGCCCTTATACAAAAAAAAACAAAAATAAAAGATATCCTGAGAAATGTTTATGTTCATGACGTTACACACAGCAGTGCCGCAGCTAACCATTCAGCCAGCCATCCAGCCATATTCAGTTTAAACAGGGCTTGCTATAGCAAAGTGAGCAACGCGTAAAAATGCATGAATATGTAAATGTGCCAGCTGACAGGATATTGTCAGTCATCATAGAGAATCTGTCGGAATATAAACTCTCTCTATCTCCCTTTCCTTCTTTATAACCTTTTTTTTCTCTTGTCTCTTTTTCATACACATATCTACATGTGCTATCCTATATATTCTGACATTTTGGAAATCTATCGTATTAGTTATACCTACATATGTATATGAAAAACGACAAAGGCAATTTTTAAAGCCACCCGGTTTGATACGCGAGTCTAGCTGGGTATGTGGGTATAAAATTCAGACCCATAGTCAGTGTTTTGTTGAATTGTGATGCTCTTCAGAATTTTATCGTTACTGACGCTTCACCAGTGTATGACAGGATAATATTCTCATCCTCATCTTTATAGTGGGTGCGATAGTATGTTTGTGAGTGTGTGTGATTTTTTTCTCTCTATTTGTATTCCAGAAAAAAATTTACATAATTCAACAACAAAACACAAAATTTGATGACTTTCTTTCTGGTGCAATGCTTAACTCAACTCAACTCAACTCAGGCCCCGCCAATGGGTTTGAATTCTTTTTCAATATATGATAAAGTTAAATGAAATAGATTTTGTCACGTTCGTGACAGCTTTGCGGCTTAAAAAAAATGAAAATCGACTGACGAAGTTTGCAGAAAAGTGTGTGTGTGTGGATTTTTTTTTTTAAATAAATGTATGTCATTGGATGGGGGTAGTGAGTGTGTAATGCGTATTAGAGATGAATGTGTTCTATTATATGTTTCTTATTAAACTTATGAGCTAGAAATGACACCTTGGAGGCTTGAAGAATATGTTAAAATGGTTTTTGACATTTATTTTCTAAAACTCTGAAACATGCTGCTGTCTTTTTAAAAGGGTTTTTTTTTATAGTGCCTCATCTTACAAAGTGACACAAATGTTTTTGATTTTTATACGGAAACGTCACACTGACACCGCCTGCTTTGAATTTGTTTAAAAAGTCTAACAGTCCTCAAGATATATAGGAAAAATTTTAAATTCCAACTCCGAAAACCGAGAGTTAAATTTACTCACACGTATTAATACTTTGCACAGGAAATTAAGTAAAAGAAAAGTGATATATGAGGACGAAAATGCACTTGGAATATAAAATTGAGTTCCTTTAATTGGCTTACTAAAAATTTCTATCGTAATTGCTATTTTTAGTATATGTGTGAGTAAATTTAGGTCTCGGTTTTTGGACTTGGAATTAAAAAAATTCCTGTTTCTTAGATAAAAACTTATGGTTCTCAAGATATCGCGGAAAAAATTTTAATTCCAAATCCAAAAAAAACGAGAGTTGAATTTACGCACACACAATAATAAAAATAGCTATTACGAAAAGAAATATTTAAAAATCCAATTAAGGGAACTCAATTTTATATTTCAAATGCATTTTTGTCCTACGATTAACTAAAAGCAATTTTGAAAAGAATGTTTTCGAAAACCAACAAGAATCTTAGTTTTATATTCTGAGTTATTTTTTTCCTCAAATATCCTTTTTCCTTCCCTTAAGTACTTATGGTAAGTACTTAAATCACTATTCCAAAATCAAATTTTTCAACATTGTAAAATGTTTCCGTAAAAAAAAAAACAAAATACAGAGGTCCTTTTTTTATTCCAATATCCTACTCCCAGACACAAAATGAATCCTTATATATTGCACCAAATCCTTACTCCTTAACTTGACATAACAATGTTTGCACCAAGCACTTAGCATTGTCGACTAAAATTAAATGTCCTTGTCATTACATTAAGAGGCTAGTAGACTTGAACAAAGAATTTATGTATATAGGTAAAAGTGTGTCCTGTTCTTGTTCCTGTGTCTGGTTTCTGGTGTTGTTTAAAAGAGAAAGAAAGAGAGAGAGAGAGATCCTAGTTAATATATTTTGTTGCCTAGCTTACAATATTTATCTTATTTGTGCAGATTTTGTGCAACAACATGAAAACACAAAAGTTCTGTTTTTTTGTCTACGACCAGAACAACAGCACAACAAAAAAAAAAAAAATATAAAACATTTGAAGGTGTATTCAAAAGGATATAGCAAAATTGTATTAGAGGCAAATTGTTGTTTATATAGCACTTAGGTGTGAATGAGATAAAATAAATTGTTAAGCTCGCTATTTTCTTGTGCTTCTTTGAGTTTCCTCATTTAGGGAACGAAACAGCGACTATAGTAGGTACGACAACCAACGCGGTGCGAGCGAAGAAGAAAAGCTGGTCCTGATGGTGATGTTTTTGTCATGCGGAAATATTTTCTTTTTGTTTTCTATACTCACATTGTCCTTAGATATCTTGGGTGGGTCGGGGAGGTAGACTCGCTTTGTTGCTGTTGTCTCTATTGCCACTTGCTTGTTTTGTTGTCAACTCTACCACCACGTAGAAAACAGTGTATACTAGTATAAATATAAGCACATCCAGGAAGGAAGTCAGACGCCTCTGAATAACAGAGAAAAAAATATTTGGGTTGTGTGTTGATCCATTTACGAGTAGGTAGGTATATATATGTACTTATAGCGTCTTTCTTGGAAATTTGATTCTTGCGAAAAAGTGTTGAATTTCGTTCAGCGAAATAACGAAATAATTTCGCAGCATTTAGTATATGAGGCATCACGACCGCCCAACCCTCCTTTTTCATGCTGCAGGAGCACAGCAATATAAATTCCAATTTAAAATGGCATTACAAGCAAAGTACTCTATACTCTCTGCCTCTTACAAACATATATATGTACATACAAATTGTCTATAGGCATATTGTTAAGGATTCGAAATTTACACCAGCAGCGTTCTTCCAAGGACCAACACAGCCTTCTCATTGCCCTACATCTCTCTTCTATATTTAGTACATATATTCGCCTTCGGCGGCGAGCGGCGGCGGATGGAATCTTCGTTAGCGTCATTTTTCTTCAGAATCTATCGCGTGCTCTAGGAGCAGGACCTTCTCTATAAAATACCATCCGAAATATCCCCGTGGGGTAACTAAATACGATGGTGTAAATTAATTTTATGCGCGCACTTTATAACAATAGTTTGTAGGAAGGATCAAATGAATGCCAAACAATCGGTGGTGGGTTGAGGTAGGGGGGGATAGGCGAAGACGGAGGGTTGTAGGTTATTTTGTTTGCTCTATAGGATGATGTCCTTCTGACAAAAAACCACTGCTTAAGCAAACATCCTTTGCTCTTGAAAACGACTTAGCGATGAGAAGAAATATAAACGAGACACAAACTTTTGTGAATGAGCCTTCTGTGTGTATACACGACTTTCAACGGAATGGTTTGTGTTAACACTTTAACGAGATTTCATTGTATAGTCACACCAAAAATACGACAAAAAGGATTTTGTTTCCTATACCCTCGTGTTGAAGGTAGGTAGGTAGGAATATGAGGACAAAAACATCCTTCTTTTGTTTCTTTTTTTTTTATTTTTTGTTAAACTTCCCCAAAAATAGGACGGAAGGAAGAAATATAGAATGGAATGTGGATGTTTTCTTCTTCGTTCAGTTTTATAGATTAAAATTGCTTTCGCGGTGTCACATTGTTTTGCTGGTACTTGGGCTTGGATAGGCAATTGAATTATCAAGGCGCGGAAAATTTATATATGTATATCTATCTATCCTTACATAGGTATACATATAGATAAATTGTTATTCTAAAGCAAGGATAAAATATTATTACTATAGGAAGATTCACAGTCCTTCTATGAAGGTATATATGTATAAAAGGACTATCGGATTGAAGGTAGGTTAATAAATATTTAGTTTTCTGAGCAATAAAAGAGACACGGAAGATGGAATGCCATGGATTTTGTTTTGTGGAATTTTCAATGAAAATAATTTTTAATGGTTGTGCAGATATCCTTTTGAATGTTAATTTGTAGAAGAATTTAATTAGTAAGATTGAATGAAATGTATTTAAGCTATTTTTTGTTACTGTTTTTGTTTTTGATTAAGGGGCTTTGCGGAAGTGACAGTTCAGTTAGTGAACTTAAGAAAATTTTATGGGAACACATTAAATTTTTATATTTTATGTATTTTTTAAAGGACTTGAACTTATGTCAATGATTTAATATGATATTTAACTGACACAAGTGTTTCTGTAAATACATGTGTAGAAATTGTTTGTTTAAATATATGGATATACAGCTTCCGTAAAAAAATTTCGTTTGTTTTGTTTTTTTTGTTTTATCAAAAATGACTTTAACAATTTCTATTAAATTTCGTACATGTAAAGTGTAAGGCAATCGAAATAAAACCTCATTTCAGGTTTTTGGCATTTTTTGAAAAATTGCCTTATTTTTTGGTATTTACGCAGATATATCTTTGTGGTGGCTTTACCGATTTGTTTAAATATTTCACAATTCAATACTTCTAAGTAATTCAAACAATTTGACATTTCAAAATTTATAAATACATAAATAATTCTTTCATAAATAAAAAAAATAAAATAGAAAAATGCATTTTTTAGTACTTTTGACTTTTTTTCAAGGTTAAGTACTGTCTCTTGAGAGGAAGTGACATATTCTCCAACTCATGTCCTGCAAAAGTGCCTCTCATCTAAACCATGTAGTGTTGGCAGAAAATTTAAGGTCACCTCCATACCTGTCAACTAGCAACCTGCAAACAGGAATGATTAGTGAATTGTAAGGTTGGTAGGACGTGGTTCTTCAAGAACTGTCATGCCACCAAATTTATTTAATTTTTTTTTTTTATTTTGTAACTTTCTTGCGGTTTTTGCAAAACAAACAAACTCTAGTGTGAGCTTTTTAGAGCCAACAAAAAACAAATATAAATATACATACACACCATTGTGGTTCTTGTCTTCAAAGACACTCATTTGAAAACACCAAGAAGTTAAAGCAAATATCCCGAACCCAGCCCAGTCGAGGGAAGTTTTAACCACAACCAAGTCATAGCCAAATGCATTATTTGTGTGATGAAGTGGTTAACCAAAAGGAGTGTATGTCATAGTCAAACACACACACAAACACATACACTCACCCACATCCAATCCACATACGTATGTATATATAATATTGGGTTTTCTTGAGGTAAGGAAGCATTATTTATTTGTATAGTTGTGTGTGTGGGTGTGTTTGATTTTTTTTTTGTTTTCTTGAGAAAGTAAATTTTTCAATAAGTTAATTAATTTTCTGCGGTTTGACTATGTATGTATTTAAATAAATTTTAATCTAAATTTGTACAAAACTCCAAGAAGGAGAGATTAGGTAATGATAATAAATTATTATCAAATGGCTTCTGTGGTTATTTTGATGTAAATTAAATTGAAGTTCAATCAAAAGGCAAATTGAATATGAATGAGTTAGTTTCAGTGTATGTGTTATGTGTATGTATGTAGGTTGCATAGGTTATTTGTGGCTGATTATTATTTATATGTATGAACATAATATAGAGGTGTGGATGTTAAGTTAAAATAACCACAAATTATTATCAGTTAAATGAAATTCTATTCCGGTCCAAGAAATATTGCAGAATTTAGCTTAAATACCTTTATATATAAAATGAAGGTTGAACGCATTCTACTATGTATATTATGCTTATCAGAATTTTACCACCTTATAACCAACTATACGTATGTACATAATAATGTATTTTGAATTTATTGAGATGGAAACGGAAAATTTGATTAATCATTGTGTTGACAATTTAATTAGGAAGTTATATTGGTTCTAGAGAATTTTGAAATTAAGATTTTGAAAATATTCAAATAGTATTTTGGTCAACATAAATGGCAATGAAAGAAGAAATATTTTGATCGTTAAATAAAATCATAAGAGATACTCTTGGAATATAAACTAATTATTTAAGTATGATTTGCGGAAGGTCCTTTGCATTAACAATTTTCTCAAGTTTCATTTGATCTAAACTGTTGACAAACTGCCTTAATTTTTTCCATTTGTTAACCATTTTTCAATTCTTTGAGTAAATTATAAATTGTCTATTTCACAATACCTGAGTAAAGTTCTGATTAGTTACTTGACGCATAAATACTGGCTCAGGGTCATAAGTCCAAAGGAGAAAAATTTACTATTGTTTTTTTGACGACTTGTATAGGTTATATAAATGCAAAAATATTATTTTTTGGTTTGTGGACTTATGACCCTGTGCCAGTATTTATGTGTCGAGTAACTAATTAGAAATTTACTCAGACATTGTGAAACAAGCCCTAAATGTTATATTTCCAAATTTTTTAGTAATTTTTTTCGGAAAAAATTTTGAAAATAATTAAATAATGATAAACGTAACTCATTCTCTTCGGTCAAAAAAATATCATTCATTAATATTATCATCAGAATTTAAGTAAATTTTTGTTATGGTACCATCATCATAACAGTGGAATTATTTTTATTTAAATACTATTTCTATTCAAATATTACTTTCCATGAAAATAATAATCAAAAATACCTAAAATGCGTAAATTTCTGTTTTACAAGAAAATTCGACTAGTGGAAAAGAAAACTATAATCAAAAATTTAGATGATATCCACAAATAAATTTTAAATTTATTTTCCATTAATAAACATTTTATTTCAATCCCACTGATTTAAAGTGAATAATTTCAAAAAAACATTTTTTTTTTAAATATTTTTGATTATTAAATGTTCATATTATTTCCTGTTTTTTTTTTTTAATTTATCGATTTCAAAATAAATCAGAGGTTATAAACCTTCCATTTTGAAAATATGTTTTCAAACTTTTTCTACGTTCACATTAATTTACTTTACTGAAATTAAAAAATTCCTTAATTTAATTTTAAAATTAAAATTCCTTTCATATTTTATTTTTTTTTTTTCATCTTGAAGGCCCATTTTTTTTAGTTTGGTTTTAGTTTGAATGTATTTTTTGAGTTATATACGAGTTAATTCTTGAAAAATTGTTTTCTTTCAATTAATATCCCGAAATAACTTTGAGTTGACTTATCGAATTCGATGAATTAATTAAATAGATATTTGAGACAGGTGTGTGAAAACATTATCAAAATAGGGAGGGCAGCACCCTATGGAAATAGTGAAGAAAAAGTCTATAATTCAATAAAAAAAAAAAAAAAAAGTACGTATACGCCCGAGTGACCGATACAATTTTTGGCATAGTTATGTTAAAAAAAAATAGTTTATAGCTGCTACCATATGCTTAAAATCTATATTTAAAATAGAAATAAATAAATTGTGTTACCTCGATTAGACTTAAAGCCATTAAACCTTTAATACACTTGCTGTTCGCTAAACACGTTGATAACACTTAGTTCCTATGTCAACAAATGCATTAATTTGTTAAAGGTATATATTATATATGTATGTATATAGATATACTTAATATGTAGATTTGCAATTTGATGAAGCAGCAAATGTTATCGATGACTCTGCAACCAACCATCAATTGCCTCAACTCACACCCTTATAACCTTATCCTTATAGCTGTACCGCTTCTCAATTTTCCATCCTTAACTGATGATACTTATACATACATACATACATACTGTATATGTAGTAGTCCTAAAATGCAAATTAATTCAATTGGAAGTTTGTTAGGCTGGCCGTATAGTGACTACTAAATATTCACATCACCAGATCCCAAAACTTCAAAACCTAACCTAAAATGTAGGCGGTATATAGGACGTATGTATTTGGCTTTGGCAAGTTGATGTGTCACACACAAAGTGTCCACCCGGGTAAATTGTATATAAATCATCATCCTAAGCCACCTTTTGCTTTTCATGCTCATCATCATCATCATCAGCAGCAGCAGCAGCAGCAAACATCAACATCAACAGCAAAAGCAACAGCAGCAGCAGGATACAGCAACGCGACCATCGGCAGGATACGGTTTGTTGATTTGTTGTTGAAATGACACTCACGTTTGTGATGCCGGAGATAGATCTCTACATTTTCGGTTTATATCCTCCCTAGAGGACACACGACACGTCATTGCAATCCACATTGCATTCATATATTCATATATATATATATTTTATATAAATATAGCATATATTTAGGTAAAAGATGGATATATATATATATTTGAGAGAGAAAACATCCTCGCATCCTAGGACTTGAATACGAAATTATCCTCAAAATTTCCATCAAAAATTGATCAAATTGCATGTCCTGCGGGCCATTTGCTATTGGTCAAGTGGAAAAAAGAAAAAGGGACACACCGAGTATGAGAGAGAGAGAGTGAGAGAAGAATCACAAATCACATAACATCGATTTTTAATTAGATTTTTCACTCTCGTCCTGGGATTATACAATTCATCCATCTATCCCCTCTATATCTATGTCATGTATAGTATAACTAGTATCTAGCTACACATATGCATAAAAACAGTTCTGTTCAATTAAACTTTATGATGTTAGGCGCATCCTTGGACTGATGAAAAATTCAATTTTCCCTGTGTCCACTTTGGTTTATCATCATCTGTTCCACTCTCCTTCCTACCCAATCAGATGATTCTCTTTTGCAAAGTTATAGTATGGCCTGGCCGGCAGCAGATTAAATGAAATGTCCTTAAATATCCATATGAATTTTTTTTTTATTTTTACATTTTCCTGATTTTATTTTATTGATGACCTCGGTAAAAGGCTCGTAAAATGTTAATATCTGACAAATATTGAGATAAAATACCTGATTCTTCAGTATATCAGTGTAGATTCTGTACACAACTACGTTTTAATCATTAACTGTTAATCAAGAATATATTCCTTCGATAAAATGTCACTTTCTTTCTCTCTCTCTCTCTCTGGATGGACATTATATCAGAGGCCATGGTAGAAAGAGGGAAAGATGAGGGGGTTATGGTAAACTTAAAAAAGGCCATCAGGAAAATCAAGTAATTCGTAATAATATTATTTTTAATGGCTTCATATAGTTAAATGATTTTTAACAGTTTAATTGAAAGTGGTTTGTTGTTGTTCCCTTAAGGGGGGGTGAGAAGAGAAGGAATATTGGGGGCTATAGTGTTGGTTGAACCTAGAGGTATAATTTGCTTGGATATATGTATTCTGGGTTGTTTGCTTTAAAAGCATACAAAAATATGGTAAAAGGCAGAAAAGCCAGGAAGACTGAAAGTGCATGATAATAAAATTGCATCGTTGCAGGGCAATGATACATTATATAGCTGTGTACCTACAATCTACATGTCTGTGTTGGAATCTGCTCATTAAACATTATTTTTTAATTAACATCGTTTTTGTGTTGGAATATATTAAAACAAAATTACAGCAGCAGCAGCAGCAGTTGAGCTTTGTAGTAGCTTAATTTTGAGAGATAACTTTTACATAGAGAAATGAGGGTTAATTTAATTTTATATTCATTAAGTGCAGTGCCCAACATATGTATATTTTGTTTTTTGGAATTAGGTAAGGTTTAAGTCTACCAGCAAAAATTGTGTCCAACAACCTTGTTAAAAATCCATTTGTTGAAGAAAAAAGTGACTTTTCCAAATGCATCTGGAGAAGATTGAATTATTTAACTATTACTGACGTAAACCTTAACAAGTTCTTAGAAAACAAATTTAGCTTTTCTTGCAAGTTTACGTAAAGTAGGTATCATTGTATAGTTATTTTCTCACGTCAAAAGTTGCTTCATAGTAAAATCTGGACATTATCAAAAATATTCATATAATTAGCCATATTTGAGGGATATATTATATAGGCAGCTCTGCAAAAATTAAACACGCAACAGCAAACGAACTGAGCAACCTACATCAATACCCACCACCCACCAAAATCACAATGCTTGATAAAAACAATTCTACGAAGTTGACGTCATCACTCCAAATAATTCTTATTATTTAAGTTAATTTCCAAAATTTTGAAAAAAAAAAATGAAAACAAAAATTTGTAAACTATTTATTTCTAAATTGTACATTAGTAAGTATAATTTTTGGTTTTAGTATTCAATGCTCTAACCAATTTTAAGTCAAACGCTAAAAACAAGATGCTTTTAATGTTTCCTAGTTTTTGAAAATAACAAAATGTCATTTACTACTTTTTTTAGTGGAAATAGGATTGAGGCCAAATTAATAGAAACTTATTTCTGATATTTCTTAAAAACTAGAAGTCACTAAAGAATCTGTTTTTTTTTGACTTAAAATTGGTTAGAGCAATATATATTACTAAATATTGTCAAATTAAAAAAAAAAATTGTTTTTGTTTCATTTTTTTTTCTAAAAATTTTGAGTTTGAAAATTAATTTTCCAAAAAGTATTCACATAAATAATTTGTTTTGAAACAGAATTGAATAATGGATTTCTGGTTCCTTTTCTTGGTGCATTCGGGTACGATTTAAATAGAACTTTTTGTTCCTAAAAAGAACTCTAATCACGGATATTAGCTACTCCCTTCTCGCTTTAGTGAGTTGTAAGCTGGAATCAGATTTTTACAGTTACTCCCTTCATATTTTTTTTTTAAATATTCACAATTTTTTCCCTTGAATATGCCTTTGGATTGAAACAGATTTCTATACCGTTTTTTCCCGATTCACTTCTTCTAAGTGAAATCTCATGGGCTGAGTTTACTCCTGGAACTCATTCTAAAACAGCTTTGTATTATTTAAAATATGTACCGTATTATTTAGAATGATTTTTTAATGAAAATTTTTAGATTGTGAAATACATATTTTTTTGTTTAAAAAAAGATCTGTAAATAAATCTAGGAAATGGATTAAGTTCTTTCCTTCGTAACTTAAGTTTTTATTGCATTCTTTGGGACTACCTGGGACTAGAAAAAACCATCACACTCTTGTTAAAAAATATTAAAGCTTGGATTCATGGCAGGCCGAAATACTCCGTTTATTATAAAAGAAACAATTCAAGTAAAATTATTTGAAATAGAATTTTTATAATAACGAAGGTACAGAAAATTAGTCACTTGAACTTATTAATAGAATTTTTATAATTAAAATTTTGAACTTCATATTTTAAAAGGATTTTCATAATTTAAAAAGGAATACAAAAAAAATTAAAAAAGCTGCTGTAATTTGAAGGAAAAGTTATAACTCGAAAGTGAAGAAAAAGTCTTACAAATTTTTAGGAAAAAAGATGAGCTTTAGAGGCATGCTTATCGCCTAAGATATATTTTTTGTTGGTCAAACATTTTTTTCAGGACTTTTTTCAGGATTTTTTTTATTTATAAATTCAAGAAATAACGGAAACCCTATGGAACATATATACATATTTCAATCTTGAGAACTTAAAAAATATTGAAATTCTTTTTCATCATTTATCAAATCTTCAAAGTCTGTCCTTCGTACTTTACTTTTTAAAGTCATCATTGTGTTTCAACTGATTCTTTAATAGCATTACGTTTCTAATCTAAATCAAAATACCGTCAGAAATATAAAAGGTTTTAGTTTCGTATGACTTCAGAATTCAGAATTTAAATACATTGTCAACTTGGTAGACGACCTTAGGCTAAACAAATTAGACTTAGTTTATTTAATCGCTGTTAAATATTTACTACGCAACTAAAAAACTAAAAACTAAACTATAAAAGGTTTTATGACTCCTTTCATGATTTTAGCAAAAAAAAATTGTACAGACAAAAGCCACAATAATAGAATAAATATTGTTTTAATTCGCATTTCCATCAAAAAGACCAAAACAGCCTAATATACAGTGGAAAAGTTATACGAACAAAGTGGTCAAAAATATCAAACAACACAAGCCATTTTAATCAAGGTCATAAATAGAATTTTAAGCAAATGCTTAATGTTGATTTTAGTACAAAAGCTTAGGTCAAAAATGCAAAACTTTAACTTCAAAAATAAGAAAGAACAAATCAGAAGAAAATTGCATGTTGAATTTTTAGAGGTCATATTATTATTTAAAGGGTTTTTGGAGCATATTGGAATGCTTTTTGTTTTTACACAAAAAAGGTGGTATTAAATAAAGTCCAATGTAATTATTTTAACCATTTTAATATAATTGATTGCGTAAGGGTTGTTTTTAAATAATAGATATGGTTAATTCGTGCGCTTATTATTTTTTTTTCACTCATTACCAAAATATATCTCCCTTTTGCAATTCTCATATTCAAGGCATTATCATTTAGCTTGATAAAAAAAGGCTGGTAATTTCAATATGTATTAACCAGTAAGCAGATGTTGATTCCTATACTCACACAGAGAATACATAATTAGAGTTCATAAAGCATATTTACTGACCGAAACACCATACCAATATTTTTATATATTTATATTATTACTTTTTAATTACCCTACTTATAACAGAAATTTTATTTTCAATTTTTTATAAAGCAACTATATTTCCATTAACGGTTTAAGGTATTTAACAATTTATATAATCATTATTATTTTTTTTTTTTTTTTAATTTAATTTTATTAATTTTTTTTGTTGTTGTTGGTTGTGTTCGACAATTTTTATGCTTGCATTGATTTAAAATAATTAAATCTGAATTACCATAATTAGATATTGAATAAAAAAGTTAGTTATATAGTTACAAAGTAACTCGATAAAAAAAGGACAGGTGGCTCATACTCCCACAGTCGTCCACACACACAAAATTAACGTAGAAAATAAAAAGTTTCTATATTTTTACTATCGAATTATTAAAAATCCGATTAAAATAAAAAAAAAAAAAACTTGTATCCATTCGAAATGCGATATCGGGGCCTTTAATTATTTTTCTCATTTCCTTGTGATTGTGTTTATTTTTTTTTATATTTTTTTAAATATATATTGTTTTTACTTTGTCGCTACGTCTACCTCCTCGTTCATTATGCGTCATTAACAATTAATACGCAAAATGGTACCGTTCTCTTTTTTTTTATTTTATTTTTTTAATCGCTACAGGCAGTTCCGTATTTAATTAAAATAACAAAAAGAGATAATACCTTATATAAAATCATTGAAATGTTTTTTTTTTTTTTAATTTTGTTTGTAAACTATGCACTGTTGGCGTGTTGGGTAACAATAAAATACACATAGCAAAATATAAATCCTTTTTAACGATTACCCATGATGTAATCATTGGTTACGTATTCAATTATATAGGAATTTAAAAATTAAATTAGGTACATTTTTATAGAATATACTTTTAGGGCGGAGAGAAAAAAAAATTATTCATCCGATTAAAAAGTGATTTTCTTAAATAAAATGTGACACGAAGAGTCAACAATTAGCTATGTTAATTTAATTGAAAGGATTGATCCTGGCTACTATATCATGTAACTGGAAATAAAATCCTTATCCAGTTGTAGAGAGAATAATATGGTCCTTGTGACAGTAAATTTAATTAGACTTTTTTAAACTAACTAGCTATCATGGTGTTGCATTTTCTTCTTCTCTTTCTCTCTCTCTTTCAAATTTTTAATTAATTTTGAAACAGTGCCGTCAACTTGTGGAGCCACGAGCAACCCATGTCAAACTTGGAACTTCAAAAAAAAAAGAAGGGATATAATTTACTTTTCGTAGTTCATTTTCTAAGGACGATCGACTTTACCCTTTTTGAGATTTTTTTTTTCGTCGCATTTTTATTTTTTTTTTTTCAAAGGTATTCGATTTTGTGCGGAATAAATTTTATACACCAGGACACTTTTATTGGATTTTACC
The DNA here is from genome assembly GCA_929447395.1 of Epistrophe grossulariae. NCBI lineage: Eukaryota > Metazoa > Arthropoda > Insecta > Diptera > Syrphidae > Epistrophe > Epistrophe grossulariae. Next base: position 10,244,317 of record OV839569.1, on the reverse strand, counting down.
TTTTGTAAAGGATTTTTTTTTGTTCAGGTTCGTCCTTTTTTGGTTGGTCGGTTTCACACCTAAATTATGAGACAGTAATGAGATAGTTCGTGTCACACACAAATACAAATAAAAACTCTTTTTTTTTTGTTGTTGTTTTGTTTTGTGTTGTAAGTTTAACAACAAAGAAAAAAAAGGGGAGCAACAAAAAAATACATAAAAATAAAAAAAATATATCCTTAAATATTTCCTTTAGTGTCGTCCTGGCTAAGGTGTGGCGCCGCTGACGTCGTGGTTACAATCAACTTCCGTTATATTTCTTGCTTCCTACTCCTACTCCTACTCCCACTCCTATATAATCTTGTTTTTTTTCTTTATTTTCTGTATAGTCTAAATTACTGTGACCCGACGGTGACCTTCATAAATGGGATGTTGGTTTTGGTTCGTAAAGAGTCTCGCGGGGGAGTCGAGTTTATTGTATTAATTCCATTGGTATAAGGATTATATCCTTACGCGCCGCTGTTTTTGTGTCTAACCTCTTTTTCTTATAATTCTAGAAGGAAGGGGAGATGGGGAAGAGGATATAATAAGTAAAAGTTTTCGTAATTGAATTCTTCCTTCTACATTTTGGTCCTTTTTGCTGGTTTTGTGTGAACGGTGGTGATGATAATATCATATCGCATGTTGTTGTTTTTGATGTTATAGGTATTCTGTATATCCTTGTATATGTACAACTGTTGTCTTTAACGACTACCACAGCCAACGGTAATATGGATATAGTTTCAGATTTATTTAAACGATTAATATAAAAGTGCTCTATTTAAGGGGTTGGTGAAGATGGAGATAACAGGGGGAGTGGTATTATTTGAAGAGTGTTAGTTATGGATTTTGAAGAGTTAATTTTAAGTACAGCTCCACCGATGTTTTTCATATAACGTGTAACATAACAACGTTGGAAAAGGATAAGGATATTTCCATATTGACGTTTTTTTTTTTCATCTACAAAATTTCAAGTAACTGACATTCCGATCACAAGGTTTTTTAAGGTAATTTTATTTTATAGGTATATGATGGAAAGATGATGAAAAAGTTTATGTTATGTGCATGAGATGCACAAGATTGCAAAAAAAATGTACCAAGTAAGGAAAAAAAAATAAAATAAAACCAGTGTCCTTTGTGTAATAAATGTACATAAAAGGTTTTTTGATTGAAGGCATTTTTATGGCATAAGCCACAGGAGTTAATGCATTTTAGCGCACAAGGCTATACCATTATATTATTATTATAGAGAGCAAGAGCCATCATGATGGAAAATGCACAATTTTATATAGAAATTTTTTTATTGTTAGTCGTAAAAAAAGCTATTTGGCGTCGGTATATATATATGGATTTTTCAGAAGTTTATGCAGAAAACAAGAGGCTTTAGGTACACACTACACGGTATATATACACATATAGAGAGGTATTAAGTATGGAATAAGTAGACATTATGTTAAGCTTGAGTGGACTTGGATATGGTAAAGTTTAACGTAATTTTATGAATATTGTGTTTTTATGGTTCATTAAAAAAAAAACTTTAGAAACAAAACAAAAAAAGCAAAAAAACAGGAAATGACTTCGATTTGTTTTGCATATAAAATTTAAGTTTGAAAACAGACATTAATTTCACTGCAGGTGTTTTGTTTCTTTGAAAATTTGGTCTTTTTTTCCAATTTTTGAAAGACTGTATTATATGGGGCCAAATTATATGGTATTCAGTATTATTTTATCTTCTTTAAACATAAAGATAATTATTCCGACCATCAGTTAAGTTGAGATAAATTCGTGAGAAAAGATAGGTCTTACGATTAAGAACAGAAAAGGAGAATCTATTACATAAAATAGATCCGTGAATAATAGTTAAACAATTGCTGCTACACACAGAAAAATGATCGGTTAAAAACAACATAAAACTCTGTTATTTTAAATAACAAACATTGTTAATATACAACCTGCCAACTCACCAGCTTAAATTATACGAGTCAACTCGATTAAATAATATTATTTAAATCTACACACTGATTCGGTTAAAGTGTACCAACTTTTTTTAAACTTCTTCTCGGTGACAGTTTGTTAGGTTTGCTAATTCAGAAAATTTTCTCATTCCATAGAATAAATTTTCCAATTTTCAGATATCGCCACCATCAGCCCCTAAAACTATGCAATTTTGGGATTTCACATTTGTCTACTTTGCCCCTCAAAATTTCCAATTTTTTGCTTTTTATTATAAAAACAATTTTTTTTTACAGGCAATCATATTTAAAGGTAGATCTGCTTTAACAGATCTAAAAATAACTTTCTGAAAGTGGACAAAAAAAAATTAATGTCACATTGCAGGTTAACTTTTTCCCCCAAAACAATTTGACCCTATGTAAAAATATTATTTTTCCTTCATTTTCCGTTTAATTTTTTTGTTTTTTCATTTCACTCAAACTCTGATGTCCTTTCATATCCAGCCTCTTACAAAAAAAAATACCTACCAAAAAAAATAAAATGTTGATGCTCCCAATATCACAGTCAAAACAAAGGCATATTGCAAAAAAAAAAATTAGCTTTCTTAAGTGGTTTTTGGACATTCTGATGGACATTTTCATTTCAGGATACGATTCTCTACTCTATTTCTATATATATAAATGTATTTTTGGTTAAATTTCACCCACAGGTAATCCTTGGTCCGACATCATAATAAAGTTAAAATTTGTGTATGACTTTTTTTTGTTTTCCTATATACGGTTTGGTAGGTATACCGATACATAACTATGTATATATGTATAGAAGAACTGCTGTTGCGGGTCACAGAACAACACAGCGGGAAGGATTTTAATTTAACTTTTACTAAAGACACAAAAAAAAAAAAAAAAGAAATTATATTTCATTTTGTGGTTAACATGAAAATATCGTACTGGATTTTGTATATTTTTGCTTGTATTTTCGTTGATGTTCTTTTTTCACATAAGAGTGTAAGTGACATGAAAGGTGAATATTAAATTGTGTGTACAAAAAAAAAACAGAGTGTGTGTCTAAATTGATTTCGTGACATAAACAATCATAAAGGACAAATTTTTAAATGGACTTTACATAAACATACATATACGTAACAACATTATATTAGATGAAAAATTGTCTAGAAATATTGTTATATAATCTGGTAACAACCCCCCCTCCAAACATAATTTCGAAAGTGTCGTTCAAAGTGTCGACGAAGAAAAAAAAAAAAAAAAACAAAAAAAATCTATAAATGTAATGAAACAACAACAAATTATATCAAAACCAGAAAACAAGAAGAAGCAGAAGAAAAAAAAAATCCTTTGATTGACAGGGGAGCTATTAAAATGGCAGACACACACAGAAGGAGGCTTGACAGTGTCCTTTCTCTCTCATTTTTTTTTTTTTTTTTTTTTTTTTTTGCAAAAGGATTAATGAAAGTGTCACTGGGGTATTTTACGAGCAGCATATTGCAATAAAATAAAATTCCCCAATGAGTTCGGTTGATAGAACTTTCTCTGTGCGACAACAATCTTTCCACTCACATCACAGCAGGTTTATTAATTTTAATTAATTTAAAAGCTTTTGAAGTGAATGCACTTGGGATATTATAACCACAGCAGAAGATTGGATTTTAGCTTAAATATTTGGTGATAGATAGTTTCGATGATGATGCATCGTTATATTGTGGAAATTTGTATGTAGTAAATTATTGTTCTTCTGTATTTAATTAAATTAATTAATCTAATGAAAATTGTAAGTCCCCTACATTTCTGCCAATAATAGGCATACAGAAATTGTTGAGAGCTGTAAGTCACTAGGCCGTGGTTCTACACGAGCTGTCACACAACCGAATTTATTTTTTTTATTTAATAGAAATGGTAATGATCATTTTTTTTTTAATATTAAAAATTACTCATAAAATATAATTATTATTAAACTAATACACATTGAAATTGAATAAAGGCCTACAGCTAGGAGAAGATTTCCAATAATTTATAAGAAATATGTGTACTTACAATGCAGAGTATTTAAATAAAAGATACCAGTATAGTGATCTCAGACTTTGGATGCAAGTTTTCCTACATTGATGCCCAAAAATTCCCTTTTTTTACTAACGACTTTAATATATATATATCCCACGATTCTCTCGTGAAAAAAATTAATTAAAAAAAAGCATATCGTCGCTGTAGATCGAATAACCCAGAAAAGTTAATTTTTCAGGAGAAACAAAAACCTTTTTATAAAAATATGGAAGACCAATAACATTGACCAATAACATTAACCTGCGTTTAGCTTTGAAACTATCAATCTTCGGCTAACTAGGTATTTTTCATAGGATCCGGAAAGTTGTTTACAATAAAAGTGCATCATTACCTAAAAAGTGAACTTTTCTGGGTTAAGAGGTATTCGATCGACAGCGACGATATTGTAATTTTGTTTTTGTAAAAATTCGAACAATAATCATATTGAGCGCATGAATTTAACAAAAGAAAAGAAATAAATAGTAACAACAGAAACAAACCGAATAAATCCAAATGTTATTTTTTTGCTTACAATAAATGGTCCGGGAAATTAATTATAATCGAAAAAAAAGTGGAGACTTCTCCAAATATTTTTCTTTCAATTATCTAGTCCTCCAGAACAAAAACCAGAATGACAGTTTTTGTTTGTGATTTATGCCATTTTTGAACGAAATTTTTCGTTTGGTTGCGTAAAAGGCTAAAACAGGCGAATTCAAAAATGGGTATGAAAATGTTTTATTTGATCATATAGTTGAATACAATTTCTTTTTTTAATTAAATTAACAATAAGGAACAAAAATTCAGCATAATGTAAAATTCCCTTTTTTTTTGTACTTTGAAAATCCTTTTTTTCCCCTTAGCTTATTTTAGACGTGAAATTTCCACAAAAAGAATATCAATAATATCAATAATATCAATATCTGGCTTCTCTGGATTCCAGATTAAAATCTTAAATTCAACTGTGTGTTCCAATATTAATTCTACAGGGAATTATGTTTACTGTATACAAACATTTTAACTTTGAAGAACCAAAACATTTGATCTCAATAAAAGCACTTGTCTCAAGACTTGAAAAGACCCTAAGCTCAAATTTTGTCACATTAAATTTCAACTCTTAAATTGTTTTTTTTTTCTGTGCATGTAGGTACTATTAAATTTCAATTCATCGTCATTCACCACAAGGAACTAAAATAGAGAAAACCAATTTTTAATTAACATGAAAGGAATTATTTATTAATGTCCCTCTCATATCACTTTTCTATTTTATTATTTAAACCTCACCATAAAGAACTTTTAAACTGAAGAGTAATTAAGCCTAAAGGGACAAAAACCCATACTTTATACCCACAATATTCTCACATAGCCCAGCAGTGTGGTGGCGCCTTTTAAAAGTCTCACATTTCCATGGGCAGGTTTTTTTTTGTTTTGAATTAATTTGAAACACCCTTTTTGTATAGAAAAAAAGGGGGGAATTTATGTTTATATAAAAAAAAACCTCCCCAAATAGTAGGTATAGGTAAACCATAGAATTGTTGAAGTGGAGTGATGTAAAGGGGTGTAACGTTGGGGTTGTCACAAAATAATAAGATTTAAAATTGCAATAAATATTTTGTTAAAATTCATTAACACTAGATATGGGGTTTGATAAAATCCCGACGGTATACAAACAATAGGTATATGCCCCACGTTTCCTATTTTAAATGATTAATTAAAAATAGTAATTTTTTTAAAGTAATTTGTTTTTTAATGCGATATACATTTAGCACATAATAAAAACCTACATAATTTAGGAATCATCAATTTTAAAATCTGTTAAAGAGTCAGTATTACCAAGTGGATTCTGCAATTCTGTATGATCTTAACTCGAACTTATGTCTAAACCAACGAACTTGATAGTTCTCGATTGAAAAGGTAAATCATCTTATGCATTTTTAACGTTTTTCTCTTAAAAGAAGTTTACCAAAAATCCTAAATAAACAAACTAAAATAAATAAAGTGTATTGTTAATAGTCTTTGTATATGTATAAATACATTTTTGGTAAGTTTCTTTTAAGAGTTTTTTTCTGTCTCAAAAAACAAAAATGTTAAAAATGGACTTAAGATGATTTACCTTTTCAGTCGAGAGCTTCTAGGTGATTCCAAAAATGGAAATATATTTTATTTATCTCAGCAAGAACCTGTTTGGTTGGGGTCATAATTCCAATGTTCGAAAATTTTATATTTTAAAATTTTTTAAATTCAAAAACTTGTATTTCAAAATTCAGCAAATCCGTAATTCTGGGGCCTAGTTCCTTTAAACGAAAACGATCGAACGATATCGTTTGACAATACCTATCTCTATCACATCCAAAGAGAAAGATAGGGACAGCTATTGCCGAAACGATATCGTTCGATCGTTTTCGTTTTACGGAATTAAGCCCCTCTATTTTAAAATTCTGTTAAAAATATAATTTTATCTTAAAACCAGAAACTTCGACTTTGCATCGCTCTAAAAATTTCTGACCAATAAAATTATGGCTGAAATTTTTTCTGCTGGTTTGACTCAACTGCTTTCTATGGATGCAAGTTCCTCTTAAGCATCACAATGTATGCAATGGGAAATCTATATTTTTTATTCAAAACTGTCAATGTTTGGATTTAAATTTTAGTTCCTTAAAAAATTCACACTTTTCACTTTGAAAAAAAAAAAAAAAAACTTAACTCGTCTTTTAACTTAACTCATATCATCTTTTCAAGTCCAAATACCCATTTTTTTTGGAACACTGGATAATATTGGCAATTTCTATTTTCATCTTTCCAAGTTATTCATCTTACCATGGGTATACCTACACCAGAAAGCCAGAGGAAGGGGAGGAGGTGAATACCATGCCTTACTTAAATTTTTGAAAGTTAAGTTTTTGATTTAATATTTTGTTGTATATTTTGAAAATGAGATATATTGAGTTATTTCGATTTTTACCCGTTGCGTATCGTTGTAACTTAGGTACCTTCCCCTCTCTAGTTCATATCTAGAGAAAGCCCCCCTTGGATCTTCCCTAGATTCTACTGAAACTCTCAGCTTAAAGACAGTCGCAAGAAAATATAATGTATTCAGAAATATCTTTCTCAAAATAATTAAAAATTTCCCTTTAAGCCATATGCCATAAATGCCATAAATTCCATATGCCATATGCTATATGCCATACGCCATACGTCATACTCCATACGCAATACGCCGTACGCCATATGCCATATGCCATGTCTCATGTGCCATATGCCATATGCCATATGCCATATGCCATATGCCATATGCCATATGCCATATGCCATATGCCATACGCCATATGAAGCGATATAAAATAATTTACAAATTTGAATGTCCCCTCTCAATTTTTTAAATTCTATAAATTTTGTCAAGAAAAATTAGTTTGATACCAATTACCATCTAAGATATCGTACTTATGTAAACAACATCAAAAAGCAACATCTCCTATACGATGAACAACATTCATGCCATCACTTACAAGGACACTTAAAAAAAAAAAAAAAACAAACAAATTTCTAACAAAATGGCTGATATTTTACAATTCAAAAATACACAATATTCATTTGAAGGTTCTATGGCTTTGTAAGAGGAACATAATGTATAGGCACAACAATAATTTTATTAAGTTAAAATAAATATAATATAATTTTTTTTTTTATTTATAAGAACTCACCCTTGCTGGCGCCGTCTGGTCCTCGTAGGATGGTGCACTCTTCAATTGTTCCAAATGCATTAAACAATTGTCTTACATCCTCTTCCGTTTGCTGCTTACTTAGCATACCAACAAACAGTTTACGATCTGCATATTGTCATCCCATAGTAGAACGCCAATTCCATGTCCATGAGAAAGATGTTGAACCGAGTGAATGTAAAAGAGGACGAGAACCACCAAAGCCCACATCATAATCATCATCGATAACATTGAAACGAACAACAACAAAATTCATTCGCAGCATCATTGCAATTTGTCGATTGTTTTTAATGTTATAGATGTTTTGTGTTGTTGTTGTTGTTTGTTGTTGTTATAGGTTGAATGTAGAAAGGACGAAATGTGGAGACAGGTTTTGTGTTTTTTATTAGATGTCGTTGTATACAGGAGAATCATTTGCGTATGAGATGTTATGTGCATCCAGAGATACATCCAGAATCCCCATTCAATTGAATTGAATCGACCAACGTTATGGTTTGGGGTTGATGGGTATAATAGTAGTTGTTATATGTCCCACAAGAGAGAGAGAGATTGAAGGGGTTTTTGTTTGTGTTTTCACATCCAAAGCCAGTAAAGTGATGATAACGACGACGATGACGATGACATCGGACAGGAAAATTCATATAACATCGATGATGATGTTCGTGTTGTCATTACGAGTTGTTGTTATATTGTTGTTACGAGTTGTTGTTGTTGATGTGATTTTACAATCCAAGAGAGGTAGAGTAGTAGTGAAGACATATACATATTATGTGTGTGTTGTTTGTTGCCAAATGTAGATCAGGTGGACAGAATTAAATCGATTTCGCAGCAGGACGAAGACAGATTTATATAGAAGCGGTGAGAAAGAGAGAGATGAAAAAAAAAAGAAAAGAGACACAGATATAAGATACTATTAATTGTTGTTGCAATTATTTTATATTGTGCTTACAAAAAAAAAAATAAAAAAAAATAATACACACACACATAAGCATACATTAGTTTATATCTACATCATCATCATTTTTAACATTTAAATTTATATATAGGTTAACTTAAATAAAAAAATAAATATATATATAAATAAATATTTGTTGCAATTCAGATGCAAAGAAATAATTATGAGGTATACACAGTTACAAAGGATATTCTACGTAAAATTTCACAATTTCTGTTTTTTTTTTTTATGGCATTGTTCTTAAAGTATAAATTTTGTTTATTATTTGGCAAAGTGTTTTTTTGCTATAAATTGTATATATTTATTGTAACGTTTTTTAAAAAAAATTATAGATATTAATAAAACTTCTTTAGGTTGTTTTTAGAGGAAGATTTTCTGGTTGATTTTTGGATTTTTGGATTTTTGTATTTTTGGTGACGTCTTCATATAAACGGGGAGTCGATAAGATACAAAAATGAACTATACGCCGTACGGGCTGAACAGCGAAACTAACTTAGCCATATACCTACATAAAGCTAATGGCTAAGGTGGGTGGGTAATTAAGAGAAAATAAAAACCAAACCTCTGGCCCTAAAAGTCTTAGAATCCAATACCGAGGGACGGCCCATATAGTGGAAGAACTAGACTTTGATGAAGCACGGAAGTGTAAGGAGACCTCAACAAATTTGGCGTGTGAAACTGAATTGACAGCTATATGAGCTAGCTATAAATAAAGTATCAGATGAAAAACTTGATTGATTTATCTTCTAAACGATACGAATTGTCTTTGAGACAAACTTTCTAGATAAAGGAATTTGGGCTCTGTCGGTTTTCTTATACAAAATATTTGGCATGGTCGGATTGGGCATTTTTCACAAACCTTCAGTCATGTTGATTAGGCTGATTATGTACACCATATTTGGAGTAAGGCAGTTCATTAGCATCATTCCTACCTTTTAATCTACCTTTATAACTATCAATTGTAGTCGAAATTCTGGTTGCAAAATTTTGTGGTTAAAACCTGGTGGTACAATTCTACAAGTTGTCTACTACATAACGAGATTATCACTGTTAAAACTTGATCAAAAATTTTAAACTGAAAAATTAAGACTTTACTGAAACTGTTATGTGAGAGATAAATAGTTAAGGTATATAATGTAAAAATACTAATTTTATCAAAATTAGATTTTCCAAAAAAAAATTTTCCGATTTTCCAAAATTAAATTTTCCAAAAAAGCGTACAAAAATTTTGTTTAATACATACCTAGCTATTTTGAAAAAATTTTAAAATATAGACAACAATATTAATACATTTGTTTTAACTAAATATAAAACGATTGAATGGATTTAATAGGTTTTTGTATTTTTTATCAATTTTTAAAATTATCTTTTCACTCCTAGCCGAAAATGTGTATTTAAACTCTGTTCGAATATTCTTTTACCAGAATTTTATCTTTTATTTTTAACTAGCTGAACCATACCAGGCTTTGCAGCGCTGACTATTGAAAATTTGTTAAACTACAAATTTTCAACTTTCGAAGGAAAATTAATTGTTAGAAAAGCGGGTGTGTCAGTAGGCGGGCTTTTAAAAAAACGTGTCATGGTTTTCGCTTAAGAGAAACTTATTATATTATAAATTTTCAGCCTTCTAAATTCTAATGACTTTGTATAATGATAAAATTTTAATGTTAGAAAAATTGGTGGGCAAGGGGGTGGATGTGATAGTGAACTGAACTTAAATAGCACATGTTATGCTTTAAATTAAGAGAACAATAAATAACAAAACTTTAACGTTCTAATGAAGTTCAATTAGGAAAAAACTTATAAGCATGATAAAAGTTGGCGTGGCTGTAGTTGAATTTTAATAAAAAAATGTTTGAATTATTTAGTGTCTAATAGAAACAATATTTCAAAATTTTAGCGAACTTGGCTCAGTAGTATAGTTGTAACTTTGGTCAGAATTTTGGATATTTTTATCAATCATTTATCGTTGAACAAAAACCGGATTTATATTTTTTCTAAGGTCAAAGATTATGCTCTCATAATCCAAAGGTCCAATAGATATGTCTTAAAATAACACTTGAACAGCTGACAAATTTTTGATCCAACAGTTATTGTTACCCAAGTTTCAGAATTTTATATCGACGGTGAAACTGTAGGCCTCATAAGTCAAAAAATAAAAAAAAAAATATTATAAATGAAAAAAACATCAATCAGCAGAATCAGAGCCACCTTTTGGCGATTTCAGCGTAACAAATGTTGTTCTGAACAATTTACAGAAGAAGGCCTCTTCCTATAGATCACCATTCAAAATTTAGCAGTTTTTTTTTTTTATTTCTGAAAAACGACTTACGAGGTTATGCTGCACTTTAACCATCGATATATTGTTTCTATATGACAAATGTTATACCCTTCATTAGGTTTTTATTTAATCAATTTTTTTAGAAAATCTCTTCTGAAAAATAAATTAAAATTTAAAATAAATCCACTTAAACTGTTTTAAGTTCTAAATTCATAAATATTAAATAAGTGCACTCAAAACCAATGCTTAAAACGTGTCTGAAATACCACCTACATATTTTGGTTTTCCAAAGAATAATTCCATTTTTATCATATAATTAAAGCAAAGCTTATTTCTTCCATTTAACACAGTGACAGCCTCCATCACTCAATCATCATTCATCATATTTAAAAATTATTCAATCTTTATAGCTATCTTACCACTTGATCAAAAATCCCTACCTATATAACCAATTTTCGTTTGTCAATAAATTCTTCCCAAAATCGATAAGGGACACTTATGGATGTCTTCACCATTAAATGTCAATTTACATGTCATTGGGAAAATTTCCACTTATGTATGTACAAAACCATGTCAGGTTTTTTTGTCCAATTCATATTTCAATTTGTATATCCCTTTCCTCATGTAGATCTCCTATTTAAAGAGCAATTACATTTTTCTTTTTTTTTATTCATTCACCCATACAATTTTCGATCCTTGATCACCCCTATATTTTTACAACCTATAGAGACAAAAAAAAGACTTAATTCTCACCCTTTATGTTAAAACATTTAAACCATGTTAGCTGAAAAGGTCACAAATAGACACATAACGAGAATATGGCAAGATTGTGGATTGGGGATTGCGCAGCGACGAGACGGTGAGGAAAATAAAAATAAAATCCTAGCACACCCATGAGGTACCTATACAATAGACAACCATATATAAATGCACCTGCTGTACAATATTGCTCCCAGGTTAAACCCTTAAACTTCAACTGAGCCACGGGAATGTCTTTTCGGGTTGAAGCAGTTTCTCTCTCTATATATATAAAGGAGAATCACATTAGCCATATGACGTTAAGAACCACTTAACTTGTCTATATGAGCCTAATGATCTTTTCCGCCCAAATGTTTCCCATGTTGGCATTGGCATGTGAAATGAGCAAGAAACAGCTATACACAAAACGACCAACTCCGTACGACAACGACACTGAAAATTGAAGAGCGAAAAAAAATTAAAAAAAAAAAAACTTAAGGACCGACGAAAACGGTTCTTATACAAGTTAGTTGCAGCACACGGAGCAGTAAAACAGTATATAGGACACCACACGGAGATTCGGCCCAACAATCGACCAACCCAGACAGAAAGGATTCTTTTTTTTTTTTTTTTTTTTCATCCTACGACACATTTAATCGCTTTTGTTTCAATGGTTCTTCAAAGTTAGAGCAATATGTTTGGAGAGTTTGGGTTCATATAGTGTTAGGATTGGGGTATGAGGTGTAAAGTGAAGTTCTATAATATAACGAAAATAAAGATACAAAGGACTTAAAATTAAGTTATTTTGGTTAACTTGGCAAAAAAACTTTTTCTTCACATTTTTTTCTTTTTTTTTTGTTCGCTCTATACTTTGCGACTTTGGGAAATTATACAAAAAAAAAAATAATATAAAGACAGACTTAATTTAATTTGAAAATTCCATGTGGTTGAATTTAAGCTGGTTGGGATTATACGGATGATTGGGTTAAGTCAGCTGGGGTTTTTTTTTAATTTTTTTTTTTTTGGGAGATATTTGAAGAGACACAACTTTATATAGTTGAGAGATAGATAATTAAAGATAAAATTAGTATTTTGTTTTAAAGTTATTAAGACGAATGCCAAAAAGAAATTAAATTATCACGTTATTGAATTTCGATTTATAAAGTCATTCTTAGTGAAATCTTAAATCGTTTTGGAATAAAAAAGGATTATTACACTTGATACTTTAATAGCTCTTGATTTGTCGAGATTTGTTTAAGAAAGTGAATGATTTTTATATCAATGGTTCAGAAATCGGTATTAACTTAAAGAAAATGCAAGTTAATTTTTTCCCAAGAAAAATTAAAAATTATTAGAATCGTTTTTAAATAAATAATTAATTTTAACGAAATTGAAAGAAAACCACTTCTGTTTTAGGTGGAGTGAAGCGCATTTTTAGAGTTGAGGTCATTTGAACTTATAAATAGAATAGTTAATTTTAATACATGTAAATAATAACAATAATAAATAATAATAAATGTAAAAATTTGCCGACTTCAAAATATCAAATTTTCGAAATCCCAAAATTTTAATATGCAATATTTTTAAAACAGTAAGAAACTTCTAGAAATCAAATATCATTCGGTAAAACCCCAATTAAAAAAGACGAAAAAAAATTTATTAATTGCAGATGGGAATGACGCAGCAGATGTAGTGCTTGAATGCTAAGTGCTAACTTAGATGTGTTGTTTCGAGTCTAGAAAGAATTTTGTCGCTATATATTTCCGCTAATCATGAAATAATTTATTTCTCAGTCAACTCTGTCAACAAAAAATTCAATCTTATCCATCTTACTAATACCGAGAAAGAGAATACACAGTGATTTCACTGTAGGACTTAACAAGAAGGGGACAACAGTGGCATGCGTGATAGACATTGATAAGACCTTTGACAGCGTATGGATAAAAGGAATCGTTCTCAAGCTTATAGATTTCAGCTTTCCATGATATTTGGTTAGTATTATTAAAAAGTTCCTAACTCTTTTTTGTACAGGAAATGCAAAATCAGAAGTAAGGCACAGGAGTACCTCAAGAATCCAAGCTGGGACCATTTCTCTTCAGCATTGACACCGTCTATGAACTGGAGAACACCCCAGGAACGTAGAAAAAGTTATATGCTGATGACTCCATCACATATTACACGTCTCCATCACCAGAAGTTGTAGCTGGTATATAGGGTACAAGACTACGTCACCAACTTTTGGAACTACTACCTTCAATGGGGTTTGAAGATAAACGCCAGCAAAATCGATTTAATTGGCTTCAACTGATTTTTTGTATTTCAGTTATTATAAATGTTTTCGATAGAAAATAAAATATTCCTTAATATGGCTAAAAAAAAAAAATTTATGAAAAATTTAAAAAGTTAAATTGAAAGTTCATAAGACGCTTAGACATGGAGTTAAAAGAAAGTCGTTAAGGTTGTAGGCATGTAGCCAGAAAGACAAAGAGAATTATGTAAAGTTTAACTAAAATCTCGAGTTTGATTATTTTTACTATAATGCATTATTGTAGCCACAACATAGGTATAGAAATACCTATAAAGCTATAGTAAAAATATTCTATGCTCCTTGAATGCAATTTTATCAATGCTACGATAAGAAGTACCATTGTGTAAATTTTAAGCAAAATTGTCGTCAGCTAACGAGATAATATACGTGAGTAACGGAAAAATAAGGTACTTATGGGTTTATAAAAATTGTCTTCATTTTTAAAAGGAATCAAATTTTAATTATTTTCAAAAAGATGAGTCCTGGAGTCCTAGCTTTTAAAGGGAGTCAATTTGACTCCCAAAGGTATCGCTGCCCTAGGTCAAATTAAAGTGGCTTACGAATTCTTCTAAGGAGAAAGTAAAATAGAAAATATGTGGTACGAGATGCTTTACACAATTTAAAACAAAATAAAACACTTAAGCTGCTTAATGTTTTACCATACGGTGGACAACCATGGGTTCTTGCTGTTTGGGTCTTTATACAAAAGTAAAATTAAAACAAATAAAAGAAATGTGATTTTCAAACTGACTCGCTTGCTTTATAAACATTCAATGGTTCTTTCTGATTTATTGGATATAAATTCCCCCTTTCCCCTTTTTAATATGACGAAATTCCCGGATATAGTTAGAGTATATTTATATCCCCTTTTTATATACTATACGGATAAATATATCTGTATTCTGTGGCAAATCGTTCATCTTAAAAAGCAAATCAAAATAAAATCCACTCAGCCGTCACATTGTCTTGTTTCTTGTGTTCATGACAGTGATACTTCTTTATGCTCGTGACCAGATTCTCTATTACTATCAACTCTCTATTTTATAAATAAAGTAGATGTTTAAGGCCTTCGCATCACAATAGGACAAAAATGTCAAAGCATGTTATGAATTTAAAACATCCTCTACCGCCATTGCCATATCGTCGTCGTCGCCCTATGCCGTTTTTGACATCGAAAAAGCCTAATAAAGTCGCTTTATCTCTCTTGTATATCAGTTTTTCGTGAATGAAATTCGAAATTCGTATATAAATCTTCTTTTCACTCCTTAACTCTGTTATCTGTTTCCAGTTGTTTGCTTTGCGCTTTGCCTATGGATTTTTATCTATTTTATCCTCTTAGATATGTATATATATCTTATACTCAAAAATGTATCTAATTACTTTTTTTTTTTTTTTGCGAAATTAATTTCTTTTTCTTCTATTTTAGGCAATTAAATTGAAGAAGAGCCTGTCGGCAATGTTGCTTTGACGTAACGATTTGAAAGGACACATCGTTTTGTTTCGTAATTCGTAATTCGTCCTTAGTCGTAGTCGTAGTCATAGTCGTCAAGGATTAGACATTTTATTTGAATTTTTTTTTTTTTGTTCAGCTCTCCCCTTATTTTGATACTTTAATTTAAGGGCATTGTAGTAAAATAATGAAAATCACTTGGGGTGGCTTTCAGTATAAATATAATAAAAAAAAGTGTGGTGGTTAATTTTTTGTTTTCTTTCTTCTTTGAAGCACTTTAGTGCACTTGTAAATTCATTTTACGGCTCAAACAGAAGTGAATCATTGTGTGTGTTGTTGCTGTTGGCTACCACAACATGAAGGTGTAGGTATAGAAATTGTACAATAAACCTAATCTAATGTACATATAAATGGCGGTATCTCGTATATATATGAATGTATGCGCGTTGTGCTATAAAATTATATTATAAAACCATAATACCTTATTTTACCTGGCTATATAGCTGCAGTATGTGTGTGTGTGAGTGTGCAGATTCTCTAAAAGTCCTGCAGAAAAAAAAGTCGTTGAAAATTTTATTTATGCGAAATTGTCGGCTTCATGTTTAATGTTTGTGATTGTGCTTTCTATATGTGCGCAAATAGGTCGTTTGAGGGTTCAGTATATTCTGGTTGTACCTTTAAAAAAGTTGTTACCACATAAAATATTTTTTTGTATTTTTTTTTTTTTATTATTTCTCCAGTGGCATAAAGGTGAGGATGCATTAAAAATACCAGAAGCCAGCTAAAGTTTGATGTCGAATTGTATATAATAAACATAAAATTTAAGAGAATATAATTTTTTTTTTTAAGGAAAAACAAATATAATGCACACTCGTATCTTTATATCTTAGCGAGATATGGTTTTTGTATTAATGTGTGTCTGGTGGTTTTATTTTTTAATTTTTTTTATAGATTATCAAGTCAATTAAGGAATTTATTATCGCTATAAGAAGTTGGAAGTTTTTGGTTGAGGCTAACATTTTTTTTAGTGTCCGACCGAAGCTTCGGCTTCGGCCTTCGGCTTCGGCCTTCGGCTTCGGTCGAATTCGGCCAAAAAAACAACATTCGGCCAAACCTTCGGCTTCGGCCATTTTAGGCCGAAGCCGAAGAATCTGTTTATTATATCGAGCAAACAAACTTTTGTTCTTAGCATACAACATTAGACTCTTTGATTTTAATTAATAATGTATTGAATTAATATTACTAAAAATTATTACTAAAACTAAATTATTTATTTCTTTTTTGTTTATAATTACTAATTAGTTATAAGTTATTTTTATTTTATTTGTCTTATGTTATTTAAGCAATAAATTTTAATAAAAATAATATTTTTATCCAATTGGAAAGGAGAATCCTTGACTTTTTTCAACCTTAGGCTTCGGCTTCGGCCGAAGATTTTCTTTCAGCCTAATAATTCGGCTTCGGCTTCGGCTTCGGCCACTATTTTTTTTTTGTTATAAAAAATTACAGATTTTTGGGTCAGAGGTATGATTTTAGAATTTAGAGTTTTGTGCGATATTCCAGAAGGAGATGAATTGACAAACTTTTTGAAACTTTTAAATCTTTGAAATCATGTTAATTGCTCAAAGTGTGACTCTTTTCCGATTTTTTTTCTCCACATATAGAATCACTTCTGAAAGGAGAACATGAAAATGCAGAATGCCTCAAAATTGAGCCATTTTATTTAATATATTTAAATTTTTTTTATTTAATAAGAATTGAGCATAATACGTAAGCCTAATTATACTTCTTGTATTAATTTTTTTTATAAAGGAAAAAAAAAATATTTCCTATAATTTTTATATTTGATTACCATAAAGTAAGTATTGGTTTTAATTAAAAACATCGAAGTTTTAAATAGAGCCCCTTATTGCACGTGTACACGTATGTATATGTAATTTAATTATTTGTGTATGAACACGTGTAGTTATATTTCCAATTGTATTTATTGTTACACGTGTACTTCGGCAATACACGTGTTATTACTTCTAAATAGTATTTATGATGTTTTGTGGTTCAAAATACGCCGGAAACTAGGTACAATTTGGCGTATATCTTTTTGGACAATATTTTGTTTCTTGGTGTGACATAATATCAAGTAGTACCTAACTAAAACCGTTTTTTGCCCTTTAAAAATATCTCAGAATCGCTTCACTTATAGATCGGTTACAAAAAAAGTGAAGCTATTATAATTACACGTGTATTTTTATTTACACTTGTATTTAGAACCTACACGTCGCGTCGTGTTGATTTTTTTTTTACTACACGTGTAATTAGAACCACGCTTAAAATCGAGAGTTCTTGTGTTAACGAAACTTTAATACAAAAAAAGTGGGTTTGGTCGTCCAGTTTTAACCTCGTCTTAAACCACAAGAGCGAGTTAGTAAGACATAGTCGTGTATTTTATTTTATTTTATTTTATTTTATTTTATTTTATTTTATTTTATTTTATTTCGTCTAAAAGAATTATACGTAGATACGATAAAACCCGTTTACCATCACATAATTTAAGACCACATTTCATTTATAATCATACAATTTAAGGCTTGTTAGCAGTAATAAAAAAAAATCTTCATTTATAATTTTTTTTTTACAAAACTGAGCCACCTACTAAACAGAACTTGATTTGGGAAGTCCTTACAGAAAATGATAAAAATAAAAAAAAAACAATAAATCTATTTAACATTTTTAATTATTTCTTTGATAAAAGTAAGATATAGCCTGAAGGAATAAAAAAAAAACATTTAAGGACAAGTCTGACATTCAAGGACTCCAGTCATCCATTAAAATGCCATAGTGGCTAACAAGAAAAACTGCCTGCATTCAATTAAGTCCAAAATACCATCTCCCTTTAACTCAACCTCCCCCCATTCGTCTTAAATGAAAGATACCTCAAGGATATATTTTCCAAGTTTCTCAAACACGCAGAAGGTGTGTTTTCCAAAGAAAAAAAAAAAAAAGTTGAAACAAAACAAAACAAAAACTTTTTGCTTTCAACTCAAGTGAAATGATGAATTACCACCACCACGGGACCATACTGCCCTAGATTCAAAGAACAAAAAAAAAACCGAACCCAAATGCCCAAATAATGATTTCTGATCCTTAGAGCAAGCACGAGCTACACACATAAATATATCTATGTATATATATATAGAAGAAGAAAGCTTGGAATAATCGGAACCCCGCACCAAACCATGGTTACCAAAAAATGGTTAAGATGGATTAGTATGCCTCTTATATAAAGCCTGCTAATCAAATTTCATTTCAACAACATCCCTCCAGGGATTCATAAACATTTTTGCGCGCTGGCTGCTTCAGTTTTCTTCTTCGATACTGAGAGAGACTTACTGTTAGGTACTGATGATGAAACTGAGAGTGCGGTGAAGCAGGAGCAATGTTTCTGTTTAATCCTTGATAGGGATATACTTTTACTATACCTTTACCGCCCGCCGTCGATCTGACTATGTTGCTTATATTTTTTGATACTTTGCTTTGGCCCAAAAAAACGGAAAAGAAGTTGTAGGTATAGTCAGAGAAGTTTAGGTAAAACTTGAAAATTATTTGCAATACCTATGGGTCCTTTTAAATGGTGTATACAAATTTTCTACACGGATAAGAGGAACAGGGCAGGTTATACTGAAAGGAGGAAGAGGGAGGGAGAAGGAGGGTTTTAGAAGATATTTTATATTTTTGGTACTGAAATAAAAGTAAGCAATTTACTGTCTAGAGGGTAAAGTTCAGATTTGTCTGTGAAATAGAAGCTAAACTTTCAATGAAGAAACATTTATATCTTAAGGATATACCATATTATACCTACTACATAACAACAATATCTATATCTCTAATCTCTATCCATTCTATATAGGTATACCTACTCATACCTAAAACATAAAAGTATTTCTTGAAGCTCTGTTAAAATGATAATTTATTTTGCGGTCTTGCGGCTCTAATGGAGGGTGGTTAATCTATTTTAACTTGAAGTATGACTGGGTTTTGGTTTTGAAGGTACTGTTTAAGACACGCAATATAGAGCTCTATCTCTCTATATATGGAAAGAAGCAGCAGCAGTAGAAGTAGAAGTAGAAGAAGCAGCAGCAGCAAATTCAGCTAAAGTATAGAAGTTGAGGAAATATTCGTTTAGGTACATAATATATAGGTAGTTTGGTTATATTGTATGTCGGTTAATTACTGTCAAAAATATATCTATATAATATTTTGCCAAAGCCTCTTGGTCTTTATATTTTATCTCTTGTGTTCTCGAACGAAACATATATAAACGTCGGCTAAAAACTTTCGACTTAAATATTAATTAATATTGAAAGATTTCTTCTTACTCCAATGAGAATTGAATTTAAAATAGAAGTAGGAAGAAGAGAATATGCAAATAACTGCGGCAGAAGGTGGAATGTTGTATTGTGATGCAGTTTTAAAATAAATTTATTGTTTGAAGGCATCAAACTTTTTATCAGATGCGGATTAGCATATTATTTTAAGCTTACGATTTTCCTAATGATCAAGTTTTGGTTCATATAAAAATATAATCTCATTTCAAAGAATACAGCTCAGGTACTAATGAAGAAAAATTACAAAATTGTTGAAGTTTAATTTCTAAACTTTCAATTTTAAAGCTTAAAGAACTTATGCACGTTATCGTGCTCACATGCAAGTCAAACTTTTTCACTCTGCCCTAGCTTTTTCACTTAAAGTCGCACGGAATGAAATAATAAAAAAAACAGAATGTGGAAAATATTTTGGAAAGATATTAATTTTTTATTTCTATAATTTGTATGAAGTAAATAGTGGAGACTCCTTCTTCACTTTTATTTAGCACTCCAAATAAAATAGTGATATGTCTTCTATTTGATGTGTGTTTATAGAATTTGTATTCTTCAAAAACCTTCTTGTATATCAAGGAATCGCCCATTGAATTTTTTTGATTAATTTTTGTTTGTATTTTTTTTTGTTGCAACAGTTGATTGTTCCTGCTTAGAACTTAAAACCTGAACATTTGCAAGTCAGCCAATACAAGAAATAAGTCCATTTTTAAATATCAACTGAACATTCCATCAAAGAGGCTCCGTAAACCCAGTGAAAAAAATTCCCAAACAAACAGTTAAATAATCCCAAAAAAGTTTGTATGGAGGTGGAGACTATTTTCCAAAAAAAAATCTCCCTGAAATTGGAAATTTATTTCATGGATTTTAGAAGATTTATTCCATTTCCTAAATGGGAGGGTATTTTAAAATAAAATAAGTCCCATAATTCAACTATAAAATAGTTCCCAAAATTTGGAGACTTAATACATTTTTCTCTTTTTCAACGATTTTTGAAATCTTTGGGTGGACTTTTCGCGCGTTCATAGGTGAGGTTATTTCATAGTGAAATAAATTCCTTAATTCAACCCTGAAATGAATTTCCGAATTTGGAGACTTATTTCATTTTTCTGTTCTTCAACGATTTTTGACTTCCTTTGATGAACCTCTCGCGGGTTGATAGAAGGGGTTTTTTCATAATGAAATGATTCCCTATAAATTCAATTCTAAAATGAATCCCCAAATTCGGAGACTTATTGAATTTCTTCTATTTTTCAACGATTTTTAAATTCCTTGGGGGTTCATAGGATATGATATGACATAATAAAATTAATCCCTTAATTCAATTCTGAAATAAATCCCAAAATTTGGAGACTTTTTCTTAAATTTTTTTATACCTACTTCAACAATTTTTAACTTTCGTGGATGACCCTCTAGCGTGTCCATAGGAAGGGTTATTGCATAATGAAATGTGTCTCCAAATTCAACTATTAAACTATTAAATTTTGGAGACTTATTCAATTTTTCTATTTTTCAATGATTTTTGAATTCCTTGGGTGGCCCTCTCGCGGGTTTATAGGAAAAGTGATTTCATAATTAAATAAGTCCCTAAATTTTGCTCTGAAAAATAAATGTAAGATCACACCTTAACAGAAAGGAATGTTAAAAATCTCAAATACAAGCTCGTCCGCCGCGCCGGCCGTACGGAAATTTTCATAGATTTTGGCATTTTAAAAAGTGAAAATAAATTTTATAGGTGAATTAAAAAAACCCTTAATAATGAAAATTCACCAATACATTTTTATACACAAATGTAGCAGTCTGAGAGCGTAACACCATTTGTTGTTCTAATTTTCGTAAGGCACAAAATTATCCAATTGTAAATTCGGTACCTAGTCTTTTTTCATTCCTTAGAATCAATATTTTATTAAGAAAAATAGAGTGTAGAGATAAGAGAAGGTGGTGAAATATTTATTGATTTATAATTTCACGCGAAAGTGATTAGGTGTTAGCATTTAAGCATATCCAAATTAAAACAAGAGCATGTTATTAAGGTATTATTTTTTTTATTGCATTTAATTTAATTAATACCTTTATACACTTTTATATTAATGTCTGGTCTTAATGCCACCGACAATGGTTCAAGCATTATTTGTTTAATTTCACGAAAAGTGAACATTAACCTCTTCTAGAAACAAAGTAATGAAAATATTTGACATTAACAGATAAGTAATCACAAAATTAGCATCTTTATTATATCAATTAATTTTATTTCCGAAAAAGTTCAATAATGTTGAAAACGTGGAAAAAGAATTTTTTAAGAAATGGAAAATTCCACCAAATTCAAATAACGTACTGTATTGTTTATTGTCAAGAAAAGAACACCACTTTTCACTCTTGATCTGATTTTTTTTCAAGAAGTAACTATAAAGTTTACTTTGGACAAACACAACACACAAAAACTGCAAACTCCTCAAACGTCAAACATTATCGAAAAGAAAAAAGAGATGAAGAATAAAAAAGTTTTTTCAAGACCAATTGAACCATTTGATATAGCTGAAACTACTTCTATTGTTCGATATGCCATCTTGTACCAAAAGAGTGTTGTTAAGAAAACATTATCGTTTATCAGATTAATCAATCAATAGCTACGTCAACTGGAAAAAAGACTATTTTCTCCATTGTATATATGAATGTATATGTGTATCACATTATGGTAAATTGATTTCTACTACTACATACTACTACCTATCCATTAAATATGGCACAGAAGTATATACGTATGATATTGGGAGTATATATTTCAAGAAGAAGTGAGTATTATATGGGGTATTTGATAAGGTTGGTTGAATATCTATTTTCTCCAATGAATTCTTGAATAGATATATATATTATATTGTTTGTGTCTATATGTTTTTTGTTCAATTTAATCCATTAAAAGGAATTGGAATTATTTTTAGAAATGCAAACATATCATCCATCATATGTCACCTTAGGTGAGCGACATTATATACATACATATATAAAATAAAAAGGACGAATTTGTTTGTGTTGTTTTTCTTTCTATCGTCCTTTTCTTTTCTTATATATGGTGGTTGGTTGAGACAACATATATCAAAGGAAGGGAATCTTAAAAGGTTTTCTAATGTCTTATACATATTTACTTAAGAAAATAAATAATCATTAATGATCTAAAATGTTCAACAACATTTTAAGAAGAATTATTAGGAAAAGAAAAAACGAAATGGAATTTGTATTTATTTATTTATCATTATTTTTAAATGATGCTCAATTTAAACATTGAAAAGCATTTAAAATAACATTATCCTAACAAAAGAATCATTTACATACATTAGTAGAAAAACACCAATATATCGTACATCGTATAGGTATCTAGAAAAAAGATATTATAAATTCCAGACCTTTCGTCCCCTAGATATTGTCATTGAAACGAATTTACTTTCATTTTCAACTTTTTGTTGGTTTTCGTAGTGGTTTTCAAAGCGAAATAAAGAATATCGAGTGATAAGAATCATGAAATTGGATTTTGTGTGATAACTGATAACACACTCTCATTTAGGCTTCAAAGCTTTTGCAACATGCATATTATTTTGAAGGTTTAATTGTGGGTTGTATTTAATTTTATTTTTAAATTTAAAACTTAAATAAATTTTAAACTAAAATACAAATACATATTCATATACAAGTTGGCTCAAAAATCAAAATATTTTATTTGCAATTTCAATGGATGCTCCTTTCTTGGTATCTTCACAGATCGAGTAAAAATATGTTTTTTGATACATATTTTGAAATATATTTTGAGCATTTTTTTCACACTATAAATTCTGCAGCTTATTATTATTATTTTAAAATAAATTCATTTGATAGTAAAATTAGGTACTAATATTCAAACATTTCCACTTATTCAATATTATTGCCCGTTAAAGGGTGTGGAACTCATTCATTTTTGCTGCGATGAATAAAATTTATACAGTTTATGAAAGAAATACCAAAAAATACCCTAAGTTTTCTTCTGAATTTTGTCATTGAGCTTGCAGGTCAAAAAAAAGTTGTTAATTAATTTTGTTTTCACATAAATCTTGTATAGAATACAACTCTTACAAAAATGAAAAATTCGTATATTGATTTGAAATTATTTCGAAGATCTCAGAAATCTCAGTTACATGGACAGGATTCCACAGCAGATTTTAAAAATCAATGATTTTAAAATATCAACGGTCAAGAAAATGAACTTTTAAAGATTTTTTCCAGCAAATTCACTTGCTCTCAGTTTTATTGACGGTGTGAAAACTTTAACACCTAATTATTTTCCTAAATGTGCCCTTTGAAAATTTGTTGTAAAGTTGAACATGGGACGTGAGAAAGCTTGGGAAACTTATAACTTTTTATTTCGCAAAATGTGAAAAGTGGCACATGTGAGTTCAAAGCAATAAATGGAAAAAATAAAATACGGAGGTAAAAATGGAACACATTTTCCAAGTCTTGGAGTCAACTATAATTTCATAAATGGAAAAGTGAATCGAACAACTTGTTTTCACATTTGCTGTCACACTCTTCTTCTTTTATTGTTGGTAAAAAAAGTAGAAGCCCGTGGGTTCGATTCCTAACCTATGCCACCTTAAAACTTAAATGTTTTTCACGGTCTACTGTCTCTTGCGAGGAATTGACAAATCCTCCAAGAATATCTCTTGTCATGAAAAAGTTTCTTGATGATTGATAGTTTTAAGTCACTAGGCCCTGGTTCTACACGAACTGTCACTCATTTAATTTCTATATTAAAAAAAAAAAAAAAAGTGAAAATGTCCGATGAATTGCTTTTATTTTTTTTTCTTTATGGGGTTGAAAGAGAAGGAGATATGTTTAAATTTTCATTTTTTTTTCATTCACTTGACTCATTTTAAACAAGAATCGAAATTGCGGTGAAAGAGTGAACAAATTGTATTTAGTTTTTTTTTTTACAAAACCAGAATTGATGCACTGGATTGAGACCTTGTAAGACATTTTGCGTGAAATCGAAATGTCAAACACTTTCGTTTAACTAAGTAAAGTGATGTGAATTCACCTTTTTGTTCAGTATCGCTCACGTTTGTTGCGTATTCGAAATTTAGCAATTAAATAGTTTTATTTAAAGCAAAAGAATTAAATAAAATATTCTGTGTGTTTGTTTATGTATGCCAGCTCGTGTTGAATTTTAGATCGCATAATTTTTTTTTTTTCAAAATATGACAAGGCTTAAATTTAGCCGAAGCATTTTAGCTACAGCTAAAACTTTACTTTCAAACGCACGAAATAACTGTTCGGTACACTATTCTCAAGGTAAGTTTTGATAGATTCTGTAATTCTATGATTTTAGCTTGAATTTTACTTTGTGCGAAAATGAGAAACCAAATTCAGGAATATTTGTGAATAAATGATTTATCTCAGTCAATGAAAATCCATTCCATCAATTTTCTTTTAAATTCACTTGAAATTGTACAAAACAAATTATTTAAAATGTTTGAATCAAATTTGTCTCAGAAAATAGCTGTTTCCTTAAAAAAAAAATGTTCTCCAAATTAAATGAAAAACAGAATACTTTCTGAAAGACAATAAAACAGAAATGTTCCAACCCACTTTTTTTCTGACCAAGCGGTAGGGAAAATGGAATTGTAATATATTTTCCGACAAATATTTCGTCCGTGGTTTGCTTTTCAAAAAAAGTGAGTAAGAAGTTTTCTTGGTAATGTTTTAACGTTGTGTTCCTTTTGCAAACAAAATTGCAGTGAAAAATTGAAAAGTTGTTTTCCGAAGAAAAAATATACGCAATTCTCTGACCAAGCTGGATAGTTTGGTGCGATGGAAAAAACAGAAGATCTTTTAGAGAAAATATTTTATAATTAAAAATAAATTTTCTATGTATATACATATGTATTTATAAAAAAAAATGCCATTCGCTTTTGCTATTTAAAGAATTTTTTGATTACGCTTTAAAAACTCATATACATATAAATTTTTTGTATATTTTACTTTCGTCTTCCTTTTTTAATAAATAAGAATGAAATAAATGATAATATTAGTCATTTTTGGTTACAGTTGTATACAAAATTTGTTAAAAATCATTTAAATTCTAAAATTCACAGGAACTTAAATTTCATAAAAACCCCTGTCCGAGATGTTTAACAATTTTATGAGCTGTCCATAATTCGCACAAAAAAAGGAACAATACTTACAAATTGTTTTGAGTTTATTAATAAATATTATTTATTTAAGTTTGTAATTTTTATTATTTTAGATATGAAAGACGAAATTTAAAAAAAAAACACCAAAAAAGACCAATGCTGTGTTTAGACAAAAATCATTAAAAACAAAATTCACATTTAACACATAAAAATATATCACAAATTTGAGGAAAAACAATTTATAAAACCACACAACATTTATTACACCAAACATTTCAATTAGAAACTAAAAGTTTTTTTTTATTATTTTGTACAAAAATCAAAACCAAAATTTATTTTTAAGCCAATCTTGTTTATTTCTTATTTCACAAAAAAATAGAAAAAAAAAACAAACAAACATTCCACCCAAAGTAAAATTAATTTTTATAATTTTTACAAAAATCAATTTTGAAAAATGACATTTTCACAACAAGAAGACACTGGAATTTATAACCACACTACACAGTTTTTAACTCCAAGGGATGTGATATATCGATTTTGTAATTTTTTTTTTTAATTATTTTATAATTATATAGTCCAAATAAAATGCTCTAAGTTTTGGTGAGCAAATTTCAAGTCGAAGATATCACATTGAAACCCTGGATTTTTTTTTTTGAAACAACCATACAAAAATAAATTTCCACAAAACGTTTTCAACTACAATTTTTTTTTTTTTGTTTAATTTTAAATTCTTACTTAGAAACTTTCGATACCGCGCTCCTGGTTATTTTGAGATTTTTGGGATCTTATAATGTTTTTGATAATTAAATTTGTGTAAAACGTTGAAGAAGAAAAAAATGTCTAAGGATAATGATGTGTTTCTCCCTGTAATTTTTGTTTGGTATTTATAATTTAAAGTGAATCCGATTTGTTTTTGTTGATTTTTTTGTATTTTTTTTTTTTTTAAGTTAATTTGCCTCAGGCAGTAATGCCATTGTTTGTGTGTAACTTTGTTTGTTTGTGTAGTTGGTCGAAGTTTGCTTGATATAACCAGCACATATACACGCTGTCGAGGAACTTGTTTACTATTTTTTTTTTTTGTATTAATTTTTGTATAAAATTATTATTTTTTTGTTTAAATTTCTACTATAATTTTGATTTTTATTTTCTCCAATTGTATTTTTTTTATCTACATTATATGCATATGTGTGTATATATACTTTTTCTACATAAATAGTTTATAATAATTTAATTTTTCTATCAGTTTGTAGGTTTTTTTTTTTTTTTTTTTTATATTTTAATTAAAATTTAGCTCATCTTACGTCAGGCACAAACTGGATACAGAACTAAGCATCAAAGAAACAAAAATTAATTACAAATGGCTTTGTGTCCTTTTGCTATTGAGTGTGCATTTTTGTTGGCTGGTTTTTTTTTCGAATATAGATCTATTTAGGGAGAATTAGTGTTTCTTTGCCTTGATCCTTCAAGTGAAATTTGTATCTTTTGTTTTAGGTTTTTTGTTTTTGGTTGAGTCAATCAAATTGATTTAAATCTCCTTCTGTAGTTAAACGGTAATCTCTCCTTTTTCATTTAATGAACTTTATCCACTTTAATTGCTGCTTGTAGATTTTTGTTGTTGTTGTTTGTTGTTGGTATTTTGAAAACCGAAACGAAAGATTTGGTATAATTATCGTACACAGTTAGTTTGTTGAACTTTTTGGCATTATTTTACATGTGAATTTTATTTTTTTTTTATTTTAAGCTGGATACTATGGTACTATGGTATCGATTTGATGGACGTTTGACTTTGAATTTTGCTTTGTTATTATATTAATTTCTTTGGTTTGCTTGTTGTTGTTATTATACATATATATTTTTGTGTGTGTGATTTTTTTTTTTATTTTATTAATTATCTTTTCTTAATTGATGTAAATACTTTTGTTCCATTCCATTCACTCAGATCTCCATGGAAGTCTCGAGATGGCGATACTTCATCATCAACGACCTCATGGTTAATTGAATTTCTGTAATGGATCGTTATTGTTTATTTATATAAAAAAATGATTTATTTATTTATTATAATAATTAGGTAGATATATTATTTTGTTTTTATTTAAAAATGTAAAAACAACAAAATTGTTCAAAAAAGACATTTATATATAATATATATAAGGAACTATGCGTTTTTTTTTTAATTTTCACAAAAATATTTAATAATATTATATAAAATAGTAAATATAACATAACAATCCGAAAAAAAATTCCAAATATATATTTATGTAGTTTTATTTTTTTTTTTAAGTTTACTTTTTGTTTGTGTTTGTATAGTATTCTAGGTTATAGAATAATATACATAAGATTTTTAGGTCACTTCACAAATATATGCCAATTTATTTGTAATTGTTTGATTTTAATTTTTATATTTTTTTTTGTAAATCCAGATTTTGTCAACGCCAATATTGATTTATGATTAAATTTTGATTTTCATATGAATTTATGAATTTTTTTGTTTTTTTTTGCAACTAGAACAGTAAATATATATTTTTGTTTAATTTTTTACTTTTTACAAACAACATCGACAACAGCACCATAGTAAACAACATCAAATTATATTTTTTTTTTGTATTTTTAATTTGTATTTATGTAAATTGCACTTGCTGAAATAAGACGTTTAAGTTGAATGTCAATGAATTTTGTTTATTTTTTTTTGAAGCTATATGAAGATTATTTGTTGGGGTATTTCAAAATGAGGAATTCGAAACATTTGACTATTCTTAAGTTGTATAGCTATAGGTTTTTTTATTTTTATAAATTCTAAGCTTCCAAAAACAAACTATAAGAGGCAACTTAAAATAAAAACTCAAACAAATATAATAAAATAAATAAATACAAAAAAATCAAACATTAAACGAAAAGTACTTTGAAAATGTTTATTTATCAATTACTTATGTCATATATCTAATAAAGTTATTAAATCTTATCAAAAACGAGCAAGTATTTACTTTCAATATTAAAATTGAATACAGTATTTTGGTTGTATCAAAACAAAGTTAGCTCTCATATTTAGCGATAAAAAAGCAATAGCTTCTTTCTTTTTTTTCTGCTTTTCTGGACTGTTCGGAATATATGTAGATGAAGGTACAAAACTATAATTTCAGACTCAAACTATTCTAATTGCTGTTCCGGGTGCATGGTACAGTTTGAATAGGCTTTTCAGCTATTAATTTGAAGTCTGAAAACGTTACAGTATGATTTATGAAAATTGTGAAAATTTGTTGTTCTAATTTTTTTTTATTGAAAAGTTTTTTTACTTTTATTTATTTATCCTCTATTTGTTTATAAATTTTCAAGAAGTAGCTAAATGTAAAAATGTCACAGATATGATGAAAAATTCGGAAAAATCTAAGAATCGTCAAAAACTTGAAAGTACACTTTAAAGAAATTATTTGCAATAAATCAGGAGAATATTTGATGGTGTTGAATTAATTATTTTCGGAGAGTTAGCAAAACCATATTCAACTCAATTTTGAGAAATTTACGGGTTTTTTTTTTTTTGGCTTTGGAATTTTTTTTTAAATTCAATTTTACGCATTTTTTTGAATTTCACACACAGAAAAACAATCGATTAAAACATCATAATACTCGTTTAAGTTAAATTACAAAATTGGTTAATATACAACCTGCAAACTCATCAGGTTAAATTACACGAGTCAACTTAATTAAAAAAAAATGTTTTTGTCTCCACACTGATTCGGCTAAAGTGTACTAAATTTGATTAAAATACTTCTGGGTTAGATGAAATATATTAAATCGCTCATAGCTCTTTCCAGAGATATTGGGTAGGTCAATCTAACTAAATATAATTATTTGATTTAAACAAGCTACTCGTTTAACATAAACTATCTTCAAAAATTGCGAATCCTAACCAAGTTTCTCCATTAATATAATATCCTTTTAAGGTTTTTATTTTAAACAATTTTAATCGAGTCGACTACGTTAGAATTAACATAGTGTACTATGTAGTTTTTACTCTTGACACATTTTTTTAACCCAGTGAACACACTCTCGGTTAAAAAGTATATTTTTCTGACGAGTTTAAAAATCTGAAACTTTAAGTTGGAAAGTTTTGAAGTTTTACATAAGCTTTTAACAGATTAAAAAAATTAAAAAAAAACACCAGCATGTTTTTCAAGGTATTTGAAAAGAAAAAAAAAAACCAAAAGCACCCAAAAAAAAACTGAATTCAAAAAACAAACTTTAATTTTTGTATTTTATGTAGAATGTGGGTAATCTTATTTAAGCTTATTTACGATTTAACCTTCTCCTAGATTAATTTTATAAAAAAAAAATCACTTGACCCAACTAGAAAAAAATAAAAAATAAATTTCTAAATAATTTAAATATCATTATGTGATTAAAATCAAATAAGAAAATTATCACTTTAATCGCTAAGATTGTTACTGTAGATATGTATATCTACCTAACTAATAAATTATAAAACTTGTCTCACACACAAATTCTTCCATTCGAACAAAAAAACTTCTGCTTCATTTAAAAGTCTACGAAGTAAAACATACTTCAAAAAACCAACATAATTGACAAAAAAAATAAGTTTATAAGGTATTCAAGTCATTAGTAGAAGTCCTTTAGCCAAAAAGTAATAGAAAATTATGTCAATCTTATAACCAAAGTCCTATATATACTCGTAGAAGAAGAAGAAGAAGAACATCCTTGACAAAAGTTTGTCTTTTCATTTCATCGTTTTCGTTACTCATTGCAACCACAAATAATGTCAACAACAAGAAATATATGTATATATAGGTATGTTTGACTATGTATATTTATATATAGCAAATAGAAATATATATGTAGAAATATAACCGAAAAATTGTATTTCAAAAACACAAGTATCCCAACACGATATTCATCTACTTCAAAGGACCCAGTATCTAGTTCCCATGGTTTCTAACTAAAAAAAAAAAAAAATATAAGAAAAAAATCACAGCAGCAACAAAATCTTCACAACGACGACGCACGACGACAACGGGAACAGTCTAAAAACCCTGGAGACTAAAGCTGAAAAACAAAAATTGGTTGCTCTCTCGCAAAACGTTTCAATAATTACTTTGGTCCTTATTTGTGGAGAAAATTTTACGCATGGTGAAATGTTTTTCTTTTCCTCTTCTCACCATCACCACCAACACCACCCACGCCATCTTTCTTAGTTCTTGGTTTTGGTTCTGGTCCTCCTCCTCCTCCTCATCATCATCACCACCCATTGGCTTCGTGTGTTTTATTTGACAGACTTAATTTAAATATTATTTTTCAGGATACATATATTTTTTTATTTTCTATTTTTCTTTTTTTTTGATTTTATTTTGTTGTTTTCTTTGGTCCTTTTTAGCATGTCTAATGAGTTTCTTTGAAGTTTTAATTTCACTCTGTGTTTAGTGTTTGAATAGGGCCGCAGCTTCAGGGGGGAGAAGAGAAGGATTTCGAAGGGGAAATAATTTGTCCTTTAGATAATTTTTTTTTTTTTAATTTTTTTTACTCTAACACTCTTTTACTATATAAGGAACAGGACGACCGACGACATGGAAATGAGGTTATGTATGTTATCTTTCAACTATATCCGTGTTGTGGAATGGATATACATATACCAAAATTGTTTATCGATGCTTTCCGGCGTAATGAGAAATGTGTTTAGATGATGATGCTCTGAGTATAACTTTGTAAAAGTATTTAAAATTGTAATAATGAGAAACAAAGTTATCTTTAACAGATGCTGAATGGGCGATGGAGAAAAGCATCACATAAAAGATCTGAAGTGGAAATTTAGATCACTTTGAATGTTGAGAATGAGATTGGTATCTATATGTATCTTATTCTCCCTGTTTTTTCATTTTATTTTCATTGGTGATTTGAGAGGGCATCCGTGTGTTAATAAATGTTTAGATTTCCTAATTATAAAAAGGCATTGAAGCTTTTGATGTTAACAGGACTAATGAATTTCACTGATTAATCATGTGAAGATATGAAACGAGGGATCCATTACAATAGTTACTTATTGAAATACCTTTGCTATAACATTTATATTCGGGAAAATTTATTTTTATCTTTAAATGTATTTATATTCAAAATTTAGGAAAATTATTTATAGTCGTCTTCTTCCTGGAATGACTTGAAGGAGAAAGGGGTTATTCAGCTGAAATGCTTTGAATACGCTAAAGTTAAAGATAAAAAAATTTAAAGCTTGTTTAATAAAATAAATAAATATGTTTAATATTTTAATTTGAAAGATCTTGAAATTTGAAAATTAAAAAATTTAAAAAATGTAGAAAATAAATAAATTCAAAACTAAAAAAAATTAAACTTAGTTCAGAATAAGTTTTTTTTTTGTTTTAAATTGAAAAAAAAATTCACAATTATTGAGACACAAGTGAATTTTCCGTCACTTTACGAGTTGCCATATCCCTCAAAGTGCGATTTAAGGTCTGCAAGAAAATTTTATGAACCTTTCTTATTTAAAACTCATATTGAATAAAAAGATTTAAGGATTGCATTAAGCAAGCTTAAAAGCTGAATAAAACAATTTGTGATCAATATTGTAACTAGAAGAAAGAAAACTATTCCAAAACCCTCAGTTTGGATTCAGAATGGCACATTCGACGAAAGACCAATTGCATCGAATTACGGATGTTGTTGAAAAGGCACTTGAAGAAAAACAAGTATGCTCCCCTCTATTTCTAGATTTTGCTTAAGCCTTTGACAAGGTTTGGCATTTGGGACTTGAGTACAAACTTCCTAGGCAGTTCAATATGAAATACTGAAATTCTATGTAAGCGACCAACTCTTTAGAGTACGGTACGAGCAAAGAGTATTCGGAAATTGAAGCCGGTGTACCACAAGGAAGGGTTGTAGGACCAACACTGTATTTGTTATATATACTAAAGATATTCTAGTGAACAATAATGCTATCATGGTCACATTTACAGATGAGACTGCCGTTTTAGTTCCCGATAAATTCATTGTGGAGGATACAGAAAAATGAAACCGATAAAGTAAGAGATTGGACGCAACAAAGTCGTATCGAACTAAATGAATTAAAATCAATTCATATAAACTTTACAAACAAAAAAGATTATTAATATTCCAATTTCTATAAACATTAAATCTGTACCTTGAGCAAATACTGTCAAATTCTAATTAAATAATTCTCTACGACACGGTTTTTCAGTACGAGATCACTCAAGTTTTGGAGTTAAACACGAGTCAACTATTGAAATATTTTTTTTTTATCAATTAAGATCTCGATTAATTTCTGAATTTACTCAACAAAATTGGTGAATTAACTCTGGATTATCTGAATAAATATTTCTGACAGATGCGTATCAAAACACAATCGAAAAAGAGAGAACGACACTATAGAAATCGCTTTTTCCATAGTGGCGCCCTTTCTGTTTCGATTTCGATAGGAAAATCAATTTTCCATAGCTTCTCACATTGATTTCAATAGGTTTTTGAAAACTGAAAGTTAAAGTTCATTCTACACTGAAAAATTGGTTCTGGGTTAGCTTGGGTTCAATATATTTGGAGGATGAAAAACCATACTAAACCTCTCGTAAAAAAACAAGCTTTGTCTCTGCATAGGCTATTTTTTCCAGTTTCAATGATTTATTTAAAAATTAGTTTTTGTAAAATTGACTGAACCCAAAAGCTATTTTACTATTCAACCCCAACTACCTATAAAATAATTTGGTTAAAATTATCTCCTTTGATTTTTTTTTGAGTCAGCTTTGTTAAGAATGTTGTAAATAATGAAATTTAGCTACAGTATAACTCAAAGTGACTTAAGAGGATCTTCAACAACTGTCAAAGGGTTTCATTTAAGTCTTTGCCATTAAAATGGATTTTAAACTTTTTGAATTTTTATTTTCGTTTGACAAGCATTTTTAGAAATCTCAATAAATTAACTAAGTCAAAGTTCAATGACTTAACTAAACTACATATAAAGCTTTATCTACCTTCTACTTGAATTTAGATTTTTTCAAAAGGACAAATATTCCCTTCAAGCGAAAAGTGTATAACAATTCTTTGATTCTGTGACCAGGACCTAATCACAGTATGTATCTTCTCCCAAAGTATACGGTTTTTTCCATTTAAGTAAAAAAGAAAAACTTCAAAGCAAGTTTATTTCATTTTTTGAGATTTTATTTTTCTTTATAGTAAAATAGCAATTAAAATTTCATAACAGGGTTTTTGATTCTGTAATACACACTCACCCACAGTCATCCCAGCAAGCACCCTCCCCCCCCCCCCCAACAACTCAACTAATCTAGGGTATTTCATAATATAAAATGAAATACAAGAACGTTGTATAGAAGAACGGAGATTGAAATTGAATGCCAAAAGAGTAAGTTAGTAAAGACGAAGATACTTAAAAAAAAGTAAAAGAAGATACTAAAAGCCAGGAACTAAAACCACGGTTAATCATAAAGAAGGAAGGTTGACTCCAGCTCTCTGGGATGGTATCGTACCAACTTGCCACACACACTCATACAGAATACACACAATTCATAAACTCAGGGTTGTTCGGAGGTTAAGTAGATTGCAAGAAGATGAGGTTTCATGTGGAGAGATGAGATCCCTAGACCTGGGTCTCAGATACCTGAAGTCATTACAAGTGATTTCGCTTAACATGTGTAGTTTCATACATCACTTGAACCTGTGGTTTTGATCCTTTTTTATTTTTTTTTGTTGCAGAGTGTGAGTTAGAGGAAGAAAGAAGGAAGTTGTTTTCATCCATATATACCTCCCTACCTTTACACACTGCAGTCTAGAATTTTATGAGTAAATGCACACACACAAATACACATAAAGGATATGAAGGCGAATCATCCTTTGTTCGACACTTAACTGTAAAAGGAAATTGAACTTCGGTCGTTGGGTGCTGTTTTTGTTGTTGTTGCTTGCTTTGCTATGCTGTAGCTGCAGCTATAGTACCTATACCTGTTTTCCTGCAACTCAAAGTGAATGCTTCCATAAACGTGAACAGATTCTTCTTCTATAATGAAAAAGCCAAAAGGATTTAAAGCTCCTAGAAGGCTTATAGAGTAGCTAGCTCCACTATAGCAGATACTTATGCAATCATGAAAGACCCAGGGAACTGAAAAGCAAAGCAGAAGAGAACATAGAACATAACTATGGTACAGTGATTTCGAATATAAATCCTCTATATACGATGAGTAGTATAGTAGTTCAGTACAATATAACGGAAAGGTGAGGTCCCTATACCTTTTACAATTTATCTATACTATCTAAGCATATAAGGGAATGCTTAGCGAAAGAAGAAAAGGAATAGGAAGGTACATATGAAAGCCCTTGTTCGACGAACTAATCATACACCTTGTTTGGTGAAAATAAGGCTTTTTCGGTTAAAAGACACAGACACGGTAATAGCGATTTTAGATTTTAATGGAAAGAGTGAATTTTGATTTGTATGTGTACATACCAGTAGACAGATTGGAGGTCAGGGATGGAGTTGCGAATAAATCAATTTAGGAAGTATTGATACGAATGCAAGAAGCTTCCCTTAAATTTACTAAAGTTAGCTCCTGAGGCATATTTTTTCAGTTAATTTAAACCTCAAATAAACTCAGAGTAAACCCACCAAATTCTTGTACAATTACATAACTCTGGATCAATATTGGAGAGATATTATTGATATATTCAGAAACAGCTGTTAATAAATTGATTAATATTAGAGGTAAACTCAAGAAGTCGGCCTTAATGGTCTCAAAAAGATTGTACTTATAGATTGATAAAACATAAAGAAAGAGCAACGTCAAAAATGTGAATAAATAAATTACTGGTAAGGTATTGAATGTTAGCAAAATTAAGAAAAGGTTCTCAAAAAATTTCTTAAAGTCTAGCGATAAAAAAAATAATTTTTTGATTTTGTTACGTCTAAACTCCATCTCAAGATGCCCACACATCATTATTCTGCAGCTTTCAATTGTAATGTTAATGTCACTTTTTATAAACGTCAACTTTTTATTAAATGTCATGCTATAAATTTGCAAGTCATGTTTATGTGTAATTTTTGCAAG
Source organism: Epistrophe grossulariae (assembly GCA_929447395.1). Taxonomy (NCBI): domain Eukaryota; kingdom Metazoa; phylum Arthropoda; class Insecta; order Diptera; family Syrphidae; genus Epistrophe; species Epistrophe grossulariae. The sequence continues at coordinate 10,208,222 of OV839569.1, read as the reverse complement.
TCATGTTTCCTTTAATATTGTTTCTCTTTAAAATTGTTATAATGTAAAATAAGTGTGAAATAAAACATTTAAACAAATAATCAAGTTACATCATCAATATCTTCTACCTTTTGTTCTTGCATTTTATCAAGAAATAATAATAATATGTAATAAAGTTGAAAACAAGAGATTTCAAAGATTGAAACACTAATTTTTTCGGAAACCTCAAAAAAGTACTTTAAAGAACCTTTAAGTTTTACAAAAAGGTATGTAGGTACTTAAGCTAAAAAAATAGTTTTGAAACTGCCCCGAAACTTCTCATAAAAAGAAAGGTTCGAAGAGCAATCTTCTCTCGTGAAAAAATTCTTTAAAATAAAATTCATTTTATCAAACCAATCAAATCTGTCGGGATCTCTGAAAAATATGGTTCGTTCCCGAATTTATCACATGGGAACTATCAAGAACCATTCAAATAAAAAAAAATGTCATTTAACATAAAATGATAATTATTTATGTATTACATTATTTTATTTTTATTTTTGACTTTTTTCAAAATTTTTGAATTTTTTTCAAAAATTTTCACTTTTAAAATTTCTCAAAAATTTTGCCATATTTGAAATTTTTTGACGTTTTTCAAATTTTTTGAATTTTCTTAAAATCATTCACTTTTTCAAAATTTTGAATATTTTTTAAATTTTCTTATGTTTCTCAAAATTTTGAAATTTCTTTAGTTTTTTCCATATTTGTCCATAGTTTTCAAAACTTTGAATTTTCTTAAAAATATTCATTTTTTTCAAAATTCTTCATAAATTTAAAAATTTTAGAATTTTCTAAAAATATTTAAATTTTTTCAAAATTCTTCAATTTTTTTTTTTTCTTTTTAAAAATATTTTCACTTTACAACCGAGTTGAATGGATACTTGATGAATAATGATTTATTTTAAGGATCTTTTCGTTTCCGATCGCGAACGAACCATATTCTATCTGAATCTTATATTTCCGATCTCTCACGAACGAGAGATACAGACAAAAAAATGGATTTAGTTTGTTCGTGAGAGAAACATAAGTTTCTATTCATCAAACAGTTTATCTTTCGCGAACTATATTTTCTATGGTTCGTGAGAACATATCGATAAAGAATGATAGAGATCCGTATTTTATGATTTGCGAGCGATATTTTACGAACCCTGTAAAAATGCGTCTATCCATACAAACAATTCTGAACACTGAACAGTTCGAGATCATTCCGCCAGGCCTGATGCATACCGACAGACATTCTGTTAGTACTTCAACAATGATAGATATTTTTATTTATGAATATTATTTTTTTAATTGCTTAAGATTTCTGAATTTTAGATTTTTTTAAATTTTGAACTTGTCCTCTTAAAATCCCAACTTTCAAACCGTCGAAATCCTAATTTTCCTTTTACACAACTCCAACCGTGTGTGTGTGTGGTGTTCAGTGCGAAAACAAAACATCTCCATGAAGAACATCACTCACTTACAACTTTGCTCCCCCTCCCCCTTCTCCCATCGATAAATATAAATGCCAATTGTAATGAAGTGAAGAATTACTCATAGACAAAAAGGAGCAGAATATGGGGTTGAAGAAACAAATAAGACTTTATGCCTTCTTAGCCTTCATATAGTTTCATCCCAAACCCCAAAAATAACTCATACCACACAATTTTGTTATGCGGATGTTCGTTCAAATGTTTACTCAATTCTGAGACAAAATGAATTGATTTCCCTTCTCTCCACGCAACAAAAAAGGGTGAGAAACACTTGAAGCTGCTGCTTTAGTATGATGCATGAGTGGTTGTTAGGTTGTATTTTCAAGATGAAGAAAATTTACCTACTTTGACAAGATGAAGTGTGTATATATGTAGGTATACCCCCCCCCCCCGAGATTGTGTTTTCGTCAAAGAGAAAAGCCTCAAGTTATATATATTGTGGTTGAAGATATTAATTTAATTTTTGTGGTTTATATACGTGTGCTCAAAAATTAATTGAACTTATTGGGATCTATGTTGGAATCCTTTTTTATTATTCTTCACCCTATATTCTTATGCCACCAGGCTATAGAATCATCAGTCTTCAGCACGTCAGGCTTTTGAGTCGGTATTCTCTGGTTTCGTTGTACAATCCTAAATCTTTCTCTCAACTGATGGCTTCGGGGTTTTTCAAAATGTCTCCCTTTCCTCCTGGTTGTGATGTCCTGTGTGTTTTTTTTATTTTTTTTTTGTTCGTTTCTGTCTGTGTTGATTAATTTTCTTTGTGCGATTCTATTTGAGGTTCGATATATACCACAATACATACCTATACCTACCACCTTCAATCAAGAGAACTTTTCTGATGAGTCTAAGAGAGAGAGCAAGAACCCCATCCAGGTAGGTAGGTAGGTGGGTGAGGTGGGAAACATCAGGAGGTTCACCTATATAGGTATATTTTATACATATAAACCCACATCATACCCAATCTATAAGTAGGCTTTGTGGAAAAATTCTATGGTTCTTGTTGGGGATTTACTTTTCCTTCTTATATTTGTGTGAGCTTTCTTTTCTCATGTCTATGAATGTGAAAGGAGATTTTATTGATTTGAGGCTTAAAAGTAATGCTTTTGGGGCCCTTTAATTAAGAGGAATTTCTGGCAACAGGATTTTGAAGGTTCAATAAGACTGTAAAAGGTTTTTTTTTTCTGGAGGATTAGAATTTCTTCTTATTTTGGAATGTTTTTTTTTTTTTTTTCATTCTTATGTTCTTTCAGTTTGGTGTTTCAATTGGAATTTTTAATGCGAAAAGAAAGCAAAACAAAAAATCCAAACATCCCTTGACGAACGAAAAGACTAGGTATTTATGATTCACTTTCTTTGGTATAAATCTGTTGTATCTCACACTAACGGTCAAAAATGACACACACTTATTTTGATGGGGTAGGTAGGTATAGACATATAATATATACTATATTGATGCTGTCAATTTTCTTTCTTCTCTTTTACTTCCTTGTTTTGTTTGGTACTGAATTGTTTATGTCCTTTAAAAGGCCCTTTCAACTAATGTTCATAAATTTTATATTAGTTATTTCGCATCGTAAGAGACTGGGAAACTGAAAAACCTAAACACAAAAATGGAACCCTTATCAAATTATAGTGGTTGTTCTCTTTTTTCATATAAAAAAAAAAAACATTTTTTATAGTGTAATCTAGATTTTGATGGGAAAATTCAGCGCAGAGAAATCTGAGGAAAGATTGTCAGAAAATTAATCATTCTAGATCAACAAGTAGGTTTACGAATAAAACAAGTGACGATTTTTGTCTTAGAGAGTCTGTTGTCTAGTTCAAGGCCTGAAGATGAAAACAGGTGTCACGTTAGTTAGTTAAAAAAAAATTTGGTACCTAATTTTTTTAAATTTGGTAATTTTTTTTTTTATTCAATAAAATTTTAAAAGTTTAAAATGTCTTCATTTTTAACCGCCAAAACTAGCAACCAATTATCATCATGAAAATCAAGAGAATCATGAAAATTATTTAAAAATATGTTATTCTCTCCAAGTTCATAGTATTAAGCTTGTCTTTTTCCAGTTTCAATTTTTTTCTGCACAAAGTTGTTTTGTTAACTAAAAACAAAATGCATTTGCTGACTATATTGACGGTTTTCTTCTCAACCGACAAGAGATTATAGGGTATATGTGAACTTCATTTACAAGAACATAATAAGCTCCTCTTTATGTTATTTATTATTTTTTTGTATGTCATATTCTCCAACACAGTATGAGATGAAAAAAAAAAACATCATCGTAGGTACAATTTACTTAGTTTCATGTTATAAATAAACAATGTCATGCTAGACTTAAAAGGAAAAAAATAAAAAAACAACAAGAAAAAATACCCTAAGGAAAAATATTCCAAGTTGATGTTATTTTTAAGAATTCTCTCAAGTCACCGTTAGTTTCTTTTTAGTAAAAAAAAAGTCTGTTTAACTAAAACAAAAAAATTGTGTGGTTTTTATTTTAAGCTAATAGACTGTTGGGAATAACACGGACCTCAAAGATGCTTTGTGAATACTAATTTTTTTATGATTTTAAGAGGAATAAACTATAATGGGATTTTTCTTTGAGAGCGTTCTTTATAAATACAGTTATAAAGGGGAACATAGAAAAGAGTATATATGTGTGTAGGTATATCAGAAATTTTGAAATTTTTTGCCTAGGTTTTCGTTTAAAAATTATTTACACATATTTTTTATTATAAAATGGAAAAGCATTTTTTGACCTAATTTAAAATTAATAGAATATGAAATATTTTATAGAACAAAGTAAATGACATTTTAATCGAATTTGAAAAAATGAAAATATGGTTTAAGGAAATTAATTTTTAAAATTAAAAAAATAATACGAAAAAATGGTTTTTAAAGTCCAAGCAATGGATTTATGTGTATAAAAAATTTTGTTTGTATTCTTTTTCAATAAATAAAGGTATAAGGAACGATAAGTTAGGCGCCGCCGTAAAATAATAACGGATTATTTCAGAGAGAGAAATTATAATCATATTTGACTTCCACCCAGTTAAGGCAGGAAAAGCACAATATTTCATGTAATTGGCAACACTAAGGTAAAATGCTGTTCGCAAAGACACCTTCAAGATGACTTTAACGAAAAGATAATTCATATATCTAGTTCAAATTTTAAAATTTTTTTTAAAATGGTAAAATAGATTGCTTTGCATTTAATTAATTTAAATAGGTACATATAGTGAAATCTCTCATAACCGGCTACTGAAGTTACTCAGAAAATTGTCTGGTGTCCGATTATGAAAAAATAAAAAATAAAATTGAGAGCATTTACAGAAAAGCACACGACATTAACATATTTTAGTTTTAGAATTTTTTTATTTTAGTCAGAATGTGGATTAATAAAGATTAAAGCTTGTGGGATTCGACAAAATTTTTTCTATGAATAAATTTCTGTCCCAGAATTTTTTTTGTGAATTTTTGCTTGCGATTTTTTTACCTTTATACTCTTCAGAATTCGAAAAGTTGTGAGTTACTTTCAGAGTTATAACCTCAGTAGTAAAAAATCGAAATTTCCGGAGTAGATTTCAAATCGAAAGAAAAACTGAAGTTTTTTAAAATTGTATTTTTAACAAAAAATTTATTTTAACAAAAATAAATATTATATAACAAAAAAAAAATAAATCACATAAAATTTGATTCATTTCATTCAGAGTCAGAGTTGGTTAGAAAATTGAATAACATATGTACTGCCCTTTCATATGGGGATGGCTTAAAATTTTCTGAATTTTGTCATTGCGGAAAAAAGGAGTAGATCTCAGAAAAGCGGAGTAGATTTATTTTCTTTTTTAAAATTGGACTAAGCTTACTACTTGAAAATATAGTACTCCATGTGCATTTTATTTTGTCCGCTTAAGGGAGAGCCGAACTCTATTGAGATAGTTAAATTTGGTTCCGGTCCGGTTATTAGTGAATCCGTTTATGGGAGGTGTCCATTTCGAGAGAGTACACTATATATATCCCTAATCCTCCCTTTTGTAAGAAAAATCGAAAAATGGTTGTTTCTATTTACTTTTTTTTTGATTTTCTCGAAAACGGTTAAAATAATCAATTTAGAAATGTGAATAATTCAAAAACGATTTGGTCGATTTTTACTAAATTTGGCAGCAAGCGGTTTTTTTTTTACTTTATTTGGGATAAAAAAAACAAAATTATTCTTATAATCAAAACTAACGGTACTTTTCATACATCTGTTTAAAAAAACATCAAGAAAAATCTTATTTCTGTCGAAAATTACTTTTATGATTTTGATTAAAAGTTCTTTGTGTTCCAATATTCCATTATAATTAAACAGGAAGAAATTTTACATACAACCATTATTAATAGTAACTTCCTATAATGAAACAGTTTTTTAGACTTTTGACTTTCTCACGATTTTAATAAATAAAAAAATTACAGAAGCTTTTAATAAATTCAACAAAATACACCAGCAGTTTTTTGAAAAAATATGTTTTGTATTTAAAAAAATTTTAAAATTGGTTTTTGAATTTGGAAATTGGGTTGATGACTTATTTTGTATTTAAACTTTTAATTCCTCATTAATTAATATTTAAAATGGGCGCACTAATTTTTTTCTTTAAAATCTTTAAAATATTATATAAAAAATATTTAAAAAAACTGTGATAATTAAAATTTTGTTATCAAAAATAATTTTTTTGTTTTAATGTTTTATCAATTTTGTCCCAACTTTGTTGGTTTTTAAAATTTTGACTATTTAAGTTGTTAGTTCCTTGTATGTATAATGTATATGTGGTATTTGTTAGCTGTTGTGTTAAAAAATGTATTGCTCTGTTAAACAGGACCTATTTTCGAAATTAAATAATTTCATAAAAAAATCAAAAAAGTATGCAAATAATTCCTAAAAAGTTTAAAGTCTTTGAGAAAGTTATAAAACTCAATTCAATTTATATTATGTATAATTTAAGTACAAAACTTAATAGTTCAAACCTTGAATATGTAAGTGACTGCAAATATTTTTTATTTTATTCAAAGTACCTAATTTTATTAACTATATTATGTATACTGTTTTATTGATATCGATATAACAAGGTTAAAGAAGTTTCATCCTAAAAGTATGCTTAAAAAGTTTCTCATATACATAAATATAAAATTATAAATATAAAATTTAAGTGCATCCCTGAAGCGTTCTCATTCTATAAACTTCAAAAACGAACACAGAATCCTCCCCCAACCATATCGAAAAAATATTTAAAACAAAAAACTACCAATTTAGTATCCTTAATTTAATGATCAAACTTTTCTCAGTTTTCTTAAATGAACTATTTTCCTTCCATTCCCAAGTAAAAAAAAAAAAACAACTTGATAAACAAAAATCCTTAAGAAAACAATACCCCCCTCCGACTCTACTCTTACAAAAAAAAAAAAAAAACAAACAAAACCACAAATAATGCACTAAAAGTGTTCTAACGAAAATTGCGATAATAATCAGGATACTTTTTTGGACTTCATTGGAAATGTTTGGAAATGGTTTTGTTTTTTTATTTTGTTTGTTTTGTGTGTTTTTTTCTCTCCCTTATAGAAGAAAATGTCAATGAAAAGTTTTCGCCAGTAAAAATTGATTAGCTCACGATAAAATTAAGAAATTCAGTCTTTTGTCTTGGTGTTTGTTCAAAGGGAGGTTTGGCGATGATGTGAATTTTTATCTGGTATATGAAAAATTTATAAAAATACTATTTCTTTTTTTTATTTCAACAATTTTAACTTCTAAAACACCTTTGAAGGACATTTTTTGAAAATAAGATAGTTTTTGACATTTGTGTAAATATATAAAATCTTAATTCTTGTCTTGATGTTTCAGAACTTTAAGATAACTTTCATCGCATCAATTACTATTAAATTCCAATTTGAAAATTTTGTGCATTTCAAAAGATTTTCTCTCTTATATCAAAACATTTAAAGGATTAATTATGTAGCTCTGAATTAATTAATCTTCCTGTATATATAGATATCTATATAGTTTGAAGTTAAACTTTCGCTCACATCCAGGCATTAATTAAACACGAATAACTACACAAATTTGAAAGGCTTCATTGTCTATTCAAAAACGGAATGAGGAGGAAGGGATTCCGAAATCATGCATTAATTCACTCAAATGTCATGTAGCTTTATAACACACATATATAATAGACATTTCGCCAACTCATCATCATCAACGCATCCCTGAGCGCGGCAGCAACGTTTTTTTGCACCACCATGGTGCAATTTGGTTAATTGTTCGCGGTAAACAGTCCCAGCTGACTCAATTCTACTCCAAACACATTATTTCGCGGTGATTTATCTTAATTTAAATATTTTATCAATATCCATCCGTGCGCACAGCACATATGAGTAGGTATAGTTTAATGCGCATTCCAATGTTGCCAACCCCACTCGACAAAATATAGATGAACTGAGTTTTTGTTAAATTTTCAATTTGAAATCCATCAAATAATTAACAACAACACCCCAAAACATTTATACCATAAGTAAAACATATTTTATACGTAGGTATAAACATCAGCACCCGTTGGAGATAGAGTATCTATGATAAAAAAAAATGTGGCATACATGTAGGTACATATAGTTTGTTAGATAGAAACAGTGTATAAGAGAGCGAAGCAGGGTATAGTAGATGAGGTATACAGGATAATGTAAAACTTTTGCTTAATCAAATTATACTATACATTCCTGTCCTGTGCCATGCCTGTCTACCCTGCAGTCCGCCATAATGTAAAGCTAGCTCCCGTTCTTTGCTTGCGATGCTATCTCAGTCTCGACCTAAAAAGGGTGTTTTTTGTATCCAAAGCGAAAGGTATAATTCAAAATGACACCGTAGAGCTTTTAGGTTATTAACAAAATTGTCCAACACTTAGGGACATTGTAAAAAATTCAGAGAGGGTGATATATGTACGAGGATAAAGCTATAGTTGTGACATATATAAAGTAAGTGACAGTTCCATGCATTGGCCGAATTAAGGTGAAATTGCATTTTAATATTTTTTAATTTATTTTTATTATTTTGTATTTTAGTAATTTATATAAAAAAAAAAAAGTGATAAAGGAAAGTGCTGCCATTTGAGATAATTATATTCTATTTCAAGTTAATATACACATGAACATTTAATTTTTTATGCGATGCTAAACAAAAAAATTAAACACCCTAAAGGCTCTAAAAATTTAATTATCTATATTTTTTGTTATTGTTGTTCCATAGGATATAAGTAATTTTTTTTTATTATTTTTAGATATAGATAAATGGAGTGAGATGTAAAATCTTAAATTCACCAGCCATGTGAGTTTATTATTAGGAATACATTAATAATATTATTATACCTACATATATTATATACGTATAATGTACATATATAGCTGTCCTTGATGGATGTGTTTATAGGATGGATGGATGGATAATATGATGATGATGTGAGAGAGAGAGGATTTTCCGTGTCATAAATTTTTTGGGGGTAATAACATTTTGTGAGTCAGCAAAAAAATAAAACAACTTTTTTTTTTGTTGAGTTTATATACAAAACAAATAACACCTATAAATTCACTCAAACTGATGAACACTTTATTTGGCCAATAAATATGAATAAAGAGATAGAAATTTGAACGAAAAAATAATAAAATATAAAAATTGTTTCGATTAAGGGGGTGTGTTTTGTGATTATTATTTTTTTTTAAATTGACGTGAGGTTCAAAGGAAGAAAATTGCCATATGTATAAGGTTTAGGGTTATAAAAGCTTTAATGGCGAATAAAGGTGTTTATGAATGTTAAAGTAAAAAACAAAAAAAAAACAATTTTTGAAATGATTTTTGGAGAACCTATTTGTTGATTACTTCAGTATTTTGTCGTAAGTAGTTACTAAAAATATAAGGCAATTTATTTTTAAAATCTATGTATAAGTTGCATTTACAAGCTTCGAAAAATGCTTTCAAGACAAGGCTTTATTGCTATTTCACTATGTGAATTTATTAAAGTTTTTTTTTACTGCGAGCATTAAAATTTAGTCAGTAGAAAATATGGGAAAGTTATCTTCTTGACTTGAAGAAATAAAAAAAATAGCACAAAACTAGGAAATATAAATTAACAGCCCTATTAATAAAAAAAAATACCATCCGCTCTTAAATACACGTTTTACCTAACACATGGATAGTGGACTTATCCGTTTGATAAAATAAAATATTAATAAACTTATTCGGTCTTCATTTTATTTGTTCACTGAATAACGACGAAAAGTAGGCAGCACTTCCCTCAATTGTACTAAATATTCAAGTACTTCTTTCATTTTTGAAAGCTAACTGTCATATTAGTCAGCTTTGAATTGAATTGTGAACGGTAAAGTTATCCGCTCTTTGAACACCAAAATTGGTGAGATAAGTTATCCGCTCATTGTCAAATGTCATTTAAGGCTAAAACACGTTTATTATTAAGAATTATAAGTTAAGTTAAAACATGTGTTAGTTTTGTTTCATATCTATTTTGTGATTATTAATAGGACTGTAAGAATTTTCGATACATAGTTAATTCCTGCTAGGAGTAAAAAAAATTTTCGTTACAATTCAATTTTACTGGATTTGAACATTCAAAGAGTGTTTAAAAATGTAATTGAATGATTTTTAAAATGGTAAAAAAAGGTTAAACAAAATAAAAAAAAAGCGATTCAATCTTTACTCGGGCGCCATTTAATCCAATGCTTGGTGTAAGTAATAGAAGCATAAGCTAGGGTTATTGAAAATACTTATTCGATGCATTTTAGCTTTAATAAGTAAAATTAAATTATTAAAAAAAAAAAAAACTTTTTGATCACAGGTGATTTTTAAAGAATTTGCTGCTAAGAGTTTTATTAGAAAGTTGGTTTCATTCAAATTTATTTTTCAACTATAATCTCAAAATAAAGATTGAGTTTTGTAGCATGTTTAAAAGTTAGGTCTCACTTAAAATGTCGGCTCAATAGGTGTGAGGAAATATTTGTATACAAATGTAATTGAAAAGCGGCTTTATGATTGAAACAGGGTTTTAAAAATTAAAGAAGACAAAAACTAACAAAACCATATAACTATTCTTTATATTTTTGGAGACGATCAGAAGATTGCTAATTTATCTACTATCTCATCGTGCATCGTGGTTTTCGAAAAAATTGAGCACTAACCGATAGGTTAAGGACAGCTAGCTTCGGTCAGAAAATGGTCACTTTCGGTAAAATTTTTCACTAAGTATATTTAAAAATAATTAAAACAAAAATCTTCTGAAATTTGTCGGTAAAATTTTTCACTAAGTATATTTAAAAATAATTTAAAAAAAAATCTTCTGAAAATTGTCTAAAAATGATCTTGTTTTGTAAAAAAAAAATAAATAAATCGGCTATTATTTGGGCGCCACTTAATTCAAAAATAAATAGCCTTAAAATTTTATTTGCTCTTTTTATACTTATTCAGCAAAATTATTTCAGAGCGAAGTCAAATCAAGTCTTGAACAAGTTTCGCCCCTCCAAGTTATGCTTAAATTTAAAAATTAAAAGTTTAAGCTTCTAAGGATAAGAAAAAAGAATGATTTTTGTTAAACTTTTCCATAATTCAACAGGAATTCACTAAATGATTGATTTCTAAAAATATCTAAACCTCACTATAACACACATTGTGTAATATGTTTAGAGCTTTCAATGTAGGAATAAAAAAAAACATCAAAGATTTTCTTTTATTTCCCGTTGATCTAAAAGCTAATCACAAAAAACACCCAATCTTGCCTTCAAAAACAAAAAAAAAAAAACAAATACAGATCGCCTTCAAAAAAATATCCTTCAACACATTTATTTCACTCTGATGCTAAAAGAAATCATTCTTTCAATTACAAAGTTTTTGATAGACGAAGTCTATTTTTTTTCTTACCATTCTTCTAGCCCCTCATCTTTTCAATAATAATAAAAAAAAAACACTTTTAAACCAAAAAAAAAGATATCCCAATATATTGTCATATCCTTTTCAAATTACTCTTTCTTTCTACACTCTATATCTTGTCTGTACCTCATATATAGTGATGAGGAAAAATGAAGACAAAAAGAATATAAATATAAGAAGAAAGAAAAAAAATCAACAAAACTTTTACTCGTTTTTTGTTTTTTTTTTTTGGCTTCGAAAACAAAAATGTCAATTCTTTCGATATTTTCTTTAATGGACTAAGTTTTCCAATAGGTCTCAGAACTTTTACTTTACCTTATACAGTTCGTTTTCTCTTGATATTATTTTATTATTTTTTTTTTCATCATGATCTTTATTGGAAGTTTGTTAGAAGTAAATTTCGTATGGTTGAGTAAAATATTTGATACTTTTACTTTGTATAATAGAAAACTATATAAGCGAAAGTAATGAAAAATATGGAATGAACTTCTATTTTCATTATTTGAAAGAATTAGTAAATAGTTTGCAATGAAAGCAACTAACATGATTATGTTTTAGAATTTGAACAATATATATACATAATTATGAGGGTTTGTTTTAAACATGTTTGGTGTATGGTCCACAATAAACATGATAAAAACAATGGCGAAAAGTTTGATTTTATACGGAATTAAGGTTAAAAAAAAATTAAAAATAAAAACTTTTTAATCTTTACTCGGGCGCCATTTAATTTCAATAATTAGAGTGAGTATCACTAGCACTTAGATTAAATTTTATTTGATTTTTAACATAAGCTAAAGCTAGGGTTATCATAAGCTTATTTGATAAAATGCAAAAAATTAAGTTCATGTTTACGATTTGAACGGTAGATACATAATTCTGAAGATTTTTTGTCCATCACAGTTCCAAATAACAAAGATAGTGAAGAATTTGTTTATACGTAATTATTGTTGAAAAGTGTAGTTGACTATTTTCAAAATAAAAAAAACGGTTGAAAAGAATTTAAAAAAAAAATTTCTCTCTTCACTCGGGCGCCATTTAAGAACTTTTTTTTTTTTAAAGACCTGCATACATACATACATATAATATAGATGGGAAAGCTAAATTTTTTAATTACGTATTTCTAAGTTCTAAGTGTAATTTTTTCTCATTTTCTCTTTCTGACAAAATTAAAGCAAAATAAAATTGTCAAAGTGATATTTATTCCCCCCTGTAGGCAATATAGTAGTGCGTCCACATTGCCTCTTTTGCTAATATTGTCTCATCCATAAAGGCCCCTTTTTCTATATAAATACAACTCGTGTATAATTAAAGTCAATTGCTAATTAAAATTTACTCTTTTTGATGATAGCAAAAGCCAATATGAGAACGACGACTTCTGACTTTTCCTTCTACTTCTATTTCTTCTTCTTCTTTAACTTTTATTAATGGAATTACAAACCATTTAAACAGTTGACTTGTGGAAATGGATGCCCAATCCAATCCCCAGGAAGATGGTGCGGTCTTAAAACATCACATAGCTATACCGCAGGTTGTTGTTATTTTATTTCTATCTGAATTCTCTTTCTGTTTTTTTTTCTTTCTTGTCCAATGCAAAAAAAAAAATAAAATGAATTTTATTGAATAAGACATTGGGCGATGACCTAATTCAACAATCATCGATTCCATACAACCACCCATATAGTTTAAGAGGGTACAATAACACAAAAGAAAATCCCTAAGTAGACCCCATGGATAGTATTTGGATCTTTTACAAGAACAAAAAAAGAACACAAGAAACAAAATAAGGCCAATAGAATTAGCCGCACCATTTTTGCCACACACATTGTTGTTAAAACTGAATACATTGCATTTTATCGTGTTATAGGGTGGATAATACGAGCTTTTAATACCCCACCATTCCCATATATGTATGTATATGTAAGTGATGATGATGATGATGATGATGGTGGTGGAGGTGGTGGCGGAAATGTTGGCGACGACAAACGGGTGGTCATTTGCGTTGCCCTAACATGCATACTATAATGACCACACACAGGCGGACGTCCCAAATCTGCCATAATTGTGCTATGTCTCCTGAACACAATAATGGCTATAAGGTATCTATATGCGTTTGGAAATTGTTTATGACCAAACAATGTGTTATATTATATCAAACACAACATAGTTACCAAAGTATCTATCTATACAACAATAATATAAGACAAAAGATATACACACACCCATAGATATATTGATATAGAATACGCACAAGGATCTCCCAAGAGATGTAATCAATTACTTAGTGTTATGCGGTGTTTTCTTCTTCCCAATATCCCCAACCATAATCATTCATGCGATGGTTCGAGGACTTCCTTTTGAAAGTCTATGGTTTTCAGCGCAAATATATATCTACAAAGACAACGGGGAGTGTATAGTTGCTGCAATATAGTGTATTTCACCCCCAGGGGGCATTACGTATAAAGAGCTTCAAGAGCTCGCTTTCTTACTTAATACGACTGTTGTTGCTTATTCTTATACTTGTATTCTACATCGTTGGATTAATAATTAACCTCGACAGGATGAATTCCATTTCCGATGGAGTTTGTTTGCCAACCCCTCCTTCCCCCGTCAACTGCCATTATCTCTCATTCCTGGCATACCTACTTATATTTATATCATACCCCTGCCCTTTTTACTCATTCATCGTCACCAAAGTATAATGAAGCTTCAAGGGTTAAGAAAAACGTGGCATCAAACCTAATTATCGTGTTCTTATATACCTTTTTCTTTTCTCAGTCAGTCAGTCGGTTTTTTTTTTTTTCTATGGTCTTTTGAAATACGATACAGGATATCATCGATCGGTTTACTTACACTGTGACGACAGCCTCCTACACAACTACGCACATCAATTTAAATTAGTTATACAATTTTGAAAATTTTAGCTGTATATAAAAACATTTTACGTACATACATAGCAACAGCAGCTACAGCAACAGCAGTCTAAATCTGCGTTTAATACTTTGTGACAGAATGTCACAGGCTTCTTCTGCGCTGCTGTCTCTTCCCTTGTTTCCCTCTTTTTCTTTATACATATAGTAAGTCCTCTCCGCATTCAGAGTCCTTTTTCATCTTGACTAATCTTAACTTTTCAACATTTAATTAATGCAATTATCGTTTGGGATAATTTTCGAAAATCTTTTGTGACGGACAGGGCTTCAGTTTTTTTTTTTTATTTATTTTATTTTGAATACGTTTTATAAAAGAGTGGTGGAAGTGTATACATATTTAGTTTATAGATGATACAAATGATTTTAAGGATATAAATGTATAGGGTGAGTGGTATAAGGTTGATGTGAATTTATATATATTTTTAGAATTCGAAAATGAAATTAAATTCAATGGTATTGCCATCAGTGTTATAAAGAACAAGACACACAAAATGTGTCAGATTACTGTGAAAATTCTATAATTAATTTTATTGTGATTGATGTGCTTTAGTTTTTTAATTGACTTCAAATGACATTTTGTATTAAAACATATGCAAATACATATTAGCTGTGTTCCTTTACTTTGAAACTCTGTGCATTTCTGTGCATTTATATACACATTTTATTTTTATTATATGAAATTTGACATACTTTTGTGTAGAAATTCACACAAATACACAGAGTTTTAAATTACAGGAAAGGAACTAAAATTTGACTTATTATTGTGAATTTAAAAATTGCAAAATAATATAGACTAAGAAAAAATAGCACCTGGGAATGTCTCCATGCATTCTTCAACAATTTTTGGAGAGATTCTTTAATTTTTCATTGTCCTAGGTTAAGTTGTAAAAAAACGTAGTTTTGCTTGGAATTCAGGATTTTAACTCACTGATTTCAACGCATGAACTGAGGTTTAACGTTTGTTCAAACTTGGAATTGGCTATTATTATATAAATATACCTAGTAGAACTCTGAAACACTATTAAAGCTCTGCGGAAATCTAAATTGGTCAAAATGACTACATCTAGATTTAAATAATTGCATTATCTACTTTTATTTTGTCACAGTGATGCCAGATGAGATTTTAAAAAAATCCCACTGGATTCGAAAAAAAATCCCACCATTTTTACTCTGGACGGAAAAAAAGACACCATAATGATTTCCCATGACACCAACAAATTGTGGCGCTCAAGAGACTGAAATTTGTTTAAACTATACATACATACACGAGACTTAAAATTCTTGGTTTTAAAATAATGAAACAGATTCTACTTTTTGACCTTTTTTAGTCGCAAAATTAAATAGATCAAAATGCAAACAATTTAATTAAAAGTTCTGTTATTTTATCTTCCATTTTTGGGACTAAATAATCACGCAATTGAAATCGCAAGTGTGTTTTAACCATATGAATTTTTTCCGATAATTATTCCCATTTGTTTGGAAAAAAAAACACCAATCTGGAAACACTGTTTTGTCACTTGGCTATTGGAACATCCTCAATTAACGCAACTAAATACGCAAATTTGTAAGGGATTTTTTTATCGAAGGCCCATATCGGCCATTTTCACATAAATTTTCGTTTGCACTATTAAAAAAATCAAAAATCTTCATGGCCCAAAAAACGTTGATATTTCATTTTCCTAAGGTGCATTGGTATACCATCAACGTATCCAGTTTCATTATTGGCAACACTCTTGGAGCAGAAATTATGGTTATTTTTATGTAGGATAAAAGTTGTGCTGGTAATCTTAAATAAAAATAATAATTTGACAGCTGACAGTTTAAAGTTAGTAAAAATGGAGCATTACACGAAAAAACAACGCGATTTTATTGTTGCAAAATTTCAGCAATTTCTCAGTTTCCTGAACAGGATTCCTCAGCAAAATTTCTCAACTTTGTGTCAAAATTATGAGGAAAAAAAAAACCTTGGATTTGCTTGCTCTCTTATCGAGTGAGCAAAATCTCTGCGATCGCATTTTCCTGAACGCGCCAAATCTATGGTCGGATTATTGATGTAACTTCGACAAATTGTGAGGAGAGTAGCTGAAAAAAATATCAGAGAGACTTGATTGATGATACTAAAAAATTGGTCGTCCGAAAATAAGACGTTCATATGGCAATATCAAAGTAGTGAGTGAGATTTTTGGTGATAATTTAGGAATATCAATTTGAAGTCGCCGTGGAAAAGAATTGCAAAATTGAAGAAACTCTCCACAGCAGCTAATTCGTATACTTACTGAAGATCTAGGTTTCCTTGTTGACAAAGTTCAATTGACACATGAATTGAACTGTCAGCTGTCAAATAGTTATATTACACAAATGATGGCAAATTCAAATCTTCCATACATTTTGGGACACTTTTTTATTTCTAAAGAAATTTCAGACTGGGACACCTTTTTATTTCTAAAGAATTTTCAGACCAGGAAATGGGGTTTCAGGGAAATTTTCCAATCATTGCATCCAAATATCGGTTCGAGAAAGCACCTTTTACAGATATTACAGGTTCTGTTAAAAATTGTTTTACGAAAACTGGAGTAATTTAAGAAGCAATATGTTTTCTACTATAATAACAACTGTTTACCTTTAATTAGCAAAATATTATATTCGCGCCTATGTTTACGTGCTGTATCATGTTTGTTGATCAGAGAAAAAAAATCATTGCAAAATTTCCATTAAAACTTTTACCCTAACTCATGCTCAATAAAGTAAAAACCTCAAATATTTTTTTTAATTTTAAATGACAAAAAAAAAAAACAATTTCTGCTCTATTAATTCAACGACGAAAAATTTCATAAAGCTCAAAATTTATTATATTCAAAACGTCCCGGGTCATTGAAGCAAAGTAATTAAGGACGACGTATTTGCTATTTTTTTTTGGTCATTCGTGTTTTGTAATTATTTTTTATTCCTAATCGAACTTGTTAAATGTGGCGTTGAAAAACATGATGAAATCGCTATGACAACCAAATGGTAATAGGCGTTTGAAAAATTCTATAAAACCATAACAAACAAAAAAAACAAAAAAAAAAAAAAAATTGAAATAATAAAAAAAAAAAAAGTTAAACCAACATAAAGTGCGATATCTTTGTGAATGACTGGTTTGGTTCAGATAAAAAATAATTTGCAAAATAAAATAATAAAAATAACATACAAATACATATCTGAATTGCATGCAAAAAAGCCACTCAAAGTATTTATATATCATGGTTTTCATCGCTCACTATAGTATGAGTTTTTATTCATTTGGTTTTTTTTTTATTTTAATTTTTTTTTATTCTTAATTTTTCTATAAAACCATTTTATTATTGTTCGGTTTTTCGTGATTATCTTTGCGTTTCGAATTTTAATTGGAATTTTGATTGGAGATTTTTATTGTTATTGTTTTTTTTTGTTTGTTTGTTCGTATATTTTTAAACTATACACGTTTCATACAAAATTTGTATATATTCACTGTTACGAGAGATTTATGAAAAGAAGGAACCTATATAGTCCTATTTTTTTTTTTATTTTCAATTAAAAATTGTTTTCAGGATTTGATTGGAAAAAATATCAAAAATAAATATTAAAATAAAAATACAAAAAAATACCGCAAAATACTGTTTTCTTTGTTTGTTAAAAATGAAAGGTTTATAGAAAAGCTTAAGAATCAAGTAAAAATTAACCAAATGACACTAAAATGAACTCCTAAAATGTCAAACACTACAAATATTTCCGTTCAGATATAAAGAATGTGAAATAGGTTCATGACTGAAAAATTATCATATTTTTTTCTTGTAACAAAAGTGGTAAAGTAATGGGAAAAAATCTATAAACATTGAACGAAATTCAAAAAATGGCGCCCTGAAGATTTTTTTTTTTTTTTTTACATTATCAGATCTTTGTCGAAGAGAGCTTAAGGCAAGCTACAACTAGCGACCAAAGATTTGCCAATACAAACTTATGAATACTGGCTCATCACTTAGTGCAGTGTTAGTTATAGTTAGTAAGAAAGATGCTAGCAATATGCTATAAAAGATTAAACAAGTTGATTCTTTTTTGTGTTTTTCATTATTTGCAAAATGGTGTCAGCTGTTTCACATGATACAATTGACGTACTAAAAAGAAAAAAAAATTAAAGGTCTTACTTTTTATGACCAAAATACTGTTTAATTTAAGACAATTCAATTGAAGTCATATAAAAAGCCCCAAATTAGTGTTCCAGATTGGTGGTAATTTATAACGAAAATGATGAAAAAAATGGGAAGATATTCCAAACGCTTTTTTATGGAGGGAAAATATTATTTTTTATTCATAATTGCAACTTACTACATACTATGTACCTATGTACCTATTTTCCTTCAAATTTGTTTTCTTACCACAAATTGGTAACTAAAACAAAAATATTTGGCCTATCCATTAACGACAAAGTGGCTATTTGTGTTTTGTTTTCTTTGGGAAATTTGTTCTCAAAGTAGAAGGAAGGCTAGGAACACACTTGCGATTTTTATTTGTTGTCATCAAAAAATCGCATTCGTAAATTATTGGTATTGAACGCCTTTGTGGTTTTCAGTCACTGAATGTTTTAATCGCAAACAAAATTTAACATACATCTTTGAATAAAAATCCACGCATTTGTTTTAAATAAATAGCAACGTTACAAAACTTATTTATTGACGATTTTTTTGTCGAATAATAAGGCTAGAACGCACTTGGCGATTTAAATTGCACGATTATTCACTCGCAAAAAACAGAAGACAATATTAAAAGACTTTATCATTTTTCTTATCGCTAAGATTGCTTTGCAATGGCTTTGAAAAAAAATAGGGTGGGATTTTTTTTTCGAATTCAGGAAGATTTTAAAAATCTCATCTGGCACCACTGCCGCAAATTTTCAGTCGTGTAAATTCAGCATTTATTGCGGGTTAAGCTTGTAAAAAGTTCTCTAGAAAACAATTTAAGCGTGCAGCTGCTTCTCTCTGAGGGACGCAGTTTGTCACTTATCTGAATTAAACCAAAGTTAGTTAATCCTAAAAATAAATTGATCCCGAGTTAACTCAGAAGCAAGAAGAACTTTGTAGCATTACCTTTTATAGCATTGAATTTACAAAAAGTTTATCTAAATAATAGTGAGATATCACTTTAGAAATTTACTTCGTCCACCATCGAAATAGAGAAGGCGACACTATGCAAAAGTATAGAAAAGTGTCAATCTCTCTATTTTGATAATATTTTTCCACAAATCTGTCAGAAATATCTATTCATAGTTAATCTAAAGTATAGTCATGGAATTCGATGAGTTAATTGTACTCGCCTAAATGGGGGCTCTAATATATTTAAGCTGTTTGGATTCAGTAGTAAATTGTAGGTCTTCTCCATTCCGGAGAATAATAAAGACCCGTTTTATGAAACGCAACTTAAATATTTATTTTATTTAAATAAAAAAATAAAAATCGAACTCTATCGAATTGGTTAT
Source organism: Epistrophe grossulariae (assembly GCA_929447395.1). Classification (NCBI taxonomy): domain Eukaryota; kingdom Metazoa; phylum Arthropoda; class Insecta; order Diptera; family Syrphidae; genus Epistrophe; species Epistrophe grossulariae. The sequence continues at coordinate 10,188,355 of OV839569.1, read as the reverse complement.
TGGGGGCTCAACCGGGATAAGAAATAAGCTGGATAAAAAAATCGGGACTCTGAATTAGCACGACGAAGACGTCCGCTCTTAAATCTTTTTTTTTTTCTTACATTTTTTTAGCTTTTTTTTATTTCTTTGTAAAGTCTTCCTCAGCAAATTAAATTTTTTTTGTTTATAAAATTTTAATTAAATAAAAAATCTAACTTTACGTTTATGTTCCACTTTTTCCTCAGCGTAAACTGTCACATAAGCGCTTTAATCTTATGTTGAACTTAAATATTTAAGTAAAAATGAGAGTTGTAAAATTCACTAAGGTCCTGATTCTTTGGAAGCTGTCACGTCATCAATTTTTTTAAAGATTTTTTTATTAAACAAATACGAGATTTCAGGTACTCATATTAAATCCCAAGTAATTCCACAAAAAATCCTTTTGTAATGCTTATGGAAATTTGCATTTCTCAAATCCTCTTAACTGATTTCTATATAGGTACAGCTTCAACTCATTAGCGTACAATTCAAAGTCAATTAAATATCCGTTTTGGAATCCTTGCGAGCGTGTAAAACATATATTTCAATTTAACGGTTGATAACCTAAGTGCACTATTGTTTTACGCAGAGATAGTTTAATTATATCACAGCCTTAAATATAACAAGCTCATGATTATAGTTATTCATATTCACCGTGTGTTGTGTAGTGATGTTGAAAGAGAAGCTTAGGCACAAAGTGCAATTCGTATATTATATCCTTTCGTCTTTCTATAAATCTCTTAAGATAGGTGAATACGTATATTGTATTGTGTACCTATATAGGAGCTTCCTTTCAATTCTATTATCTTCATTTCATCGTATAGTCATATTGGCATCGTGATGGTGTCTCGTATATATGTATATCTATGCAAAGTTACGAGCCCTGAATATAAGTCGTCTATCGGGGATTATTAACTCACCATGAAATTACGCTGGAGTACCTTATCCCCACCTGAGTTATTAACGCCCTCTACCCGTTTTAATAAACCCATCTTATATAAACCGTGTGTGGATGGGAATGATGCGGGTGGATGTATATTGTATGTATATGAAATGTATGGTAGCCCTTAATAAGCGATATGGTTTTGCACTTAATAATTCGCCACATAAGGGACGAAAGCGGGGCGGACTTTATAAGTACAAGTGACTAAGAAAACACAAGTGTGAATGTGTGTGAACAATTCCTATATAGCTATAACTTATAGCTATATGTGTTATGTGTGCGAGTGTTGAGTGAATGAAGGATACCTGGATAATATCAACCTGCTTAAGATACCCAATGTTATATATAGGTAGGTAAAGGTATAGGTACATGAGAACACACGTGTGGGCTATAATATAAATACACAACACAGCGCTCAGACAATGCACAGGGTATTAAGGATATTAACCGAAAGCGCTCTTACTCCTATACACAACACAAAACAATACACAACACAATCATCCTATAAACTGCTTTACACGTTTTTTGTTTTTTTTTTTTTTGTTGTTTGTTTCGTTGTTTTTGATGTTGACGTTGTTGTTGCTGTTGTTGTTGTTGTTTTTGATATTGCTGTGAATGTGCGGTTGGGTCTTAATGATAATAGGTGGCCTCGAATGAAACTACTGAAATGTAAACCATTAAGGAGCTTGATTAAATTTCCTATTTTGAACTACTGGGGCACAAATTGAAATGCAATTAAGGAAAGCTGCTCTCTATATTATGATGATGGGTTTTTCTTTCAATTAATATGGACAAGGATTTAATGTTTTATATGGGTATAGGTGAAGTACATATATTATTTACCTCCATATCTATATACAACTAGAGTTAGATTATACTAAAAGCATTGATGGAAGTTTGCTTATAAAACAATGAATCTTAAAGGTTTTATACCTATTGTTGCTTTAATGGAAAAATGTGTAAAGGTGAGTTAAATGTTCATAAATGTAACCTAAAACGCTCAGAGTGGTCATTTGGGGGAGATGTTTAATGTAATTTTAATTGTTGGTTAGAGAGAAAAGTTTATATATTTATGTACATACATAATATATGACAAATTAAAAAGATTCATATGAATAATTAAATAAAAATAGAAGGTTTTTATTTCAACTAACTGGCTATAAACTGTCACTTAAACACCGCCTGTAGGTAAAGAAGCTTTTTTTAATAGGAATAATGATTATGAAGGAGGTTTTTTCAAAATATTTATATCAGATTATATGGAAGGCTCACGGTTGAACCGAACCAAGTCATACAAAAAAAAACAAAACTGCACACATAAAAATAATTACTTACGGAACGTTTTTCGGTGGGTTAAAAAAATGTGTTAAATATTACGTAGTCAAGGGTAAAAATTACATAGTTAACTATGTTAATTCTAACGTAGTCGACTCGATTAAAATAAATTATTTAAAATAAAAACCTTAAAAGGTTATATTAATGGAGAAACTTGGTTAGGATTCGCAATTTTGAAGATCGTTTATGTTAAACGAGTAACTTGTTTATAATCAATTATTTATATTTACTTAGTTAATTTGACATATCTCTGCAGAGTAGATTGGTATAATGTGTTTCATTAACTAACTTACTTACGTAATTGGTTATTGAAACTGAACCAAATAACCTAGAAGTAGTTTAATAAAATTTAATACACTTTAACCGGATCAGTGTGTTGATTTAAATAATTTTGTTTAATCGAGTTGACTCGTATAATTAAACGTGGTGAGTTCAGATTGTATATTATCATTGGTTTTTATTTAACTTAACCAAGTTTTACGTTTTTTTTTAACCGATAATTTTTCAGCGTGAAATAGTGCTAACTTGTGCTCATGATTAAACTCTTTTTTGTTTCTAAGTCAATTGTAAAAAAATCAAGTCATGAGTCGCATTTGATTGGCAGATTATTTACTTATAACCTCTTAATATTTTCGAATTCCATTCCATTTATGACTTGATTTGGTATAGCTGTAAACCCTACATATGTTACTGTTAAACCATGAAATTTGGAAATCATAGAATTTAACAATACAACTGTTTTCAATGAATTATGATAAAAAAACCATTTCGTAGTTTTCCAAGCTTTAAGGTCTGGCGATTGATCCGAACTTTTTTCAATGAATTATACAAAAAAAAAAAAAACTTTTCGGACTTTTACCAACGTTGCTGAAAAAGTGAAGTTTTCCAAGCTTGAAGAGCTGGTAATTGATCCAAACTATACGGAAACCTTGCGAAGGTTTTTACAGAGGGACATGTTAATGCAACAAGACCGAGAGGCAATAATTCTATCTTCCCCGAAATAATAATTTTTCTTGAACAGTGGGCGATGGCAAACTGAAAATATTTGTGGTAACAAAAATGATGGTTTGGCTGGCCTCGCAAATATTCCAAAATACACTTACATTATTCCAACTATAAACTAAAACTCTTTACAGCTTAAGGCATACGAAGAATCCTATTTTGGTTTTACAGGTTTTTTATATATTTTTCCATCTATTTTAAAATTTAACTGCAGACCTTTGGGTTTTGATGGAAATTCCCGTATATAGTAGTTTACATTTCTAAGCCTCTTTTCTCCTCCCCAACTTATTTCGTGCCTAAAATACCTATATACCTTTATTTCCCAAAAAATCACTATCCCTATAGTAGTTTTGGTTTTGTATGCAAAGCACTTGAATAGCTTTGATGTTTTGAAGTTCATTGAAAGCATTGCGCCCCAAAAAAAAATACTTTTACTCCCATCAGCAGAATTCTAGTGGTGTATATCACTCATCCAATCCAACCAACCAAACAAAAAAAATCTAGGAAAACTAAAAAAAAAAAAAACTGAAACACAAAACCATTGTATTTGAACGAACACACACCACCAGTCAGAGACTTTATATCAAAAGACTACATACTCTATATATATGGCAGGATACGTTTAGCACTTAGGATAAAAACTAGCTTTTTTTTCTAAAAAAAAGGTTTCTTTCGAAAAATCCAATCCTGATGGTAAAAATCTCCAAACCCATCATCATCATCATCACAACCATACCACCACCACCATTGCAAAAGGTGTCACACAAAGTACTTCACACAGGAATTGAATAAGGCAGGCACAAAAAAAAGGACGAAAAACCATCCAACCACCGAAGCCGCCGCCGCCGCTGCTGCCGCTGCCGCTGCCGTTACCAGTGGGTTTGTCGAAGCAACTCTCTGAAAAGCCAAATGGAAACCATTAAACGAATTAATATTTACTTAGGACTTAAACATGACTCCTTTTGGGTTTGCTGCTGCTTATTTCTTTTTTTTTTTTTTTTTTTTTTTTATGTTCGTGTTGCTAGCAAATGCCTTTCATTATACCGCTCACACTTTAGGATCTGATTCTAGGATTTGAGGATTGAGTAATGAAATGAATGTCATTATTATTCGCCTTTGACTCATGAATTGAATATGCATGTTGAGGATAAAACCGATTTCTTATACATAACACAACACAAGGACATAGAGGAAAGGATTCCTGCAAAAAATAGAAGAAAACAAAAATAATTCGACATATAGGTACAAAAAGCCCTATATACTGCTCTTGATGTCAGAGTCAACTGTTGGATGTGGATCCTTTATTTGTGCACCATATACCTACATATATCCCCACCCCCGCTCAGTTTTGTGAGGTGTTTGCTATGCACAAATATACTCCCTCAAATACAATGGCACAATCACACACACCCACACATACATTAAGCAACCTACGTATACAAATGTTTAAGTCAATATAATATTTGCACTTTAGTGGAATTTTGAGTAAATAAAATGAAATAATTGTTTGGATTATCTATATTCTATATGAAATACAAGTAGAAGTATGCATATGGATATTTGGTTGGTTGGATATAAGGATAAGGACTCAAAACTGTATTTGACATAGGTATATGAAGTGGGTATAAGTCCTTGAAAATCTGGATTTGATGAAGATAAGGGGAAAAATGTATACGAAAGGAAGAGAGATACGTTAGGCTAAATTGGGTTTAAGTTGAAGATTTTTTTTTAATATGTTATATCACACCAGGAATGCTGCTGATGAGTTCACGACCTAGTTCGAAAGAATGCTTTGGAATTTAATTGAGCAGCGAATTATAAGCCCTTGAACTATTAAGTGAGGAAGTTCAAAATATTTAAGAGGCTTTAAAATAATTATGGAAGTTTTATGAATCGATTTTAGGTTAGATTTTCACTCTTGAAACTTAACTATACAAAAATTTGACTTATTTATTTTTGAGGATTAAAAGTGAAGGAACTACTTATGAAAGTATTTTGGAGGCTTTCAGATATTCAAGAGTTTTGTAAGCAATAGGTAAGTTTCATAATAAATATGGGTACGTACAATGTACATATAAACATTTACATATGAGTGTTTTATATTATAATTTATAAGTTTGTTGCTTAATTTAAACAAAAAAATAAGAAGATATAAGATTCGGATGAAAAAAATTATTCAGAATGGTTCAGAAACTTCGACTTCGATCTTACTCACTGATTAAAATCATGTAACGAATTATTGGGACAAAATTCTCGCTTTTGTTCAATAGAAGTGTCGCCTTTATTCAAATGAACCGTAGTGTATATATCTACTGAATCACAAAAGCTTAGAAAAGTTCAAAAATACTACAGAAATTTCTGTGGCACAAAGTTAGAAGAAAGGTATAGCAAGAATTGATAGTTTGTTTTTATTATATCTTTGAGGGCTTGCAACTTATAACAATTTTTTAAGCATTATAGTGGAAATGGGAATTATCTAGCATTTAATATTCCATTCTCTTGCCTTTATCTTATATTTTGGAGTATATTTAGAGTTTGAAGTTAGGCTTGTCGTAAATAATCCGAAAAATATTTGCAGTATCCGCCGTGGTAAGTGTTGTGTATGCATTAAAAGAAAATTGTCTCCCATACTTAAGGCAGACAACAAATTCAACAAATTCTTCTAAAATATTCCTAACATACCACGCTGCTTTTAAGGCTCACATTCGTCGTCATGCAATGTTTTTCGTGCTCAAAAACATTAATAACCCTAAACCATTATCTAACCTCCTCAATTACCAACTCTTAGAACGTTTTAGCTTGATTTATCATCTGGCTTTAGGCAACATTTAGTAAAGAGCAGTTGCTTCCAGTCTTCACAACTTCGAATAAAGTGACCATGTTATTCTGGCTATTGTCTAGTGAGAAGGAAAGACATTGATAATCTGTATAGCATACGGCCATATAGAATCTTAATAAGATAAAATTTATTCTTACTATTTTAGAGAAAACTTAAATATTTCGCATTTCTAGAAGCCCATGGTAGTTTTTGAAAATCTTATTTGCATCAAAAATGCAATTACAAGACATTCTGAAACCCAAACTGGGTTTGAAAACCCAAAACGAAATTTGTATGTAAAAGCATAATTCGCCGCTACAATGCAGAACTAGTCTAATTCACATTTTCCAAATTTTTCAAGAAGAACCTTAGTGCGTAAAATTCTGACTTTCGACATTATGATTAGTACCTGGGAGACCGAGCTTCGCTCGGCTTTTTCTAATTGAAAAAAGTGAAATATGTATGAGAAATATAGACATGGCAGTTAATAGAAAACAACATATGTCATCCATTAAATTTGTTCACTTTATAAATGCGTTCAATGGAGATGCTTCCATATTATGTACGTGGAGATAAATATGTAGACAGTTTGACATAATGTACAAATTTTATAATTTTGTCGAACAAAAAAATGTTCCACATACGTCTAAGTGACCCATAATAAAATACATTTTCTTCGAAAATTATACAATAATTCTTCCTTTCCCATATACAGGGTGTCCCGAAATCACCGCCTCAGAAGAAAACCAAGAGTTTCTGAGGTCATTTTAAGTCGAAAACAAAATCATCAAAATTGAAAAAACTAAAGCTTAGCTCCTCTTTTAAAAATAAAATTGCATCGTTAGACTTAAAATAGAATTCAGCATCCTTTGGCACCTCCTTATAAGGTCTGGATGATACTTATTTTTATTAGCTTTGAAAGTTAAATCATTATTTAAATACAAAATTTCCTCCAGATAGTTAGAACTGTTGCTTTAGCGCCCCTTTAGTTAAGGGCCTGGGTGATACAACAAAAGTGGGCATGGAAGGGCGTGGGCGGTTTTTCCAATTTTTTTTTTTATTTTGTTCTTGCTTATCAGTACACTTCCTGATAATTTCATCCAAATCGCTGAAGCCATTTACAAGATTCCAATATATAACAAAAGTGGGCGTGGCAGTGGCGGATTTAAATAACGCTAAATTCCAAAAAAAATTCTCGTTAAGGTATGCAAACTGCAAATTTCATTCAAATCTGACCGTTCCCGAAAAACCTAAGAAGTAAAAAATTTCATGCAAATCGTTGGATCCGTTTCGGATATTTTTTGTTTTTCAATTTTTCTCACTCATAAGAATGAACTCTAAAACTTTTACTCAAATAGTTTGAGTAGCTACCGAGAAATAGAAATAATAAAAGTAGTCGTGACATTGGCGGATTTTATTAAAATCAATTTTCAATTTATTTCTTGTTCATACCTAAAAATAAACTGAAAATTTCGAATTGTGTTCGAGAAACCAAAAACTAATAAAAGTGGGTGTGGCAGTAGGCGAATTCTACATATTTCTTTTAAAATTTTGTTCCTACTTATAAAAGAGAACGCTCACTGAAAATTTTATGCAAATTGTCGGAGCCGTTTCCGATAAACTAAAAACGACAAAAGTGGACAGAGCAGTGGGCGGATTTCACTAAACTTTTCTTAACTTTTTTCGTCTTATTGAGGAGAAAAAAATCTGAAAAATTCATTAAAATGGCTAGTTCCGTTTCCGAGAAACCAAGCAATAATAAAAGTGGGCGTGGCAGTGTGTGGATTTTAGTAAAAGAATTTTTCAATTTTTTGTTATAAGAATAAACTCTTATAACCTCATAACCTCATTTAAATCGTTTGAATTGTTTTCGAGACACTAAGAAATAATAAAAGTGGGCGTGGCAGCAGGCTTATTTCTTTTTAAATTTTGTTTCTACCTATAAAAGAGAACGTTCTCATAAAATTTCATCTAAGTTGTAAGACCCGTTTCCGATAAACTAAAAACGTAATAAGTGGGCGGTGCAGTGGGTGTTGCTGTGGGCGGATTTCACTAAACTTTCCTTTACATTTTTCTTCTTATTGAGGAGAAAAAACTCTGAAAAATTCATTAAAATATCTAGTTCCGTTTCCGAGAAACCAAGCAATAATAAAAGTGGGCGTGGCAGTGGGTGGATTTTAGTAAAATAATTTTTCAATTTTTTGTTATAAGAATAAACTCTTATAACCTCATAACCTCATTTAAATCGTTTGAATTGTTTTCGAGACACTAAGAAATAATAAACGTGGGCGTGGCAGTAGGTGGATTCTACTTATTTCTTTTTAATTTTGTTCCTACCTAAAAAAGAGAACGCTCTCATAAAATTGTATCTAAGTTGTCGGACCCGTTTCCGATAAACTAAAAACGAAATAAGTGGGCGGTGCAGTGGGCGTTGCTGTGGGTGGATTTCACTAAATTTTTCTACTTATTGAGGAGAAAAAAACTCGGAAAAATGTATTAAAATGGCTAGCTTCGTTTCCGAGAAAGCAAGCAATAATAAAAGTGGGCGTGGCAGTAGGTGGATTTTAGTAAAAGAATTTTCCAATTTTTTGTTATAAGAATAAACTCTTATAACCTCATTGAAATCGTTTGAATTGCTTAAGAGAAACTAAGAAATGATAAAAGTGGGCGTGGCAGTCATAGAATTTTACTAAATATATTTTTTTATTTTTTTTCTCGATCATAACAATAAACACTGAAAATTTCATCCGAATCGTTGGAGCCGTTTTCGAATAGCCAATAACTAATAACAGTGGGCGTGGTAGTAGGCGGATTTTACTGATTTTATTTTTTATTTTTTTTCTCGTTTATCGTAATAAACTCTGAAAATTTTATCAAAATCGTTGGATCCATTTCCGAGAAACCAAATATATATAAATATATAAATATATAAATATATAAATATATAAATATATAAATAAATATACAAGAATAACTCCTTTAAAGTAATATACAAGAATAACTCGTTTAAAGTAATAAGATATTCTATTATTTAAATTCTGAAGGAATTTCTGCACGTAGGAATATTTGGAATATGTAGAAAATGCGCGGAACACAACAAGTTTCCTTATGACATTAAAAAAAAAACTAATTTTTAAATTTTGGACTTAGACTAGTTCTGCATTGTACCGACGAATTGTCGAAAATGCAGTGTCCTAAAATCATATGTTCGATAACATCAATATGCGACATAAATCTGCAATAAAAAAAAATCGAGTCAACGACAAAATTATTTAAAACTCAGAGAGTGTGTTCGTAGACGTCAAATGCGCTTGCAAAAAAATTGACTGATGTTGATCAAATAAAATTTATGCAAGCAGGACAACTGCATATTGACGTTAGAAAATCCTCGTCAAAAAATCACTATCACTTGGCGATCAAATTACCATTGATTTGACATTTTCGAAAATGACCATCTCAATTGACGTTGCAAGTTTCTTAAGAAATATAAATCGAACGACTCTTTGTGTCGAGGTCTTTTTTCTATAACCTGCTCGTGTTCTTATTTTAAAGAAACTCTTGCTTAAAATAACAGATTTTTGTACGTTTAGCATTATGGTCATTATGGTCACTTTTTCATACAAATGTTTATTTTTAGTTAAATACAAACGTCACAAATAAAAATCATTCCTCTAATTTTTTCCAGTGATTAAACGATACTTTAAAATGTTCACATTGCAAAATTATTTTGGCCAATATAATGCCAATGGCTACTAAAGAAATTACACAAAGATCTATTTTCTTGCAAGACATTGCGAAACTAAATTATTTTTAAATTATTTATACCTATATTTAGACATTTAACTTTCGCAGAAAAAATTCAAATGACCATATTTTATCGAATTTTCAATATGTTACAAGAAATATTAGAGACAAAGGCTTTCAAAATTAAATTTAAGATAGGTATACCTTTCTTAGAAATAAAAAATGTCACATATGTACATAATTTTGACAATCTCATTTTTTAAAAACATGAAAACCCTTTCTAGATATTTCGCTACGACAAACTTAATAAAGGCATTACAAAACAACACTCCTTGATAAACGAGGGCCACTCAAAGTGATTTTTTATTCAGTATTGTAGGCCCCATATATCATCTAAATTCGACTTTTTTATGAATTACAAAACTTTCAAAAATCCATCCCGTATTCACTTACTGAAGAACTTGACTTATAGAAATGCATGGCTTGTCCTTTTTATCATGACAAAAAAAAAACAAAAAAAACTAGCAATCAGAATATACATACCTATGTATGTATTTTTTTCTATTTTCATTCAGTCATTCTCGCACTTAAATATATTACATGAAGCTTAAAATGTGAAGGTAGTCACTCATATAAATGATGTAGTCAGCTGAATGAAATATTTCACATATTGTGCGTATAATATAAATAAATGAAGTCCTTTTTCACAATCAACCAACCTCCCCCTTGTGCAGCAGGACGAATAATATATATAATAATAAAATGCTATATTCACTCTTTCCTTATACTTACATAACTCTGATTTCACTTCTGTGTGACCAAGAGAATAGAACTTTTTTTTCTTTTTTTATTCTCCATGATTTGTTATTTGCCTTTTTGTTCCTTCATAATATATTAGAATTTTCTAAGAGTGAAAGCTGTCAGACAAAAGTGAATTTAATATTAATTTAAGGGTAGTAACAAGGTATACGTACGTTATATTATAGACGTAGGTATATGCGAATATTTATATATGTATGTACATATATTCAGTCAGTGCATGAACAAAATTATAATACATTTCCCAAGTTAATAAAAAAAATATACTTTTCTAACTTATTAGTATACATAATATACATTTTCACATTCTTAACATACTGGCTGACTTTATTTGGGCAACATTGTTGCATGATTTTGTTATTGTTGTATAGAAATATGTATACAACCCCTGCCAGATCCATCTTCATTTTGTGCGCTTCATCAAATATTGAATGGAGGACCTGTTCAAACGCCCGCCGCCGCCGCTGCTGACGACGACGACGACGACGACGAATGAAGAATATTATAAATGAAGACAAGATATGAATAATATCCTTTTTTTTTTGTTGGTTTCGTTAAAGCACGTGTGTACACGTAGAGGCATTTAAATAACGTGCGAATACTCTGAGTATTTATATAAATAAATAAGTACTCAAGTTTATATACATTTATACTTATATATATATATTAATGTGTCTTATCAAACAATAAGACTGTCATCTGCATGCTTTTTGACGTGAATATCTAGAGGGGTGTATAGAACAATATATTCAATTTTTGTTTATGTTATTTTTTTCGTATTTAATCAGGGAGGTAAATGGTAATTGTTAAAGAAGAAGGGATCCATGTGCGATAGATTTTTGTTTTTAATTAATTTGAAATGGAAATTGGTTAAAGATGGGTACCTATCTATCATTAAAGAAAAAAAAAGCTTTCAAAAAGCTCTAAGACAGAATTTGAATATAGAAATTCCGATTGACATCGAGAGTTATAGATACAATTTCTAATACCTTAACACCTGGTAGTTTATAATTCTATGCCACTGTTTTTCAACATTTAAAAAAAAGCTCTCAAAAAGCTCTCATGACAGATTTTGATTGAAAACTCAAATATAAATTTCAACGGTTAAAGTGTAGGACCTTGTAAGTCAAAAAATTCCCAAAAAAAATGTAATTAATGCAAACAAAATCAGCAGAATCAGATCAACCTTTTGGAATTTTCAGCCCAACAATGTTGTTGTTCCCCTTTTACAGAAAACGACCGAATTCAAAATCCTTTTACCATAGATCGTCATACAAAATTTTGTCAGGCACTTTAACCATCGATTGGCTAGATTAACAAAAATTTCCCATAAAAGTTAAAAGCTCCAAAAGGTCAGTAAAAGTAAATTAAACTTCGAAGTGAAGGAATTTTATGGACCAGCTTAGGTGATAAGAACAAGAAAGGAAAACTATTGATTTTATAATTGAAAACAAATTTAAAATAACCTGTTACAAGAAAAACTTTCGAAAAATAGTGAGTATTAACCTTTTGCCGCATGAATTATTGTTTAAAGAGGAAAAAATAAAATACGCTTAAAATGACTTCCTTAAGTTGTTTTAAGACGTTTTTTTTTATTGAAAACCAAAAAAAATGTTTTCGTTTAAATAAAAAACTCAACCAAAAATGTATATTTTCAACCCCTTACTGCATACGAAGCCAAATATGGCTTGTACAATTTTACCTCTCAAACGAGCAAATTAATAATTTTTTTTTAATAAAAATGTATTCATTTCAAAGAGAATTAGACACACAATCCGAAATATATTTCTATGATCACTTAACTCAACTAACAGAAAAGTTATTATTATTTTAAATAAGAACATTTTTCACACTTCCGTTTTCATTGACAACAAGTAACACACTGACCTGCAAACATGAATATCTTCCTTCTTGCTTGGTGCACGTGTGCAAAAGCACAGCTATTTGTTCTCAGAAAAGCACAGAAGAGGATCTTGTTGCGTTTTGATCATTTTTTTTATTGAATTTAGGAGAAAAGAGGACATAACTGTAGAAAGCCATATTTGACTTCGTATGCGGTAAAGGGTTAAAAATTGAAAATAATCTTTTGATAACTAATTTTTCATAAGAAATTCTTCTTAGAATTTATATGAATGTGTGTAACATAAATAGCATATCATGATAGGCTAGTTTAAAGTCAAAAAGCTTTTTAAACGACATATTTCTATGCAAACGAAATAATTTACGAAGTGGGCTGTGGGGTAATTTTTAGTGCGTAGGACTGTCACGCCGAGGTTCTGGGTAAAATGCTTTTTTGGGGAAACAACCTCCTGGGTGGAATGGACTTTATCCTCTTCTTGCCAGGAAAAAGTGCCTTTTACCTTAGACGTTATAGGCGGATTCGACAAAAAATTTTTGGTCCTCTTTATTTTTGCCGAGAAAATGCACACATGAATGGTTAATAGTTGTAACTCATTATACTCTAGTTCTCCAAGATCTGTCACACCACCGAATATCTTAATTTTTTTTTTTAATTTTAATTTTTTAAAGTTTTTTAAAACGGGAAAATGACTTTGAAGGTTTTTGAATACATGGGTCATGGATCCATCAGGGGGAATTAATGAACATTTAAGTCAAATTGTTTTTCTATACTGGCTTATCATTGAGAGTCAATATTTTGAAATTCTGTCCAAAAAATAATGGTTTAAAAAGTTTCCTTATATTAACCACATCTTGATCCTTGAAGTGGGTATAAGTGCCTTAAAATGAAAATCTTATACATAAATTAAAGTAACACTTCTTAAATTCTTTTGACAGCAAATAAAGTTTTATAAATTTTATACAAAATATCGAAATTGAAGATAATTTGGCTTTATATATCTTTTCTATCAAAAAAAAAATCTCCCATAATTGTCTTCATAAAAATGAAATTTATTTTGTTTTTCGATGCAAATCTCAGTAAAAACACTTTATATACCATCATAAAAAAAAATTGTTACTTGATGGACTTATATACAGGTACTGCCCTTACACCAATTTCCTAACTATTCAGAACCTCGGTCCCCGACCATAACCATCCCACCCGCTTTCCACCTTTTCCGCGTACAAAGGCAGGTACCAACCTAATGCTAAAACACTTTGTGTCGCCTAAGTGATGATAATGAAAATAAAAGCAAAGAACCAGAAAACATTTTTCGTGTTCATTTTTGAAGGATGGATCGTGAATTAAAAAAAAAAATTAGAAACTGTTTCAACCACTACGGGTATAGCAAAAACCATCTCCAGACTATGGAAATACATTCCAAAAACGCTCTCATCAGAGAAGTGCAAGAAAATATATAGAAAAAAAAGAAATCAACATAGCACAGCGGGAAGTGTTCGAAAATGGAATCGAAAGGCAAAAAAGCAATTTCCGTCCTTTTAAGGGTAAAACTTAATAAGCATTTTCAATTACCTTACGCCAAAAGGATTTTTTTTGCGCCCGATAGAAGTCTCAACTTTCTCTTTCTTTCTATCTCTCTCTCTCTCTATCAATTTCGTCCTTTCTCTCTCTTTTGATTTTTTTTTTCTTATTTTTATACTTGCTGCCTTATTTTCTGTATGACCTAACAGCCGCTGGAATATCAAAAAGGCTATTTTTTACCCTCATCCTCTTATCCCTCAGTGACTTCCTCCTTCCAATACACTTCTTTTTTTTTTTAAATCATTCTTGTCGTTTCTTTTTTATGGTGTTAAAATGTGTAGATAAAGTACCCTCTATAGCTACCCTAAGGTGAATTATTGTGTACCTGGAGTAGGTACTTTCCATGAAAAGAAAAGAAATGCGAAAAAAAAAATAGAAATGGACCATGATTTTGATGATGGCAATGGTGGCATTTTGACCACAGTTGAAGGGAACTTCGTTTTCGTCCTTTTAAAAACTTATTTGCATTCAGGACGACAAGTTGGGGACGAAAAGACCCAACATAAGAAAAAAATAAAAAACCCTAAGTATAACACCTCGTTCTTGATGATAAAATCAAAAAAAAAAAAACAAAATTCTTTGATTTCATGGTGGGAAATCTGTTTTGTCCCATTTTTTGGCCTTAATTTGTTCAGAAATATAATAATTTTTGTTTCTAAAGGACTTTCCCTATCCTTTGTAATTTTATTTATTTTTTTTTTCAAACTTAAGGAGTGTGGGATCGTCGTCGTCGTCGCCGTGCGTCGTCAGCGTAAAAAAGAAACATTAATATGTTTCCACCGTGATGTTTGTTGTATGAGAAAATTGACAATCTGCGTGTATATAAAGTGGTCGAGGCCCATAGCTATAATTTAAGAAGAAAAAAAAAGAACAAAAATCAAGGACCAAAACTCAACGGAATAATCTCTTGTTCGAATACTCATTTTGTATACGATTTGCATAACATAATAGAAAGTTTTTTTCCTCAAAAGAAAACAAAAAAAAAAAAAAAATATTTAAAGTAAAGTAAAGTAAAAATGAAGGAACATTGGGCGCTTTACAACTTCCTCGTACCCTATATACTCTCTTTATCAAAGAACTGATCCCAATTTGTGTGTGTGTTGAGTTTTTTTTAAGCTTCTTGAAGATTCTATAATAGCATCAAAACGACAAACGACACAATGAGATGCGAATTTTAAGTTGGGGTGGAGATGAATTTTAAGGACTTCATCAACTTTCGCTTTGCGTTCTTTCAAATATATACAGACATATAATGCCATACCTATACAACATTTACAGACAATTTAGTGTTTACTGTGGAAGAGTAGGTATTTTTTGGTACAATGCACACAAACAGGTGTTTCCAAATGCAAATTTGACCGAAATTTCCCATAACATCGTTGAAAAAAAAAATTAAAATAAAACCAAACATCCCCTTCTTCCAACCCCACCCCCACCCAAACACTTCTGACTTAAGAACAAGGGAATCTTCTTAAAAAATATTTAACACAGTTATAAAGGGACATTTTAAATATCTGTTCAAGAGGAATTCGCAGGTTTGACACAATATTGCTTCAAAACCTGAAAGATTGATAAACAAAAACTTTCAGAACTTGCTAGTTTTCTGCTGTGGACATTTTTCTTTTGAATTTCTGTGCTTAGACTAATTTTAGGCTTTCTCAAGAAGGCGAGTTGCTCCCCAATTTTATTTAATTTAATTTAATCGAGTCGACTACGTTAGAATTAACATAGTGAACTATGTAATTTTTACCCTTGACTACGTAATATTTAATAAATTTTTTTTTAACCCACCGAATAACGCTCTTGCGTTAGTAATTATTTTTCTGTGTATATAGTTCCATCTGTTGAAGATTGGCTTTAATATTTAACCACTAGCTCTAGTCCATATTATAATTTTTTCAAACGTCATGAAATCACCGTTGAAAAATCTTTAGCAATTTGAAATAAAAGGATCCCCCTCAAAGATAGATCTTATTCAAATTAACATAACCAAGATTTAGATATTGTATCGGTTATCCCAAAAATGATTCTTATTGATTTATAGCCTAAAGGTCGTAAGTCCTTCCATAGAAAAAGCGACGAGACTATACCGATATGATACCCAGACGAGACCGAGGCAAGATTTATAGCTTCACGAGACCGATTCAGAGACCATACCTAGAACATTTAATTTATTTCAAAGATACTGAGTCGAGACTTGCCTTTGTCTCGTGGCTAGTCATACATTTTAACCATGATTTTATTCAAAAATATTAAAAAAAAAATTACCTACCAACTTGTATGCCATGAAATACCTATACATTAAAAAAAATCGTTGTGTTTGTTCTTTTAGATTCAGGTTCAATAACGAATATAAATTTATTCCGAAACCTTCGCAAAAACATAACTTAATTCTCAAAAAATAAAACAACATCGTGTCATATGTAAGTCCTTCTTCCATTTTACCAAATCCCACGCAAATCAGGATTAACGTTTCTTATTGAATTTTAATTAATGAATAAAAATGTTTATAACTATATTCAAAAAGAAAAAAAGAAAAAAAGAAAAAAAAAAAAAACACTAAACACTCCTGATTGAGATGAGGGTCCTTTCAAATCTATTTGAGTTCTATATAAGCGTCAAGTGAATAGGAGAAAGTCATTCTTAAAAAAATGGCACAAGGACATTTGAATGACTAAAATTAATCCAATAAGAACAAAAACTGAATACACAAAAAATATATTTTTAAAGAAAAAAAACAAAAAGAAAAAGTGATTTGAGACACGATAAAAGTAGCAACAAGGGGCCATTGTCCTGATTACACCAACAACCTTCAGAGAAATTAATATAAGATAACCTTTTGCGAGGAACTATGTTAGTTAGATATGGAGTTTATATATTTTGGTTGGACGTAAAAGACGCAGGAGATTCTATTTTGTTGGGTGAATGGATTCACTCAACCACAATCTCACACACACAAACATAGAGAAAGGACATGCAAGGGCAATTGTTATACAAAATACAAACATAGAGATGTAGAATTTGTTATAGATGATGCTGATGCTGATGCTCTTTGAGAAGTTGAGAAAAGCCCCCGAAACGTAAATTGCAAATAAATTGGAACCAAAGCGTCACACACACATACACTTTCAAACCAAGAGCAGCAAACAGCATCATTGCTAGCTAGTATAGTAGCACAAATTATATTCTGCATTCGTCCTTTTGAATAGAAAAAAAAAATGAAACCAAGAAAAGGATTCATTTTGAAACACCAATTTACATCGTGAATATAGATGGAGAACTAGAGATACTAAAGTTTCTAAAAGAAAAAAAAAAAAAAACTAAGAAACTGTCAGAACGACTGACATAGAAGAAATACTACGCAAACTACTACTATCCCATATATAGTAATGGCAATTTATTTCAGTTTCATTCAATAAAAATGTTCGTCGTCGTCGTCGTCCTTTATTGTGGGTGAGTATTTCTATATGCGGCTATGTGTGTATGCGTGTTTGTGTAGATTCCCAGTCGGAATAATATCTTCTATTGTCCTTGGGGTCTGTGACTATATCCTTCGGGACTTAGAAATATATACCACTTTTTAGGATGAACTTTTCTGTATATATATGTGTGTGTGTGAGAGAGAACCATTATATTAGAATTCGTCCACATCGCCCGATGTGTCCTTTAGTGTGTTAGTTTTAGCTGCCATTAGACACAGTAGTGCTATGGCTGCGAAGGATTAGATTAGAAGGCAATATCCTCATTAGAATGAAACGAGAGAACAATACAATGGTGAAGGTTGTGGACCACCGGCTGTGGGTGGTTGGTTGGTAGGTTATAGTATAGATACTATGAAAATGTATATCAGCTTTTCATTTAGCCACGTTTTGTGGATAAAAGAATATCCTTTGGAACACAAGTTGCAACTATATGATAATTTGCTATAAAAAAAATATAAGCACCCACACCAGGGTGTTCGTGATTAGTGTTTTTCCACAAAATGAATAATATAGTGGTGGGTGATTATTGTGCGGTTCAAAATTCTGTAAATCCAGTATATTCAGTTTGTACACATCGTGGGTTAAAGTCCAGAAGTCGGTTTTGCATGTTTTTTTCAGAAATAAAAAAAACCGCCCCAAATTTTGTATGCGAGATCTAAGGTAACAGGTTTTGAATTCTGCCTTTTTTTGTAAAATGTTCAGAACAACAATTTTCCAAAAGAAGATGGCTCTGATTCTGTTGATTTTGTTCCATTAATAATTTTGTTTTGGAATTTTTCGACTTACGAGTTACTGCTCCGTCGATATTTGGGATATTGCCCTTTTCTTTTTAAAAATCGTTTTGACAGCATTTTGCTGAAAACAATTCGAACAATTAATAATTTCCATTTTCTACAAATCGGAAACATCTAAAAATAATATGTACAGAGTTTTGAAGTACAGAATTTTTGATTTAAAAAGTAAAATGTTAGAATGTCGAAATTATGAATGTACAGATTTTTAAAATACTCACAGAAATATATAAGCATACGAAATTATAGAACACAGAATTTGGGGTTCAAAAATGTTTTCAAAATTATATGTATTAATTTAGTGAATCGAAAATTGTGTTTTCTATAAAATTCTGTTCATCCGTAATTCAGTATTAGAACATTGTCATTTTCACTTGCGATATAAAGGTACTGCATATGGTTATGGCAAGTTATGGGGATTCGTAAAAAAAAAGAACTCGAGATTTTGATCAAATTTGAAATTAGGATAAAAGCAAAGTCCAAAAAAATGGGTCTCCCAATTCTGTCCGTCTGTTTGTCTGTCCTTTCGGATGCAGCCTAAGTGGGTGGATCGATTTTCTTTAAACTTTGTACATAGTGTTTTTTTGACACTACCCACATTTTTTTTATTTTTTTAGGACCAAAAAAAAAAAATGTTTACAATTCTTTTTTTTTTTTAAACAGCATCAACGATGTTCAAAAAAATTGTTCTAATAAATTTATATTTATATAAGAAAATTGCTTTACATCGTGGTTGTTCTAATGCAAACTTCTGATGTTTTTAAATCAATTTATTTCTGTCGAAGATTTCAAATGTCTTCAGAAAAATAGAATTCGAATTTTGAAATAGAAAATTTAAATTAAATGTAGACAATTTTGAAATAAAGATTAATAGAATTTTTGAACATAGAATTAAGATTTATAATGAGCTATAGAATTTCGAGAAACAGAAATTTCCAATTTTTAATTTTTGAACTTTATTTTCATATAAAAACAATATTTGAACAGAAAAAAAAATGGATGACTTAAAAATGTATTATTTTAGGGTCACCAAAATTGTTTATTCAACTTTAGCCCTTTTTAGCCATTGATAAATTGCTCTTGAGCAAATATATAACCCTTAACTTAACCCAGGCTTTTTTAACAATATACATATAAATAAAACAATATGACATAATTTCTCTAGTTGTGGTGGCATAATCAAACAACCACCCTTTCTCTATTATAATATCCTACTATACTAAAGGCTGACATCGTTACAAACGTCGTCGTTCTAAATTTTAACTCTAATTGCAATTGAAATCTTATGACATCCATAAAGACAACACAAAAATCTATCCCTTCTGTAAACCTATACAAACCCACACACGTGTTTCTGCTTACATAACTTAATTTTGTAAAACTATATAGTGGTTTTGATACGTCATGCTAGATTTTGTATCCTATTTCAACTTCAAAGGATCTGTGTAGAGTGTAGGTATAGTGTGCGTTCCAAGGGTTTTGGCTTTCACTTATGACACACGATGCCACAAAGGGTTTTAACTCAAAAACTTACATAACTATAGGTATAGGTAGGTGTATAAGAGCTTTTGCAGATATAACCAGCGAGACCATCAATCAAGGATATAACTATACGATATCTCTTCTTACATAGATATATTTCCTCTTTTGAATCTCATATATATAGGTATAAATGTGTGGTTGTTGTTGTTGTAGTAGTTGTATTAATAATTTCTACTCTTCAAATAGAGTTTTCATCCTGTGTGGAAAATAATGCAATTTATGGCATTAAAAACCAACTTAGGCAGTGCAGAGGCATCTCAAGCGATCTCCTTTATACAATATTCCTGCGCGTCTCCTCCATGCCCTTCCATGTATGGATATCAAATAACAATGACTAACGACGTCGACGATGACTATGATGACGATATGACGACAACACAGTGATTACGGGGGTGATGATGATATAACTACCAACAACAACAAGGACGACAACATCTTATATGTTATCAAAAGGATTTTAACAGAAGAGGGGCAGGATACAAAGAATGAGTCAGAGAAGAGAATGATTCTATGTAACTGGCATTCTCACAAGTTACAATATTATAAAAGCCATATCAGGAAATTGTTGCTTGACGTTATTATAATTAAACTGAAGGGTTTGTTTTTTTTTTTGCAGCGCACAATGCTACTTCAACTCATCTCATAACATGCCACTATGGCAACTCACAACATCGCATTACTACTCTCAGTCTTGAGTCTCGAACAAAACGATGGCAACGAGCGGAGCGCGGGTAATGAAGTAGCCCTATATAGAAGACACTCACCCAAGAGCAGGATAAATCCTCAAGAGTATATGTATAATTGGGGCGACGACGACATACAGTGACTCAACGATGAAGGCAGTATGCATTTTTATTTTTTCATCCTTCGTTCATCTTTTCTGCTAAAAGCTTATAAGGAAAGATGTTATACCTCTACCCACCACCTCATATAGCCTCACTTATATAAATGCTATAGGTATACATTTTTTCTCGTAAAAGCGAAAGTTATTGTTTTAATGACAATAAAAACAGCATCCATACACCCCAAGTCCTGTTTTTGTTTGTGAGCCTGTACTGTATGTTATATATAGATTCACATCACACCCTCAGAATTAAATGACAATATCTATATACCTATAGGTATATAAAGGAAAGCATCAGATGTCAAAAAACTTGCGAGAGAAATATTTAATTAAATCGTTAAAATGTGGTTCAAATTAAATCTTTATTAAAAATAAAGACAACCACGTCCACCATACCATACACCATTCACCACCACCACCAATACCTTGTCGTATATATATACAGACTCAGACAGTCAGACATCGCGCAATCAACAACAATAGCAAGGAGAGCATAATATAATGAAAGCCACAAAATGTTCAAAAAGGATGCTGCTATACTATAACACAGGGTGATACTGATGCCTTAACTTAGCTTATGAATTGGTAAAAATAAAATAGTAGTTGATTTTGGGGTGGTATAATATTTGCAGGATTAAAGGTGACACAACAAAATGACTCCTTTTATAGTAACTTACTTTTTTGTCAGTTAAACAAAAAAAAAATTAATAGAAGACAGTGTGACAATTATTTCAGGACGAAGGATTCATTAAAGTGTATTCACAGGGTGTGTGGTGGGTGAGAGGTGTGGGCTTCTGTTTATGTGCCTGATGCAATCGTCAAAAGTTATGGACTTTTTCGAACCAAAGTCTCCATTCTTCGTATTCGTGTGTGGTTTTTATATGTTGTTATATGTATATGTGCCTTTTGACATTACCCAGATGAGTCCTTTGGTTTCTTTTTATGGGATTTAATAAAAATTAAGTGACAGTTGACAGTTGGTGATTCGTTTTTGTTTTTCTATATGCATTTAATTTGGTATATATAGATTTTATTTTAGTATCGCTATATGCTGGTATTTTTTATGATATATTTGTCATACCTATAGGTATATGCCTCGAGAGACTTATATAGGTTCTGCACAGAATTGAAGTGGAATTTTCATGACTTTTTGAAGAAATAACTTAACGATATTAGAAGTAAAAGTATCTTTATAATTTCACATCATAAAAAATCATTCTTCCTAAAAGAATATATACATTGCCTACGCATATAAGAGTGAACATTCACTTTGTATTTCACATTTTCTATTTTCAATAAATAAAATATAATAAAATAAATGAAATAATTAAAATAAAAAAAAAATAAAATAAAATAAAATAAAATAAAATAAAATAAAATAAAATAAAATAAAATAAATAAAATAAATAAAATAAATAAAATAAATAAAATAAATAAAATAAATAAAATAAATAAAATAAATAAAATAAATAAAATAAATAAAATAAATAAAATAAATAAAATAAATAAAATAAATAAAATAAATAAAATAAATAAAATAAATAAAATAAATAAAATAAATAAAATAAATAAAATAAATAAAATAAATAAAATAAATAAAATAAATAAAATAAATAAAATAAATAAAATAAATAAAATAAATAAAATAAAGAAAATAAATAAAATAAATAAAATAAATAAAATAAATAAAATAAATAAAATAAATAAAATAAATAAAATAAATAAAATAAATAAAATAAATAAAATAAATAAAATAAATAAAATAAATAAAATAAATAAAATAAATAAAATAAATAAAATAAATAAAATAAATAAAATAAATAAAATAAATAAAATAAATAAAATAAATGAAATAAATAAAATAAATAAAATAAATAAAATAAATAAAATAAATAAAATAAATAAAATAAATAAAATAAATAAAATAAATAAAATAAATAAAATAAATAAAGTAAATAAAATAAATAAAATGAATAAAGTAAATAAAATAAATAAAATAAATAAAATAAATAAAATAAATAAAATAAATAAAATAAATAAAATAAATAAAATAAATAAATTAAATAAATAAGACAAATAAAATAAATAAAAATAAATGAAATAAATAATTATAGGGCCCAATTTTACAAATGGTCAGTTTTTCTACTTTTTATTTTTTTTTCATTTATTCATCTGAAAACAAACTGAGTTTTTAATCCTTTATTAAATAAATAAATAACTCAAGTACCCTTAAGTATATTTATTTATTAACTTAAATTAGAAAATAAAGGGATTCTTAAATGCAAAAAATTCTTTTGTAAATTATTTTAAATATTGACTAACATTTTTGGATCCTAACGTATAATAAAGAACAAAAATATTTACTGATATAAAAGATTAAAATTTTCCAGACAGCCCAAATATGTCAAGTCCTTATACAATTCCCAACACAAAAATATGAATAAATCATAAAAAAAACCTTTGTCATTGGTCTCGAAAACATCAACAAAATTGATGTTTCCATGGTGTTTTTATGCCTTTCCCATAGGACACCCAAGAAAATCTGAATCCATCATCAATCATCACGGTCAGTCCAGACAAATAGTCAACAAACTGAAAACGAAATACCTACGTTACGTACATACCAACACAACTCCCAATGCGTCTATGTCCACCTATTTTTTGTTTTTGTTTTTATCTTCTTTCTGGTCCTTTCAGATAAATGTTTAGTCACTTCCAACTCAGATGCAGTCATATATACATTGTGAAATTCTGATGATATTACAGTCTAGGGTCATTCGGGGCCGAATATAACGGTGTGCTAAAGATAAGAATGTTTTAACCCTTTCTCAAGCCAGATTTCTGTTTCCGAAACCGCAGTTCTAACACCAATGAATGGCATGTTGGGTTGGGAACAAAAAAAAGAACCAGACGTAAAGGCGAAATCCCAACAAGGACTCAGTGTGGAGTGACAGAAAAAATATCCCCAAAATATGACAAATGACATTCAATCATGCTAACATTTTCAGATTCGCTTTTTGTCGTGTTGTTTTTTTAGTACGTTCGACGACTTCTATACAAAAAAAAAGGAAAAACACAACAACCTTGTCCTTATCCGTTATAAGCTTATACTTTATGGACGATTTCGAAGGCGTATTTGCAATTTAAATTCCTTCGATTTTTAATACTCCAACTTATAAATGAAGCCTTCTTTCTATATACTATGCCAACTCCTTTCTCATATAAAAAAATTGAGTACCCTTTAAGGGACATATCCAAGAGTTTGGGACTAATAAAGTCGTTAATAAAAATTAAACCAATGATTTATATAAAAATGTATTAGTAGAGTGGTTGATATAGCTTGGTGGATTGAAAAAAAAAAGGACAAACTAAATGATACTCAATGGAGAGCTGAGGATTGCAAGAAATGAGCGATTGGCAAGGTCATTAATTATATTTCGCTGTTTTATTGGGATTTTGGGATATTTTATTTTTTGTCCTCGAAATAATATATTGATGTCTGCACCATTGACCGGGCGTTCATCTTTTCGACACAAATTATGAAGCCATAGCAGATTTATTATATTAGAAGGTATAGGTATAGATGCGAGAGAATGAGTAAGTGTTGAGAGTAATTGATTGATCGTAATAACTCATGGAACATCAAATTCTTATCGTAATGCCAGACCATAGCAGAGATGTCTGGCCCACTGCTGTGCTGGTGACGAAAAATGAGTGAACATTTAGAACACTGACGATGGCTACTGAATTGAAATGTTATATCGAATAATAAAGTTACAGAAGAATGTTAAGAAAGAAGAAAACTGGAAGAAAAAATATGGATTGGATTCAGGAATTTGACAAAAGACAGAATGAAGTTGGAAGACAAAATAGAAAAGAAGGAATGCAGAATCAAGAAAAAATGAAAAATGAGAAGAAGAAAACGAAGAAGTAGCTAGAAACCAATAGAAGATGAAAAAGTATGTGGAAGAAAAATGAAGAATAACAAGAATAAGGAAAAGGTAAACATGACGAAGGAGGAAGTTGAAGAGAAAAGAATGAAGAGAGATAGAAGTAGAAAAGTTAGAAAGAAGACATGCTAAAAAAAACAAAATCATGTATCTACTGAGAAGTAAAAATAGAGGTAGAAAAATCAGTAAAGAATACATTGCTGGAAAACCTGAAGAACAGTCATACAAATCATGAAGTGAGAAGAAGAATATTTAGAAGAAAAATTTCAAGAATAAGAAGACTTAGAAAAGAAAAAATAAGAAGAGGAATATAATGATGGTGAAGAAGAAATAGAAGTAGAAAAGTAAGAAAGAAAACATTACGAAAAAAAGACAGTCATACAAATCATGAAGTGAGAAATTGAAGAATTAAAAAAAGAAGCTGAAGAAGAAGATGATGAAGGAGAAATAGAAGTAGAAAAGTCACAAAGAAGACATTGCTGCTAAAACTGAAGAAAGTCATAAAAATCATAAAATGAGAAAAAGAATAATTATAAGAAGAGATTTGGAAGAAGAAAAGATGAAGGAGAGGATGAAGAAGAAATAATTATTCTAGAAGTACAAAATTTAGAAAGAAGACATTACGAAAAAAATATAGACATACAAATCATGAATTGAGAAGAAGAAAAATTATAAGAAGATTTTGAAGAAGAAATATAAATAATGAAATGAAGAAGAAATAGTGGGAGTAGACAATTTAGAAAGAAGACATTAGGGAAAACACTGAAGAGAGTCAGAAGAAGAATTACGGTGACTGGAGAAACTGTACTGAATTAGATTTATTTAAAAAAAATAAGAGTTCTAAAAATTGTAAATCTTAAAAAGAAAAGTTAAGAGGAAACCAAAGATTTGAAGGAGATACAAAATAAATAAATATTGGTGAAGGTAGAAAATTGTGAAGAAAGAAGATATAAACTAATAGGAAAAATAAATATCGTTTATCTTTGATGAAAATAACGACACAGACGACGAATAAAGAAGAATTTAAAAAACTAGAAGAAGATCGTAAAGTGAGAACATGCTTGACCAAATTTTACGGCAAAAACAAAAACAAATGGAACCTTAATGATACCTAAAAAGACAAAAGTTTTTTTTTTTTACTTTTTGTATAAATTTATCAAAGAGTTTATCAAGCTATAAAATTTAAAATTCCCAACTCTTTCTTGGCTCATTTCCTTTTCTATTCTGTCCAGACAGTAAGACAATAAAATCCTTAAAAATAATATTATTTCCTCATAATCGACACATTTCATAATCGTTCTTTCAAGATACGAACAAAAAAAAAAAGAAGTAAACAAAACACAATAATACAAAAAGGATACGAAAAAAACAGGATTCACTATTAAACGATATAAAATTAACGATGCGAAAAAAGTAGCAAGTCGTTTTGAAGCAGGGCATCAGGAATTCGAAGAGGGAGAGGGAGTGACGCGTCACTTCGTCGTTTGCCTTGCGTCCGTCTTTATTTTCAGTTGGTCGGATTTTCCAAGCATGATGGTTGCATTACGCAAGCATTTCTTAACCATTTGCACATTTTCTTTTTTTTACGATATTTTTTTTTTTTTTCAGCTTCAAAATAGTACCTACATATATAGTTAACCATGGCAGATTTAGCTTTTATTCGTCCTTAATTTTTTTTTTTGTATTTTTTTTAAATCTTTTTTCTTGTTATCTCTTGGATATGGGAACAGAGTATGTATACGAAAAAAAGGGACACCAAAACAACACCAGCATAAAAAAAACATGAAGATATTAAAAGCATCTCAGCATTTTAATACAGATCTCATTTTGAATGTTCACAGCCCATTAACTGTTTTGTTCGGGCAGGATATCCAAATATGTATCTATAAAGGATGTTGGCTTTTTTTCATTGCAGATATAGATATACCTAGGAATAGATACTGATTAAAGCTGAGTGACAAAATGCTGAAATTAGAACTGACATGGTAAATATCAAACTTTAAGATTTTCATTGAATTTCTACAAGGTTTGAATGTGATCCATTTGACATTTGTTTTTAGACTCGTTTTGATAAGGCTGTGATTTAATAAGCTTGTCATAATATGTTGCATTGCTTGTTAGAAGAGCTAAAGCCTGAGGGTTAATTGACCAGCGAAAAAGTTTAATTAAAAAAAGTGTAGGAAATAAAACGGAGCCTTGAGGCATTCCATGAAGGCTTTTTGAGACTAATCTCCTGGAAAATATTTGTGAGTCAAACTTTGCTTCATTTTACAAATGAAAACTATAAAATATTGGTTTAAAATCTCAATTTCAATGAATTCAAGAAGATGTGTTTTTTTTTTCAGAAGAAAGTTAGTATTTTCATGAAAATTCGGGCAATTAATATTTTCTGAAGGTTTTTTTCTTTTTACGCATTTTGATAATGGAAAGCAACAGTAAAACTCAAAACTTTTCGTGCTTCAATCTGATTTATAAATACAAAATATAGCCCTACTTTTGCTCTTGAATTCTGTTGGCTATGTCAAAGAATTACAATATTCCCTCATTGCCCTTGCATAAGATTTATTTTTTAATATTTCTTTTGTGAAAGCATTTCAATTCAAAATATAGGTATGGGTACCTATTCTATATAAATTAATAACAGCTGCCTGTTTACATGAACTACTCTTCAATTCATGAGTAAAGACCCGGAAGTATTTCAACAAGCTTTATTATTCTAAAGCCTATAATGAAAAATAAGAACTTGTAGGTATTAAAAAAAATATATATATATCAAAAATAAACTTTACAAGTAATAAGCTTATAGAAAATTTATTTCTTCCTGATTTACTCTTCAATAAATAAAGAAGAAAAGAAAATATTATATTAAATCGCCTTAGAGGGCCTTAGTGTTTACCTATATAGAAAATGTTTATAAAATTAATCCTCAAGAAAATCTAGGTAGGTAGGTAGGTACAAAAAAATCTAAGTGAATCGCAGCTGAAATGGAAAATAAATTAAAGCCACAACAAAGGACATTATTTATCGAAATCAAAAAAAAACATAAATAAATAAACCAAAGCAGAAAAAATAAATATATAAATAATTTTCGATGAAAATCATTTCCTTCCGAGATTCTCATCAAACAAAAATAAATAAGAACAAGCTTTCCTTTTTTCATTTGTCAAATAAAAAAAAATAAAAATTGAGGACCTAGGTATAGAATACATCAGAGTAACAGAAAAAACTGTATAAGGACTCTTTGATCCTTTTTTCTCCTGTTAAATTTTTTAACTTCTACCTATAATCATTTTCATTTGTCGTTGTTGTCTTCATTGTAGGAGATATGTATGTAGGTATTTGTGTCCTTTTTCGCATTTACCCGGTCGTTTTCAAAACATATCGATTAGAATTTTGAAAGTTTATTCTTCTTTTTCTTCAATATATAATTTGTGACAGTGAGGGTATTTTTATTCGAAGATATTTGCCACCATCGCTTTTGTTTATCTTGGAAAAATAAACCAACAATGCCACAAGGGATGTGTAATGTAAGGAAGAGGGATGAATAAAATCCCCACTCATTTTTCGGCTGAAGACGCAAAAAAAAAAAATCGAAAAAATCGATTTTCTAACACCGAATATTTTGAGCACCCTCCCTTCGGGATATTTTCAAGTTTTTGGGGCAAAAGAAAAAAAAAATAAGTCCAAAAATAAAATACAAACAGAATAGCACAATAGAAGCTACCCTATTATCACCAACACTCACGCAGAGATTATTTGGCTGTTTCTCTGATGATGGCGATGACGACTATAGCCATGGCAGTAAGGGAATGTGATGAAGTTTCCATTTTTTTTTTTTTTTTTTTTTTGAAACAATGGTAGGTGTATGTATGTCATTGCGTCTGTATATGATATAGGAGACTTTTCGTCAGAACTCAGAAGGCATCCTCCTTCATCATCACCCCCGCACATTCAAACCATCAGCAAGAAAAAAATAAAATCGACCCAACCAACAGAAAAGTATGTCGAATTTTGCTGAGATTTTTCTCTTGGGAAACACGAACAAAAAAAAAAATATAAGGTATTTTTTGAAGGTCCTTGTCCCGGCATTGTGAGATGAGATGTAGAAAAATAAATTTGTAAGCAAGTTCAAAATTAAAATGAAAGCAAAAAAAAAAAAAAACAACAAACCTTACAAAGTGAATGAAAGCGGTGCGAGAATAAACTCGAGGCAAAAAGCAGTAGCACACAATAATTTGTGATTGCCGAAAGGTCCTTTATTTTGTGTTTGGTCCTTGTTGTATATGTAGAATATATAGATGTATGTATATGGATAAGGGAAAAGAATGCCTACCGTAACAAAAAAAAGTTTTGCAAGCAATTTAAGAAACGCACAAAGGGGAATCCTTACACAAAGAAAATACATAATAAAATAAAAAGAAAAAAAAAAGAAAACTCCAAACTGGGTCATTTTGAAAACTTAAAGGATATTCTGATGAAAAGTGGGAATTTCTTTTCTCATTAAAAACCGAAATGGGATTAGACTGCGAAAGTTGTTGTGTCGCATTGTTAATCCAACGAGAGTGTTTGGGTCTTGATCATTGGTCTTTGGGGATTTTTGTTGTTGTTTTGTTTTGCTCATTCATTCTTTCGCGCTTGGAATTATTGTGAAATTTATTTATTTTCTTGAAACGTAGGTACTACATACATATATAGGTACAAACGAACGTACATTTTAATTTTATTTATTTTTTTTGTTATTTCAATGCAAGTGGTCTCCCGTTTGGTTGATCCTTGGAGAGTTTTTTACAAAATAATCATAAGATTTAAGCTTTATCTCTCTAAAGAGTCACGATTTTATTGTTCTTAATTTTCTCAATTGTTTTATTTTATTTTTAAATCTCTTAGGGTGCGTGTTCACCAAAATTAAAAATCTCCCTAAAAAAAAATAAACTTATTGGTCTACAAGGCAAAACTCTGGTTTAATGCAAATTTCGGAAATTTTTGACGTGTTTCTCTTTGGATTTGAGTTCAGATCTTAATATGGTACTTCTCTAAAGAATTTCTCTATTAGGGTTCTTTGAATTTAATGGCGTTTTTATAACTCCAGGAAATTAATGCGGAATTTTTCTCGTGGGACCTGATTTGTTTGCAAAAATATATTTATACTGCCCCAACACAATTTATCGATTGGTACAGCGTTTTAAGCAACAAGGAACAAAATCTGTAATTTGGCACCTGCCAGAAGACCTCACGTAGTTTGGAATAAATTTAAAAATTGCTCGGATCCGAGGAATTTTTTTTTAATAATAATTCATGTTTTTTCCACCAGTTGTTGATGTCTATGCCGGGCACTCCTATGAACTAGCTCCTAACTAACTCCCACCTAGCCGAAAAATTGTCAGTGGGACTTTGTTCATAAATTTGGGGGTTAGTTCATTTGGAGGCTTGGAGCTTGGTGATCTGAGTCATTGCTATTTTTTTGGCGCAGGGAAATAAATCCCTTGGCCCTAGGTGGTCACATAGTGAGATTCAACAAAGAAAAAGCCATATTTATCAATTTGGTAAGTTTGCAACAGTGTTAATTTATTCAAAAGGTAGTTTTTTTTAAGGAATCGATAATTTTTCCCACTCGGTCTCAAATTTTCATCTACAAAACCTCAACTCCTGGCTAATTGCACATCTCAAAAATCGGTCTCCATCTCGGTCTCAAATTTCCAAAAATCTCTTCCTAATTATAGACAACAATAATATACTTCAAAAAGTCCTTACAAAAAATATATCAAAACAAAATCAGAAGAAATCAAAAAATAATAAGAACAAAATAAACAAAAAAAAATCCTTGAAATCCTTGAGAATAAAGTCCCAATAATAATATAATTCAATCCGCGCCCTCATAACTAGGTCTAGTGTTGTTGTTGTTGATATTGTTGGTCTTATATTCAACACTCACTCTCAATCCCCCAATCATTGCATTTACAAATTGTAAATTTCATTTAAATAAACACAAATGACAACTTTTATGCTTTCAATCGGAAAGAAGTGAAGACTCTTATTTTAGTATAGACTTATTCTCTATGCTTGAGAATATCCTTAGATATACTCTCTCTCTGGGGGGGGGGGGGGGGGTAGCCATAGGAAAAGGCATCCTTTAACAAACAATCAATTTACTGTCAAGAACTTATTTTTTCTTGTTCATCGTCCTTATATAGCCCCGAAGAGAGAAAAGTTGAACCAATGGTAGGTTTAGTACAGAAGCATCATAAGAAGTATAGTGATGGCAGTATATAGCTAGGTACCTTCTGTTTTGTTCAGCAGTTGTTCAAGTCCTTTTCGTAGGATTAAGGAGATTTTTTTCTCAGATATATTTTTATTTTTTTATTTCATCCTTTTTTTCTATATATAATGGGAAAAAGGACGATTAAAAAAAGAAACTTCCATTTTTCTTGAAATATAAGCGAGGAAACACCGAAATAGAAAATTCAAAGTAGGATATCCTGACGAATCAAAAAAAAAAAAATTGTACAAAATGAAAAAAAAAAAAAATAACATTTGATTGTTTGAAGCTCCTTCAATGCAAGGATGTCATGTTTTCTATGATTTTTTTTCTGTCTTTCAACTTTTTTTTTTTGTTCTTACCAATAGGTACATATAGTCTTTGGTTGCATTTATTTTATTTTCATCTTTATACCTCATCGTCCAGGGGCTTACTCGCAGAGGTAGTCATGTCTGGTTTTGAGTGATTGAAATAATAATTTACCTGTCGTTGCAGTAAAATGGCAGCACAAAGGTCAAAATTCTGTTTCTTCTTCTTCTTCTTCATTCAATTTTTGTTTTACTCTTTCCAAATACTTTGTTCTAAAAGACTGTTTAAAACTGAAGTAACTATATAAGTATATACCTACCTAGGAATACAACTTCGAATGGTCTATTACGTGGCATGCGGACTATGGCCATATTGTATATTCGTCTTGAGTTTCTGAATATTACCGTTAGTATAGAAAGGACATTATAATCATAATCATCAGCAGGGAATCAGTTTGTGAAGTATTGTTGTATATAGATACTTCAAATAAGCTTTACTTTGAAAGGTGAATTTATATGTATATGAAGAGAGGATAAGGGAGGAGAAAAGGAACTTGTGTCTGTTCCATGGTCTGGCTCATGGTTCTGTATGTTTTAAGGACGAGTTTTGAATTCAATTGTGAGATGTCAAGTTGAATAACAATTCAAAATGGATCGGCAGGACGATGTAGATAGATATACCTTTTCCTACTTCTATATACTACTATAGCTATAAAGACAGAGGGTTATGGAATTTGTTATGATAACTAGAAGAAAATATTTTTGTTGAATACATATAAATTGTGTAAAGTTGAATAACAACGAATAATGATCAATGAGCCGTAAAATGTGTTTTCGTTGGTAGGTTTTTGTTTTCTGGTGAGCTTATTGTTTTTTTTTTTTGTCATTGATATAACGACATTGATGATTTTCATCATTTTTTTTCAATACAGAATCTTCAATAAATAATTTTAAATTAAATTTACTTTAATGGATAGAGAAGGTTGCAGGTGATTCTTCATTCTGAATTTTTAAGTCTGAGTCTAGTGCAATTTTTATTCAAGTCTTTCTTGTTGAAAAAACTTTACATATTTCGTTTCTTGGTCTTCATTAATTTGTTACAGAACCTGTGCGGTTGACCAAGGACCTTCAAATAAGGACAACTTTAAAATATCCCGTATATAGGTGAGGTGCTATAAACCTTCTATATAACAATAAAGATTTCCGTACAATCTGAAACTGTCCTAACTCACATGTTCAAAATTTAAAAACTAGAATTCCAGAAATTATATTTATAAAACAAATTAATGTTCGAAGTCATTCAAATTGTTAGAATAAGTAGGAGATGATAACGGGTGCGTAGGTATTAAAAAAAAACTACTTAGGGATTGGTTCATCACTAGAATGGCTGGCACATAGCTCTATAGGTAGCATCTGCAAAAGTCTTTTCAGGTTCATACTTAACTCTTAAAATAATTGGAGAAAAGGTAGTAGGGCCACCAGGCAATTTGTTCCCTGTAATTTCTTCTTGTTGAGAGCTGTTAGCTGTAGCTGTTAACAAAATTAAAGTTTATTTGCTTTTCCATGAATTTGATATGCCCATTTTTTCAAAGAAAAATTGAGTATTTTATCCGAAGGAGCTCTAAGAACCCCTTATTAATTTAAATTGACATATAGTAACATTACTGTTCCGAACGTCTCACTTGCGAATTTGGTTATAAACAAAATCATATTGTATCATAGCAGGGTTCCCAGATTGGAAGTTATTCCAACCAAAATGGTGGGAAAAAATCAGTTTGGTGGGAATTCTTTTTGGAAAATATTAATGGTTAGATTTATGGTGGGAAAATATTCCAAACGCTTATTTATGGGGGGAAATAATATTTTTAATTTGTTACCTACCTATTTTCCTAAAATTTTGTTTTCTTATCTTATCATTTATAACAAAAAAAAAATATTTGGCTTGACCATCAATGAAACAGAAAACCGAGAAACAAGCAGAGAGAAACAATCTTTCGTTCTTCTTAAAAAAAAAAAATAAACCAAGTTTTCTGTTCACTAAATTGCAACAGCAATCTTCAAATCTTTCGGTCTTGGAATTTCAATCGCTTGACTATTTTATTCGCAAAAATATAGAAGGTAATACAACAAAACTTTTATTTAAATCGCAAGTGCGTGCAGTATCTTTTATTTCTATTTGATTTTTTTAATTTTGCGACCAAAACACGCTCAAAAAGAAGACTCTTTTTCATTATTTTCATAGCTGTAATCTTTAAAGCCTCATGAAACGAATTCCAATTTTTTAAGCGTCACGATTTGTTGGTATGATGAGCGGACTAATGGTGGATTTTATTTCGTCCATTACAAACATG
Organism: Epistrophe grossulariae; assembly: GCA_929447395.1. Classification (NCBI taxonomy): domain Eukaryota; kingdom Metazoa; phylum Arthropoda; class Insecta; order Diptera; family Syrphidae; genus Epistrophe; species Epistrophe grossulariae. The sequence continues at coordinate 10,154,710 of OV839569.1, read as the reverse complement.
GTGGGATTTTTTTCGAATCCGGTGGGATTTTTTAAATATCATCTGGCATCACTGTTTCCCAGAGTATTCTTGAATTGCAGCATTTTGTTTGAAGAATATCTGCCTGCCTCTTGCTCTAGTTTCAGATTTTCAAGTTTTTTTCTAGTATAAACTTTTATTGATCATGTACCTAGGTAGGTACTAAAGGGATCTAAATTTCATGAGATTTCGATTTTATGAATTCGACACCTGTTTGGCAATAATATACTTATAGGTACTATGTGGCTGTAGGTCAGCATAGAATTTAAGAGGTCCTACAATTTTCTGCTTTAACCAAAAGTCTACGATGAGAGGCGCTTTATCATGTCAGAGATATATTCTTGAAGAATATTGCAGTGTTCCTCGTAAGAAGCCACAAACAAATTATTTTTAGGAGGAAAAGGCATAGATTCGAACCCAGACATCTGCTGTGAAAGCCCCACGTACTAATTATTACACCAAGGGTTAGGAGTTACAACATGATTTTAAATATAATCCTTTTAGAAAGAAGGTTATTAGATATGATCATACTCAAGTGAACACCTATGTACTTTATTAATTTCTTAGAAATTAGGTCATAAGTATCTATTTACCTACTGAATTGACCTATAGTTGATAAATGCATAGGAATATATGCACACTTCATTCTATTAATTTTCTAACTATATAGAATCATATATGGTTAATGAATTTTTCAAGAGACCAACTTATGTATATAGATAGTTACCTATATGCCAAACAATAATTTTGACACAAACTATACACTGGGCGTTCAGTAAACCGAATGCCGATATAACGAACGTCCAGTATAACGAATCACCATTTGAAGCCCATTGATATCTCTAAGTAACGACTAATTAAAAATTTTACTACTCATATGTAAAACGAATGCTGTTTAATTTTAGGGAAAAGAAATAAAACAAAATATGAGAATCGTTTTTTTTTATTTCTTACAGGTCTCAACAATTTTTTTTGTCTGCGTTTGATTTTGTCTGTACAACAAAATGGTACATGAAATACTTTAGAGGTTTTTTGTTGCTTATCACGTCTTTGGATTTTTTTCATCTACATATATTACGTAGATGTAGTTCGAATTTGCATTTCATAAGTATTTCTGGTAACAATAAATCAAGATTTTATAAGAAAGTGAGTGGTTTCTTTAAACGCAGGATCGAAAAAACTGTTCGATATAACAAATATTTCGATATAGCGAATTGGCTGAACATATTATTTCTTTCGTTATACTAGACGTCAGGTGTACTTAATACATTAAAGGATATATCTTAACCCAAAGTTAGTTCAGTTTCCACTCTGTATGTGTATCTATGTATAGAATTTTCATACTCATTTACTAAGACACCAAAAAAGCTTTAATAATCAAAATTGACCTTGTAACTTTGAAAATAACAAAAGCAACAAAAAAATAAAACAAATTCCTATTTTATAGTTATGGAGAAAAAAAAATCCTTTGAAAATATCATCTTAAATCTTGATAACCATATAATTTAACTGTCTAACTTAAAGTCATTCATTGATTTGGCTACGTAAGATAGCTATACAATAATATCTTCCAAGACATTTCATTAAAGCAGCTATTTTTAGATACTTAATATCTACGCATATACCTTATACTGAAGCATATACACACCATCAGAACTAGTAACACACCCAACAAATAATACAAAAAAAAAATAAACCAACACATACATATACATATATATATATATGTATATACCTAGAAGCTATAAAGTTTGTCTTCTATATTAAAGGTACTCACGTATAACAGACACAAACACATACGCACAATTATTACAGCTTTTAATTTTCTAGGTCAAAAGGATACGAGACAGAAATAGATAAACAACACAACAGCATCAGCATCAGAGAAGCTTCTGAAGGTATATGGTACCAGCAGAACTCTCAGTTGAACGGAAGTAGTATCAGCAAAATAAGAACGAGCAAAAAAAAAAAAACAGTTAACAACCTTAGGGTGAAAATATCCTTGTTCCATCACACCCCGTAGACCCGTTATAAGCATTCATCCTTTTAACCCAAACCACCATCCGAAGATTTACTATTTTAATGTTAAAATGTGCGTGCGTAGCCGTCCTTTTTTCCAAGGAATATCCACAATTATATATACATACATATATTCATATATCTACGTTTATATATGCATATATAGGTTTTGTGCGTATAGATATATATGAATGTACAATTTTGCCGACTTCAAATCCTAACCATAAGATAAATGGGAAGCTAGAACCGATGAAGTCGGGAAGACTGTCGATTAAAATGTCAGTCAGTGTTCGTTAAGGACCTTTCCGTCAATTTCAGTACCCGTAGCATTTTTTTTTTTTTTTACTCTTCTTCCTCTTCTATATACCTTAAAGATATACATAGATATTTTTTTTTGTTGTTTGAATATATTTTAGGCCATTTTCAAAAGGACATAAGATAGATCGGGAGCAAACAATCATTTCCTGCACCTTTTGCTAAATCAAAAAATAAAAAAGAAAAAAAATAGAATATAAGGGAAACCAACTGATATCCTGAGTCAAGGAATAATAAAAAAATATATGCATACATGTGGGAAGTCTTCATACGCACTCACACACACACATACACACAATATTATTGTATACATCAAATAGAAATCAGTTTTGCTTAGATTGCATTTATTTTGTTGCTCTGATGGACATAGAGTCCCATTTAAACAGCAGCAGAAAGATCTCTAAGGACATTTTTTTCTCTCTTCGAGATTTTTAGATGAAGACAGGGGAATACCTTACGACATAAATGTATATCTATATGTACATATATATTATATCAGTCTAATGTTGGAAAGAAAGAAAATGTAATGAGGGATATTATCCTTGAATGAAAGTCGTAACATGAGTATTGATTGGCCTGGGCTTAGCAAAGATGTCTTATATAATATTTTATTTTTTCCACTTGTCGTTTATACTTATATCTTATTGTCCTGTTTCTGTAATAAGAACATTCACTGCATATACAGTCTATACCATATACACCCCCACATTAATATTTTTATATAAATGTATGTCTCAATTGAAGAAAATATTAGAATGCTTCTCTTTGTGGCACATCATTAAATTCGATTGATATTGAATTTATCATTTGCGATATATTGATAGACAGAATATAAGTATAGCACATTACGTATATAAGTGTCCTTTTTCTGATATACTTCATTTAAAAAGGATTTCTTCGTATAGGTATATGATGTGGCTCATTTTATTTGATGCTTTCAATCGAAAACTAAATAAAATTAATATCCTGACTGCGCAATTGGTTCATAGAACAAACAGCGACCCACTTAATATATCTTTCAATCCGAAAGCAAATGGAGTATAAAAAAGTTTGGTATTTTTTGTTGTTGTTTGCTTTGTTTCTTTATAAGGACTTCTGATCAATTTGTATCCTTATATACCTACATATTTCTGGCGTGTTTATATTCACAACCAAAACTTGGAATCGACCCTTGTTTGTATATTTGCAAAAAGTATATCCTAAGGGAAATTTGAAGGAAAAAGTTTGTACTTTTCTATTTAAGTTTTACTCTGGGAAAATTAAGAAGTTTTTGAAAACAAGGTTCAAGTTAATTTTAGCCAATAACGTATAAAGTCTATTATAGTGAAGGGAAATATGGACAGCATGATGTGTACATTATAATCAATACCGACAACTAAGTCATATGAGTATAGAATCTCTAAACCTATATTTAGTTTGACAAGAAAATGTAACTCAGCAAGCTTGCGATAGCTGAATGATATGTGTAGATATAAGATTTTTTTTTTAAGAAACTTTGACCATTTGCAATTGGCAAGGGAAATGTTAATCGATTTTGATTTATTAAAAGAAAAGTTATCATGTGTGTTGGTACATATCAGAAATTATGGCACATTGTGTAATTGACAGGACTATAGGGACAATGATTGAATGAAATTAATTTTTCTTTGGAGATATAGATAAGGATCGAGTTATATGCTCTCATTCCTCTTGAGAAAGACTTTTACTTCTGCCTTCAGAAATATAAGAAATCCACCAAACTATCCTAAAGTTTTCTTTTGATAGAATTGTCAAAATAGAAAGGCTTAATTCAATTTGTCAATACCTTCAAAAAGTCTAACCAAAAATGTACCTAAATATTCATTTTACAACGGTGACATTGCACACAAGAAAATGATTGGTTATGAAACAACGAAAAACTCGGTTAAGTTATATAAGAAACCTTGTTAATATACAAACTGCAAGCTCACCAGGTTAAATTATACGTTTCAAGTCGACTAAAAAAAATTATTTAAATCTAAACACTGATTCGGTTAAAGTGTTAAATTTTATTAAACTACTTCTGGGTTAGTTTGTTCGGTTTCAATAACCAATTAAGTTAGTTAATGAAACATATTAAATCGCTCATAGAAACCTATCTTCTCAGAGATTTATCAAATTAACTAAATGTAATTATTTAATTTAAACTATGTACTCGTTTAACATATATGTATATATATAACATATATATACATATGTATATATAAATAACTTTTCTCCTTCTTATGCAAGTATTTTCCATTAAGCTTAAATTAATGCCAGTGAAATAGGTTTTTCTATCTCAAAACCATACAAAATTCTGAATTTTTTTATATTTTTATGCTTGAAAAATCTTTTCGTCTTTTCTTTGTGGTTATGTCTATTTATATAATAAATCATAAAAATAACGAAAAGGCACTCAAGCATATATATGTTTTTCTTTTTTTATATTTCTGTTTAAAAAAAAAAATATACATATATATATATTATGACTGACTTAATCTGACACTGACAACCATCATCAGCTTTCAATAAAAATCAACTTGAAAATCAAACCTACGTCAGTGTCAAATCCAATACCTATGTCCGTTGTTTATTCGCTTATTCGCGCATCGCACACATCGTACGTTCCTATACGTCAGTAAGCTAACTCATTTGTTCGTCATTTATTTTTGTTTTCCTTTTTTTCTAACCCAACAAAATCACTCAGCCAATCAATTTTACTTCAAAAATATATTTTCAGCTTCAGCTACCTTTGAGCAGACATAAATCCCATCATCAACACCACCAGAACCTTTTATACATTTGGACCCAAATATGTTAACATTTCTCCAAAAAAAAAAAAAAATATTTTCACCAGACAAAACCTCCCTCACAACATACATTAAAAAAAAAAAAAAAAAGTATTCCAAATATCCTACAGACACATATTTTATTATTTCGACCTTCACCAAGAGGCGAATGTCCTTCAGAGAAAGAAGTCATTTTCTCCATGATTACCTTCTTTACATCAGCAGAGTCTCCGTATAACAAAATAAAAAAAAAAAAAAAAATTCCAACTTTTAACACAATATTTATACCGACACAACTCGACTAAATATATAAACAAGCTCAAATATACTTTGACATGATTCTTTCTCTCTCTGTGTATAATACACTCTCTAATAACTGTGACCTTCAGTCAAAGTCCTTAAGGACATTCGTTCGTGCATTTCGCACGATATCTCAATTTCTGGAAAAAAGTTTTTTTTTTTTTTTTTTTTTGAAATAAATTTGCAAACAATTTTTTTTTTCACAACTTCATGTGTATCCTTGTCATGAATTTTCAGTCCTTTTATATCATTTTTTTTTCATCACTGAATAAGACGAGTGAAAAAAAAAAAAATTCTTCGACAGCTTTATCGATCTAAGGCAATCACCAGATGTTTTCCCTTCTTTTGGTCTTTTTCTCAGGTTATATTCGAAGTAAAACATGTAAATAAATATTCAGATACGGTCTAGAGAGTGCCCTCTCAACGCCCACTCGTATACAAAAGCCAACAAATATTAAGGGAATGATTCGCATAAAATGAATTACAACCATTTTAAGCCTCCTTCCTCCATACTACATTATATTTATTCATTCTCTCACAGCATCTTGTATCCCCTTTTAACATATTATACTTCATACATATTCACATAGCCCTTTAAATGGAAGACGGCAAACAACAAAAAAAAAAATCCACAAAATCACGATATACGAAGACGAACATCCTTTTCGGTAACATTTAATGAATCCTTTTTCATTTCTTCGTTTCTTTCCCACACTCCCTCTGTCTTCATTGAATACCTTATTTTACTTCACAAAAAAAAAATGGAAACAAAAAAATACCAAAGTTCGGGATGAAACATTTACATTTCCCTTAAATCCTGATCTCACAAGCATTGTAGCGGTAGTCATAGTCGTTAACTAAAACTAAATAGCAACAAGAAAGGATTCGCTGTTTCTTTTGAGATGCCCTTTGGGTGGTGACTGCTAAGTTTTTGTTGGTTATTGTGAAGCCTTAAAGACACCAGTGAGAACGATCATTCTAAATTATGGATAAATATTCAAACGTTTTATCATTTATGTGGATATGTGTGTGTTTTTTTGTTTGTGAATTTATCCACTTACACACACACACACAAATCAGTTTAGACACATAAAGTTAGCAATAACTGCGAAAAAGAAGTAGGATTTTTTGAAGAAACTAAATAAAAGATTGCCTATTTTTAGGAATTTTATTGAGTTTTTTGTGGTTGTGGAAAAATACATTATAGGTTGATTTTGAATTACAAAAGAATCTCGTACGGTAACAGTATACCTTTCAACATTTTGTGCAAATTAAAGAAAAGGATTTTGGAAAAGAACTAATTTAAATACTGAACTAGAAAAAATGTATAGCCTACTTTAAGGCCTGTAAATGAAATCAATGAGTAAGTATGAAAGAAACCTAGTAGACACTCTTAAAAATTCCCATTTAAGATCTTTTTGTAGATTAATTCATAACGTTTCTCTACCACTACTAGAATGAGAGAATAATATGAAATTAATTTTTTTGAAATTTGAAGTCTATTTTTAGGAGAATTTTTTACTTCTTTACTTACTATTGTAGATACTAAGTAGAAATGTTTGTTTCTTGGATATTTAGTTCTCATTTTTATCTTTTCGTAGATAGTTTCGAAATGAGCTTGTGTTATGTCGAAAAAAACATTAAATGAAGTAAACTTTTAGTGAAATTTTATTCAATAGTCTATGATTTTAGGACTAAGCCCCGTTTGCTGATACTACACATAACGATTTAAGTTGAACTTAAATTCTTAAGGGGTACTTTTTCCATGTCATAAAGTGATACTTAAGAAATTAAATTCAACTTAAATCGTTATGTGTAGTATCAGCAAACCTCCCTAAATGAAATATAACTCACATTTATTTCAATGGGAAAATTACAACATCGTAAAAAAGTGTATGTCATCTTAGTCATTGGGATCCAGAAAAAATTATAGGTCCCCTCTAATGCTGTCGACTAACAATACGCATACAGGGATGGTTGAAAGTTGTGAGTCATATATGAAAAACCTGGTTCTTCCCAAGATATCGCCTCATTTTCTAAGACTCTTTTGTGAATTTTTTCTTAAATTTATAAAATTTGAAAGCCTAGTTGTGCAAATTTTTACTTCAAAACTTTCCTTTCTTGCAGAACATTCTGTATAAGCATTTGGCAAATCTTTTCTTTTTTCAGTAACTCGTCGGGCTTAAAGGACCGAAATTGGGGTTGAATTTCATCATCATACCTTTTCTAGTTAAGAAGTATAGCTAGTATATGTGTAGGACAAAAAAAAACATTCCCTCCAGCTTTTATATGTGAAAGATTTTTCATATATTATATAAAATCGAGGGTGGAAAATAAGGCGAGCCAAAATCCGAAGGGTAGAATAAATTTTATATGAAATCAATGAGTGGAAATTGCTATAAGGTACGTGTTAGATGTGAAACTAGGTCGACATGCCGCCATTGGATATTATATAGTTAAGGCTTTATAGAAAAAGAATCTTTGTCGTGGCCACATATTTATGTAGTTTTTATTTAAGGTTTATTATATGGGGAGAGATATACATTTTAAGAAATGAAAGAAGCATAACCAACTGAACACGATGATGGGATAATTGAAGTATATGAACGGTTTATACTTAGCTACGAGTATGTATATGTAGTTAAGGTTCGTTATTCTTTCATTGTTTGAATCATAATTATAAAAATCACGATCTGGTTATTCGAATTTTGTTCTTGCAGCTATAATGACATTGTAAACGGTTCAGAATTGTTATAAATCAAGAGATTTCTTTGATGTTTTGTAAATTCCTTGATCCTTGAAATAATTTTGAAAATAGCCTTGTCTGATAACAAGAATCCTATGAATTGTTTGTCGGCAAATAATAGTATTTAACAAAGCAAAGTTATTAATAGAACCAAATATCTTGACTCTACGGTGAAAGTTGGACATTTTTGACCTGAAAATTATAGCATTTAGTACAAAAAATTGTTATAGAATAATTCTTTAAAAAAAAGTTAAGTGGCGCCCAACGCTAGTTGCCATAAGTTTTTTTTTCTACAAAAATTGTCCTTGAAATCAATTGAGTCAATTGGAATTGATTATAAGCTCTTCAAAATAAAGCAAATAATTAATGACGATGAAGAAACATTAAACAGAACCACTGTAATAGAGACAATTGCGTGGTTCTATTCAAGTTGCCAAATTTTGATATGCTATATCAAGGTCAAACACAAAAGTATCTACATATCTAACATATTTTTAAGAATTAACATTTTCTTCTTGAATTGTGTGTCTGGCTTTGTCGCTATCATCACTTTTATTGCTTTCATTCATTTTATGTCTGGCGCCCAATGCCAGGGTCTTTGGGTAGTTTAATTTACAAAATTTGTTTTGTTTGAAGCTATATCATCATATCTTTTTGTGCTTTCAATGGTTTTATCTTTTAAACACAAGTAGACTTTCATATATATTTATTTTAGGTATAAAATAAATAAAGCCAAACGCCTTATGCTAAGTATTGTCTTCTTATCTTTGTAAAAATAGATGTCTAATAAAATTCAAATGTCATAAAGAAAAAAAAAAAAAAAAATTTGAACACTGTGTAGACTTTTTGCACATCAAGGTCTGACAGTGAATTTTTATTACCCAACACCATCACTTAGACAAGAAAAAAAAATGTATAAATATGTATATACAACTAAACAAAATAAACAAAGACACACCAAAATAGCAATAAGAAGCCATACAAAACACAGACACGTTAGTTATATGATTTTTTGAGATAGAAAAAGCTCCTTTTCAATTTACGTGACATCATTACACGAGGACAAGGACAAATTATGCTCGCGTTCACGTATACGCGTTAGTTTGAATGGTGTTTTTTTTTTCTTTCCTTTGAACCAATTTCAGTACATTCACTTCCTTCGAAACCATCTCATCTTCATCATTGAGAAACTGATGAGAAACCCAAAACAATGGCGCTGGTTTTTGGTTCAAATGTCTAACCATTCATTCAAATTGATGATGAACCTTAGATGAAAAGGTAAGTCATATAATAATTCTCTCCTTTCACTATGCTCTCTGACATTCCCTCAAGGAGTCATTTACACTATGATATCGTTTTTTTTTGTTGTACGTGTGTTGAACAGTTGCTTCCAACAATTGTCATCATATTACATGTTAGAAAATAATATCCCTGGGACCCCAAGAGGAAGAGAAAGAGTGTGCGGTTAATATTTCTATCGTTACTTCCACTAAGGGAATTCATTTTCACAGAGAAATAATAATAAAAAGCGATGCAAAGAAAATAAAAAAAGAAACTTTTCTATCGTCTGAGATTGTGGGACTCCACTTCACTCCAAAGTGCAGGGTGACAGGGAGATCTACTACACATGGAATGAAAATCATACCCTAGGAATAAATTCAGATGCAGGAGTGCATCATCAGATGCATAAACTGCTCTCATCCATAAGAATGACATTTTTTGGTGGGGGGGGGGGGGGGGAAGGATGTCATTTTATAAGTGAAAGAAGTTAATTGCTATCAAAGTTCTCACAAAATTGTATATATCTCTCACTTAAAATGATAAGTTTTCTCTGAAGTTTAATCTCTGGAGGAGGATATTAGAGAGAATAATCTTCGCAGCAGAAATGGAAATATCATATTATGGTAACTACCGTACTTCGCATAATAGTTGAGTCGAGCAGTTTTGACTTGTGAAATTTTATTGGAAATACTATGTACGACATTTATTGAAAATAAAAGGATTTGTTATAAGAACCAAATAAAATCTCATTTAATATGATGACAGGCACTTATGTAAATATGGTTTAAGAAAATTTCACATTTAAATATAAGAAAACATTTACTGACTTAGAATGTTTAAGCTATAAATATCAGGAGACTTATATAGATTTTTAAAAACTTGCAATATCTTTATAAAGGCAGAAGAAAAAAATTAAAAATATCCATATTTTCAAAAATTAATAAATAGAAATAGTTCAAATCCCACATTGGGCGCCAATTAGTATCATATTGAAGAAAACTTCCCTTCATTGCAATAGTTTGGGAATTTTTTTATTTTCAAAAGATTTCCAGTTAAAACAAAAAAAAGTACTTTGACAAGCTCTATAATATTATAGCACTACCTAAACTTAATACAATTTTGTATGATCAACACACTTTTTAAGATGTATTATGCGTCTATAAGACTCTTAGAATTTGTTATTATGATTAAATGTCTTTGGTTGATTAATATTATTTAAAACTTGTTTTATCTGTTAATGTTTTTTTTTTTATATAAAAGTGCAAAGCAGCAATAATTTGTGCAAGCATAAAAATTACATTCAACCAATATTTTCTACACAATTTTGTTTTTTTTTTTTTTTTTTGAAAAAAAAGAATGAATATTATTATACACAATTATTTTCTTCACAAGAGACAGACATTCAACAGCTAATTTGTATAATAAGTATAGAACACAATTTAAACAAGAAAATCTAAATTCTAAGATTTTAATATAAAAAATAAAGTATTTTAAATTGACTTACCGCCACGACTTTCACTATCCGCTGGTTTAAGCTGAAGGGCACGGTTCATCTGGAAAGATAAAAGATACAAATATTTTGTGAGTAAAAATAATAAAATATATTATGTTAAAATAAATCACAAAAAATATTCTATTTAAACATTAAGATAAATATTTATTTTAATATACTTAATTTTAATTTTAAAAATATGTGAGGTATTTTTTGCCAAAATTTATTTAATTATGAACTAAACTTAATGTTTCTTATGGAACTTGGAATTAAAATATATTGTATTTTTTTGTATAGTAAAAATACATTCCAAGTCAGCAATTCTATTAAAAATAAAAATATGTTTATATATCGACCTTAACCTAACCTTATAACTGCGATAGCGACACTAATCGTCTTACTTTACCGAGACTATACAACATCGTCTCAATTCTTAAGGTAAACGTTTTATAAATTCCTTTGAAGATTAAGTTTTCATTGAGGCAAAAGAATCCAATTTAACAAAAAAAAAAAAAAAAAAACGTGAAGATAATGAGCCATGAAAGTGGTAACGAAAAATTGTTTTGGTCTTTTTTCTATTTTACTGAATTTGCTATTCCAATTATTTCATTGATTGAACGTGAGGTTTAAGTGTGGGGTTGGGATTTGAAAAAATTTAGGGGGGAGATAATAATATGTATGTCTATAAAGAGGGTGGAAAAAAGTTTAAAGACACAAGAAAAAAAAAACCTTTGAATTCTTTAAAAAAAGGTGCTTGAAAAAAGTTTTATGTACAGACAATCGATTTTTAAATAGCTTATGTTTGTTTAAGATATATTTATATGATCAGTCAGTAGGTACATATATCTTTATTTTTGATTTCAGTATTAAGAAGAAAATATAAAATAAGTAATGTAACGTTTGGCGCCATTTAAATTAACTACAAAAAGTTTGAAACATTGAAAATGCTTTAACTAAACTACAGAATAGTTTTAATTGTTTTTTTTATTTTTTCAACTTGAACGAAATGCTTTTGACTTTTTTTTATTTAGGTTATGTAATTTTTTACTTTACTTCTATATATAAGATCCTAGAAAATATATCAACCTCCTAACTTTCACTATCTAATACTCACCGATTCCTGTGGTCACTAGCCTACCTAACCTGCCTAGTACATACCTACTTTCCTTATTATTATTATTAAATATTTTAATTATTTCTAAAAAAATAAATATTGTTCTGGTAACGTTGGGCGCCATTTTTATAAATATTGAAAATGCTTTACATTTATCTTATTCAGGTCATTATTATTTTCACATTTTTGACTTCTATACTTCGTAGAAAAAATGCCAACCTTTGAACCTGCACTGTCTACTACCTACAGATCCCAGTAATCATTGGCCTCATAATATACCTATTCTTAATATAAGTATTTTCATTAGTTCGATAACTTAGAAAAATAAATATTGTTCTGCTAACGTTGGGCGCCATTTTTTCAAACATTGAAAATGCTTTACATTTGATAAAAATATTAATCCTTAAAGTTTGTGTGTGCTTCTCCTTAGGTTTAAGCTACCTATAATTTTTGATTTAAATAAAAATGTAAGACAGAACTAAAAAATTATTGATATAACGTTGGGCGCCATTTAACTAAATAACAAACTAGTTTTTGTTTTATATTTTTTTATAACTTGGAAGAAATACTTTTGACTTTTTTCCTTCATGTTATTATTATTTTAACAGATTTGACTTTTATACATAAGGTTCTAGAAAAACAATCAACCTCTCAACTTCCACTATCTAATACTAATAGATCCTGATGGCCACTTTCTTGGGTACTTTACCTACCTACTTTCCTTAATATAATTACATATTTTAATTAATTCCATTGAAAAATAAATATTATTCCGGCAACGTTGGGCGCCATTCGTTTAACATTGAAAATGCTTTACATTTGATAAAGATATTAATTCTTATGGTACTTTATACTTTAAATTCATAAACTGTTAAAAAAACAAATACCTAGGACCCAGAAGATCAAAAGGAGTTTTTAAAAGGTATTTAACAAACGATTACAATTAGGCTCGACATTGAATATTAAATGTTTATTAAGTAGAAACGATTTTATAATATTTTATCGTTAGTTGCAAAATATACGTTTTATTGCAAATTTTTTATTTGTTCAAGCTTATTTCTATTTTTCTGTTAAAAAATATTTTAAAGGAAGGAAACACCTTGCTCGTAACAAAAATACAATAATTAATTTAAATAAATGTTTTTTAAAAAATGTTTAAATGACTTAGCTATATGCTTCTTAAGCCATATCATTTAATCGATAGTAAACATTCATATTTGTTTGTCTGATATATAAATTTTAAAAGAAATATCAATAATGACACATCACTTTAATATCTCTTGAAAGCTATTTTCCATCAATCATTTATTTGTTCTTTGAAAATTCCTAACGACAAAAAAAAAAAAAATCCCATCACATTTCTTTTCCATTAGCGAACAGTTTTCCATTTAAAACAAACATATTGCCATGCAAGTGCGCGAAGCTATTACAAACAAAATACAAATAAAAAAACAAAAACTGTTGAAAATACCATATAGCTAATATTTATTATTTTTTTCTTTTAAAACAAGCCGAGAGTAAATGTAAAATAAAAATTCCCTTTACAATTATACTAAAATAAACCTAAAAAAAAAAAAAAAAACATCGAAGAATATTCATTTTCCCACCATTTGTTAAATAATAATACAAAAATAATAAAAAAAAAACTTAAACCGACATTTTGTCGAACACGCCATCATCCATTATCTTACCCCTACATCCATTACCCGTAATTTAACAGAACCACACCATTGTTTCGTATTTGTATCTATTATTTGTTTTAACTATTTTAATAGTTTTTTTTTTTTATTTTTTATTTTGCAGCCATATTGTTATATACAAATTTTCAATAAAACATGCAACTTTTTCCAATCTGTATGTGTAAAAATAATAATAAAAAAAAATATCGATAGGGTGTAAGGATATTTTTGTATGATGCAGTCAGGAGGCAGGAGACTATACTATATAGAGTCATTTTGTTTATATGCATTGATTTTGAAAGATAAAAATGAACCGTTCACATATATGTATAAGTATAAATAAATGCATATGTAGCTGAGAGGCAAACAAAAGCCCTCGACAGCATGCAACTTTCACTTAACTTTTGATTTATATAACAAAACAACAACAACAACAAAATCTATATTCATACAACGAGTGGGAAGGAGGCGTGCGTTGGTGTTGGCGTGGCGTATAGCGTCCCTTTCTCCATTTCCATCAGAGTGAATGGAAAACCTGCTGGGACTGTTGATAACACTCAATTTTCCAAAACAATAGAAAGTGCTTTACAAAGGCTATAAAACGTTCTTTTAATTGCATTTCGTTATTCTACCAAGTATGAGTATGCCAAGCGAGGATATTGAGGACGACAAAAAATCCAATGGTGATGGTGTGAACATATATGCATATACATATATACCTATATGTGATGTGTATATGTCTTTATATATGAAAACGGCAATGTTTTCGCTGGACAAAAGGACTTTTCAACCAAAGCCATGTCATCAACATACGTACATAGGTTCCTATAGGTGCAGTATAGAAGGTATATACGAGGAGACACATTGTAAATGGATAAAAATGAAATCAAGTGCTTGAGTGGACCATGTTCTAGTCTTGTTTCACGGTTCTACCTCTTCCATCAGTGCACATTATTGTTTAGAAGTCCATTGCAATAGTTTTTTTTTTTTTTTTAATTTTGTCTGATTTTATTTTCACTTAATCCTTGGGGAGGGCAAATATTGGATTTGAGATAAAGGATCCAGCTTTGTCAAGCTCACAGCTGAATCTTAAATTGTTTTTTACTCCACATTAAGTCGAATTCTATTTAACGAGTCTATCAATTTTGGGTTGTTTTGCATTTAGTTACTCAAATTTGAGCTTAATTTTAATAGTTGAGCATAATGCAAAATAAGCATTTCAAAATTGAAAATATCGAATGTAATTCTATAAATTTCACTCCATAGAAACGTTTTTTGTTATAAAAATTTCATTTTCACTCTAAATTTTATTTTAACTCAAACTGAAATACATATGTAGCTTAAATTTAAAAAAAATTCAAACTAAAAAAAACTTCAACATTTTTTTATAACACAAGACCTTCATTCCCACCCTTATGCCACCCATTTACCCGTTTTTTCAACGATTTTTTATGAGGGTAAAAACTATACGAAAGAATATTTCATTTTGTTCATTCTAAATATGTATTTTCATTGAAATTCAAAGAAAAAATGAAAATTCCACTCAGAAAAACTCAAAAATGCATTCCACCAGAAATAAAATTTACAAAATAAAAAAAACCTATGGTACAGTTCCAACACATACCTATGTATATCAAGCAGGATCTAGGATGCAAGAACAATAGAAACTTTGTGAATATGCTGTAAAAATATTTGTATGTACCTAAACACATATACGTTTTTTTTTTCTGAGCTCTAAACCCCCTGCCCATGATGTCCATTGTTAGAATTGTTCGCTCCTATATATATGTATATGGTTAACAAAACTCGGATAAGCAGGAAGCAAGAGCTCTATGAACAAAAAAAAAAATTGTTAAAAAAAAGCTTAAATAATCCTTTCAATGTGTCCTTAGGCCACATGTAAAATAAATGTTCTGTTTTTTTTTTTAACTTTTTCGCGCTCTCTTTCGCTTACCCTAGTATACAAAAAAAATAAAGAAAAAGAACCTTTTCACACGAAACTAACATTAAAAATTAAAAAAAAAAAAACAGGTAGGTATAAAAAGTGTCAACGATTAAACTGCGTTAAAGCGGTTACGGGTGTTAGTTTGTACATTATATTATATATGTAGGTAGTTACAAAAAAAAAAAAAATATATAACACCCTTTGGAACTCTCCACAAAGAATTAACTTAGATTCGTGTCACCTCCGTCAACACACCCTCATCCCCCAAAAGCAAGCGACATTTTTCACGATGGTGATGTGGGGGCACAAAAAATATAATGTTCCTTTATTTTGTCGTCTGTATTTCGCATATATAATTAAATTAAATTACGGTACTCATCGGATAAGTCGTAATAATGCTATTAGCCAAAATGCAATCCGGGTACCCATGCATCATGTTGGTTGTATAAAGCTTCCTTCTCGTCATCGTATATAAAGTCGGTCTGTATCCACCATCAGGTGGTATATATATATATTGTAGGTTGGTTCGTTTGGTATTAGGTTTATCAGGATAGGTAGGTACTTTCTTCCCTGATGTATGTTTTCATTTAATAAACTGCAATTACTTTATTTTGTAGCTGCTCACGATTTTGTTTTATTTTTTTTTTGTCACAAAACTCTCAACATATTATAAGGAGCGGTAACCGGTAAGTGTACCCACATGCGACACAGTTTAGTTGCTGTTTTGTCGTTGATAGGGGGCTATTTCCGGCTTTTTATAGAAAGTAGCATAGTTAAGTTGAAAGTTGATGTTAATTTTGTATTTTCAATTTTGTTGTTATTTTTTTTTTTTTTTTCTCTTGTCGCACAAAATTGCTCAAATAGTTTTATAAAATTGTTGACCTAGATTAAAGTTTTTGATACACGCAAATGTGTTTTTATTATAATTTAATTTTTTTTACAATATGGTGTTGAAGATAAGAATATATACAAATAGGATGTACCTATGTATATAGGAGTATATTATAGCATTAGAACTAATTTAAAAAATACTGTATTTAGCGTGCTGGGGTAATTATTATTAAATTTGATAAATTTATAAAGATTTCATGTATATAATTTGTTTGAGTTGTTGACAGAAATGATAGAAAAATTAAATGTTGTGATTATTTTTGATAATAGCTTGATTAATAATTTAGGAAAATTTATTTGAAAAGATCTATAATCTATATAATAATGGACATGTTTCTTCTAGTAGGTATAGGAAAGCTAAAGCAGTTATTAAGTGAATTGGTTTAACTTGAGGTGGCATGGAATTCTGTCAATTCCATGGACTGCAGGGGGTCGAGTTTAGTGTGTATTTTTAAAGCTGAAAACATATGAGTAAAGTTAATCTGAGTCATAGAATTTTTTTTACTTCATGTCATTCTTGAAAAAGTATGATTTTATGCATTTTAAAAATTTTTTTTTTAAACATATTTTTTTATATAGAATTTCTTTGACACTAAAACAAATTTGTCTCAGATTTATTATGTATATGAAAAAAGTTGTCGAGAAACGACGAAAATTGAAAAAAATCATATCAGTTTTGTTCCATTTTCCAATGTTTCTCTACCAATACCAATACTGAACGCAAGCACTGGATGCGTATAAAAAAATTGAATTCGAAAAAGGTGGTCTCACAATTCTTTCCGTCAGTTTGTGTATCTGGCTGTTCGTGTACAACCTAAAACGATGTGTCGATTTTCTTTATAGGTAGGTACTTGGTACCTAGTATATTTGGACATTCTTCTGACCCATTTTGTTTTCAATTTCTTACGACCAAAAATAACAGTAGGTACCTCCCCTATACATATTTTTTTTTTGAATTTTTTGAAAATGCTAATTTTTTCAAATTAGTTTTCACAGATTTTTTTTTAAATTCAGTAATTTTAAATGCATAAATACTAATTTTTATGACAAAAAAAAATCCTAAAAAAGGCACCTCCGCATGGAAACATTTTTTATTAAAAATTTTCACTAAAACTGTTAAACTGATTTTTAGATTTTTTTTGTTTTAATCTTTTAAAAATCATAATAATGTGTGTAGGTACTAAAGTTTTAAAAAAATATTTTTTTTTATTTTTAAAAAAGTTTAAAATTTTTTTGAAAACTCAATTTTTGGAGAACGACTTTTTCGATTTTTATTAAACCAAGCTGTTTGGCTAACATTATATTGAAAATTCTATCAAATAATTTTACCTATTGGTATAGCTAAAATTTAACGGTTATTTCCATACAAATGCTTAAAAACCGTTAAAGAAAATTTTCTCGAAAACGACTACATAATAGCTATGTACATACATATGATGTTGATTAATTTTTGTTATTAATTTGTATTGTAGTCTCCATGATGTGTGTTTTAAAAAAAATTTATTTTAAAAATAATTTAAATTTATTTAATTTAATAATTAATTCAGAACATTTATATTTATTAATTATATTTGAGTCTCACAAGTCAACGAATTTAAGCCCGAAGATGATACATTAAGATCGAAACGCGTCGCTGTATTTTTTAAAAATAAATATAAATGTTGTGAATTAATTATTAAACTAAATAAATTTAAATTATTTTAAAATTAAAATTTTTTAAAGTTTTTATTTTTTTCTTTCTTTCAAAACTTAAAATTTGTTTGTATGTACTAATATAAGTACGATTTACGATTTAACATGAGCAAATTTCAGTCACTGTTAATCTTATAGAAACGCATTTTTCTGTGTTTTTTCCACTGTTTTCCGATTTAAAATTCAAATTCAAATATAACTTTTAGATTTTTGAAAAATTACAAAATTATAAAAAAAAATAAACTCGATACTTAGAAAATGGTTAGATGATTTTGTTTTTAAAATCGATTTTTTAACTCAGCACTAATAAAAATTTAAAAAAAAATAGTGCACCTATCAATTTTTTCTTAAAAATGTTTAGAAAATTTTATATACAAAAAAAAAATAATTTGTTTATAAAAAACCACTCCAGTCATGTTCACAATTTTCTTTTCTCACAAATTAGAATTTATTTAAGAAATCAAATGGTGTAGGTACAACGCCTTGGGGATTTTTTTAAAACAGAATTAAACAAAAAGACGAAGAATTTTGACCAAGGCAGAATTTTTGGATTTGGATTTAAAAAGATTTTCTGTGAAAAAATTTGAATTAAAATCGGTTTACTCGTTAACGAAAAGAAATACAATTTTGTTTAAATAAAATGAAGATTATAATCGCAATATTAAAATTTTAAAATCTAAAATCTATAATAAAGATTTTAATTTGCAAAATGTCCAATTTTGCTCCAAATTCGAATAGAAAAGATCTTAATTATCAAAAGGCCGTACTCCGTATATCTATAGTTGGGTCACCAAGCTAGTGCTCGTTAAGGTCACCATCATATTCCTATAAAGTCCTCTCTTTTTTGAATCCAACTATAAAAGACGCTGAGCCCTACCAATAACAACATTTAGAGACGACTTGAATATTTAAGTAAAATGGACCATAATAACATATATACTCTATATAACAAAACAAACATAGTATAATGACTTTAATATTTAAGTAGACCCTAAGCAATGAATATTATAAATGGTCACGACTCTTAAATATGAAACGTGTGATATGTAAGGTAAATTATTTTATTCCATACAATTATTGTTCAATTTACTTGAATATTTAAGACGTCTTTAAATTTGGTTATTGGTAAGGCCCGATATCAATAAGATATTAGCGTTGGGTTGGAATTATCCGACGTTTTCCTAAATTTAAATAAAATTATCCACAAAATATCACTTTCTCGGGGCTTTATGAATAAATAATAAAAACAATTCATAGGTAGGTACTTTCTTTTCATAAAGCTGTTCTATTCCATGTTTGATGCTCTTGCATTATATTTTCTTGTCATTTTTACAAATGAAGTTTGACCAATTGACTTTAAACTTTTTTAAGATTTCTTTCTTATATATAATCACCTTTTTGTCACAGTTTCTTTTTTCCAGTCTGATATAAAAAAATTAAATTAAATGAACATTTCTTAAAGCCAGAAATAAATCCCCCATTTTACCTTCGGTAAATGAAAATAAAAAAAAAATCAATGCTCAACTTTCAAATACCATGGGATTATGCAGGCAAAATAATTGCACTATATTTACTATAAACCTACGTTTATGTAGGTAGGTAGCTATATCCATTGTATACAGCTCATATAGCAGTCTATGTAGACAGTGTGTAAATATATAGTTATAAAAATGTTTACATTATACCTTTAACAGTTTTGTACCTAAATTAGTACGTAATGTGATTTATTGGGTAAATCATGGAAAATAATGCTAACAAAAAAAAAAGTGTAATTTTTTGTCGTCGTCACCGTTGTTGTTGTTTTTTGTTTTTGTTAGCGTTGTTGGTCTATATATGGCTATTTGTTTTATTTGCCGTGTTACACAAGCAAACGGGGTGAAACCTAATTACGGTTCAGCATTTTACTGTCCAAATAAAGTACACAACAGGGGCTCACTGGTATATTGTTTGTGTAACCACTATACTCATGTATGTATATGCCTATATAGTGTTGAACAGTTAGCAACTATTCTCTCTATGCCTATAAGTATAACACTAAGTGCTTTCACGGTAATTTCATTTGTCCTGTCCATGTATTTGCTTTAGTTACATAAAATTAAAACAAAACAAAAAAAATACCTATAACAGTTACCTTTAATTAACATTTATACATATACTGCAACTACTGTGTGTTTCACGATTATTGTTTTATGATTTTTAAATTTATCAAGGGCTCATAAGGAAATAAGGATTATTAAAAAAATTAAAAAAAAAATTAAGGACCTTAAAGGACATTTTAACTAAATATGCTAAGTAAAAATCCAAAAATTACTTTGAATTATAGATAAGGTATAATGAGATCGTTAATGAATTTTAAGGACTACCTATAGTTCCGGTGAAATCCTTTTTTTAATATCCTCCTTTTTTATCAAAAAAAAATAAATACAAATCTTAACTCAAAAAGGATTCTCACGCATTAATTCCCATTGAAGCCTAAAAGTCCAACAGAATCAAGACTAATACCTACAATTAGCACATCCTAAGCTCCCTATATATATAGGTATACATTCCAGCCATGGACTTATTAAAATAATAATATTCATCTGACAAAAGCCCAGAAGCCTGCACATTACCACTAAACACAGCCTCTTCCTGTATTTATGTATAGGTATATCTTCAGATAAACTCCTAAATGAGCGTCTATAAATAATTCACCAGGTATTTCATTTCTGGTTATAGCCTTCTGGCCTTAGTATCTATACTCTATAGGTATAGTGATGTTGTGAAGCTAACCTTTCGTTTTGTATAGAGCTATAACAATCTGCAGCGGTGGTGTACCTCTCTTCTCATTGTTTTGGATGTACGTCCTGTCCAACACTATTGCTGCCATTTAACCATGGCAAGGGGCATTAAAAGAGCTTCGTTTCGGTTTGGTTTGGTTATTTAGACATTTTTAGCTTTCCATTTATTTTTATTGTTTTTTTTTTTTATTATTTTTTTTTTTAAGCTATTGAATCTATTCTTATTGCCTAGACTCTTCCATTGCATTATATTGTTTCTCTATCTCTCTCTCTTCCTCTATTCATTCTATTGTTTTGAAAAGGATTTCGTAAGGATAAGTAGCAAAAATCGTTGTGCTTAAAATACTTAGCTAAATACAGGATTAATAGAGGATTTTGTAAAACGAAAGATGGAAACGGGTTCCTTCTATATATCTACTCTATGTTCTGTGGGCAAAGCTTGCATTTAATCTATTGTGGAATAAGGTATGAGAATTGAGAACTAACTACATTTATATATGTATAGGGATGCTTCTTCTCTTCTTCTGGGTATTTTATATAGGATAAATAAAAAGTGAAAAGGATAAACTAACAACTGTTGCTTTGCTTTCGAATGGTGAATAATTATTTTCCAACCAGGAATATAAGAAAATACGAACAAAAATAAAAGCCATAAGCCCATCAAAAGATAGAAAGAGAAAGATAGAGAGAGAAAGAGAGTAAATGAGTTTAATTGAAACAAACGATTTAGTGGGGTAATTTGTTTCGATGGATTTAGTGCAATTTGACAGATGGAATTTAATTGAAATAGTAATTTACATTAAGGCACACAAAATTTACATCAACAGACAGAGAGACGACATTTTGTATTCATTTTATTCAATGTAAATGATGGTTATTTTAGTGTTTTTTTGTTTTGGGATATTTTAGAAGACAAGACATAAGAAAACATAAAAAAATCTTTAGCAGATTGTATATCTACGTATTTGGGACTTAAGAATGACTTAAGACAATGCCTTAATTTTAATAAAATCTTTCTGTTTTCAATTAAATATAGATTTTAGGAATATTTTTTTTATTTTGTTAAATTTTAAGCGAAACATGAATTTTAATTTTCAGAGAGAATCTAGAGATTTATGATTTATTTAAGAAGTGTTCGTCCATATTCCTTAAGCGTTATAGAAAACATTCTGACAGAAATTGGATTGGACAACACTCACTGAAACTCTCATAGCAGTCGGAACTATATTTAAAAAAAAAAAAGTTTCTATGACCTAAAGATGAAATTTTTTTCAGCGGAGATAAAGTAAGAAATATAATCTACCAATGAGGAAAAAATATCCATTGTCGGAAAAAATATAGCCCTTAGTTCAAGTTCTGGTCATCATTTGCAGAATAAAGTCAGGTAGAATTTATGTAGTTCTTTAATATTAAGATTATGAAGACAACAAATGAAATCAAAGGTGTAATGTTGCTAAATTTCAAATGAAAATCCGTCAGGCACCCTTATACTTGGGTTGAATCACCAATCTCTTATAAGCCAGTCCGAAATGCGAACAAGTTTAATTCAATATTAAAAATCCTAATTACAAATACTTTAACATGTATATACGAGTAAATATACATATAACATCCCTGGTGTGGATTATATTCAAAAACCACAAAACACCTAAGTATTTTGTAAACACAGTGATCACACCAACCTATTAGTTACCTATTCAAAAATTTACCTAGATTATTTAATCTAAAACTATACCTACTCTCGAATCCTCTCAATATATACTTTTATAATGTAGGTTAGATAGAGGAGGATTCTAATTTTCCAATTACTTTCAATTAAAACAAAAAGGACCCCCCAATGGATATATAATGCACTAGGTACTTATACATACTATCATTATCATCGTCCCTTATTTTTAACCCATGCTAAAACCATCCATTTCAATTTTAAAAGTATATTCTCTTATACAAGTATATGTATAGGTAACCTACCTATCCTTTATATATCTACAAACAAAATCCAATTGGATGGTAATAAAACTAACGGTATTCGTACATTTCAATTATTATGTCCTGCAGACACATTAAAATCTGCCATTACCGAAATGCAAAAATTCCAATTCCAATTCGACGCGCGAACGGAAAAATTTCAGTTTTGTTGTTTTCCAAAAACTTTTTTTTTTTTTTTAATTTTAATTTTTTTTTGTTTTTATTTTTATTTTAATCACATTATTACTCGTAAAACAAAAATTGTATTCTCGAAAACCAAAAATATAATTTGTACCATTGCGTCGGTTTATGTATGAATGTATATGTTGGTCATTGTTGGTCTTCTGTTGATCGGTTGAGAGGGTGAAAAAGAGATAGAGGGGATGCACATGAGAGCGGAAAACTCAATTTCGAAATTAGTTTTCCTAATTAGTTTTAAAATAACACCCAAACAGCATTAAAGCGTCGTTTCGCATAAAATTTTGCTCAAATGTTCTCTGTTTGGGAGTGTTTGTGTATGTATATGTGTGTGTGTATGTTGTCCAGCAGCATTTATGCGGTTCGACATGAACGACATGGACGTGGTAATTATCCGCGCATTTGTTTTTTTTTTTATGTATGGATTCTCAATAAAATGTGAATTCCCAACACATATCAGGAGATATAGGGCTGGAGAATGGTGATCAGTGGGAGATCCGGTGTGGGTTTTATTCACAACACACATGTTCCGACGTTATACCTTCCTATATACATATGAATATATCGAACAAGTTGGAAATGGAAAAACCATTGAATTGCATACCGCAAAAATGTCGACCCTCATTGACGCCATTTGTCGTTTTTTTGTTTTTTTTTTTTTGAGGAGATGATGGGATTGCATTGGAGGGTAATTATAACCCCCGCCTCTCGTGGAAAGTATAGCAGTGCACATTATATATGTGGTGAGCGATGGGGAAGAGGTATGGTGATTGGTGTGGTATGTTCCCAATCGAATCAAAAATTATAACTAATGAACTCGTAAAATATACAAATATACAATAAATCGACATTAAAAACGATTGCCCCAAACAGTATATGGGTTTAGTTTCTAAGCCAATTAAGTGAAGTAATTATACCAAAATATGTTTATTGGAAGTGGAATATATTACATTTTTATATTGAAGAGCTTTCTATATTTTTTGAAATAACCTCAAAAACATGCTATAGCTAATGTTATTTTGGTAGGCGGATTTTGTTTTCGTTAGATCGCATTCCCATTTGATGAAATAACCTTAAACTCTTATATTGGGTAAATTCGCGTTGGTATAGGAAAGAAGCGGAAAATTCGGTTCTATAAGAAAGAATATTCTTAAATTAGGTATAGGTATTTAAAAAAATCTGATAAAGCTTATTCTACCAGTTCCCAGCTTAGTGAAATCTGAAACTTCAGCAAACTTCAAGATTTTAAATTCGGGTTACCACCGCAAAAATTAATAATTCGTCTCCTAGAAACACAAAAATTCACTTCACAATTCACTTCGTCTGTTTAGTTATGAGTGTGCAGAATATGGGCCACTGGCACTGCATCAATTCCAATTTCCAAGCCTTATTTGTTTAACTAGGATCTTTTTTTAAGATTCTGAAACCTACTCAACTACCAGTCAAGTTATAATAAAAAGTATTTCCAGCTCTTTCTAAGCAGGTTAATTGAAATATTCGCTAAAAATATACAAGCTTCTTTGAAGAAAATGTTGACTTTGAATAACTATGTAGAATTCCTTCAGAATTATGTTATTTTCGAATCAACTATGAAAACACTATATAGTATAATAAATCATTGTTATCTAAGTAATAATTTCCCATAAATATTAAACCAATTTTTCAGCTTAAATAAACAAAATCATTTATTTCAACAGATCCATTTCATTTCTATCTTCCTACATATAAAATACCTATCCCCTTCTAGTGTTAAACCAGAAGGCTTAATACAAATATTCTTCCTCCCCCCTCCCCCCCCCCCCTTCCACCCTCTACTAAAAACAGTTCCTTCTTAACTACCATTCCAATTTTAAATTCAAGTTCACATTACTCATCAATTTATTATTACAAAAATCCCTTTTTCCTTAAAATTGCTTATTATGAATTATAAATAATAATTGGAACAACTTCTACACCCTCTATGAAGAGGAAGAAACAAAAACAAACATCATAGGTATTTTATTTCCCAAAACAAGAGACAGAGATGGCATCAGAGGCTATACTTTCAATGTGATCGTGAAATTATCTTAAAGTAATAAATCAAAAATATATTTTCCATTCTCCCAAAAAAAAAGCACATGAAGATTATAAAGCGATTCCATCATTTCCTTCCACGGTATAGGAACGAGAGCAGCAGGAGCAAAAAAAAAAAAAACTCCGGTAATAAGTAAATGACTATATTTACATATCTGTACACCTTTTTCATCTCTCTTGCCTTCAACAAATGTCCCTGTCCATAAAAAAAAAATATATAAGTAAAACAACCACCCCTGTGCTTTTTAAGACAATAATCATAACGACTACGATGATGATGGTAATGGCGCAGACATGATAAAAACGAAACGGAAATAGCATTTTTAATTGTACAAGGACCTTATAACAACCAACATGAAGAAATACGACTTCTGCCATACTGAGACTGGGACCGGGATTGGGATTGGGACTGGGCTGTGAATTAGGCAGGAATGAGATAAAACAAATAATGAGTGAGAGAGCTAGAGGGGAAGGGGGGAGGAATGGATTGACGAAGGAATTTTACGAATTTAGGTTAAACTAAAAAAAATTGAGGGTGTTTTTTTGAGAAAAAACTCCAGGTAAGGGTAAAACTTGCTAAGCTGAAAACTAGCTCACTTGGATGCTGATTTTTCTTTTCTCGTTTTTTTTTTATTTTTTTATTTTAATGGGGGAACATTGCCGAAGGGGGTTATATCAAAACCACCATAATCAAGATAAAGTGAAGCAATTTTTTTTTTTTTTTGCTTTGCTTTTCGTAAATTCAAACGAACTTTGCAAATCTGGTTGAGAAACTCAAGAACTGTGTAATGGTGGTATAAGAGGGAGAAGCTAATACGCATGTGATAAAGTTTGAAAGAATTAGAAACAGTTGGTTCAACAAGAGAAGAACCACATGGCACACACCCATCAGCTATACAAAATAACATAATAAAGGAAGGTACATACATTGTACTTTAAGGGTATTGAAACAGATTTCGTTTGGGTAAATGTATATGTTTGCTAAAA
Organism: Epistrophe grossulariae; assembly: GCA_929447395.1. NCBI lineage: Eukaryota > Metazoa > Arthropoda > Insecta > Diptera > Syrphidae > Epistrophe > Epistrophe grossulariae. The sequence continues at coordinate 10,128,423 of OV839569.1, read as the reverse complement.
TTATCATGGCCATGTAGACATAACTGTAGGATATTCTCATTGTTATAGCCATGAAATTTATCTAACATTTTTATGATCATCATAATATGTTTCCATGTTTAGATTTGGGGAAACCACCAGCTCTTACTAGGCCAAAGTCAACTGCAGGAGGGACAAAGACACTATTATCGAACTATTGTAATAAGCATACCTGGAGGTTCAAACTACAGGTTCAATTTAAATCTCAAATGCATTTAATCAAAAACCTTATTCGCCCCTATTGCGAATGTCGATTGTTCCTAACGATAACCGACTTTTGTAGATCTTCGAATATGTTAGATATCTTCGGTTGTTGTTCCATCAGCTTTTATGTGTTTTCACAATTAATAACATCAGCAACACTAAGCTGATAGTTTTAGAGATAAATAGGAATAAGCCTGACTTTTAGTGTAGATGCAACCGACTTTATCGCATCAAACGTTGAACAACACTTGCAATAGTGACCTTACAGTTCTTTCTGACACAAAAATTAGTTTTTATACAGAAAACGTACAGAAATACTGAACAACTTTATTATGGTCATCCTTATCAGTGTGACTTAGATGAAAATACTGAGCTTCTAACAGTGACAAATGTTTCAATTTTAACAAAAGAATAACACTGTTCAACTAAATGTTGGCTTCTGAACACAGGTTCTATTCTTAAGGCATTTGATGCCCTGATTCAGAATTGATCAATCTGCTCAAGTTTTCGAAAAACTCGAACTTGACAGTTCGAAAGATCTTTTGGAAGGGTAAGGTAAGGGGTAGTATAATTTGGTCTCTACAACACAATAAGATTTAATTTAATAGTCTTAGGGCCAACTTGTTCAAAGAGGGTCAAGTCTGGACTATCAATTTAACGGGCTCTAATAAAATGACGCTAATAAATAAAAATTGACTGATTTACGAATTTCATGACAAAATGAACTCAAATTTTGTGTTCCTTAATACAAAAAATTGGTAAGCATGCATATTCGATTATTTTACAGTTGCAGTAATTCTTGATTAAAGATATTCAATAGTGAACAAACTCGCTCTTAGTTTAATTTATTTGACGAAATTGTTTGCTTATTCACTATAAAAAAATGACATTCAGAACTTTGAATAAAAAGTCTACATTGCATTGGAGAGATATCATAAAAAATGGTTTTATTTCGAGAAAAATGATATAATTATTTTTGTTGATTTTTGTTGGTTCACTAAAAATAATGAAGGTATTAAAATGAAGCATAAAAAGTCGTTCGTACATTTTATACAAAATGGTTTAATTTCGAGAAAAATGAGTTAGTTAATTGTATTGATTTTTTTTTTAGCTGTACGATCGGTCTCCTCAACAAATTAAGACTTAATTTTGTAGTCTAAAATTAATTTTTTTTGTGCTGACAAAATCGTTGGTTTATTCACTATTAGAAAAAGTGACATTTATAAATTCCAAGAAAAAGTCTACAACGCTTTGGAGAGATATCATTAAAAATGGTTTAATTTCGAGAAAAATGAGTTAATTATTTGAATTGGTTTTTGTTGGTTCACTGTACAAAATTTAGGTATTAAAAGGAAGCATAACTATGTCTATACGATCTTTTGGGTAAAGGTAGTATATATATATCATCATAGTCATTAAAATGATTAAATAAGTATTATATACCATTAATCATTATAAAAATAATTAGGTAGGTATGTGTACATCAAAAACCTATTGCCAAACAGTTTTCATATATAGGTACCAGCTCTAAGGACTTCATCAATTTTCTCTATAATTACCTACTTACGAAATTAATTTAAATCCAAAAATAATTATGTGATATTATCAACAACTCTCATGCCTATGTACCTACCTACGTATACGACACGTCGGTCGACCATCAGTCTTTGTAATGGGTTTTCATGTTATTAATACCTTGTTTTCTCAAGGCGATCTTATGTCACCAACCCAAAAATATACCTTCATCATCATATTTTGTTAGACCTATGTATATAATCTTCAGCCTAGAAAAAAACCCAACTCTTGCTTTTTTGATGAACAATCCTACCTATATGCCTACTTATGATATCCTCTCTGTGGAATTAAATCCTTCACGTGCAAAAACAAAAGTAAAAAAAAAAATTTGTCTGTCTTTACTAATAATATGATGTCGTTGTACCTTATTTGTCATACACATATACACTACACCATGGTTCTTCATTATCTAAGGTCCAAGGGCTATCTATCATGTTGTTGTGGCTATATATAGGGGCTTCAAAATTATGGAACCATAATATACACACATACAACATATATTATACCTATATATACCTTAATCCCTAAACATTAAATACTCAAGAATAATGTCAAAGCTCAGGCCTAAAACATTAATAATAATACATCTACTCTCTGATACATTTATATACCTACCTATACGGTATGCCTTCTATACCCAACGACACATTTCATTCACCGTGAATTCGTGATGTCCTTGGGAATCACTCTCACTTTCTCATCGCATTTTTTTGATATTTTTTTTTTTGTTACAAAACCAAACCAATGTGGTTAATTTTCATGAATAACGGTAACACACTACCCAAATACAAAAAAAAAAAACTTGAATAAAGATACGATGTGTGTGTAGCACCGTATATTTATATTAAATATGCAATAAAAACGCCACTAAACATTAACAGGACGAAGATATATACAATATTATTGCTCTTTTCGCCAAAAAATATTTCTTTTCTTCTTTGTATACCTATAGTATCGTATATAGTGGCAAAAATGTGAATCTTGGAGCAGGATTTTATATCCTTAGACTTTCGGCTTTTATTTTATTTTATTTATTTTTTTTTTGAAAACGTAAGCTAATTTAAGATGTTTTTTTTTTTATTTTATTTCGTCCTTTTCGGTTTGACTTGACTCTCCCAAAACAACACAATGCTTCCATGCATATATAAAAACATATAAAACAAAAACATTGGGATGGTTACATATGTGTATCCTTGGAGCGATTAAATATTTACGAAAGTAAATTGCAGATAGCACTTAACACATAATAAAACCCGGATTTATATCCAAAGGGTATACACCTTGAAATGTCCTTCGTTTCTTTGTACAAACTCACATCAGTGCTGCTGCTGCTGCTGCCTGTACCGGTTTTACCCCTATACCCTTGGTAGTAGGTATAGTACCCGTTTTGAAAATTGCCGGCATGATGATGGGGTGGTGTCGAAGGGTTGTTTTTCAAAATACGAATGAAACATTAAAAAAAAAAAAAATCTCTTAATTTGTGCTGCGTAACAATTTCGTCCTTCTTAATTGTATATGCAAGGTTAGCACAAGTACACACAAACACGTATATACACCCGACAGCCGACATGGCTTAAACTCAACGGAACACATATACCTACCTTAGCCTAACTTGTGTTCCTATATTTATCTCGAAACAGCGGTGTCACCGTTTTTGAGAAGGGTGTAACATGGAAAAATGGGGAAAATTATAGGGCACAACTTGATGGATTTTGCTTATATAAATTTTGTTGTCGTTGTTGTTGTTTTTGTTCCTGTTCTTCTTCGCTTGTTGTTGATTCTTCTTTTTCGTATTTAAATTTGGTTGCAGAGACAAAATTGGGGTTAATGAGATACACGCTGCTGATAGTAGGTGGGTTTTTAATATATATAGGTAAAAGGGATGTAGAGCAAGTGGGATATATATAAGGGGATGAGGTGATGGTGGTTGTTGGGAAAAGAGTGACAGATGAATTATTCAAATATATTCCGAACAACCTTTAACGAAACATGCTGATCAATCTGAAATTTATTCGGTCGTAGCTTGAATTGTTTGGCTGTTTTTTTTTTCTTCTTCTTCTGCTTCGCATTTTTTTCTTGTTTGTCGTTTGCTGCTTTCTTTGAAAAGATGTTGGGCTTCACATATAGCTTAGCTATATTGGGATTCTTTCAAAAAAATAATAAAGAGTGTACTAGTAGGGTTTTTCTTTACTTTTTGTTATATACATAAAAAGTTGTTGGTATAGGAAGGTGGAATGTAAAATGTTCAACCCTGAGGTGTATTGCTTTTCAATACAATTTTCTTGAATAAATGTTTGATTATTTTCTTTTTTGCTTTTGTTGCGAGAAAACTTCAAATTGTGTGCTGGTGTTTGAGTCATGGTAGGTAGGTAGGTACATACCTATCCTAAGAGAAAATTGGGATTGACAGTATGTCTGGCAAGAATAGAATAATTTATCATAAAATAATGAAGTTGAAAGCAAATATTTGGGGAATTTTCATTATGATTCTATTTTTTTTTGCAATGCATCAAATGAAAAAAAACAGTCTTGTAATTAAAAAAAAATCTCAAAGGAGTACCTACCTAGTAAGTATCATACCCTTAAGACTCTTGAAATATTGATTAACTAGCCTATATGTACCCGTGCGAGAATTTTCGCAATTGGGTACATAAAAATGAAACCCACACGAAAACAAAAAAATGCAGTTTTTGAACAAATTATTAACATTTTTAAAATAAAATTATTATTCGTTAAATCAACAGAAAATTTCGCTTCGTTCAACAACTCATTTTGTCATAATCGGTGTAGTATGGAATCGTAAAGTGAGTCTAAACTATAAAAGATTATGACTTTGAGCTTCAACTGAGAAAAACTCCACATGCATTCAGGATTTAACTTAAAAAGGTCTTATTCGAGTTTAAGATCAGTTTCATTTCTATTAACAGAAGCATTTAAGTAACATTCTATTTTGGTCATCAATTTCTAACGACAAATGAGTTAACTGAGTGGATTATCAGAAAAAAAGTACGCTCACGTTGGGGCTACAAGCTATAAATCAGTCATATGAGCTTGTAGAGAAATCAAATGGTCTATATGAACTAACAGGTTAACTTAAGAAAAACCGTGGTAGGTGGATTTTGTCATAAGAAAAATAGCATGAGAGTTCATCATTAGAATCATAATCTGGAAAAATGAACACACAAATCAAGACCAGTGAGCTGAGGTGGACGGCCAAAGAAATCTTGATTAAAAAAAAAAAAAAAAAAAAAAAAATTCATCTGACAGGTTTGTCCAAGGAGCCTTGAGCTGTCGGAATAAACAAAAAAATCTTAACTTTCAGAATTAACGATGAATACTATTTTTAAATTTAATAGTGGTTTCCTTAAAACATACTACAAGCTCGATGCTAAGTAGCTTCTTCGAAGAACAGATCTTATTTTTTAAATTGCCGAAAAACTTCGTAATTTTTTGGTTCATAAAATTTGGTCTATTTTTATGTGTGTTCCTGAATTGTGATTTTTTTCAAATTTTAATCCAAAGTCTGGCAAAGTCCATATAAAAAAAAAATAAATTGTATAGAAATTCACACAAATGCATAGAGTTTCCAAGTAAAACATATCTTTTATTGAGTCGTTGTTATGTTCCCGTAGGCAACTTTCCATAAATTATTTATTTAACAGTTAAGCTGAAAACAATATGCATTGCATATGAATCAAGAATTGTTGAATTTTTAAAAAAATGACCAATAATTCGAATTTGCTATTTGTGTAGCATTTTTCAGTTTTCTGGAGACACCCATTGTATAAATGCATTTGGTTCAGTTGTTTAGGGGAATTTGCAGAACAAACATATTATGCCTATACCCTTTCGTTTTTATATAGAAAGATAAATAAATGTCTCTTATTTCAAACTTTAAAATTGTTTTCCTATTTCCCAATTTCAAAAGTCCTTCTTTCAATTTAACACTTTTTTTTTCAATTTTATTGCGAAAAAACAAGAAAACAAAGAAACTTCCCCATCACCAATATCAGTTTCGCATTTCAAACTTTCAACGCCTGTCAAAAACGAAATTGCTTTAAATTACAACAAGACAGCAAAATCCAGCGCCGCCGTCATGCATCACACATTTGGCTTGGTTCTGTCTGTTCAGTCTTTGAAACACACGAAACACGAATTTGACCTATATCTCGGTTTCATTTCATTCACCTTACGTCACTCATGGTATAGGTTTATAGGATATTCCCAACGAAATGACCAACAAACGACGACGGACGTCTAAGCCTCTTTCACTAATCAATTTTGTTGTTGAACGTTCAACGACCGTCACTAGACATGCAATTCTGAGACATGTGCATATAGTATATCCTTGAATTGCAAATGGTATATCCTTTTCTAATGTATCTTATATAAGAAGTGCAAAGAATTTTTTTTTTTTACGACCGATGACGGCGCGTGTATAAGTTAAACTCATGACTCAAATACCCTTTCAAATTATATTTGTCAAATCGATATAAATTTTTTTTTTTTTTTTATAATCAATGACCGATATGGTACTATAATACTATAAAATCGTCAAAGAAGGCTTTTTTAATACATTTTATCCAATTACTCATCAATTTGCCTTTGACCGAAAAAATGAAAAGGTTGCGTGTGTCATATTTGAAGAGAGATATTGATTTCTAACTTCCAAGTTAGATACATTTATATCTATGTATTTGTAATCTAATATCGTAAAAGCGTGCAGTATCGCTCTTCGGACTAAAATGCCGGTAATTTGGTTAACAGGAAATATATAAAGGATATAGCTTTATGTCACGCGCGCATCTTGTTGCTATAAATTTTGCCAAAAAATATTGGAAATAAGAATGTAATAAAATTTTGTTTTTGGAAAGAGTTTCTCCTCTCGCATATATATAGGCAAACCATTTTCGACTGTATTAAAATTTAATGAGGGTCAGTGGTTAAGTTGAAGAAGAAAAAAAAAAAAAAAAAAACAAGACCTAGTTAAGTATTATTAGGGTTTCATTGAAAATGGCCTTCTACTGAGTTATATTTTTAGCGGTTTTTTCTTGTAGCAATAAATATATATCCTTTTTTTTCGTAAGATAGGGAAATTTTATGGATTCAAACGTATCTTTTTTTTTTGTGAGCTATTTATCTTGGAAGGGTTGGGTGTTTTATGAGAAAGAATTGAACAAAAAAAAAAAAAACCAAAAGTTAAAGATAAAATATCTATAAATATTGGTCTTAATAACTTGGACACAAGGCCGCATGCAGCACGAGACGGATGTTAGATCGAGAGGGTTAAATATACATTTGTTTCACACTTACAAACATGAGACTAAACCAGAATATTCTTTTTGAGCGTTGTTTTGATGGTAATGATCAAATGGAATCAAATGTGGCTGCACGTACTCGATATATAGGATAAATAGCGCAATTGATCTCGCAAGTGCGTTTTAGCCTCATTTTTCGACAAACAAATAACTTTTTTAAACGTTTCTATTTATTTTTAGCAAATTTCGTGCATTTTTCAATAAAAAAATGTTTTTATATTATGCGACCAATTTTTTAACGTATATTTTATAAATAATTATGCAGACTTTTTTGGTCGATTTGATAGTAAGCTACGCTTAAGCGATTACATGAGTTCCTGCCAACCTAACCATACTGTGATAATTTTTTTTTGTCTTTTAATTTATTAGTCTTTATATATTATATTTCTGTTTGTTTATAAATTGTTTTCAGTGTTAATTTATTTAAATTTTAAAATTATAAAAAAAAATGTAAATCAGGCAAAATTATAAAAAATCTAATAAAATACCCCTGAAGAAGTCGTGAATAACGACGAAACGACCAAAAAAGCCTGCATAATTATTCATTAAATGTTTTTATATTTTTTGCGATTAAAAAATAATGTGACTTAAAACCAAAAGTATGTTCACAGCAAACATTTGTTCCGATCGTGATTTTTTAATCGCAACAAATGATAATCGCAAGTGTGTTCCTAGAAATCGGGATTTTTTGCACGACACCAATACTTCCCCTATGGACAAAATTAAGACTCACACAATGTATTAGATATTGATGTACAAGTTCTAAGGTTTTGTATTTTTTTTTTTTTGGTGAACAATTTGGCAAAAAAAAAAAACATGTTTTGCAAAAAAATAGAATTCTTTATAGCTCACGGAAAGAATTGAAAAATCACTAATCAAGGCGCTTTTATTAAAAAATGATTGAAAAAATTGTAATTTAGCATTCAAATCTACGTAAAGAACAAAATTTTATAATTTTGTATTTGTATACTATGTATATCAAATGTCATAATTCGAGCTTGTTGACTTCAAAGTAAATTACAAGTTTTTGAGGCGAAATCTACTACTTCGGGGGAATAATTTAATTTAACAACTTATTAATCTTGTTTCGTAAAATGTGTATGGTAATTTTCACTATCACAATGCTCAAACCAATAAAATGTAATGACGATGCAAATATTGAGCCGGCACGATCGTAATTTACGAAAATATTAATAATAACGTAGAATAAAAACAATGTAGATGAAGAAAATTACTTCTGTTTAAGTGTCTGCATTTAATTAAATTCCCTTAAAAATATAAAATTCATCGAGCATAATTCGCGTCTTAGAAGGGTACGACAGCATCTAACTGATGAGCTCAACTGTCATAACTTGGCGAAAACCAATCTTAGAGTTGAGGTCACTCGAACTTGTATTGTATTTCGCAATTGTTTTCACTTAAATTGCAGTTTTTCATTTGCAGCAAATTCATAGGTTTAAGTTGTAAATCACTAACGCCGATTGTTATATTTACGAAAAAAATTTTCTTGAAGTTCGAAGGGATTGCTTGAAATGGAAAGTAAATTAATCTTTTAAAGCTAAATAAAAGATATTATTTTAAATAACTCAAAACACTTATTTTATTCATTTTAAAGCTGCAAATTGACAAATAACCTGATTCAAATTACGACTCAAAACTTGCAATTTAAAGTAAATAAGTATCAGAACTATGATTGTCATTCGCAAACTAATATTATAGTTGCTCACAATTTGAGAAAAACAAGGGTTGAAATTTACCTATTGTGTTTTAAGGCATTTAAAAGAAAGAATCATAATCTACAACAAAATAATGAGAATCAACAAACTTCTTTCGAAATTTACAATCAAGAAAAACATGAAATTGATACAAATTGATATCAAATTGCAATTCGCTGAAGGTAATATTTTTTTTCCTCGATCAAATTATTGATAATCAAAAGTGTTGAAATATGCTTTTGACTGTCAATATCTTCATTTCGCTCATTTTTTAAAATTGCAAACAAAAAGTCCTAAATTACTAATTTCCTTGCCAAGGTATAAAACTGGATTAATTTTTCGTGATTTGTAGCTTATTTTTCTCGAACTGATCTAAGAATTCTTTCCGTGCAATACTCGTATAATATCTTAATCTAAGTACATTTCAAAGTTGTTTAAAAAGACTCAAAAATGGATTATTGTAGAACATTTATTTTTGTATTCACAAAATACTCACCACCATCACATCGATTAAAAATCCTATTGAGCAGGTACCTACTTACATTTCAAAGTAATCATTATTATCTACAAAGAAACAAGTAGTTCACTTTTCTGATAAATGGTATACCTATATAGATGAAGTACTTGCAATTTTTCTTTGAATTTTCTTTCGGGTACATCACCCTTTTTGGTAATATAAGTCCCATCAAAAGAATTCCATTGTAAGAATAGAAGAATCATATAAAATATATTCGGATTTCAAAAAAAAAAAAAAATGCATTGTCGTTTGATTTATCAAGGATGTCAATTGGGCTACATATGTGTACAGGGAAAGGTCAATGACATATTCCTTATCTATTTTTCACACACAAATGTTGCTTAGAAATATTATATCCTTCCAAAGAGAGCGACGAAAGAAAGAGGTTTCTCCATCGATATTCCATTTTGTTTCTTCTTCCCCACCACTCATTTTCTTTCTTCTTCCTTTTTTAACCATATATAGCTTTCATTCGTCAAAGTTTCAATATTCTATATTGGATAAAAGCAATGAGAAAATGGATAGAAAAAAAAAATCGGTCCATTTTCTATCCCTGGGTGATGGCAAAATAATATTGCGAAAAATGGACAAATAAAAAAAGAAGAATATCAGGATAGATGACAGGACTCTTAAGATTTACTTATTTTGCCTGTTGTCAGTATATATACTCATACTTATATTCGTTCTCTAAATATGTACCGTAAAGGGGCGGTATAAAGCACCACATTTTTAAGAGCTTTTTTTTACTCAACTTCACCCCCTTTACAGTCACTCAAAGTGCATTTTGCCTTGGCAAAAAGGACATAAACACTTATATAGCACATCAAGGTGAATATTGCTTTGAGATGTGTGTCTGGGACATATTATCAAAGAAGTGATGGCGGGTCTCAGACTGGTAATAGCAGTAAATAGCCTCATTCCCACTTGAATTTGTTATGCCATATAATATCTCTCAAACCCCTTTTTCCCTCTCACTTTTTTTTTTTTTTTTTATATCCACTTAAGGGTATTTCCAGAGTGCTTATATAATATCTCGCCTTCGGTATAACGAACGAATATAAGCCGTAGGTATGGTATAGAGAGCGAGAGACATGACCCTATAAAGTATAAATGCAAGCAAAAGGTCTTATATAATATGACCTGCCGGATGTGTTGTGTTATGTGTTACTTTAACCGTTTTTGCGGTTTATGATAGAACCGTGACGTGGTATAAGCTCATGAAAAATGCACAAGAAAATTTTTGTGTTTGAATAATCTTGACACCATATAAAATCCTCGTACACATCCTGAATAAAATAGCCACAAAAATAAAAATGAATGAAAGAAAGAAAGCGCACAAAATATGAGGCTTTCAAAAAAAAAAAAAAAAAAAAACTAATAATAATAATATGACAGCTCTTTGTTTAATGTAAATTTGTGCGCGCGAGGCATAATATGATGGACCTGTAAAACGGTTTCCATTAAAAATTTATTACGACTGGGATTCTTCAGTCTTCTTCTTCTGTTGCTTGCTTTTGCTTGGTTTGGCCTTAAATATAATATAAATGTGGAAGGATACCTTTTATGATGGTTTTACTTAGCGATTCTATTTTAAATTGCATTAAATAAAAATAAAAAAAAAAAATTATGAAGAAGAAATTCTGATGCTCATCTTCTTCTTCATTTTGAAACACGAGCAGACTTTTAAGTGCGCGCAAAAAGAAAATATGGGGAATTAAATTACCTATACCTATATCCACTTATAGAGAGATTCCGACCCTCAAGCCCTCGAGATGGCACTTAGTTTGATTAGCTATATACACAAGGTATATATATGTATTGGGATAAATATAGACGTTTTATGGGTCTTATACGGCAGAGCTGTTGTTGTCCTTGTATAATTCAATAAGAAAGTGGGTTGCTTTACCTATCTATACCTTCTTAATTCTAATATAATTTTTTTTTGTTATAGCATTTTCCTAAAATAGATTTTCGATTATATTTTTATGGAAGAATATTTGACAATTTGCAGCTGATACTCATAGGAGAGTTTTGCGGTAAGATGTGATAGCATATGGTTTAAACGAGGTATTAGCATTGTCCTTTTTCCTAATTATATGAGCCTTAAGTCACATCAGGGACATTTTGAATTGACTTTCCCGAAGTAAAAGGTGATAGAAATTTACTCCTTCCAATTTGTGAATCAGACTTTTCAGCTGTTTCCATCAAGGTTGTATTTGATACAAAATTAAAAACAGAAAATACCTACGTTATGTGAATTTTTATACCGCAGCTCTATCATCCCCTTTTAGTTTTTGATTTCTGAATTCCAATTTTTTAATTGAGATTTGAGAATGAAAAAAAGAGCTAGGTAAAGAATTCCACATTCGTGTAGTGTAGTGCGGCAAAGGAAAAACCTTGTATCTAATGTTTAATTCAGCGTCACAACAAATATGCTGCTTCTGTTTTTCGTTGCGGGCAACCTTAAAACTCCTTAGAACAAAATTTTACCAAAGTCTTAATTATAGTTATCGAGAAATTTGAAAGTTAATGCTCAAGAGTCCTTTGGGAACCGTTTTTGTAGAGTTTTTTTTGAGTTTTTTCCAGGAAGGTTGAACAAATCGAAATTATAGAAGCCGCATCTCCAACATAAAACAAGCTTCAACGGTTAAAGTTCAAAATGTCGTAAGATGTTTTTGTATGTTTGTCAGAAATCAAAAAAAAAAAACTGCTTAATTTTGTACGGCGATCTATGTAGAAAGAAGTTTTGAATTCTGCCTATTTCTGTAAACTGTTCAGAGCATGTACATTGTTTTGTTGAATTTGCCAAAATGAGATTTTTCTATTTTTTGCTTTGATAATATGTATGTTTGTTGAATCTTTCTATATTAACGAGGTCCTGCACTTTAGCCATCCTTTTGCCCTTTTTGACAGGCCAATCGCTTTATAAATATAAGAACTGATAAACAAAGAATCAGCTGGCTACCAATTTTTTTTTTTTTAAACCAAGCTTTTTATTAATTTTTTGGCCAATCAAATGTTTTTAATAAAGCTCGGGCCCAAAACAGAAAACCTAACCTTTTTAAAAAAAATCCGCTTTTGTCAACAATAAACATGTTTATCAAAAAATACATTAATTTTATTTATATTTAATATTGAAAACGTATCTACAACTCAACAACAGTTCAAAATGTAATCAGATTCGTTGGGTCTTAAAGTGCGAGAATTTTCTTTGTCAGAACAAACATTCTACATAGATGTATAAATGATGTTTATTTGCCGATATATAGATTAACCCAAATTTCCAATCGACATATTGCCATAAAAAGGGGGAAGTCCTTTGCAAAGAAAAAAAAAAAAGTCAAACCCAACCCTTTTCGATTTTTTTTTTTAAGTGGATGGGGGTGCTTTCCATTTTTCAATTTCGATTATCCCAACATACGCCACACCTGTCAATTATTGCGGGTAAATTCACACCAGCTATAGCGAGAACCGACGACGACCCGACTCGAGACGATACGATACGAGACGACGATCGATGTGGTGTAAGGGCTTTTGGAAACAGATATAGGATTTTTTTTTAATCCTTTGCTAAAAAAAATATCTTTTTATGATTTATTTTACTTTTTTTTTTGTACCTAGTTATATATAGAAAAGGATGTAACACACATGTTTACCCATCAAGCAGTCATGAAATTTCAATTGAAATTTATGCACACGGCAAATCGATCATCTTCTCTGTGAAATTGGATTTTTTTGTTTAATATCCTTGAGTGAACATTAGATTTTTTTTTTGATGTCTATAGGAGGAGATGAGTATATAGGTATCTATAGGTATACCTACTTGGGCCTATCATGTGCAATGTCACTTTCAATTTTGTTTCACACCAATTTTGTTGCTGTTTTTTTTTTTGTTTCTTCATCATCATCTTCTGTCTGATTACATTTCATATCCTGACTGGGATTAGACAGCGTGATGGGATCAACAAAAAAAAAAAAAAACACAGTATAAACTCCAAACAAGACAAACAATGTGCGAGCTTTGAAAAGAATTTATAGGTACAAAGATACAAACAGATTTCCAAGGATATATAAGAAGGAAGGATGGTAATAAATACAACCACCATCTTTTTCATCCTTGAATTCAACCCCCAATAGTAATTTTACTGCATTAAAACATAAAACACCTTAACAAACTCTCTTATAACATTTTATGTGTGAAATACATTTTTGTATATATATGTAGGACGTAGGTATGTATATCCAACGCCGCCGCTGCTGATGCTGCCATATACACATAGACTATTTATTATATTTTTTTTTTTGTGTTCAAAGAGTAGAAGGAACCCAAGAATAAAGCATGAGTATGGGATTCACATGATAAGACGAAAACTGATTTAAGAAAAAAAAAAAAAAAAGATTGAAAAAAAAAATAAATAAATAAATAAAATGAGTTGACATGTATGAGAAGGCAAAAAGTAAATTCTTATCCTGAGCTTCAGGTTTTTTTATTTTAAGAAAGCTTTGGACGGGGATATACACATCACGTCATGGGGCAACAGCCTGTGTTGAAAGAATGGTTCTTATATATGGCTAAGAAATTAAGATGTCCTTTGTAAAGTCAGGGTTATATTATAGGTACACTTTAATAGAGCAAAATTTATCGGAGACAGCACTGTCTTTTCTCCACTTTTTATCATAACCACTGCTGAGATTTAATTGCATTAATAATAACCTCGTATTACGATCAGTATATAAAAACAATACCAAAAAGAAGCTTGTTTTTTTATTTTATATCGATACTGAACAAGTTACAAGACCAGTTTCACAGGCCCACATCAAAATTAATTGATAAACTCATGTAAGATAATTTTTAAGGTATACAAACCCGAAATTCTAAATGGTTTAAGGAAATGATTCTCAAGATTCTCTTTACTTTTAATCGAATTTCAGAAATTTCTTTCTTTTTTCTCCTTAAGTCTAGTACTCAGTTCGAGTGAAAAAGAAATTTTCATACAAAAGTGACGCCAAGTTCACTGGTATGAAATACACAACACGAAGTGAGTACCAAAATATGAAAGTTGAAAATGAACCGGTTCTTCAATTATTTTCACGCAAAATTTTCATTTCCCAACGTACGACCACTAGGAAAAAAACTAAGGCAGTGGGGAAAATTGTTTGACATTTGTCAATCAATTTATTTTGCTCAAAATATAAATTCTGAAATAAGAAAACTTATTTCGTCTTTTCTTGAGTTTTTATTCTTATCAAGGAGGAAAAAAGAACAAAACCACGGAATTTAAACCCCCTTTTTGGAACTTTTTCAAGATGCTGGTGAGTACTAGGCTTTAATTTGCATATTGGGGATGAAATATGAAAATTATAAGGAGAAAAAAAAATTCAAATGTAGAAAGAACGAAAAATTGATTTTCTATTTACAAATATTTTAATTCTTATAAAATTTAAATTTCATTAAGTTGTGAAAATTGTTAAATATTAAAAATTAAAATTAAACAAAATAAAAACTAAAGTTTCTTTTTTTTATTTATTTAATTAAAATATATTTTCTATTTACAGTTCTCATTTATACAATTCACATTTATTTGTTGCAGAAAATAACACTGGTGGTTGGAAGTCGGAACCAACCAAATATTCACCAAAAACACCATTGACAACCGGGAATGAACACCCTGAGGACAATTAAGTCAACCGACTTTTAAATTAATTTTTTTTTTGACTTGTAATTTATATATCTATAATTTGTTAAACTTAAGACATTGTATAACGTTAGGCCCCTTATGTGCCAACAAATATAAATTTATCATAGTATCATATTAGTTATAAGCCAAATTGTATATATATTATGTTCAATAAAAACTAAATTAAAAAAAAAAAAAAAAAAAAAACCAACCAAAAATTTTAAACCAACCAAAAATCGATACAATTAATTTATCTTATTTAAAATTAAAACCCTTTTGACAGTTCTATTAGGTTTGTTTTATTTTTGTGCCCAGTATGGAATAGTAAGGCCCAGTTTTACAGTTAAAATTTACTTGAACAAGAGGTATTATTAAGTCTCCATATCGACTATTTACTCACCCTATATAGAAAACTGGTCCTAAATTGTCAATATGGAAATCTTAGGTGCCAGTCAGCGTTGCATTAAGAAAATTAATTAAGGTATTAAATTTTCTGAAAAACCCTGCCACTTTCGTGCCATATGAAAAATTCAAATTCTTCGATTTTCTAAAAAAAAAAAAAAAAAAATAATATCAATACATCAAAAAATTTAAATAAATTGCTTCGTTATTTTTTTCATTGTTTTTTCTGTCAATTTTTACGCCTTTTGGAGAAGTGTTCATCAAATTGCTTCAAAATTCGTTTTATTTCAAGTTAAATAATGGGAATATAAGAAAAGCGTGCCATATTAATTTTTTCGTGCCACCAAGCCACTGTCACAGCCACCTCAAAAAAAAACAACACATTTTCTGAAGCACCGTATCATTAAATTCCATATAGAAGAACACAAGTTCTTGTATTTTTGTTTTCCAAAAAAAAAAAAAACTATAAGTCAATATTTTTACGAGTTGTTTTGTACAAAAATAGAAGCTTCGGCCAGTTCCAATGTCATTTGGAGCAACTTTAACAATTTTTTGTGCTAAATCGATTAATATTGAAATGTAATTAATAGAAATCAGAAAAGCCAACATGCCGCGAGAAAATTGCCGTGTCAAAAAAGCTCACCTTAGCCGTTCGGATTCGGCAGAAAATTGTAAGTAATTTTTTAATATTTTATAATGTGTAGGCACAAATTAAAAGAATTTATTTATTTGTTTGTCTATAAGTACAAAAAAAACTTTCTTAGACTTAAAAATACATATGTTAATTTTAAAACTAAATATGTACATTAAAATATTTATTAATATTAATATAATTAGGCAAAAATATGAAAATCAATAAAGAATTTAATTCTTAATGTATACCTACTTAATATGTACTTTGAATAAAGAATAAAACAAATAAAAATTGTAGGTCCCCTCCATTCCTGCCAATAACACGCACACAGGCATGCTTAAGAGTTTGTAAGTCACTAGGCCCTGGTACTACACGAGTTGTTGCGCCACCCAATTTGCTTTATTTTATAACACTAATGGTGCTCCTATAGAGAACGAAATGTTGAGTAAATTACCACTTTTACAATCATTATTAATATACAACTGTTTGTTGTATTCCTAACAACTTCATTTTGATTTTTATTATTTTTTTTCTATGAAATCAGTTATTTTTATTCTCTCTCCATGATTTAAACTTGAAATCCTTTTCATGGTTGTATTCCTTTTGTTTTAACACACTGTTTCAAATCACATGCTCAGCTCATGTTGTAGACATTCTTTAAAAAAAAAAAATTAATCCAAATTAGGCAGGGTATGTGTCACCTGTGATAGAAAAGTATGTATGTAAGGAAGATAAGTCTAAAATAAACCTCTGTTGGTATAATGTGTATAACGAAAAAGTTGTAAAGTCACAGATGAGCATTGCGACATCTGAAAATTAATATAAATTTTTGATAGACAGCTAAAAATTTAACATGGTATGTATGTTTCCTCTAACCTCAAACCATCTTTATATATACCTACCTATCTTTATCCAATTTAACTTTGCCGTTCATAAAACCTGCCTACGCTTCAAGTAGGATACAAAGTACATTAGCGATTAGAAAAAAAAAAAAATAGAAAAAAAATCAACTGATAAAAACTTTTCTGCGAAGTTTATGGTTTTGTTTTATATGTCTAACCTCACTAGCTATATTGCTTTTTTAACAACCAACCATATACGCACAGGTGTTTTGAACAAGAACGTTTCACATTCATATAGCTACACCTTATACAAAATCATGTTAGATACACCTTTCAATTTAACTAACATTACTATATAATTGAAATATCTACCAAAAATTCCTAGATAACCATGGGCTTCTATATATACGAGTAGGTATTATGATGATGGTGGTTGAAATCCATATCAAGCAAAAAAAACAATTTCAGTATTATATCTGAAGCGAAATTAATATGCACAATAGCACATGCGGTTGGATTCACATCATGAGTCCCAGCTTTCAATGAAATCGCTTCGTGCGTTCTAGCAAATAAATAATAATACATATACATACCTACCTACATCTGTAATATAGATAGATACGTGGATATGAAAGATCAATCCTTCAAAATAGGCAAGAAGAACAAAAAAAAAAAAACGCCCAGAGAGCATTAAATAATAAAGACTATACGTGATATTATTCATTATTCATAAAATGTGTGTGTCCGTTTTTTCGATGATGATGGTCAGGGAATAACGGAGGTTTTGCGAGATTTTTAGAAGGACTAAACAGAACACACCCTCACCATAGAGCGTGAAAACGATTTCAATTCTTCCAAAAAAAAAAAAATAAAAAATAATGCGTAACGTGCTTTCTTTATTTAAGGTGACCATCCGTTTTTAGATCCGTAGATATTGGTTGGTAAGGAGCAGGTTCGTCAGTTATTGCTTTTTGACCTACCTGAATGATTCATAAGGCCACCTTCGTGCACCAAAAACCCACATTAATTTCTTGTGACCTTTGTCCTATCAATTCTCCTCTTATAGCTGACTAAGGTATAGGGTGGTCACTGGTCAGAATTTCATAAAGACTTTGCTTTTCGAATATAACGAGGAACAAAGATACAATGTATAGGAACAGGAAGACCTAGCGACCAAGTGGAAGAATAGCTCCATCATCTAAGTGAGTACGAAATTCTATCTACATGATTTATGTCAAAAATGGTTACTAAAATGAAAAAAATTGTGTAGTAAATTTTCTGCGCTAGATATTCATGTCGATTATGGAATCCGCAAAGCTGGATCCGCAGTGATTCGCAGTGCAGTGCTCTCTTTTTTCTTACTCATTTGTCGTGAAAAGAAAAGAGAACACTGTAGTGAGAATCACTGCGGATTCAGTTTTGCGGATTCCATAATCAAAATGATTGTAATTTGAACAAGAATATTTTTCTCTAAAAGTGACCGTGGATCACATTTTTCGTAGAACTTAGACTATATCCAGTAAAATATACTGAACATACATTTATTTTCCAGGCCTGATTAATTGTTGTTTGTTCTAAAAAAAAAACAGTAATTTGAAAAAATTTAAATTCTTTGTTTTCAAAAACGAATATGGTCACCCTAGTTTTACTTTAAATGTGCTATATAGACAAAATAAATTCCCATATCTTTACAAATGAAGAAAAATATCCTTTTGTGTAAATGATTCTGAAAACCATCAGTAAAACAGCGAAAAACATTTAAAAGCTATATATATACGCGATATGTATAAAAGGGAAGGGCTGATGTTTCTCCTTCTATAACTAATATCGCTTTTGGCATTTCTCTGTTCCCGCGATGATATGGTTTTCTGTGATGTGGTTCTGAGGTATCATTTAGGGTTTTTACTTTGTCATGAAATGTTTCCTACATATACGCTTTGCCCTGTGGTTAAGCGGGCGACAAAACAGTAGGTAGGCAGCATGCATAAGGGCAAACGCGTGTTTTCTTTCAGTGTTATAATTTTTATTTTTTTTGTTGTTGATAAATTATAGCGAGTTGTAAAATTTCATTGGATTGAAATATTAGGTGGTAGTTAATAATTTTGAGTTACTCACAAAACAAAAAAAAAACAAATTTGTTATTAAGTGTGTGATGTGAAATATGTGAATGTGGTTTCATGTGGCTGGGTTGTTTCATCAAAAACGGACATTTTCATTATTCATTTAAAAGGATAAATAAGGAAAAAAAAAAGGAGTGGAGATAATTTTTCTTTACTTACAAAATGAAATATGGTGGAAAATATTTTTTTTTAAGGGAGATAAAAAGGCCATGGTAAAAGGAAAAGGATTTTACTTGAGTCATTTTGGTATAAAACCAAGTTTAACTTCACATGGGTAAGACCCCTATTATAGGTTTTATTTTTTTTTGTTAACTAAATTAAGCTACTGGGGTGAGAATTTATTTTATAAGATGATAAATCGGGGCTTTAATTGACAAAAGATATTTGAAGCTCAGGAGCGGACTGGGCCATCGGGCAAGGAGAAAGCTTTCACACAAAATTTCAGGGCCACACAAATAGAATAGAAAAGAACAACAACAACGATATTTCGATTCCAGTGAGTATTTTCGAAGTTTCGATAGAAGAAGGATTTATTAAATTATAAAATTTGCATTTTTACAGTGATAATTTCAAAAATTGAATTACATTTTTTGCTAACTAAAATACATTTTGGAAATTTTGGAGCAGACTGTTTATGGCTTCAATTATACAACGATAAATTCTTTTTATCATTGTTTTTTGAGCTTCTTCTTTTTCACTCCTTCTTCTCATTTTACTATTTTGAGTTAATTTTTCTTATAGTCCCGCAAGGGGGCGATTTTGTTCCCAGTCCGCCCCCGATATAACTTGTTTTTCTAATTAAGTTTTTTATAAAATCGTAACTATACTTTGAATTTAAGTGAAAATTGAAAAAGTTTCTCATTATAAAGGTCTTAAAGAAAGTGTGCGAAATTCTTAAGTAATTGAGATGAGATCTATTTCAGTTAAATAAAAATAAAAAATGGATCAGGTTTTGAAACCTACAAAATTCGCACAAGTGTGAAGAATTCAATAATTTACGACATTTTCAACCTCTTTTTTGCAGAATTTGGATTTGAAACTTATTTATAAGATAAATCAAGTCATAGACTTGCTTGAATTTCAGTTTAAAAAAGTCAATTCGTTAACTTGAAAAAAAAAAACTTAAATGAAATCCTCAGTGAGATGCAGATTTATTGAGGATTTTACAGCCCAACATCTGTAGATATCCATATATCCTGCTTGTTTTTTATTTTTAAATAAGTTATCACCACTAAAAGTCACCATTTGGTGCCTTATTTATCATCCTTCCCCAGCAGCTTGCAATCTGCTCAACCAACAAACTACTCCTTGATGCCCATTTTTGCTGCGCAAAAAGAAAAGGCACAGAAAATCAAAAGGTCCTTAATATTTACGATATTAATATGAGCCCAAAGAATTATCGCGTTATATATAGAGAGAGTGTGAGAAAAAAAAGTAATAAGGACTATAATGGGGAGTTTGCAATGAATTTATAAAAGAAAAAAAAAAAAGCATGCACATCAAGGGATGTATCTATCTATACAAGAAGTCATAGGAAAAAAAATGAGCTTAAATTTATATAAAAACAGAAATAAGTAAAAATAAACAAAAGAAGCATCAGAAGCACATTACTATACATATATCCAGCGAATAAAAATACAAAGAAAAAAAGGCGAGAAGAACCAACCAAGGAAGATGAATAAAAAAAAAAAAGATGAAGAAGGATCCGGCGGAATGTGTTAGTAATTTATAAATTGCATTCCGTTCTGTCACTTTTCATTTAGCACTTTGATATATGAGCAATGGCGTTTGGGAATTTTTCAGATTTTAAGATAAAAAAATTTTTTTTATATATATCTATGAACATTGAACGAGCAGCGGGAGGAAATGAAGAAAAATGTTAAAACTAAGGATCCCGGCTGGAGTATTATTACACGCCCGTCCAACACAACACTTATTCATACATAATGTATACATACATACTCATAGGTAGGTATAAAATAGCAAAGACTCAAATTGAGTGGGTGTTTTGTTTGAATCGGGGGATAAATTAAAGCTGAATGGTTGGTTCTTTTCTCTTAAGGATGTGAGTTCTTAGGATATTTCCTTCTTCCATCATAACACTGTGATAGAAGAAATATGCTTTTTAGCATGGGAACATACCTATCCACCTAACATACTATATAGATATGGAAGTATTTATGTTTGGTGGAATTATATGAAGAAAAAATGTTCATATATATAAGTATAGGACACAGTACGTGCGGTAGACGATATTAGGAGTAAAAGCGTGTGTGACCTAGACCTGGTTCATATATTTACAGAGAGTTTATATAATTTTTTTTTTTTTGTTATGGGTGATTTTCAATTTATTATGATTTATAATCACTTCGTGACTTTCTCATCCTCTTATAATACCTATATAGGAACAAGTACCTTCTTAAGTAACAGATTAAAAAGTTAGATGGTTATAGAAGGACAAGTAGCAATGACAATAATCTTTTTTTTGATTTATAAAAGTCATGAACATGAGTAGGTATATTATAGCGAAATAATTCTCTTATAAGTTCAATAATATAATTGATTACTTTTTATAAAAGTTCTAGGAAGTATATTATAGATATGAAGTATCATCCACGTTTTACTTCAATTGCTTTTTTTTAATTGTGTATAGCTACATGATCGGTAAACGGTATTAATTAATTATATGTTTCTACAAGAAATAGAAACTCGAATTAAAAAAATATTATAGATAGGTATAAGTCGGAAAAACTTGGTTTCATATTTCATATCTATCTTTAAACCTGTTAGGTATAAAGTACTTATGCTCTATAAACTTTTAACATATATTTATTCGAAGCAACACGAACATATTCAATGGTTGAGCCAATTTATTATCAATATTTTTTAGAGAGGTTTTAGAATTTTAGTCTACGTACAAATAAATAATAAATAACTTAAAAACAATTATTTTATTTATTTATTTACTTAAATGCAACAGGATGACATATAGATTCATACTCCTGAATTATAGACATAATAAAGGCTTTTCAGTAACTTTAAAATTCTATATCATATACTGAAAAAAAAAAAAACATGAAAACACACAAAACAAATTGTATAAAGCAAAGACTTTCTTTAAAGCTTCCACTGAAGTTTAAGGTTATTAAAAGAAGTTCTATAACAGCTTCTATATAAGTACATTTGAAGTTATCAATTTACATGACTAAACTATAGGTTAAGAGCAGAATTCTCAAAAACCAACAGTTATTAAAAAAAAATTAACTAATTAAGAACTGAAAGCTCTTTATAATTTGCAAAAATAACATTTAAGAATTTATGTACTCAGTATTGTTCATCAAAATTTGTCTTATTTAGAAAAGATTTAACCACAGTTATCTATTATTTAAATTCATTCTTTCACTGCTAAAACAACAAAAAAAAAATAGATCTAATTAAAGAGAAACTGACAGCTCTAAAAAGCTTCCATAAAACAATTTGACAAAAAAAATTGCTAAAAATCAGATTTTAAAATGCCTTTGAATGTAAAGTTTTCAGAAATTTTAGCGAAGCTT
The DNA here is from genome assembly GCA_929447395.1 of Epistrophe grossulariae. Taxonomy (NCBI): domain Eukaryota; kingdom Metazoa; phylum Arthropoda; class Insecta; order Diptera; family Syrphidae; genus Epistrophe; species Epistrophe grossulariae. Next base: position 10,105,846 of record OV839569.1, on the reverse strand, counting down.
ATATAAACAAAAATATAAAGAAAAAAATTAGTTGATTATCTTCAGAGAGTTGTTTCCTTAATATATTTTGTGGTTAATTATCAAAATTAACAAAGAGTTCAATCATGTCGATTATTCAATCCGCAATAGTCTATCCGCAGTGATTCACGTTGCAGTACTCTCTTTTCTCCTTACCGATTTGTCGTGAAAAGAAAAGAGAACACTGTATTGAGAATCACTACGGATCGAATTTTGCGGATTCCATAATCGACATGAATATTTTTTTTATAATAAAATTAGTGTACTCATAGAACTAAAGAAAATTGGCAACCATTTAAATGTTCAGTAGATAACATTAAAGAAGCTACTCCTTTCAATTTGGTATGAAGTTACATGAACAATTTGTTAGCAATATTTCATAAAAAAAATTAAGGTGAATGGAATGAAAACAATTCCATTTTTTTTGTTCTTTAAGAAGACTTGAGTTAGACTTGCAAATCAGAAATATTGTATTAAAAATAATTTTAAAACTTTTAAATGTATAAAATCGGTATTTGTTTTAATTAAAAATGGTTGACAGTTCTTTAAGAAAAAGTAAATACAAAAGTACATTCCTCTCACGTTTTTACTTTTCCAAAGTAAACTAGTGGTAAAATAAGTGAACTTTAAAGAGTATTATTACACTTTTTATGCTTTAAAAATAATCATTTCACTTAGTGTAAGCTTTATAGAAGTTCATACTTCTGTAAATGTTTCGTTAATGCCTTAAATAACCCTCTATAGAAAATATAAAAAAGAAAACATTATATTTCTACTAAATAGTCCACAATATATAGACATTATGCTTTAAAAATAATCCTTTAACTTAATGCAAGCTCTATGGAAATTCATGCTTCTATGAATGTTTCGTTAAGCCGTAAAACAATAAGCTAAATAAAATATATAAAATATATAAAGTTAAAATTTATATTTCTTCTAAATAATGCATAATCAAAGCATTTTTTAAATAAAAATTCAATAATTACAATTTTAAATAATTGTATTTAAAGCATAAAAACTGATTTCAGAGTTTCAAGGAATTTTTAAATTATAATTAAAAATCTACATCAGGTCATTTATAGAAATGTTTGTATTTTTGAAGAGGAATAGAAGGACTCTTTAGTATCTACATTAACGTAATTTTTCTTAGCAGTACGTTAATTACCAAAAAGCTTTATAGAAGGCAAAAAGATACTTCGGTAAAGCCTATAATTGAAACTGAAATGTGAATTAGTTTTTTAAAATTTTAATTTTAAAGTTTTACAGTTAACAATGTATTTAAACTTCTGAAAAACGATTTTATGTATCTTTCTGAATTGATTTTAAAAAAAATGATTAAAAGAATTTTTTTAAAAACAAAAAATATTGTATAATGTATGCAACTTCAAATTATGTTTGCTATTTTTTTTTCTTTTTTCAATAATTTTTTTAAAGTTACCTATCTCAGCTCAGTTAAAGAGATGGGCTAGAAAATTGCCCCCCACCCTCATTAACTGTGTTTTTCTAACATTCTTCCAAGTAACGTAGTCTAAAATTGTAGTTGGAAAACCCCAAAACCATAGAAAAATGCATGGACTCCCTGGGACTTAAATATAGATTCAATATAACCAGCATAAATTATAGTTGGTATTATTAAGTATTTACATATAAATAAGAAAAACAGAAAAGCCTTGCTATTTTCAATTAAATTTTCCTTTTTTATTTATTTCTGTCTTAAATATTTTATAATTTATATGGCTGGTTTCTCTGGTTCAATAATTCGTGTGTCGATCATAATGTTTGGGGCTATGATGAAGGTAGATATACATAACTCTTAATGATTTTATGGATTTTTTAAACTCTTAACCTACAAAACAATTCGTTGTGCATAACTATTTCGAATACTAAAACAAATCATAAATATTCCAATATGTTTGTCCATGATATGCATGCTTTCAAAACTAATTTTGAAAATTCTTGTTTGCAAGGATTAATCTATATAATATTGATTGCATTCCAGGACCCCCTTGCATAACAATACAAACATACCTATTTCTAATCAATATGCACCTCAACAATGTGAGTGCAGAAATTAAATTTTATCTCATCTTAATCTTGTGTGTGTATTTTTTTTTTTTTTTTTTGCAACATGGTTGAATCACTTTTTGCTCCTTTATAATATATACTAACATTTTGCACGTCCGCATATACAATTTTCCATTTGAACTATAACAATAGCATCGCATACATTTATAATGAAAGACGAACAAAAAAAATCAAAATAAAAAAACTAAAACTCTCTTAGATCTCAATTACTACGTGCTATGAATATTGAATAATTTTCTAGTTGCATACATTTCGGGGATTGAGGGAGAAAGAGAGAACAGAAAAAAAACAGCATATAAAGCTCATCTACTCGATAAGGACATGCACAACACATATCCTTATTCTCCAATTTGAAAAAAATGTTGTTATTCATGTGTTGATTTTGTAGTTTATTATATCTTGAACTGAGGTAATTAACATGCACTCTGCTTGTGTATACGTGTAGAATGTGGTTTCTTATGTGAAGATACAATTTGATCCTTGATCCTTTACAGTATATAGAAAAAATGAAAAAAAAAAAAAATTCAAAAAATTGCATACAAAACGAACACCGCACGAACGACTCTCAATTTATTGGGTAAACATACGAGTCCTGTTAAGGACATCCCTTGAGTGAATTTTTTATTTTTTTTTATTTTATTATTTTTGGCAGCAACTTTTTTTTTTGTAAAGAAGTTTGTTCGAGTTTTGTGCAATTTTTATTCAATTGAACCTAACAGAGTGGAAAATCACAAGAAAGGATAAGAAAAATACTGTTCTTTTTTTTTTGGCTCTCTGCTCCAACACAAGGAACGAGATAGTTGTTAAGGAAAAGTTGTTTTTTCCACGTTGGGCGCCACCCAAAAAAAAAATAACATAAAAAATACTTAAATTTAAAAAGGCTTGCATCCAAAAGTGTGCGGTTGAGAGAAGAAACAAAAAAAATAAAACTCATCAGTATAGACCCGCATCCTTTTTGTAGAAGGATTTTTTTCAATTAAGGTATCACCCGCATATTTTCCTCTCACTCGAATGAGCCACAAAAATATTTTCTCTTTTTTTATATTTAACCACACGATATGCGTGTGTATCTGTGTGTGGATCTAGGTTCAAAGGTCCCATTCCATTGTGATAAGACCGGCGTTTGTTTTTGGCTTCGGTCCGGCATCTTTTTTTTTTTTTTTTTTTTTAGGTGGTACTGAGGTGAAACGAAAATTTGCATATAAATGAAGGCATTCAAATGCGACTTTAGCCTTCAGCAACCGTGTGCCGGCCGCGCTGTTTGTCAGGCTATATAGTATAGGTGGTGGAGGCATGGCTTTGTTGTTGTTGCTTTTAGGACATAAAATAATATCCTCAACCAAGTGGAAGGTTCCATATAACAAATATAAAAAATAAAAAAAAAAATCCTGACTGGACTATGTGTGGGTGGAAAAAAAGATGGACAAAGGCCTCTTAAAGGCCGACAATTCTTCTTTCCAGCTTTTTTTTTAATTTCTGTTATTTTTTTTTTTTGTACGAGGTAAAAATGTTGGATTTTTTTTTAGGTGGAAGGAGGAGTGAAGTGAAATAGTGTTCTCCCACGTTTGGTTGTGGTGAATTCATTAACTATTTTATTTTGTTTTATTCATTTAACTCACAGAGAACAAATTAAAAAAAAACGAAGAAGGCAAAACGAAGAACATAAAAAAGGGTTCACCTTATTGTATACCAACTGTAAGTACACATATACCTATCTACAAACAAGAAAGGTGACTTTTGTGTTGCTGCCGCCGACAAAAGGATATTCGTTTGACGTTTATAGTTTTGAACTTTAAGCATTTGACGTTGAAAACTTTGCGGTGATGACAAGGGCGAATGAGTAAAAAAGGGTGAAAAACATAGCCTGAAGGCGGGGGAAGAGGGCATAGGTAGATTTTAATTTCGTGTCTGGAAGTGTTTAAGATATTTTATTTTATTTTTTATTTTGTCGAGAGAACCTTTCTATATGATTTTTTCATTCTTTGTATGCAAAAGGGCTTAAGCGACAAAATGAGAGAGACAGAGAGAGTTATAAAATGAAAATTTAATTGTTTGAGTTCCTTGGTGCTGCTTAAGGAAAAAGGGTGTTTGAAATTAATTCATTAAAAAGTATATTAAAGAAGACCCTATAAAAAGTGTAATGAATTTGAGTGAAATAACTGGCTTAAATGACAGTTATATGATTTAATGTATTTTAGTATTACTTTTAGCGCACTGAATAAAAGGTTTATAGGTTGGACTACTTGTATTTACGATGAAATACTATTTCCTTAAATGGTCGTATTTAAATTTTACCTGAAAGTCATATACCTATCTACCTCGAAGCTGGCACAGGGAAAAATTAAACCCAGTTTTGGGGACCAAGCAGCTAAAACATTATTTAATATTCTTTTAAACTTCTAATAAAAAATTAAAACTTTCATGAACGTATAAATGAGTAACGGGATCTATGAAGAAAGAGAATAATTAAATAAATTATGTCATTATTCCCGACAACTGTTTTTGAATTTAAAAGATAATTGCTAAATTGAAGCTCAATTTATTAAAAAAAGCATTTAAATGGCGCCCAACACAGGATCAATGCATTTATTATTCATTTCAAAGGAATGATTCTTAGCCTTGACTGAGTTAAGTTTAATAAATCAATGATTTCTAACAACAATTTTGCTTTCATTGTTATTTTTATTTAAAAAAAAAAAAATTTCTTAAATACTTAAGTGGCGCCCAAAAAAAAAAAAAAAAATATTTTATTTAACCCATAAATTCGCTTTAATTATTTTCATTCAATTTGATTTAAATTAAAAACCCAATAGAGCTTTCGAAAATGTCCATTGTTCTTAATAGTCCTGTCATCGAAAAAAAAGAACAAAAAAAAAAAAAAACTTCAGCAATTTAATTGCTCACAATAGACTACCTACTTATCATAGTTCTTTACAAAAAGATGAACTTAAATTTAAACAAAAAGATAGAAAAGTGAACATAATAGAAATAAGCTTACAACTTAACAAACACTTGACTCAATCCTATCATGTTTCACATCGCCATCGAGATGGAGTTCTCAAGGGTTTTTGTATGATGATGGGAGGGTGTTGGAGGAGTCCTTCTTCTATTGTTTGTGCCATTCTCAACTGCTGTTGCATATTTTTTCTCAATGTATATTCAATTGTTGGAAAATTGAGTGAAGCAAAAGGAATAAAAAAAAAAAACAACAAAAAGCGAAGCACACTACAAACATTTTCCACTTCAAAACTATTGTCGAGACCGGCACTGCACAATCACAATTGCAAAATGCAGAAAAAAAAAATAGAATATAAAAAATAATCGAGGGCAACAACAACAACAGTTTTTCCCTTTCCTAAGGATTCTTTTTATTATTTTCATTTTTTTTTTTGTTACTAAGCAAAGTGAAACTTTTCCATTAATAACGATTTTCCATTAACTATCGATTGATTTTCCAACACTGATGCTATATAGATGAAGAACCTCCCCACTCCTCATCTCAGGACTCTTACGTCGAATTACAGTCGATTGGGTGTGTTTTGAAATGTCGACGATCTTCTTTCCTCTCTCATATAATAGGTGGGTTAAGGTGAGGGGGAAGGAGGATGGAGAAAAACTTCATCTTGTTCGATGAAGAAAAGCAACAAAATGATCAAGAAGAAAAAAAAAGGATTTTCACAACAAACACCACTTTGCATTTCGCACCTTTTGTTACACGCGAAACTTTTTATTTTTTTTTTCTTAAGAAAGTATATGAAAGATTCCATCACGACACCAACAAAGATACGTTCCAATTTCATCCTTACCACTCTCTTCCTCTCTCTCACTCTTTGCCTTTGCCACAGATACTAAAACCTACATACTTTGTATATTCTTAAAAGTCGCAAAGGCATCATCAATACAATTTAACGTTGCTTAGCGTAAACACTTTGGCCGGGAAGTTTTTGAAAAAAAAAATATATATATGTATATATATATAAAAACTTCGAAACAAGACGAGAAACGAGCGAAAGCTAACAAGAGGAGATGACGATGAACGAGTATGAGAAAGTCCTAAAACTTTATGCTTTTCATCATTTAAAGTTTTCTTCTTATGGCAACAGAAGTATTAGTAGATATGGGTGTGGGGAATGGTTCTTCCCAACAACAACCAAAAAAAAAATAAGTACTGAAAAATCTTAGTCAAGGGAATATCTGCCATGCTGTCGATTTTGAGTCACTTTTTTAGTCCTGATAAAAACCAGATGGCATGCAAATTCAATTGGGAAGAAACAAATTTTAAATTCGAATATAAAAGGATTTTTTTTTGAAAAAAAAAAAACATAAAAAATAAAAAGAATAATGCTTGTTCCAGGACCATTTTATACTTTTAGTTTTAAAAAAAAGTTACCTATATGGAGAGTGATTCAAAAAATTTCTTTAATTTTCTTAGCAGAAAATAATTTTTATTTAAGAAAGTTCAATTTATAAAAAAGAAAAAAATTTAAATGGCGCCCAACAAGAGAATGACAAAATCAATATATAGGAAAAAGTTATAACTTAATGAATTTCAATTCATTAAAACAAGATTTAAAATCAATATATACAAAGAGCCTTGACTTAACAAAGTTTAATTTTTTAATAAAACTGTTTAAATGGCGCCCAACAGGAGAATTACAAAATCAATAATATACAAAATCAAGCTTAAAAAATTTATTTTTATTTCATTGGGTCATCATAATGAAATAAAGCTTCAAAAAACTAATTAGTCATCTTAAATTTATACAAAAAGAGACACATTTTTGGGTTTTGTTCCATTTATGGGTCATAATTGGCTGGAGCCTTATTTTGGAGAAACCAAGCATTTGTTTGTCTTAAAACGTCTGACCAATGATAACTGCTCGTTGCCAGGGTTTTATAAAAGAAGATAGTTATGCTAGTTATCAATTTATCACGTCTGCGACTGAGATAGACTTTATAGTTAATGAAAGAAGATAAAGAAGTACTTTAATAAAGAATAAGGGACTCATGACTCTACCCTGAGGTACACCGATTTGAAATGGAAATCCTTTTGTAGCTTCTGCTGAGCATCTGAATCTAACGTTAGGCTATAGGCTACCACGTTTAAGTCTAGTGATCTCTTGGTGGTCAATGGTTGTAAAATATAAAAATAAACAAAAACACAGTATGCAAAACTCGATCCATATGACGATGATTTTCCATTTTAAAGTTAGGTTCTTAATTTTTTTTTAACCCGCTTAACCGCAACAAACCTGTACTGGTTCCAAAATAATTTTTAATTTTCCAGTCAAATAATTGAATTGAACTTGACTGACTCAACTGGAAATATTTTTATTTTATTTCATAAATAAATAAACAAAATAGTAACAGAAAAAAAATTCTTAAAAAAATATAAAAACAATTTAAATCCCTCTTTTTGGATGCATTTAGTCCATACAACATCCTTACACTTATAGAAAAGGAACAAATGGATGTGTTTGCATGTGCATCAAGGATAAATATGTTGCAAACCTATAGACTCCCTACAAAAGTTATTTAGTGCAACTAAAATGAAAAAAAAAAAATAAAAAAAAAAGAAGTTGAAAAAAAAACGGTAACACGAACATTAAAAATGGCATCATAGAGAGGAGCTAAAGCATTGGCTAACAACATGTTGCCAACTTTATCTACATACTACACGAAATGTTATACCTGTTGCAAAAATACAGTTGCAAGCATGCGAATTCATTTTCTGCTCATCCTTCATCCCATTCATGGAAAGTCTATATAGAGACCCACAACTGTTATTCCATAAGCTATAGCACTGAACGAAGCTCATGATACTAAACTCTATATTGGTAGGTATAAGCTATAGGTATGGGTAATGGGTATGTAGAGTTCTTGCTCTGACATAACCATGGAGATGGATGTGCGCGCATTCAAAATGAGTTCTAAAGCCTCCCCATTCCCTTCTCTGATGTCCATGGTCGATGATGATGTTGATGGTGGTGGTGGTATAGTGGTGTTATACTCGTCGTTCTCGACAACGTTAGATCCATAGATCTCTATGCATTGTTGCTCTTTGGGAGTATGAGAGAACAGAGCGAATAACAAAAAAAAAAATATACTAGGAAAAAGGACGAACTTTATAATGCATAGATAGTTCTAGTTGTTGTATTATATAGCTCTCAACTCCTCCTACAACTTGTGTGATAAAATTCACTACGATAGTAGGTAGGTATACAAATACAAAAAAAAAAACAACAACAACATTGCATTGGGACATGCGTTCTTTTTTGCAATAACAACAATAAAAAAAAAACCGACGAATAAAAAAAAGCTGTAAGGATGCAATTCATCATCATGCTTGCCGGTAAGGATAATGAAACAAAAGGAATTCTTGTTTTTTTTTTTTATTCAATGGATTACTTAAAAAAACTCATATAACTTTTTCTATATAGCAACTATATAGTACCTACTTACACGTTACTATAGAAAAAAAAAAACAGGATTGGTGCATCGACCTCATTGCGAATATTATGTCCACCGGGATTTAAAGTTACCTTTACAAGTCGAACAGGTATATGTATTTTATAGAAGAAAATAGAATAGAATAGAAGAGATAAGAGGAAGAGCGTCAGGGGAATAATATAGATTAAAAAAAAGAAAGAAAATGAAACTAACACACAAAATCGATGATTTAAAACTGCATACTCCAACAACGTGTTTTTGTTTGATTGTCTAGTTTCCAGTCTGTCTAGGGCACTAGATCTTTATATGTATTATCATCACAATTGTTATTTCAAAGTTGGTTAAAGTTCATCAACTTTTGAAATGTTTTTGTTGAGAAATTAAAGGTCACATTTTTGTTTTATTTTTTATAAAGAATTCTTTAAGTTTAAGGGTTTGTTTTGAAATATATAAATTCATACGTAAAATCTTAGGTTGGCATAAAGTTATAAGTCAACGACCAAATGTACCTATGAGGTATTATATATAACCCACTCACAAAGGTCAAAAGATTATTGTGAAATTTTTAACATTGAGCTTATAACCCGGATACGAAATTGTTATTTTCCAAACAGATCCTATTTTTTAACTTATTTTGAGAAGATCTAACTGATTTTTTTGCCAGGAAAAATATATCACGAAAGGATTCTGATTAAAGCTTTGTTTCTTTTCCAAAGATATTTTAAGATTTTAAATTTTTTTGTCACGATTATAAATTAATTATTAATTATTAAATATAAAAATTAAATATTATTATAAACTCAGCGACATAATAAAAATACATGCCGACTCGACCGAATGTAGACTGGTTATTATCTTTTATGAACACAAATGTTGTCATGCTTCTACTCTAATATTACTTTTAATTTATAATTATACAGGGTCATTCATTTCGTGGTTTCAAGTTGGTAGCGCTGGCATTTGACACCTGTCAAACTCAGCTTCCACCTGAAATGTCATGATATTAGTTAAATGTTTGCATTTACGATAATGGATCGCTTATCAATCAAACAACGCTTTAAAATTATTAAACTTACTGCAAAAGGGTTGATTCAAACGTAGCCACTTTTCGAGCATTACGCGATGATTATGGTCGTCATAATCGACTGATAACGCAAGCAATCGGTAAAATTGTGAAGAAATTTGAAGAGAGTGGAAACGTTACTGATGTCGTAAGGCCAGTGCAGCATCGCAATGCACGCTCACCTCACTTTGTCGTATTTTGCATTTTCGCGAATAATCCCCCGAACTCTAGACGCATTAAAACCAACATTATGGCCAAGATAGCGCCCGAAATGTGCGAAAAAGTGATTAAAAGCTACTGCGAATCTACCCGAGGCGACCATTTGAATGATATTAATTAATGGCAAAGTCCAAACTTTATAATGAAATAAAATTTTCATCAAAAATGTATCGCTGTGTGTGTTTTATTTAGCTTTATTTTCGAAACCGAAAAATGAATGACCCTTTTTGAATGCAAATTTTTCAGGACTGCAGAATTTTTTACAAATTCCAACTCGCAGCCTATATAATTCTCTGGTGTTAGGTAGAAAGGGGTAAATCTGCAAATAATTCCTTTTTCGAAAAAATAGTGATGCAAAATTATTTGACCAAAAAAGTAGTAGTAATAATAAGTAATAATAATTTTCTGATGACTTCTTTCCTTAGGATAATTTTCTGACTTAACTCCTTTCTACCTGGCATCAGAGAATTGCGGAGCCAAATAGAGAACACCTCTATATTTATTATCAATTTACATTTCAAGTGACTTACACTTCCATTTCTAAATGACAGTCATTTTGGTGATATACAGGGTGATTCGGATAAGATTCTTATACAAAAAGCTAAATCGTGCAGGTTGGATTGAGGGAAGAAAAAAATCGTATAGTAGGTGGGTCTATTTGCCCACATTTTAGCTCTAAAAAACTGACTTAAATAAAAAAAAAGGAACATAAAAAATAGTAAAAGACGACGGCAACACTTATAATATAATTCTTCATCCTTTTTTCAAACCAGAAATCTATTCTATCATTTTATTTTTAAATCAAGTTAATTAAAAAAAAATTATTTTTCAAAATTAAAAATTAATTTTACGTCATTAAATATTATTTTTGTTTGTCAAACATTATGCTTAAGTGTGTTTAATTTTTGATAAAATTGAAAATAAGTAAATCTATTTAAGTATACTAATAGACCGGGAGACGGCAATCCAAAATTCCCAGTCATCGATATAAAGAAAATTTTAATTATGTAGCGTTAGATAATCATTAGGGGATATATAGAAACGCTTGCTCGTCCACCCGATATCTTGGCCAGACCGGCTGGCCGACCAAAAAAGAAGGATTGAAGTTAAATAGTAAAATTAAGGGAAATTTTGAGTTTTGCAATTATGTTTTCTTAATCAATTAATTAAAAACTACTTGATATAATATGTATGTATAAAAGGAAAATGTAAGAATGAATTTCTGGCTTATTTTAATGGTAAGTGTTGCCTTTGTTTTTAGATATTTGTTTGTTTTTAACGTTTTTTTTTTATTTCGGCCCAAACTTCCTATCTACCTGCTCGAATTTTGTTACGACTCTTATCTGAATTACCCTCTATAACCACAGAAATTTAATATGCAGAAGCATTTCTCCTATAGAAAAAATTTCATAATCAAAAAAAAAAAAAAAACATTTAAGGTTTTTAGGCTAAGTTAGGTTTATTATATACTTAAACCAAAGGTTGGCCCATTGTGATACCACAGGAACCTAAGAAGCTATATCTTCGTCAAATTCGTTAAATCATTTAGAGATTCTTACGAAGCGTGCGAGACTACTAATGTCATGATTTGTCAGATCATTAGGATCATTGTACTGGAATTCTTCTAGGTGGAACCTATACGTGTTTGAGATAGCCGTTGTTGCAACTACGATTTTTAATCATTTAAGTTTGTGCAAAAACGAAAAATAATTATTTGATTCATTTTAACCTGCAATAGTCGTGTCACCAGAAAAATGTGTGTCGTTCACATTCAAGTGTTCTAGTGTTTTTAAGTCTTGCGATCAAGATCCCAATTGCGTTATTAAGCCTATGTATTCATTCCTATATTTCTCATTTTCCATTAAAACTTGTATGTTAAATTTTTAAATATTTATATACAGGCAGTCGTATTTATTAGATTTTTGTCTACTTAGACACTGTCTAACTATTTTCAAATTGGTGGAAATATTCTTTTTTTAATAAAAATAAATATCACATTATTCACGGTTAAGACAATCTATTCTTGTGTCTAAGTTAGGCAGCTATAAGAGAACAATAAACAAGATTTTTGAAAACATTTTCCAAAGTTGGACAGTTGTTTAAAGTTGGACAACGTTTATAAATAAGACCAAGGGTGTCCCGAAATCACCGCCTCAGAAGAAAACCATGAGTTCCAAGTCGAAAAACCTAAAAGGTAATTTTCTCGTTTTAGCTTCGTTTTCGACTTATAACGGTTTTTATGATTTTTATTCTTTTTTCATTTAAACAAAAACAGTTAGAAATTGAGTTGAGAAAAGTTTTCGAACAACTAAAATATTTTCTGAAATTTATAAAAACGAAGGAAAGTGATGTACAAATTTGTGTTTGAAAAATGTGTATATTGCAGATATCTACTTCAAAAGACTTCTAGTAAAATTTAAAAAAAAATATCAAAAACTTATTCTATTTCAGTGGCAGATTTATTTATAGCTTTCTTCCTGCTGTCAATTCCTAATCTATTTATCAAATCAATCTGACTCTATCGTGATTAGGGTAACTTTAACTTTATTCTTCTTATAAATTTCAATAAATTTAACTAAAACTCAATCTACATATAGATTTTATGGTTTTCTTTCCCATAAAAAAAATTAATCTAAAACAAACTGTTAAATCAAATGTCAATATATTGCCTGTGCAAGTAAACTATCCAATCGGCCATAAAAAGAAATATTGAAGTTGATTTAAAAGGTTTCGATTATGAAATATTTTTCTGACAATTTCCCTCTTTAGTTTTTCCATATATCTATATAAAAATAAATTTAAGAAACTTCCTTATGTACACTAAACGAACTTATGTATGTAAATGTTTAATCAATCATCAGCTTACTGGCGAAAGCTTCAACTACCATTTAAATGGAAAAACAAATAGTTATAGGTAAGGTAGGCACCTTAATCCATCAAAATCACAAACTATAAACATCCGGATATATTTGTTCACCATTGACCCAAATCGATTTCGCTTTTCTGATTTTACAAAACAATAACGGCCTTCCGTTTGGATTCAAAGAGCCACTTATAATCGCGATTCCTGCCATAATTAAGTAGTTTAATCAAACAAAATGTACAAACTACATGAGCGTTTTCTGTTTTATTTTTTCTTCCAGTCACCTCCGCCACCGACCGCTATGCTAATGACATTAAATCCAAACGATTTACTTAAGAATCAAAATGCCTGACAGAACTTAATACCGCAACTATAAAAGTCAAGTTCCACTCTATCCTGTTTCTTCGGAAAGGACGAATGCAAAAAAAAAAAAAATGCTTCCAAGCGTAACAGTAACACCTTATCTAAGTGGGGAACGAAAGCAAAAAAAAAAAAATAAATATTATTATGTCGTGCTTATTATTACTTAACACTTGTAGATTTAATTCTTACACCTTGTTCCGTGCCGCTTCGGCAATCATAAGCGTGTAAGTATAATAATGAAATTTTGGAGAAAAATATTCCTTCTTGTATAACTTCTTTTCATATACCTACATATATTACACCGCGAATCCTTTAGGTGACTACAATAAGGACATTATTTTTCTAATTTTCTGCCTATGTTCCGCGTGACTCACGCACGCATTTCCCATGATGGAGCTGGAGCTGAGCTGAGGACTGCTTTCCCCAGTCCTTCTTAAATTTAGTGCCAATAACGCACACGACAAAGAGACCTCAGCGTCAGCACCATATTAGCATAACGTCACCCTTAGCGCCAATTTGAATGATACCTAATACCCGAAGTCAATTTGCTTACCCTTCAATGTGGTGTAAAACTACAAACGGGACACTGTGTATAACGTTATTGCACCGCAAATACTTCGCGGTCGGTAAAAGGTAGAGCAGAATATTATCGTCATGCTTTTCGAACACTACTCGCGCTGCCATCATCTATACCAAGCTTTACATGTATACGAGTATAGTTTGAAATTGGATCGACAACATGACGTAGGCTATAAATGGCGCCCAACGATTTAAACCATATAGAGGTACCTTCAGTATAATTCAGTTGTCGTTGTTATATTGTGACGGCTGTGATTTGAGTTGTAATGCCGTGTCATGATAAATGAAGCAATACAGTTTGTTGTTTTTTTCATATATATGCGCCAGAGTACTTACCTAGTTTTGTATGTAAGTATATGAGGCAAAAGGGTAGCTTTTGCAATTCATGCATAAATAAATCGGCAATAATCGTATTTATTAAGAAAAGTACATGCACCATGTATAATATCTACTCGTTTATACAGTTATACCGGAAATTCCATGCCATTCGAAGGAGACATTTATTTTAATTGCGGCCAACACACCTCAGGCGGCAAATTCATCAAATCCCGATGGAGAAATGGAGAGAAAGACGACGAGGTTGGTTTGGTGCCAGGGCTGCTTGAGTTTGAATGTTAAAAAGGGTTTGCTATTCCTTTTCATTTTAATTTTTTTTTTTTTTTGTAATTTTTATTTTTATTTTCGGGAGGATGGGAAAAAAATATTTTTTATTTTATTTTTTTTAAAAGCTTAAATAGCCTGAGGGATACGTTATTGCTTGTGTTATTATTTTATGCAAATTGGACCTCAAGGCTAAAAAGTGTGGTTGGAAAGTCATTGACTCGCGTGGGTTTAGAGGGATGAGTATACATATATGTAGGTATATCAGTATATGTACATATATAAAAAGGAATGGGGGCCTCTTTAATTTGGGGTTTTTTGTTAGCCATAAAGTTTATTTATTTTATTTGGTTTGACATAATATAAGGAAGTTAATTGAAGACTAATATTTTAAGAACTTTGCTTTCTGAAAAATAAAATCTCTCAAGATCGAAAAAATTGTTAAACTAAAAAATTTTGAATGCATGCGATAGTACAAAATCCAAAAGAAAAACAATTTTCCAAAATAATCAAAATACAGTGTATAATATCTCATAGTGCGGACACTGATGGTTCCTTGATAATTGATTAACTGAGATTTAAATAATGATTTAAGACTGAAATTGCCCAAGATCTCACTATTTTTCTGAAAATAAGTTTCAAAGTTAAACCAAGAAATTAGGGTTTAGTAGGCTGAAATTCCAATACCTCGGTCAACACCGTCCAATGCACTAACCATTACACGAAGGGGTGAACTACTCTTTGACTATTTATAATTTTAAAAAATGTATGTTTTTTATTTTGTTTTTTTTTTGCATGAATTGCATCTGTTTTAAACATATTTTTTAAGATTTTGTTTATCAAGCAAATCGTTTTAGCTCTCTACTTAGCTAAAAAGTATTTAATTTTCTGTTTTTATAGTGACCTGTTGCTTATATCTAATTTATTTGTTTAATACCTCAAATTCGAGGTTAGATTCTCCAATTTTCCAATCTTTAACCCTGTCAAATTTTTTTAACATTATTATAAAATCTGTTTATAAAAAAAGAACATAATAATAACAATTTTAATATACATTGTATTTGTTTACCAAATTATAGAGATTTCTTTGGAAAATAAAAAATTGTCTTAAAAAGATCATTGGAATAAAAATGTATTACAAAAAGCTTTTTATAATACAGATTCTATATATTTATGAAATAAATCAGCCAAGAAGAAAAATTTAATTTGATTAAATTGTTAAAATGATAAAAAGTTAATAATTTAAAAAGAACAAACAAATTTAAAATCTGTTATTCTGGTGTAAAAAAAATTATTTATTTAAAAGTAAAGGTTTTCACGGTTTTACTTAATTTTTAAAGTAATATATACCTGCGTCCTGCAACTAATAATTTATTCTATGTCATAGTAATACGCCTTAAAAATCCCCAAAAACGATAGTGTGTATAGAAAATTTTAAATATTTATATTAATATCTATAGCTAACTGATTTAATAATACTACCCTTGAGGAAGCCGGGAAAATTCGACGAAACTAAGTGTAAAAGTATGAAATATTGCTCGTTTTATTTGCATAAATAATTAAAATAGCTAACCAACAGAAAACATAAAAATAAGTATTTATTTAATATTATTGCATGTTAGTATTAAAAAAAAATATATTCTTTTGAATAATGAATTTAATATTGGTTAAAGAGGTTCGATGATTTTTTTTTTACTTATGTTTTAATATAAGAAAAATATAAATGCCAACAAATTTAAATTTGTTACCAAGTAATTTAAAAAAAGAAATTTTTTTTAGATATGAATGTTTTTGTTTTTATAAAATTATCGATCCAATGAATTTAGGATCAAATCATGTATTTTATTTTCAATCTATAATCAAATTTTTGTGATTTATCAAAATTAGTTTAAATAAAGGGAAAAGAAAACATTCTTACAGAACCTAGAAAAAGACTACGATTAGGTTTTATATATGAAATCGAAACATTTACTATAAATTTTAAGTATGCCACTATCGTTAAGTGATTTGAATGCTTAAATAATATCACACACACACACATAAAACAATCTTATTCTGTTATTTGTTCGCTGGAATGGTTTTTTTATTCAGCTATATATGTACATACATCCGTCGAGCGAGAATACTTTATAATATGATTGTTCCAAAATCTAATAAAACACTCATAAACTGCAATCAACATAAAATTTTAGAAAACAGATGCTCATCGCGAGAATTTTCAAAAATAAATTAGCTTTGCATTTTGAAGATAGAAAATTTAAAAATAATTTGAAGAAAATTAAATTAAACATTCACGTGAATTGAAATTTTCGATGGAATGGAATAAACAAAATTTTAAACCACAAAACAATTATTTTTTTATAATTTTTAAACACTTAATTAATGAATTTGTCATTTTATTCATTTTTATAGATGATTCATTAAAGTTATGTTTTTTTTTCTGCTACTCTTTTATTTATTTTTGTATACTTGATGCTTAAAACAAATAAATGAGAAGACCTCGCAGAGGTCGACTAGTCTGGATAACTGGAAGCAGCGTAATTGAAAGCTGGTCGGGAGTCAAATAAGTAAGAATAAGTATAAGTTAACAAAACAAAAACATATCAAACACTCAGGACGGTTTGTTGAAACAAAACTTTAATAATATATTTAAGTTCAGCATAAGAAATTATATGTGACAGCTTACGCCGAGGAAAAATATAGAACATAAGCATTTAATATTTATGTTTCGTTTCAGCAAATGGGCCTTAGTATGAGAAATATATGATTTGCTTTTAGTTTACGTATAAATTAAAAAATTAGTTTCAATTAATAACTTAAACAAAATTAACACATCTTGAAAGATAAGGTAATTTTTGATATTTTAAAAATTATTTGAAAACAGTCTTTAAAAATTAAAACCTGTATATAGCAACTCAGCTTAGTTTTTTTTGTACGCAAACAATATCAAATTGTTATTTTTTTTTATAAACAAAAAATAACCAAAGTATTTTTAATCGCTTTTTTGTAATTGTTTACATGCGTTAACGATGTGTGGCAACACGCTCTCTCCAAAAAAATGCTATTATGATAGGAAAAACTAAAATTCCCAAAAAAAAAACATTTTAATTAAAAATTTCTTTCAAATATCAAACAATAGAAAACAAAAATATTCAATAAAACTTAAAAATAGGTGTGTTCCTTTACTCTAAAACTCTGTGCATTTGTGTGAATTTCTACGTCATTTAATTTTGTTTATATGAACTCTGACAGACTTTGGTGTGAATTTAAGTCTACAGGTTGTGTGTATAGTTATGAAAAGTTAAAAAAAAATATAAAATTATCAAACTAAAATAAATAAAAAATGTGTTTTGTTATAAATAAAACATATTTTTGGAATTCAAATTATCCATAATCGGACTGTTGGCAATTAAATAAGTTCACAAACAATTGTGTTTTCCTACTAAAAAAGTTTTAAAAAAATTTAATTTTTTAAATAATTTCATTGGTTTCATTTTGATAGTTTCGTTCTATATTTTTTAATCTTTTGAAAAATAGTGTTTATGTATAGAAAAAACCTTATGAAAAATATTTAAATATTAAACAACATATTCGTAATCAATTTTAAATTAATTAATCATGTTATTTTAATATTTATACGAAGAACAGGAATCAAAACAATAGAAATTGTATTTTTGTTGGTACAATTTCCTAATGTTTTAAACACAAAATTTTTAGATAAAGTAAATATTGAATACCATTAGCATTATACTTAAAGCTATTGATTATATAAATCTAATATAAGTGAACATGTTTAAGGTTCTTATTGATAATGCCAGTTATTGCCAATTTTTATTTATATTTGTAGTTTAAATTCAGTAAAAACACTTTATGATTGTGATGATTTAAATTTAAATGTTCTTGACAAGTTTTGCCTGATGATGAGCATAATCATGCTCGAAACGTCGCTTAATAACTAACATCTTTCATTTGACCTAAAGCCCACTAAACTAAATTATATTGTTAAATACAAAGTTCACTAAAATAATCATTTATTGACGATTTAGTGCGATGTCAGGCCAATTTTAGTATAATAAATATGCTTTAACATCGTACTTAATCGTTTAAAATTTTGCGCCATTAATTTAAGTGTTTTCAATGCAAAAACTGATAACTATAATTCTTTGGATATTTTTTATATACTCGTAGTTATATTTTTGAGAGTACAAATTTGACACGAATTCGGTACAAATTTGACAATAGATTTTTTAACTAAAATTTCTATGAGTTAGAAACTTGAAATTCAAAAATTATTTTATAGTTTTTATTCTGTTTAAAAAACATGGCGCATGTATTTCTTAACATGTATTCTATTTTGATAATTATTTTTCTGTTTAAATGTGATTTTAAAGAAAGACTTTAAACTTTACCTAATGTCTATATGCATATCGCTTGACAATTTCCAAACATATTTCTTTTTAAACTAAAAAAATTCATGTTTTTTTGTGTGAAGCTTAAATATGTCTACTCTTTTCTCATATAAGTGCTGGTATAGGTACTTGTTTTATAATGTTTGTTACATTTTAAGCGCCATTTCACAGTTTTGTCATTCTTTTAAAAAGACATTTCTAAAATATTTTATTTTAAATCCTTTATAATATTGAGCTACTTAAAGTAACAATGGTAAGAAGTCTTTTATTTTCGATTAAAATTCAATTTTGTTAGCAATTTGAAAATATAAACAAAAATTAAAGAGTTAGAGTTACATAGATTCTGATTTCATTAATCCAGAAAATATTTTTTAGCGCAGTGTCACAAGTCCGAAAGCCAAAAATTCATTAATCGGTCTATAAATCTATTAATAAATAGCTAAAATTTTTGCCTGTGGATTTATCACTTGGTGACAAAATATATTTAAATTCAACTTAAATGCTCATGTTCTGCTTATTTAAATTCAACTTAAATGCTTATGTTCTGCTTAAACTTCCACAAAAATATCTTCGTATCTTGAACTTAAATAATTAAGTTTCGCTTTAATAAATATGGGGCTAACAATAACACAGTTCGACTTATATAACTAAGAGACGGAACTACTACTTCACAAGAGAAAATATTAAAGTTAAAAGGAGATAAAGAAAATAAAAATTTAAGAAGGGGTACCCATAAAACTTATTCGAAAAAAATGCAGTCTTTTTAATACAAATTGGTAGCGCATTACATTTAAATAAATTGAATAGAGAAAAAACAATCATTTGTATACGTTAGAAAGTTATAGGGCGATTGAATTAGCATTCATGCCCTATATGCGAAGATGAAATGTCATCCAGTTCACATAGATTTTGGAACTGATGTTTGCTATTTCATCAAGGATTCGATACTCGTATTTTTTTTTTTTTTTTTCAAACGTCGAGTTGAGGAAAAGTTAAGATATAGTAGATGCTATATCGTATCTATTTACAACAAAATGATATCAACATTGAGTCTTCTCTAACTCATAGAGTCAGAATGCGTGAATATATATAACCAAGAAAGACCTAAAGAAGCCCACTCAATATTCAATATTATTATTTATTTGAAAAGGTCACGAAAAATGATGAATATTATAACATATAGGTAGGTATTTTTGAAAACTTGTTTCCAAAACTTTTTCTTTAAAAAAGAAACTAAAACTAAAGTATATTATTCTAACATTTCTATTTAACTAAAATTAAATTTTAATGAAATAATAATTATGTGTAATTAAATTTTGACTTTCTAAATTAATTTTTATTTTAATAATTTTGAGCGTATATTTTTATGTTTTTTTCATAACCTCTATAACCTTATTCGTTAAGTAAAAATATGTAAATAAAATATTTAAATATTAAACAACATGATCGTAATAAATTACGAAATTAATTTAAAATTTAATCATGTTTATTTTATTATATATACGAAGAACAAGAATCAAAAGAATAGAAAACGTATTTCTGTTTTTTTAATGGACTAAATTATATAAAATTATTTTTTTTTGATTTAGTTATATGTAAATTTAAAAAAAACATAATTTTCAAATAAATATTTCTAAGATGAAGATGAGAAAATTATTTGTCGAAAAAGTTCCTTAAAATTTTTGTTATGAGAGTGAGAAGTTTTATATTTGATTAAATATGACTAAATAGAACAAAATAAATTTAAATAAAAATATTAGCTATTTACTGAAATAATATTTTTTTTATTTTTATATCTAAAGTGTTCAAAAATGATTTAAAAGTTTTTAGAATTTAGATTTCGAAAAATTATTTTGAATTAAAGAATGAATTTAAAATGAGAAAAAAAATGTGTTTCACTTGAATAAAAAATTCACATAAATTCTTGATACGGAATTAATTTCATGATGATACTGCTTAAAAAATATAGGTCAAGGGTTTTCTCTAAAGTAGGTCACATAAACATAATTCTGAGAAATATTTTTTTTTTATTTGAATTTCGTTTCCGAAAGTGACTGAAAAATAGTTTGTTGTTTTATTAATAAAAAGTGACTAAATTCAAAATAAATACTTTTTTATTCATAAAATATTCATATCAATGAAAAATTATTTTTTTTTTGTAACGCTACGATTATTAATGTAGATAAATATTGTTGCATTTTAGAATAAAATTTAATTTATTTATCTTGATAGAAATAAATTGAAAACTAAAGTAAATCTTGTTTAACACTAATTATTTAAAAAAATCAGAATTTTTTGAAAGAATTGACTCGATTTTTTTTATTTTAAATACAAAAATAGATTAAAAGATATTTATTAAAAAACACAAAAATCTTTAGTTCAGCCTTATATAATGGCTTTTGTATTTAACATTAATTGAGATCTTAAATATTCTTATGCAGAAAATATAAAGATAATATGAAGGCTTAATATTTTCTATTTTAATAATGAAAGAAACTACAAAATTATCTACTTAATCATTGATGTTTTTTACAAATTAAAAATAATTTACTCAGTTTTTTTAATAAATCATTATCTAACTATTTATTTTTATTTTTTATTCGGATTAAGAATTAAAAAAAAATTGTTTTGTTTTTGAAATAAAAATGACTTATACATAATACAAAAAATTGATGCCTACTAAAAGAGGATGAGTTTTGTTTAAAAACTAATTTTAATTAAATTTAATAACAGTTAAAAAAAACTAACTTTACGAATAGTAGGTACTTTGAAAGACCTCCATAATGTGGATTCTTTGTTTTCAAGACCAAATAATGATTTCCTATCTACAAATTAAATATATGAAATTTATATAAACATTTGTTTATTTAATTATTACTCCATATGCTTTAAAATATAAAATTTTTGTCTGCTGCAAATGGTGATTTTTTTGTGTTTCGCAAAATATGAAACTTGACTTAGATATAAATTAAAGTTTTATTGAATGTGGAATTAAATATAGCATGAAATGTATAATTTAAGGCTTCACTGCTTATTTGTGTTTTATAAAAATGTTTTATTTTCTGTTGGTTTGAATATTTCATTGAAAATCTTATCTCCCGCATATATAAGCTTATTTTCTGCTAAGCTCATGATAACATACGCTCGAACATTCGCCCTAAACACACACATAATCCTCTTAACCGACTAAGGAAAGTTGCGCCTATATAAGAACCAAGCAACAACAAAACGAATACGTATGAAAAAAAAAAAACAAAAATAAAGAAAAAAAAATCCCTAATATGTGCTATCGATCTGTGCTTGCTATCGTATCTAACAGAATCAAATTCTTTCATGTTTTTTTTTTTCATTTTATTTTACAAACACGATAAGCTTTCCAAACAACCTGACACAAAATTTGTACCCTCCTCGTAAAATAAAAAAAAGGAAGATGAAGTAAAAATAAAAAAAAAACAAATCCTCTTACCAAACAAAAAAAAAAAAGATAAAAAAACGACAAATTTTTCCTCACACACATACCATAATAAAAAATAAAAGAAAAAAAAAAAACAAAACTCTCAAACAAGATGACTTTGCCAAAAATGATTAATTGCTAAAAGTACGAAGATACTGCGTATCTATCAGGTTGGTTGGTGTACCTACTATACTCTCTGAGATATATATTTACCCTACCTATCTATATCTACTATAGAAAGATACGTATATAAAATATATATTTTTTTATAAGTATTCATTTTGTATGTACTCACAGTAACTTGTTGAGCAAACTCAACCTTCGGTTGGCCGACAAATTCAATAATATGAACCATATGGAATGATTTTTCTTTAACTTTTGTTTATAATAAGAAAAAGATATTCAAATCGAATTCAATAATTCGATTAAAAATACGAGACAACGATGACGACGAAGAAAAAAAAAAACAGACCAGAAAGATTCTGTTTTTTTGTTAAGTATTATTATTTTTTATTTTTTTTTTTTTTTTTAATATGAATATCTTTGAGATACAACGGAGATGAGAAATATCTACCGTATGGTATTTTCACAATTATCACTTTTTCTTCCAAACACCGAAAAGATACTTTTGTATCTTTTACTTATATTCCTTCTATCACAATTGATCACTACTTGATTTCTTATACACTTTCCATGGGAATTGCAAGCAAATTTTTCGTTATTTATAAATTAATATTTTTTTTTATTATTTATTTATCTTTAATGTGCATCACTTGTAGAACCACTTGATGCACTTTTACACAAAACAACAAAAAAAATCCACTTTATCTGTGATGTTTTGAGGTTTCTATCACGAATATTATTTAAGTATTTATATTTTTTTTGTTTTAATTAATTAATTTATTTATTTTTAACAAATATTTTTGTATATGTCCGCGAGATCAAACGTTCAAAAATTTCTTAAGTCAATAATATAATATTATTTCGAAGGTTCCAATATCGAGATCTATATAGGGTCCGTTAATAATTTAATTAGGATTGAGATATTAGATATTTTGTAACAAAAAACAAATACCAAATCGGAAACAAAAAAACAATAAAGCCAAAATAACGATAAGTTAAGATATTTTTTGTTTGAAGGATGCAAATTGATTGACGGATAAGATAACTTTTTTTTGTATAGGTATAGTTTTAGATATAATATATAGCAAAGATACGAACGAGAGTGTATTTAAATATATTTTTATATTTAAAGTTATTTTATTTTTTATACTTTTTTTTTTAAATATCGAAATGTCGAAATATTTATTTTCTGACTTAACTACACAAAACTCAATATCATACTAAAAGGACGGACGAACAACGAATCATATCCGAATATTCAATAAGATACTAGGATACCCAGTAGGAAAAGCTGTTGTATGGTGGAGCTCTATACTGCGCGTGGTGTGTTTTTTTTTTTTGGTCGTATAATTTGAGTGTATGGGTGTATTGTTGTTGTTGATATTTGTTGTTTTTTTTTCCTTTCTTTGCTTAAGTTTCAAGAGGAAAACGTGGAAATTGCCAAAGCAATACAGTCATAGATACATCGCATCATCATCGTCGTCGCGTCCATATGAAGCGAGGGAAAACTTTCAATTCAACATATACATTGGTGTATGTGAGAATTTTCTCCAGTTTTCGTGGGTGTTGTTGAATGTGTGCCGTTCGACACCAACCACCCCCTGAAAATTGTGGTGGATTTGGTCATGATTGGGGAGCAGCAGCAAATGCACAGATATACACACCACTGCACAGTGTGAGCATTTGGAAAATTTGTTTCCCTTACGCAAGTCTAATGTGGAGCAGAAGCAATGGCAACAACAAAACAAAAACGACAAGAAGGGGTGGAAATTTATTTTATCAACCCCTGTTTGTGTGTGTGTATTTTCTTTCCATCATCATCATCATCATCCATATGTCTCGGTTTGTCTTGAATTTCTTCGTGTTCTCTATACGCCCACTCTCTATCTCTATGGTGAAGTTAAAAATATTGGAGAAAATTGAAAAAAAGCGAAAATGGGAAAAACAAAAAGAAAATCAAAAAAAAAACAGAATCAGAGAAGAAAATGGGAGAAAAAAAACCAAAGAAAAATACTCATTCCATTGTGATGGCTGCGAAATGGGGGGATAAAATACGCAACAATTTTTTCGAC
The DNA here is from genome assembly GCA_929447395.1 of Epistrophe grossulariae. NCBI lineage: Eukaryota > Metazoa > Arthropoda > Insecta > Diptera > Syrphidae > Epistrophe > Epistrophe grossulariae. Next base: position 10,081,548 of record OV839569.1, on the reverse strand, counting down.
AATTCACATTGAAAACAATGGTCGGTGGTTATATATACAGAGAGGTTTGTAGAGGTGTAAGAGGAATGTGGCTTGAGATATTCGCTAGACATGGAAGTCATAAAATCGTCGGGGAAATTGTTCTCTAAGAAGAAAAACAAAAAAAAACAGTTTTTTCTTGTTTTTTTCTTTTATTTTCTTCTTTCTCTCTGAAAAGGAAAAAGTGTGTCAATTAGAATCCTGATAAGTGACTCTAAAATTAGGAAAACATTCAAATGGGAAGCAAGTGAAATTCCATTTGACAGAGAGTCACTGAAAAAAAGCTTGTTACATGTTTTTTTTTTTTTGATTTTTTGTTCGTTTTGACAGATGCAATGGGTAATAGTGGTTGATGTACACTGTATATGATTTGTTCAGTGTTGTTTTTGATGAATAAAGGTCATGTTTCAATCTTAAGAAATTAATATATCAATTTTAAAAAAAATTATTGGAGGAAATGGTTGGTTTAGGGGTTTGGGTATTAAAATAGAAATATAGGTATTACTGTTATTTGATATTTCAAAAAAATTGGAAAATTGTATGCCATATCTTTATAAAGTAAAGAATCTTTTGGAACCTGAACTTAAAAGTTATTGTATTCAATGGGAATATACAGTGGACTCTATCAGAAATGGACACATACACCAAAAAAAAATTGTCTGTTTATATGAACAAAATAAAATTTAACTAAGAATATTAAAAAATATTTAATTAAATTAGGAAAATAACATACAAAGAGGACATGAAGATAGAAAGTCGCAAAATTGATTTTCCCTCTTTTCTATATTTTATTAATTTTTAAATAAAAATTTTAAATATACCAAAAGTGTCAAATGTATATATGGCTTAATATAAATGAAAATAAATAAATGAATAAATGTTTTTTTACAACATGAGTCTATTTTGTATAAAATATTTTCAGGCAAGTTCTTACACAGTTATGAAAATTCTGATTTAAGCTGGTTCCAGTCAGAAAAATTCATTTGTTTTTTGTAAAAAATTTAGCCCATGAATAATTAAAAAAATTCACCTATCTATGAATTTCTGTCGAAGAAATTTTTTTGCTTAGAAATATCGAATTTTCGTTAAAACTTTTAAGTGTACGTACGAAAAAAAACAAAGATATTCGTGTATAGACATTAACATGAGGTATTAATGGAATTTTCTGCATTTTTGTGAGTTTTGTAAATTTCTGTGCATTCGGGTGTACCCGTACTTTCTTACCTGCACTTTTGTTCGAGAGTCTTTTAGCCAAAGCCTTTAAAATTCCACAAATTAAGAATTACCCAAAAAATTAAATATGGAGTATAAGATATCAACAAACTTTCTAAATTGTGTCATTATAGTCACAAGTCTTAGAAATCTTAAACAGTACATCAAACTTTTTTTATATGAAATTTTATATCCAAAAATTTAAAAATTACAAAGTAGTTTCTCGAAATTTTGATATTTTTAAAATGATTTTTCACTTTATTCTCTGATATATATGCAGTATATGTATGTCTTTCACGTCACGTAATTTAAATCATTTTATTTCGCCAAAAAAATGATGTAACCAAAGTATATTTTATTATCTCTCCAACTATAAAATGAATTAGCCCGCATGGCATAATGCTTATAAGAGGCTAATTACATACCTTTCATTGAAACTCATCATTGAAAATTTAAATTTTAAGTTTTGAGGCACTTAAAAAGCGAAATCAGTGATTATTAATTGATGCCAATATAAAGCTATTGACTTAATTATTAACTTTTGCGAAAAAAAATTTTTCATTTTGGTCCAAGTTAACAATTGAAATGGATTTCATTATTTCAATGATAGTAGTTACCTTACCGTTGATCATTGAAATCTTAGAAGTATAATTTTATGTAAAAGATTGGGCTAAAATGAATTATTTTTTTGACTATAAATAATAATTGAGTCATCAGCTTTTTACTGGCATCAAAATATTCACCGATTCTGCTTTCAAAGTGTCCCAAAATAAGTGTTGCCACATCAGAGATCTAGGGATCGAATCCCAGCATCTTTTAACTTAAAACTGAAATGTTTTTGTCACGGCTACTGCGATTGAATTGACAAATCTTCCCAGAGGAATCTTGCCGAGAAAAAGTGCGTCTCAATCAAATCGTTCGGACTTGGCAGATTATTTTGGGAACCCTTTATTCCTCTCAAATCTCGATTAACAACACGCAGTCAGGAATCGTTAAGGTTAATATGTAATTCACTGGGTCCTGATTATTTACGAACTGTGAAACGCCAAGGTTTTTATTTATTAAAAAAATTTCATTAACAAATCGATGCTTATTTTCAAAAATAAATTAAATTATTTTGTGGAAATTAAACTTAAATGTATTTGTATTTGTATTTGTATTTGCATATATATATACAATAAATTGTAACGAAAATGAAAAAAACTCGAAGCTAAAGGTAAACAATTTTCAGTGGACATATATTTTGTAATTTAAAATTTTTAAACGAAATATAAACTGTCAGTTTTTGTAGGAAAACCTCACATTTAAGAATGATATTTAATAATCATAGTCATACGATTTTCAGAATATACTTTCCTATTTATTGCTTGGTTAAAAATCTAACTAAATATGTTTGTACATACATACAAATCGCCAAATCTATATAGACGGTGCCGAACCTGCTTGTAGGAAAAACAGGAAATTGCCTAGGGCGGCACTTGACAAGGGCGGCAAAATCTGTACAATAATTTCAAAGCGAAAAAAGGGTAACACATTCTTTTACTTCAATAACTATTTCTCTGTACTTTTTTCTTTTTTCGTTGTTGTCCGAAGCGCTGGGTCATTCTTCAAAAACGTGTTGAATAATCTAAGCCAATTACTTTGAAAAATGCATTCGTCAAGCAAAGTAAAAGCGAATACGTGTCTCACAGAAAATTTTTCAGAAATTTAATATTCTTTCATTGAAATTGTAGAAAATTCGAAATTCAAGTTTTAAAGCAACTCTTATTGGTACCTAAAGACGTACCAAAATTCAAGTTTACATTATCAACAGTAATTATGGAATGAGTTTTTATGATGCAAATAAATATTCTTTCAAAATGCTTTAATCAAAATCAAAGAACATTTTAAAATGTTGGGAGCATTTAGATAAATTGCGACAGTACTTTAAAATAAATTGTTCTTAGGAATCTTTATTTGAAACATTATACAAGGACCCTGTAAACATTGCTCCGAAAATGAACAATCAAGTGGATTTCATTGTGTCCGATTCAATGAGCCTTCGTAGTTGCCGTCATCAATTTGAATAATCTCTTGAAACAATCGATCTAAAAATGAAATTTAATTCTGATTTCTTTTTTTACGTAATCGATGTTACGCTATTTTATCTCGATAAGTGCTTATCACAGTATCAATTTCTCAGCAAAAATTTCGGAGTTCAAAAGGATCTATTGAATGCAATCATCATATTTAACCAAACTTCTGCTTTTGTTAGTTTCAAACCCTTGTCAATTTTAAACTATTTAGCTTCACAGTTTTTACTTACATAATTCGTATCCAAATTTACTAAAGGCATTTAGGATAATATTAACGATTCATGTAAGTGTTGCATCAGGTGAAGCTATTTTTCTATTTTTATTTGAGGCGTCAAAATATAAATTTGCCTAGGGCGACAAAATGTCCAGGTTCGGCACCGTACATAATTAATTTCACCTAAAGCAGCTACGTATGTAAAGTCATAACTGTTATTAAAAAAATAATATGAAAGAAAAAATACCTATACAATAAATTGCTAACTGAAAAGAAGACATAACAAATTGTCTACAAAAGCCTCATTCAACCTGCATCAAAACATCAAAATATTTTTCTGATTCATAAACTTAAAGCAACATAATACAGGCTTGAGAATCTTTTATGTCAAACTTCTGTTGAAATAATATTATTATATGTAATTTATAACCTTAGCTTTGGAAGCCATACGAAATGTTAATAATTAGGTAGATACTATACTACTAAGGTCAATGTCTTCAATAATAACTTTCTGGTACCGGTAGTAAGAAGTCATTGAAACTAAAAAATTTTATATGAAAACAACAAGCAGGTTTCAATGAATAACATTTGTGTACCTGTGTATATGACGTATGTACATTGTACAAGAATAAAGTGCTTTTCTCTTTGTCGCTCAGCATGTCTTCCAATCCACTTGCGGAATGGTATTCGATGTAATGCTACTGCAGTGCAATTTGGTAAGGTAAGTGCTTAGTCACTCAAGTACTTATTTCATCTACCAAATCAGTTTATTTTATACGCCATCAGCTGATATTTGTTTTGAAGTTGAAGATTATAAAAATGACAGGTGCAAACTGCAATAATCAGCGCCACCAAGTGTGAAATAGATTACACATTAAATATGTAAGTAGTTCAGTTATGACACAAACCTTTTAATGTTAAAATAACGATAGGGTGAAATTACTTGTATTTTCAATTTTTTGAAATTCTGAAAAAAGTATAAATATTACAGAACATCTATTAACAGTCTAAGGTAGTAGCTCCATAAAAATTTACCAAATCAGATTTCATAAAATCTTGTTTTTACAAAATTCTTTAAAACTCGTTTTTGTAATATGTATATACCTACAATAGGCGTGGAGAAAACTGTATTACCTGTGGGAATTAAATACTTGTTATCGATAGTTTGTATGGAAACTCCATTTTCTGTAATGGTGTCGCTAATCCCCGATGTCATTTTTTTCAACCAGTTTCCTCCGGGGTTGGAAAAAAGACACACACCAAATGTAAAATGAAATATAACACTGGACCGCACGAATTTGCTATCATGGTTCAACGCAATAATTAAGGAAAAAGTATCGGAAGTCTAAGGTATTTGGATCATATAAAGTCCAGTTTAGGAGAAAAATTGAAAAAAGTCAAAACGAAGTTTGCTTAAAAAACATTGGTACATAATTTTATTTTGATCTTTATTTTTTGGAAAACAACAGAATTTATAAAAAAAATTTGTTATTAAATATTACTTGAATCTCTTGAAAGTATCTCTCTAAAAAATATAACAAAATTGGTTCAGCTGTTAACCAGTTAATTATTAGCATTAAAATTATTACAATCAATTCATATTACAAAGAAATCTATTTAGTCTTCTTAGACAAAATTTCATAAAAGTGCGATAAAGAGTCCAAGTTTACCTTAAAAATTGATTTCTTCTTCTTTTTGTTTATAAATAAATACAAATACAGTAGACGCTCGATATAGTGAATCTCGAAATAGAGTGAACTATCCAGTACAGTGAACACACAAAATTTTATACAGACAACTATAAATAGTGAACAAAAGGTATCTCGATACAGTGAAATCACATTTTTTTTTTCAATATTTAACAAGATTATGGCAGCAGCAATTCGTTTACATTAAGATGTATAATATATTCGTTTCGTTTAAGATGTATATATGTAATCACACTGGAAAGCCTTTTTAGTTTCCCTCTCGAAATAGTGAACAGGCCTGGTTTTTATAACTTCACTATATCGAGCATCTACTGTTTGTATTATAATATTGGTTAATCTTAACTCGTAATGCATTAATTTTTAAATGTTTGTTTGAATGGCCAGAATGAAGATTTTAGAAATTTCTTCAGTACAAATGATAACAAGGGATTGCTTTAAAATCCATTATGAATACTGACAAAATATAGATTCAAAATAGCTTTTAACGGCCTTTATAGTCCTACAAAAATTTGACGTTTCATCCCAGCGAAACTAGTCAACTGATGAGTCCAAGTGAGATCGCCGGGACGAAACGCCAAATTTTTGTAGGACTAAAGGCCGTTAAAAGCTATTTTGAATCAATAATTCAATAAGTCCAAATAAAATAGTGCTAAGTCTTCTACTTGGCTGATGTATGTCAGTAGATAAAATATAGAATTTGTATATTATTAAAAAAAAACCTTCTTATACTGACAAAATATGTAGGTATGCCTGATCCCACTGTACTATATCAAATGAACGTCTAACTTTTTTCTTCCTAACCTCTGTCTTTAAATAAATAATAATTAATTTCAGATGTATTTTTGAATTTAACTTTATCATTATGTTGAACGCATTTTACAGAAATAAATAAAATATTTCATTCATTTATTTTTTTTTGTATTTAAAAACTTCTCTAATGAAAGCGAAAATTATGTAGTTGAAAAGCCGCTGTCAAAAAGTCAATTCGTAACACAATAGGCCTAAAAGCAACTTAGACACCAGTTATGTATATGTATATAGTTATGATTGAAAACCATCATTGGAAATTTTAAGTTTTGATGCAATAAAAAAGCGACATCTGTTATTATTTTGATGCAAATATAAAGCATGATTGCTTAATTATTAATTCTTGTCTAAAAAAAATAATTTTGGTCAAACTTTCCATAAAAACTGTTTTTAAAATAATTTAAATGATCATTAAGTGGTTATTTTAAATGAAAGTTATTTTAAGAGGAACGGTCTAATTTTTTTGACAAGAATTAATAATAAAACCACCAGTTTTATGTTGGCATCAAAATAATTATTCTTTTCAAATAATTTATTACAATTTTCAATAAACAATAAAATTAAAAAAATGTTTAATAAAATTGAAAATATTAATTAAAAAAAAAATTAATTTTTTTTTGTAATAGAAATTTCTTTTTTGACCACACAATTTTTTTTTTATTATTAAAATACCAAAAATAACTTTTTAATAGTAAAATTATTTTATTGTAAAAAAGTTATTTTTAGTCTTTTAATAATTAAAACAAAAAAAATATGAAACAAAAATGTTATATAAAAATTTGGTTGAATCTTTTAAGTGTTAAATTCAAAAGCAATTTTATTTAATTAAAAATATGTTTACATAGTTAATTTTGTATATACATATATGTATAGCTTGATTTTAATGAGTTTTGAAATTAGTTTGCTTTTGGCATTCAGACATTAAAAATTACAAAAGAAAGATAATGGGTTTTATATTTGTTTAAGAAAACAAAACAATTTAATGTTTATATATAGCTATTTGTACATGTGAACACACATATTATATACATATATATCTATATATTTAGTTAAAATGTGCATATATAGTTATCATTCTTAGTTTCCATACTTAAGGAAAATTAAAACAATCTGCACCTGGCTATACAACATTTTAATCCGTTAAGGAAAATATTATCTATCGGTCTCAATTTTTTTAGACAAACAAAAATCAGTAAAAAAGTATAAACTATTGCGGATATATAGACTAGCTACGTTTTGGTAAAAAAAATATTTTTCCGAAAAATTGTATTCATTTAAAAATTCTTTGAAATAGTTAGACATCTGGGTTTTTAGTGTCTGATAAAAATAAAAAAAAAAAATTGAATATAATTAAGAAAAAAAGTTCTTCATAGAAAACGTTTTTGAAAAAATTAGCTTTAAAATTTTTTGTTCTTATTTTTTTTTTCAAAAGCTTTGAGTTTGAGCATATTTTTTTTGAAAACTACGTATCAAAACAACTTTGATTAGAAAGAAATTTAAAGAATGAATTTCTGTTTAAAAAAAGTTATAGGATAACATTTAAGTATTGACATTTTTTTATTCAACTTTTTAAAAAATTTATCCTTCCGGCTAAACGAGTGGTAGTAGACCGCCTCCCGTAGATTTTTCTCTTGTCACTGTGGGTTGGATCATCTAAATTCTAAACTAAGTAGCTAAATAATTCCAGCTTATATATAAATATGTTTGTGGCCCATTCAAGTTCGCTTCTTATACCTAAAAATTAAAGTGAAACAAACAAATTTTTAAAACTCTAATATTCTTTTTTACAAAAAATGGTTATTTTTCTTTAGTGAGTTGTTTTAGTCAAATTTAGTTATTTAAAAAAAAACGACATTTCGAATACTAAATTTTGATCGCAAACGACATATTTTCATTGAATCCAAAATTTTCTTCATACAGAATTTTGAATTATGTATATTGTTGTGAAATAATCTCTATGCAAGCTGTGTGTATTCACAAAATCTTTGTTCAACGAATAAAAAATATCTATCCAATATTTTGAAATAGATTATTTTAAAAATAGAACTTTACCCTACAGCATTTTGACCCAAAAAAAAAAAACAAAAATCGCTATCCTGAATTCCACATACAAAATGTCTGGTTACACTACCAAATTTTTAAGTTTACAATAATATATCGAAACAGCAAATTGTCTTTATTCCAGCAAGTGAGTTTTTTTTTTTTAATTTATTTTTTGTGCAATATTAAGCTACTGTTTCAATTTTTTTTTTAAGAACGGTATGAAGTATCAACTTTCAATTCCACCAGATTGTAAACAGCTTTCCTTTGAAATTAATTTCTTATGTTCCTTTTTTGTTTAAAAAATTAAAAAGGTATAAATAAATACATATTTTCGCGACATTATATTTTCGTCCAGTCCTTATACACTGGGATTAATTATTCCCAGTCCCTCAGATGCTAAAGCGTATTTAAATGTAGTGCAAATCTTTTCTGTTGAAAAAGTACCTAGCTAAGTAGTAACTCCCAAATTCTCAGCTTTATGCAAAAAAGATTAATCGTTTGCACTCAATAGGCAATTATAGATAAATTACTCGTGCAGGTAACTTTTTCATTTACAATAATTATTAATAGTCTTGAATGACGTTTACTTTTACAGCTTTGACTGGAGCCTCTACAAATAAGAAATCAAATCCTCACAAAATGGAAGCTTTTATAAGAGTTTCTGCTAATTTTATAATAATTTATAACACGCTTGCATGTCTTAAGTGATCTCTGTACCTACGTACGTGAAATCTTCTGAAAGCGATAATTTTATAATCAAAATGAATTAAAAAATAATAAAATCAAAATCACCAATAATTATAAGTATTCAATTATTATAGTTTTTTTTTTTTTAATTTATTTACATTTTAAACGATTACATAGCTACATATAGTTTACTTTTCTTCTTTCTTAATTTGTTTGTTATTTTTTTTTACAGCTCATTGTGTATATATTCTGTGGTCACTTTAGCTTCTCCCTCATGGAATCCACTGCAATCAACTGGATATGTGGTCTCGCAATTATTCGCTTTTGTAATGACACTGAAAAGTGTCCAAAACGGTGTACCGGTTTCTGCACTTAAAAACAAAGCTGCTCCCATACTGCCGACCTTAATAATTTTTGGCTTAACTCCTGCCACTAATCCGTTATTCCTAGCATTGGGCTCCTCGACGGAATTCAATTCACACAAGACATATTTATCACAGTGTGGAGTTTTTGTGACAAACCGATAGGCTCTATGGACTTTGAGAACTGGTTCAATTACTTCCAGATTAAGTGTGTCAGTTAGTTTATCACTCAATTCAGTGGCGTTGAACTTTTGCAACAGAACTCGTGCTTGACCCAATTTGAGTAATTCTTTGGCATATCCAACAGCTGGCTTAACGTAGGTCTTCGATTCGATTTTAACACTGAGATGATGCTTGGCAACGTAGTCTAGGAGATTCGAGATGGTTTCACTGGCTCGGCTGGGTTCGAAGAAAGTCGACTTGGGGTATCCTTGAGACTTGAGAAATCCATTGAACATCAGCTGGGCAGTTTGAATGTATTTCAAGTACACATCCGGATTGGCCAAATAGCCAGCCCAATCGGCCAAATAGAGAGTAGCAGCCTTGATCCAGCGACGTCGGAAAGATTGATTATTCAGAGAATCGAAGAGTTTATTGTAGTCCAACTTCCCATCACGCCCCTTGAAGCCCATGAAGATTGCATTCAATCCAGATTTCTGGTAAAGCGCATCGGCCAAATCAGAATTCGAGAAATGATCCCACAACACATGAAGATGCTCCAAGTACGGTGGAAGCACCCATGCGTGATCTTTATGCCTCTCTTGAGTGCGCTTGCCTTCTGGTCCGCTGAAAGAACTAAATGCCTGCACGACCATGGGCAACAAACTCAGCAAGCCATTATCTTGTTCGACGCTGTTGTCGTGTATCGATCTCTTTTGCTGGTGATGGTTCCTCTGTGGCTCCTGCGAACCCATGAACATCGAGGCAATCTGCAGAATCGAGTCTAAACCAATTCCCCCTGCTTGCTGCTTGCCCGCATCACGTCTATGGCGTGAGCCACCGTTATCATTGGCGTCACTGTTCGTGAACATTTCAATTACATTGCCAATGATTGACGGATCGAATCCACTGCCTCCAGAGTTGTCGTTTCCATTTGCTGCAAGCAAACTACCAATACCGGATATAATTTGCATAGCTCCACCTCCAGGCGATCCAGATCCACGACCACCAGCACCAGCATCGTTGTTTGCCTGCATAAGTGTTCCAATCAAAGAAGCAACACCAGCTAGGCCGGAACTGCCTCCACCTCCACCCCCGGAATTACTACCGCCACCACCTTGGCTACTTAAGGCTTCCTGAATGAACATAGAAGCCATATCGAGGAGCGGATTCGAGTCAACTTCATCACGGCTAGGCCTTTGAGTTGTATGAGCCAAGGCTATATGCATCCATAGGGACGCAAGAAATACGTGCTTAATCCACATTATTTTCATTCACTTTTCACCGAAAATATGCCACAACTTAGGAACTTTTTCTTGCTTCGTTTATTTTTTTTTTGTATCTTGTATCTAATGAACAGGGTAAACACAACGGTATGGTAATGTATAAATAAATAGGCTGTTGCGAGTTACCAACGACGACGATGAAGACGATGACGATAATGACAACACACACAAAAAAAATCAAAGTCTCTATACAATAATATGGAGAAAATCGAGGTCACCGAATTCTTGGACGGAATATTCTAGCACCGTGGTGTGTTCTAGCACGTCTAACTTTCACGAAAACTTTCTTCTTTCTGAGCCACTGTTCGAGTTTGTGATTATTCTTAAACAGCGTTTTGCCATTGCGCCCATTAGTTTGAGTTCTTTTTTTGCCACCATCTCAGGTAGTATAGTCGGCTCAGTATACCTATACCAAAAAAATCACTCAATATTCTATCTGGCTCTGCTCGGTACCTATATCTTCTTTTATTGTTTGCTGCGCTTATGGAAAGACATCAGAGTCACGAAGAAGATTATGTGCTAATATACAAAATATACACAGGTGATCGTCATCTGGCAGTGTTGCCGTTGAATTTTTTTTTTTGAAAGACGAACAAATTTTATTTTGATGAATTAAAATCTCAAATAAAAAAAACATAACATTCGCTTTGAAAGGTCGATTTGTTCTTAATTATTTTAGTACTAAAACAATTTTAAAATATTTTTTTTTACAAAAATCATTTAAATTTAAACTGTTTTTTTTTAACTGAAAAACAGAAGTTTTTTTATACTGAGATTTGAATTCAGTATTTAATTAATAAATAAAAGATAAATAAATAAACGATTGAACAACAAGCTCTGAAACTGTTTAAGCCTCTAACATGGATAGAAACATCGACAAGAATTTCCAACAATTTTTTTTTTGTTTTTCCTAAATCTTTATCCTTAAAGTTAAGTCATTTGCCAAAATTTGGACCCATTTGTTTTTAAATTAATTTGTCTTTAATTGTAATTCAACCAAACGGGCACCTCGCTAGGTCGAGGCACAAACATTTTTAAAAATATTAAATTGTTAAATTAAAATTGCTTTTAAGCTAACCGACAGAATCAATAGATTGCATTGGACGTTCTGCTTAGCCAATAACAAGGCAGTTTTATTATTTAAAATAAATAGTTCACTGATTAAGGAAACTCCTTCAATAAGTTTTTGAATTTTTTCTTACAAAGGCAATATCTGTTAACTTGAATTTGTAGTCATTTGTTTTATGATCAGTATCCAGGGATATCTTTAGCTTTCATAAACAAGCCCTATGGAAGTTTGTTTCGAATGCTTTATTCAAGCAATTATATTTCGCGCTCTTACAAACAAATTTCATTAAATCTTCAACAAACTATTTAGATAAAAAATATCAAAAATAAAATTAGACTTGTATAATTAAGCATTATGAAAATTATATGGAAGCTATAGCTTGTCATATGCCTGAGGCATATGTTTGAATTTTTGTTTTATTTTATTTTACTTAAATTTATTTTATTTTATTTTAATTTAATTTTGTTCTTATTTAATTCTTTTTTATTAATTTAATTTAATTATTTAAAGTTTTGAAAAATTGACAACATTGATCGGAAATTTTTCTCAAGCCGAGCTTAAAAAAGATTTTTATATTTATTTGCGACTTTAATCACATGATGGTAACTTTTTCCGCCAGTTAGGTTTATCTACTCTTTTCTTTACTTTCTTTTGCGTATGTCTTCCGTCGAGATCATCATACGAAAGGAGTGAGTTAAAAAAAAAATAGCACTTTGCGTATACATTTTGAGTTATTTTTTTTCCCTCTATACCAGGTATAGGTAATTCTAGGTCAGGTACGTTTACCGTATATTATGCCACTCAATCTTTAATCGTTTTTGTGCATTTTTGTTGTTGTTGTTGTTGTGTAGGTAAGTATTGAAAAAGAAGCACCATCATCATATGCAAGGCAAGAATAATGAAAAAAATATGCGATCATTTTTATGAGTCAGGCAAGTATAAGTATGTATACAAATATGTCTTTTACTTTCTTTGTGGTCTTCCGTAGAACTCAATAAAAGAATACTGAAAATTGGCAGACTTACAAAATAAAAACAATAATTTCAAGGTTTTAAGTTTTATTTTTATTTATTTATTATACATGATTGCTTTTAAGATACTTAATTTTCTTGCTGCTGGTTTAATGAAAGAGGCCAATTTAGATAGAGAGAAAAGCAACAAGTTAAGTTATATCCATTTACCTTTATTTGAAAATAATTGTTTAATGGAATGTTTCTAAGAAAAAATAAAAAAAAATACAAACTATAAGAAGGACTTAAGACATAAAATTGGTATGGTAATAAATCTTCACTACGATTGCAATTAGCATTGGCGACAGGTTCATTATAATGAAAGAAGGTTTGCTTATACCTACATATATCTATAGGTGAATTCCAGAGATGGATAGTTATACCTACCTGTTGTCATCACTTGGGAAATGGTGATTTTTCGTGACTTCCTGTATATCTATTGTATATATGCACCTTTTAAAAGGTTTGAATTGATTTTAAAATAAAGATTAAACATTTCATAGAATTAAATTCGTAAAACCATATAGTAGAGGGTATATAGACGTACCTATATATAGAAAGGTTTTCTTATGACTTTACTTAATTTTGTTTGGAGAAATCGGAATTTGATAAATCGCGTTTTCACCTATAATTGACCTTGGAGAAAATCTTATGTTAAGCTTGTGTATATACACATAGATGGGCATGAATTAATGGGAGACAATTTTTTTAAGTACCTCCTATCTATCTGTGAGATCTAACAAAAACTGTGTGCTGTAGGTACATATATATATAGGCTTTTTTTTCTCAAGACTTTTAAAAAGGTTAAAAAAAACGTAAATCAAGTTAGTTTTCAAATTATGTTTTTTTTTATTAAATGTTCAATTCAGTTTTTAAAATCGGATGAATTAAAATGAGTAGAAGGTTTTTTTAATAATACAAATTCTATATACTATCTACTGAAATACATCAGCCAAGTAGAAGACTTAGCACTATATTTTATTTAAACTTCCAATTTAATGATTAGGAATTCTATAGTCTTGTTGGATATAGTTCACACTAGATATTCGTCACGAAATCTATGTATGATGAACTGAACTTAACAAAAAATTGCGTATTGACAAAGGCCCTCACTAGTCAACTGATGAGTCCAAGTGAGATCGCTGGGACGAAACGCCAAATTTTTGTAGGACTGAAGGCCGTTAAAAGCTATTTTGAATTTAAAATGAGTAGAATTTTAGCAAAATTTAAATACCTTATCATAGAAATTTATATTTGTGTGAAATAATCAGTTTTGCAATCAACAATTTTTATTTGGAAACAAAATTGATGGATTGAGAAAAGTAAAATAATTCCACATTAAACAGTGGATCCAGTTTTATGAAGAGGGGGCTTAATTCAATAGAATCTGAACCACTCAAACAATTTTTATGAAACTTTTTAATACAATACAAAATGATATAAGTAATCATCAAAACAAATTTCCTCCCACTGACACTCCTATACTTACATATAAAAAAAAGTAATAGAATTTTCAAAATGTTCAAACACTTGGACTGTGTTCTAATAAAATTATATTGAAGTGTATTCAGTTGTAGTCTAAGCTCTTGTTCCATCTGAACTATTCAAGCGATTTTTATGAAATTTTGAAACGTGATAGACATGATAAAAGAGAATATATAACAAAAGAATGCAAACAATTGCCGACTCTATTTTAAGAAAGTCTATATAAGGGCCAAATATTAGGGTAGAGAATTTAAAAAAAGTCGATTTTCATAAAAAAACATAAAATACAGGAGTCAAATTTTGTTATTGAAAACTTTAGCCATTATTACTTTTCAGCCATCTTTAACTTTTTCCAAGTCAAACTTTAAATTTTATTTAAAAAAAAGTATCTAATCAAATATTTATTTGTACAAAAATATAACTTTTTTCAATTTTGTTTATAACGGGTGATTTTTTAAGAGGTTTAGAACTTTTTTTAAAAAAAAAACACAAAAAATTCGAAAAAATGAATGAAATATTTATTTGAATCGATAGTTTGAACCTTGCAATTTAATGTTTAAAGATAATTTCATGCAAATGTTGACCGCGGCTGCGTCTCAGGTAGCCCATCCGCTGAGTCCAATTTTGGCATACTCTTTCACACATATCGGCCGGTATCTCACGAATGAATGCATGGATGTTGGCTTCCAGTGCGTCAATCGAAGCGGGCTTGTCCCTATAGACATTAGCCTTGACATACCCCCACAAAAAATAGTCTAATGGTGTCAAATCGCACGATCTAGGCGGCCAATTGACCGGCCCGAAACGTGAAATTAACTGTTCACCAAACTCGCCTCGCAATTGCGCCATTGTTTCGCGTGCTGTGTGGCATGTGGCACCGTCTTGTTGAAACCACATATCATGCAAGTCAAGAACTTCCATTTCGGGCAAAAAAAAGTTTGTTATCATCGCTCGGTAGCGTTCACCATTGACAGTAACGCTGCGATTCGCATCATCTTTGAAGAAATATGGCCCAATAATGCCGCCGGCCCATAAACCGCACCAAACAGTGGCTTTTTCGGGATGCATTGGTAGCTGTTGAAATGCTTCTGGCTGATCTTCACTCCAAATGCGGCAGTTGTGCTTATTTACGTACCCATTCAACCAAAAATGAGCCGACCATAAAATGGAAGCAGCGCGCGATGAACATTTCGAACCGAGCACGAATTTTGATAGTAAAATTCAATAATTTGCAAGCGTTGTTCATTTGTAAGACGATCCATGGTTAAATTGCAAACCAAACTGAAGCTGTTTAACAGTGACACAAGGTACTAAACACACGTCAGCTGTCAAAACCAGTGTTGCCAAAACCAAACCAGCTAAAAAATCACCCTTTAAATTATTGCTTGAAATATTGCCCAAGTAAAAAGTAATAATAAAAAAAGAATTATTTGATTAACTTCTTTGAACTTTGATTGATTTGCATAATAACGCTATATAATTCAAGAGAATTATTTGATAATTTTTGACTGTAGGTATATCACGAAAAATAAATTTTCAATTGCATTTATCTCGAAACATCATTTTTGGAGTTGTCATAGTGTTCTTTTTAATAAACGATAATTGTATATGTTTGACTAAAGTTGTTAACTTTTGTTTTTTGAAGTTTTATTTTTAAGTGTAGGTATTCTGCTAAAAATTTCGCAAAATAAAAAATTTTAACATATCGCCAGTCCAGACAAAAAAAAACTGACACAATTCAAGAAGTCTCATCTTTCAGATCTAATGAAAATAGCGGCAAAAAAAAACAATCAAATATATTTTTGAAATTCTAATTTAATCTGAAATATGGAAAATATTGAAACTACACAGCTCTATTAATTTTAAATATTGAACAAGATCCAATTGTGTTTTTAAGGAATTTTTTTATTTAGAAAAATTGCGTTATTAACTCAAACATTTTACTTTTGAGGAATGACGGTTTTTTTTTTCCCGGACTGAAGCACGCACGTGGTCGATTTCAAGTTTTTTAGCTATAGACTTA
The DNA here is from genome assembly GCA_929447395.1 of Epistrophe grossulariae. Taxonomy (NCBI): domain Eukaryota; kingdom Metazoa; phylum Arthropoda; class Insecta; order Diptera; family Syrphidae; genus Epistrophe; species Epistrophe grossulariae. The sequence goes on along the minus strand of OV839569.1, from coordinate 10,065,389 downwards.
ATTCGAAAGTACAATTTCTTTGCTAAAAATTTAAGCAACACTTTTAAAACTTGTTTGGTTGAATTTTGTTGTGTCACTTGGTAGTTGACGAAAATCTATGATTTTAAGATAGGAGAAAATCAGCAAATTATTTAGGGCAAATCAGTTTTTGTATATGCAACCCGGGATGTTTTCCTTGGAAATTCGGTCCTAAAACTTATACAATCTTTTTGACCGGGCCTTAACTGTTTCTGAAAGCTGCACGTTAAGGATTTATTCATTTCATATAAAGGAAAACATTTCTTTCCAAGAAATAAATGGTCGCCCTGAAAAGGTCGTATTGATTCATTCAAAAAAAGAAAAAAAATTCTTTCGGTAGGTCTCGGCATTTAAATTTACTATTTAATTAAAGTTTAATAATGGTACTTTAAAATAATATAGTACTTTTATTATGGCACTTTTTTTAATCCATTCCACACAATGTTCTTCCAAAAAACTTGTTTCGTAAGTAAATCCAATTCTTTAAAAAAACAAAATTCGTTGTAAATAACAATTCTCACCATTGGAATTCAGTGACATACTTTTTTTTTATTAATTAAATATTTTACTTTCAACTCACAAAATCACCTTATAAGCTGCAACTGACAAAATCGAGAGTGAGCAAAGTTCAATTGATGAATTTGCGTAAGCTACCACATCTAAGATGTTGATAATTGTTGTTTGGCTATTTATATCCCAAAAAAACGGTATTTTAATATGAGTAACAAATATTTTTTTTATAATATTTAATATTTTTGTATAAAATGACTCTAATATTTATAAAGGGTGTTTTTTTTAGACGTGTGGTTTTCAATTTGGCAATACTTTTTTTGGAGTGGGTCTTTTTGACAGCTGTCACTTGATTTATGCTCAGTTTGGTTTGCCTTTTCATATATGAATGCACTTACTACTGAACAACGTTTGCAAATCGCGCACCCTTTACTTCTACAGGCGTATTTCTTAGATTTTTGATTATAGTTAGACAGAGTCTTGATAATCCGAAATAGTGGGAAATATAGGTACTTTACTTGATTTAATAAAGGTTTTATAGACAGCCGATTCCGTTGTCTATAAGTTTATAGATAACTCAACATCTAATAAAAATGTTTATCTATAATATCTTGGATGGCTGTCCAAAGTTGGACAACGTTTATAAATACGAACGACGACCGATATAGTCTGCTCAATTTTCATAGTATTTTAATTTAAATTCTCTCTGGGCTCAATGACCTTATATTGATTACCAATCGATGAATAATCATCAGATTTATTAGTGATTGGTAAAAATGAAAAGCTTCCATTATTGTAGATATAAATGATAACTTTTCTAATAAATACACAAATACCTTACTCCTACATATAAATAAATAAAAATCGAAAACAAATCTTTTTACCTTTTTTTTTATCAAAAGAGATGGTTTCTTTCTTTATTTTATTCTTTTTTTTTCTTTTTTTCTACCTAAAGCAAAAATTTATGCTTGATGTCCAAATATGCTGCGGTGATGTCTCACATTATGTTAATTAGCCAAAAATTCTTGCGGCAAAATATTCCCATTTACATATTTCTCTGTCGATTATAATTTATCAATTCAAAAAAAAAAAAAATAAATTATAAAAAATTCAAAACGAAAAGTGAAAACGTTAGAAAACGAATTCAAAACAATTATGTAGGTGAAAATAGCATTGGTATTAGAATCAGAGGCGTTTAGTAGGTTTAGTGGGCCTGAACACAAGTGATAAAGCATTTTTTTTTTTTAATTTAATTCCTCACGAATTTATTTACATACATATTTATTTAATGCAATTTAATTAAAAAAAAATACAAAAAAAAATCATGAAAGCGCATTGTTACAAAATTCTAAACGGCCTGATTTTAAGTTATTAATATTCCTGACAATAACACGCACACAGGAATGTTAGAAAGTTGTAATTGTCACTATGGCGCTGGTATTACATGAGCTATCACGCTACCCAATTTATTTATTTATTTTTGTTTTTGACATGATACTACTTAAAAATGTTCTAGCTTTAAAGCTCTTTACTAAAATGTTCTTTAATTTTAAAAATCATATACTAAAATTGTTTTCTTAATAAACTCTCGCTGAACACGACACAAGCAGTAACAGTTTATCCAAAAAAAGTAAACAAACAGACCATTTTAACGTTTGTTATTGTCAAAGTGACATTTCGTGTTATTATGGTTCTAAAATGATAAAATCGACATTTTCTGATTTTTACTTTAATAAAATGTTAAAATAAATAGTACGATGTAAACTCATTTAAAATTCTTTAATAATATTCTTTAATATATTAAAATAAATTATTTTCTAAATAAATAAATAAGAACATGGAGCAGAGCTTAAGAAGTTCGAGGTTTTATAGTATTTTTTTCGCTGTTTTTATTAAAGAAATTATTTTCTAAATAAGTAAATTAGAATATGGAGCTGAGCTTAAGAAGTTCGAGGTTTTATGGTATGTTTTTGACTTGACTATAAAAAGTTTTTCAAATAGATTATGTAACTACATTTACTTATATATTTATTAATTATCCTCATCGAAATATTTTCTTTGTGAATCATGAAGCTCATGAAGAATTTTCTGTTATACATAAATAGAAATCCGGAATTTTTATTCCAAAAGATTGTTTTTCTATGGTCTGCCTTTGATTTGAAAAAGCTTATTAAACCAAATTATTTGAAAATTATGTCAATACATTGTAAATAGAATAGAACAAAATTATTATTTATCTTTACGTAATTAAGTGAAGCCACTATAATTTCTTCTCTTTTGACATTGATTGGGCCAGGACGACAATAAACAATAAAAAAAAAACCCACTCGCTTCAAACTGTCTAAACATAATCATCAACTATTTCTTTACTTTGAATATAAAATACGTAAACAATCTTTAAGATATAGCCGCATAATATAATAATTGTCCTATTATATAGCAATATAGACTCGTACCACGCAGTATTTTCCAATTTTTCATTCATTCTTAAGCTGAAATATTGTCGAACGGTTGGAATAAATTGCGGGTGGCAATTGGTAGGTATATAGATACCTACCTTATAGATTTCAATGTTTTTTTTTTTTTTTTGAGGAAAATAAAAAAAATAACTGAATTTTAAATAAAAAAAATGGATCCACCTAGGGTAAGAAAGTTTTTTTGAGTTAGTTTATAGTTATTTAAATTTAAGAGTTTTGTCTACATGTAAATAATATACATTTAATACTTAAAATTTTGTATTTATCTTTATACATATAGTTGAATAAAACTATTAATTTAAAGTTATCAAGGTCAAAACCAAAATCGATCGCCTTCGTGTTGCCTGAAAATTCAATACCGAAACCAAACGAATTGACTGATAAAAACTTGGTGGTTGTTTACACAAAATATTGATTTAAAAATTATTGATTTAAAAATTAAATACAAAAATAACAAACAAAAAAGATCAATAACTATAATAGGGTTATTTAACGACCTTTTTTTGTTAATTTTGTATTTAATTTTCATATTTGTTTAATCTTTTGAAAATATAAAACATTAAAAATTTTATAGAAGCATTTTTTAACTTTCTTGAAAAAAAAAATGTTTATGCTTGAAATAAATTCAAGGTCCTATATGGTCATTTAATATTGATTTTGATGTCATTTGAAAAAAATATTGGTCACGAATCCTAATTCCTATTATACAAAATATAAGAAAGGATGCAAATTTAATGACAGAAAAAAAAACATCAATTGATCATATAAATCCAGCTTAGTCTTCGATTGAATATATTTCTATATATATAGTTATTGCCATATTGACTGAATAAAATTTATTATATCTTAAACCCAAAACCACCCCATAAAGTTCAAAAAAATAAAATTGCTAAATTGACTAAAATTGTTCCAAATGAATCGATCTTACGACCTACATAAATATCCTTAAATGCCTCTATATATACCTATACCTATATATTCGTTTTTCAAATCAATCAAAACCTTCTTTCTTATACAGAAATAATCTAAATACATAATACCTAGAAAGCTTAATATATGTATATAGCTATATGAATGTGAATGTAGAACAAAAAAAAACAATAAACCCTTATTTTATGAATGAGGATTTAAGGCTTGGCTTTTATTTTAAATCTTTTATTATCTCGATTGACATTTCCGGTTCAATAAAAATTCTTATCAAATCAAAATAAGACCAATTATTTATTCTTATATATGTATTAAAGGGAACCCCAAAAGTTAACAACTTATTTTGCCACATATATACCTATACCTAAAGAAGAAGAAAACTAAATCCCTACCTACATCTTATTTTTTCTTTTAAGTTTATCTCTAGATACCTATATATTTTTACACCAAAAGACAACTTGATTTCTGCACAAACAGAACAACAAAAAATAATGATTCGTAGATTTATTTTTTATAGCAAAATTTGCAGAAGCTCTAGTGTCACTTTTCAAAAAAAAAAAAAATGCCCTTCTCCATGAAATATATGAAGGTAGGTATCTAATCTATCAACCTAATATAAAAACCTTATCACAGAAAAAGTTTTCTTTTTATTCTTCCACATCAATTGAAGTTCGAATTTATTTTTGATATTAATACGCGCTTCAACGAAGGCGATGAAGACGCCTGCCAACGAAAACGACGACGACGACGAGCACCGACCAATGTCGATGTCGACGTCTTCAATCTCATTAAAATCGCATAAATAAAGTAAAAATAACAAAAAAAAAAAAAAAACTTAGCCGTGTCGTGTAAAAGATGTATCCATCATCTCAACACCGCTTCGAATTTATGTTACGTCAACTTTTCTGCTCGAACATTTACCCCAAAATTTCCTCTCCTCTGTTATTATTATTTTTTTTTTTTCGTAAACTCATGTCTATATTGCCTAATTTGCCCCCAAAATGGGAATCAATAAAAGTTCATTCCATTTTCATCCATATATACCAACTACCTATGCTTTTGGATAAAATTGATGAAAAAAAAAGAATTATTAAGGCAGATAAAGCTATAATATATTTTTTTTTGCAAATTACCGAAATTAGATTTTCATGGATTTTCAATTTTTCAAAAAAAAAAAAAAATAGTAAAATAAAAACAATATAAAAAAAATAAATTTTCCCACAACCACTTGAAATTTTTCAACAACACCAACATTTCTGTAACTGTGATTGTATACGTATAATTCTCTTTTATGTGTAGTTGTGAAGGGACAATAAAAATAAAATCTCAAACCCGGCATATCATATATAATCCCATATAGAGGGAGCTTAATTCTCCAATTCCATTAAAGGGGAAATCCTCAAAAAAACAAGCACTTTATAGCTTAAGAATCACCTTCAATTCAATTTCACCAACATTCTCAATATTGTTGTTGTGGTAAAAATCATTGGGGCGGTACCACCACAGAGATTGCGTTGAAAATTTACTAACCTTATTCTTCTCTGACTTTTCCTTTTGATCCTTGTTCGTTGAAAAACAAAAATTCCAACACTCATCAATTTTCCCAAAAAGAACTTTTGTTGGTGAAAATAATAAGTTCAACAACAACACATTCAACTTGCATTCCACATTCATTGCGGAGAACACAAATTCCATTCCAATGAATTCATTAAACATAATTTCTCCATCTTCTTTTTCACCACTAACCAAAATCCGCTGACAATATATTGAATTGGAATTTCTCCAGTTTGAAAAAGAGAAACTCACCACTTCCATGAATTAGGTGAGGATATACACAGTGAGTGATACAACAACCAAAAAACCAAAAGATTCAACACTTGTTTTTTGGAAGAATCAAAATCTGAAAGAAAGAAGAAGAAGAAAATAACAAAAAAGAAAAGAGAACAAAAAAAAAAAAAACATGTTGTTTTGTTGCCCTTCATCATCGATCACAATTTGGGGTTGACGTATCATCATAATAATATAGATGCTGAATTGAATAGAAAAATCTCAAAATTGTATCTCGAAAAAAATGTTTGCTGTAATAAATTGTTATAGATGATAGTTTTGTTTACATTTTCATGTTTTTTTTTGTTTTTGTTTTTTTTTTTTCTTCAGTTCGTTTTGTTTACATTATTTTTACGAACACTGCTTCATCGAAAGATGCCGGAACAGAGAGTTTTTTTTTTTTTTTTTGGTTTTGATTTTGATAGTACATACCTATAGCTAGCTACACACAAAGAAACAACCAATTTTCAATTAGAACGGATTTGTTATTATACAGAAGCGTGATGCTGGTCTAAATTTAGAAAGCAATTTTATTGTTTTTTTTTTCAAAAAATTCTTTAAACATCTTTAATCCATTGGATACGGTGGCGGTGTATAGGTACCTGACTACAGTTGGTGCATTAGAGATTGAAATCGATGGAAAAAGTGAATAAAATACAAAATTCAATAAAAAAAAAATATTCTAGCTTAGGGGTGAAGGGGGATTAAATCTGAAAGGTAATTGAACTGGATTATTATGTTTGAAAATTTAGATCAAGATTTTGAATATTTTTTTTGGTTTGGATAGATAGAAGGTGTCAGTCAGATTGTGTTGATTGACCTAATGAGGATTATAACATATGGTTGTTTTGTTTTTTTGAAAATCATGTCGGAAATGGTGTTTTTAAAAAGAAGAAAATATTGAAAGAATTTGTAATGGGCTTCATTTACGCCTTGAGTTCGTGAGTTCTGCTCCACTTACCAGCAACACCAAACAAACAAATGTTTTTTTTTTATTTTTTATTTCAATAATAAGCTGCAGTGATACCTTTTATGGGTAAATCTTAAAATGATTTCCTAATTTAGTCTTTTATTAAGAAAAAAGTATTTCGAACTGCTGGAACCACTATAAGGAATTCCAGTAATTTCGCAACAATCGCAGAGGCGTAGCCCGTAGTGTGGGAGGAGAGGGGGGGCAAGTCCCGTGATACACTTGAAAAAAAAATTAACTAAAATAACTTGATCAATTTACACTTCTGATTTATACAAAATTTAATTGAACCTCCGGCAGAAATATAAAAATGAAGAATTTTTTTGCCTTCGGAAAAAAAGATGTAGCTATATGAGAAAAGCGTCTCAAAATTATTTATGGTTCACAAAATATATGCACACTTCGAACTTAGACTGACTTATCTGGTAATTTAAATACATATATGTATTTAAACTATATTATGACTTAAGATTTTTTATGATGAAATTAATAGAAGTTAATATCTTTTAAATGAATAAAAATGTTTTTTTTTTGTTTTTATTTTTTGTATTTAAAATTTTTAAATTTGCAGCTCAGTTTTATTTTTTGTTTTAGAAAACTGAGTTTTAATAAATCTTCCTTATTTAAAGGGAGTTTCTGTGTTTTCCCCGGCAGCATTTTTTACCGCCTCGGTGGGGATTAGAACCCAGGTTAGGGAATTTTTTAAGGCAGTAAAATTTTCCAAAGATTTGCTAGATAAACGTATAGGTGCTTAAGCAGTAAGCACTTAACAGGTGGTATTATAGTTATTTTATAATTTTTTTAGTTAGTCATACAACAATTAAAAGCTTTTAAAACATTTTCGTTGTTCAAACCAATTAATGTAATTTCTTTATTATTTTCGTATTGGTTTCAATTGGTTATATGTATAACTTTTGACCTTAAATTAGCAGTAGCAAATTTCAAAAACAAGCCCATTTTTTAAAAGATAAAACACTATTGAATTCTACTATTATAAATTATTAGGGTGTCGTTGAATATATATTAAGTTAACCACTTACTGCATTATTTTGTTTTCTTCATGAAAAAAATATATGTAATAGAATGTTAATTAAAAAGACACGTGTTTCGAGAATTTTGATTTTATTAAACAGAGATGTGAAAATTTGCAGTTTTCCTGTTTGATGGATAACAGATTGAGCAGAAAACTAACAAAAATTATCTCAATCAATTCTAATTGTTCAAAAAATTATGTAGATGAAAATAACGTAAAACACTTTCTTTTCATTCATTCAAAGGTGTACTTTGCATTTCCGGTTGTTTTTTAAGACACACGTAAATATGTAACAAAAAACGAATGTATATTCAAAAAAATATTCAACTTTGTTCTCTTGTTGCATGTTGGCTCATATATGAACCAAAGTACCAAAGCCATTACTGCATGGTGTGCCAAATATGATACCCATTTATACGTAAGTGCTTCATAAAACTGAAAAAACTCACATTATCGATAATATTTATATTATTTTCTTTACTGTTAAATTTTTTTTCAGACACTAACGATTATTTCTATATTTTTTATACAATTTTGAATTTCTCAAACACGCTTGTCTTCTACTGAAACCGGTTTGACGAGTTTTACGAAAGAATTTATTTCCGCAACTCATTAATAGATGGCGCTTATTAATAAAATTTAGAGCGTCTGTGGTACTTATTTCGCATTGTATGCACAAAACAACAGAATTTGTTGAAAACTAAAAAATATTCTATGGTTTGGCTCATATATGAGCCACCATGCGGTAAAGGGTTAAAATAAGTTTTTCCGAACATGTTTCAGGTAATTATTCATTTCTGTCAAGAGAAATCGGCTCAAACAAACAATGTGAAGGCTTATATAACTATACATTCAAATCATCTTTTGTATAAAGGTTAAAAAGGGGACCTAAAAAGGGGGAAAAAACCACCAACATATCTTATTTTTTTTTTAAGAAAATGACTTAGGCCCGTTTGCTGATACTACACATAACGATTTAAGTTGAACTTAAATTCTTAAGGGGTACTTTTTCCATGTCATAAAGCGATACTTAAGAAATTAAGTTCAACTTAAATCGTTATGTGTAGTATCAGCAAACCTCCCTTAATATCTTAATTACAAAACATTTCTCGCAGGTCGCTAATAATTATGTGTGTATGTATTTCTAACTTATCACTTTTGTACCCTTTTCAAAAAGTTAAGCTTTTAATCTAATAACTATATAAGCATTTATAATATTAATAAGATTGTTAAATCATATATTATGGATATAGTTCTTTGATTTTTGAAAATATGTATATGTAGATTTTCGTTCTGTTTTCATTTTTTAAATATTGTGTACTAACACATCGTTATCTTCTGCATGCAAATAAAACACTTATTTTATCCGTTTCTTAACGTTTCGTTGGTTTTTTCCAACTTATTCAGGGTATTTGTCGTTTCAATCTCAATAAAAGTTTTTGTTTTTGCTCCAAAAAGAACAGTTCCCATAAAGGATTCTCAAATATCAACATTATTAATGAATTTTTTTAATTTTGTCGGTACCTACTTTAGTAGATATATTAACGTCTTTATTTTGTTAAAAAAAGTAACCAACAAATTTTATTTACGATACCTATATATTTTAATATTCCATATAGGAAATTTTCAATAAAAAAATATTTTGGATTAAAAAAAAAAAATAACTTTTTTTTTTGAAAATATGAATTCATACTAAAAAAAATATTTAGGTATAGAGAGTTTTCCTTTTTAATTTATTTTTGCATACATCTACAAGTATAAATATTAAATTTATTTAACACTAGCCATTACTCAGTGCGTTCCGGTGTCACATAGCAAGTACATTTTTGAAATCTAACCGGCCATTTTTTTTTTTTTTTTTTTTAATTATTTTTTAGAGATAAATTTTTTCTCTAAAATAGGTCTGGTGAGTAACGAATAAATTTATTGCATTTTACTAATGCTTGAGCATGCCAATTAGTAGTTACAACAGCTGTCCATCGGCAAAGAGTGTTTTAGTATTAAGCGCCATCTTTCAGAATTATGTGAACTTTACACTTCATTAGAAATGTCTATATTATGCAAGTTAAGTTGTCAGTTTTAATTCGTTGCTACAAAATGCAGAATTAGTCTAAGTCACATTTACAAAATTTTTCAGGAGAGCGTTTTAACATTGAAAATGTTTATAGGGTCGTTTTGAGAAAAATATGGTGTTACCAAAATGATTAAATGAACAAATGAATATATAACAAATGAACGAAATGAACTCTAGCGTATAGGGGGCTCAGGATCGAATTTTTGGTTGGTGTTACCAAAGAAAATACCAAAATGAACTAAATACACAAGCGATGAATCGTACCTACACGTTGATCGTCGCCAACCGACGAGCTTCAGTGGAGGATAGTTGAATTTGTATGAAATCTTAAAATCACTCGATTTGAGCGCACTTAGAAGCCTTTTACTCAGGTTATAATTATCGGATGCTTAATATTAAGATAGATAATTAAAGATAAAATGACAGGCTACAAATCAGCATCAAAATATTTGCAAAAGCTTACAAAATTTCATACTAAAAACGTGAAAGATTGGCTTTTGAGAACTAATTTCATCACGGCAAATGACGTGAGGAACAAGAAAACAAAAAGAAAAAGAAAAAAACGTACCCACAAAGAATATACATTGCTGTAAGGGTGTGGGCAAGACGTTGGTTGGAGTGGAATGTGTGCAATAAAAAACCACCACTGCACTGTGGCTGGTGGCAGACACAATTTGGCTTCCCATCGGGAACAAAAATGATATACATACATAGCTACATTATTAAGTAGGTTAGGTATGTCTGTAACATGTTATGTTGATTAAATTGTTGTAGGTATTTTGAAAATATTATTCGTAATGGTACGATTAGGTTGGTTTGGTTGGCTTATAACTTCTGTTCTAACAATCGGATATTTAAAATAAAGGTCTTAAAATGAAGGTAAAATATCAAACTAATTTATTCAGTTAAAAAATAATTGAAATAACATAAAAGTGTAGGTGAAAAACGTTTAGGTTTAATTCACCAATATAAATACATAATTGCAAAAATTGAAAAATTGAATAACAAAATGGGCTTCGCCAACAAAATTCATATACCTACGTATCTTAGGTACATACATTATGTATGTAGGTAGGTAGGTAGGTAGAAATGGCGATCACGAGCAACCTAGCTCGTTGACCCAATTAGCGCTAGAGTGCGCCGTTTTGTTACCATAACTCGTTGGACATGTGGATGTAAATGGTTTGGAATGTCTCAGAATGGCTCAGAGACGTAAGAGGTTTGAGCCCTTAGTATGACATTATGTTCGTACATTTATATAAAAGGATTGATTTAGTTGTTCTGCGGTTGCCTTTTTACTTCTGTACTAATAATCGGATCTTAAAGATTAAGGTTTTGAAATAAGTTAAATAATAGGCTTCAAAATTTTGTGGGACAAAACTTGACTTCATTCTTAATCAATTCGATTGTTGAACCTAGAATATGCACAGAGACCTATACTTGAACCTCTTTGACTATAACTTATAACTTTAGTTCTATAAGGGCCAGATGTTGAAGGTTAAGGTATTTAAATTAAGGTTAACCAGGCTAGAGGTAGGATTAACCTAGCGAAGCAACTTAAATATAATACCTAATCGAAAAGGGTTGATTTGGTATCTTCTGTTCTAATTATCGGATCTTTGAGGTTAATGTCTTAGAACTATGGTAAAATCTCAGGCTACAAATTTATGTGACAAAACAACATCTAAACCAATGCGTTTTTTGAACTTGACCAACGTCTAAACCAATGCGACTTTTGAACTTGACCTACGTCTAAGCCAATGTGATTTTTTAACTTGAACTATACGTCTAAACCAATTCGATTTTTGAGCTTGACCAACGTCTAAGCCAATGCGATTTTGGGACTTGACCTACGTCTAAGCCAATGGGATTTTGAACTTGACCTACGTCTGCACCAATGCGATTTTTGAACTTGACCAACGTCTTAACCAATGCGATTTTTGAACTTCACCTACGTCCAAACCAATGTTATTTTTGAGCCTGAAAAATGCAAAGGTACCTACTTGCGTTTCTCTTTAATAAACTTACAACATTAGTTCTAAGTTGTTGAAGGTTAAGGTATTTAAGTTAACGTTAATCAGTCTAGAGGTAGGATTAACTTACCTAAGCAACTTAAATATAAATATCGAAAAGGGTTTATTTGGTAAGCTTGGTAAGCTTTTATTTTCTGTTCTAATTATCGGATCTTTGAGGTTAAGGTCTTAGAATTCAAGTAAAATCTCAGGCTATAAATTTATTTTACAAAACTTTACCTGCGATTAGAATATTCATAGGTACCTACTGCAATATAATTGAACTTCTTTAATAAACTTATATAGATTTAGTTCTAATGTTCAGATGTTCAAGGTTAAAGGTAGAACTATAATAGTCGGATGCCGACCTAAGTGGTCGTACGAAACGAAACGAATACAAAGAATTCATATGACGTGCCCATAATTGAGTTTTGCTTCGTTTCGACCAATTTTTTACTTTTGCTTTCGGAAGTGAAGAGCGCTCACCGACCGCTCCATGCGTAAGTGAACTGAGAGAATTTTCTTCCAACAACTGCCGACTATTACAGTTCTACCTTAAGGTCCTCAAATGAAAAAAAAAAGATTCAATTTGGTTGTCAACTCAGCTGTTAACTTAATTGGTGCTTTGCTTTTCATATACTCAGATAAAAGAATACTGCTTAACTGTCAAAACCATTAATATTGTCTTAAGAAATTAAACGACTCGAGTTTATTAAATTTTTAAAAGATGAGTTCAAAATGCAAAATATTATAGAATACCTAAAAACAATTAGGTAAATCAGGATTGCATTGAGTTTGAGCTACACATCAAATTATTTATAAATTTGGTCTCGCGTTAAAAAGGGTTCACTTTAACAGTAAATCAAATAACTTGCCTATATATAAATAGTTCAATAAGTTGAGAGACTTGTAAATCCATTTGAGCAAAATTGAGCAAATATTTAAATTTCTTCAACATCAACGCCGTGATTAAATAAACTGAACTGAACAACATTAATTTAACCGCCAACTGGGATTCAACATTAAAAATATCTACATATTGTAATTTCAGACTGAAGAATGGTTTCTTAGACATCTTTAGAAGTTTTGGTGCAACTATAGGATACAAATTAGAAATCACCAAGATTATTCATGTTTTTATTTTATCGAGCTAACACAAGTCATTTTCAATGTCCCCATAGTTACTCTATGAGTGAAATCTGTAAATTTTTTAAACTTAAAATCGTTATAACTCCGAAACGTTTAAATGAAATGTATTCGCATAAAAAATCTACATAATACGTATTATTTTTTTAAGCTAAATCATAAGGTTAAATTTAAGAAATTTGTTATTTCTGGTTATTTTGGGACATAGGATCATTGCGCAAAAGTCCGTAAAATACTTACTTTCGACATGATGATTATATTATTGCATTAAGAAAATTCTGAACGAACAACTGTACGCAGGAATATGGTTATAGTTCCGAAATGCGCGGAACACAACAGGTGTCCTTATGACGTAATATAGCGACGAATTGAATAGGGTTACTTTTTGAGTTTTTTGGCTATTATAATGAAATCAGAGCCATATATCTCACTTCATATAACAAATATAATTGTGCAAGTTTTAATTCAATCCAATGGTTAGTTTTTGAAGTGTAAGCAACTTTTGAGATTTTTGTGTTCAAAGCCATCTATCAGAAAAATATTAAAAACTTGATTTATGTGAGAAATTTGTACTTCATACAAAATATAGGTATATTCAGTCGTATTTATAAAATGTTTGTCTACTTAGAAACTGTCCAACTATTTTCAAATAGGTAGAAATATGCTTTATTTAATAAAAATAAATATCACATTATTCACGGTTAAGACAATCTACTCTTGTGTCTCAGTTAGGCAGCTATATGACAACAATAAACTAGGTTTTGGAACACATTTTCCAAAGTTGGACAGTTGTCTAAAGTTAGACAACTTTTATAAATAAGACCAATTATGTTTATTTCAGCCCATTTTTTTGTTTTTTAGTTGTTTGTAATTTTTATATTTTGGTTTTCAGTGCCATCTGTCGGAAAACTTAAAAACTGTTTATGTACCTACAGTTTGTGAAAGTTTTAGCTTTAAAGTATGGTTAGTTTTTTTATTTTTATTTTTTGAGCGCCACTGTAGAAGAAATGAACACAAAATTTTATTCAAGCGAACTTAACAAAAAATATATTTTATAATTTTCAGTTTAATTTGATGGTTATTTTTGAGTTTCTATAGAATACAGGAATAGCTTTAATTTTATATATTGTTAAGATTCCAAAAAATTTTATAATATGCCAAGTATAATGATAACACTCATTTAAAAACATGTTTTCAAATAAATTTATTTAGTTTAGAAAACATATTTTCAGATTAATTATTTTAGTTTTTAAATTAAAGAACCACTAGACGAAGCCTAAAATTGATATACTATAACTTGAAAACTTAAAAAAATTGTCCAAGTTCCACAAAATATTCTTGTCGTATCTACTCTATTTGTCACATCATATACAAATTTCGCGATAAGTCGTATTTTTCCTTCTATATATAACGGGTGATTTTTTAGCTGGTTTGGTTTTGGCAACACTGGTTTTGACAGCTGACGTGTGTTTAGTACCTTGTGTTACTGTCAAACAGCTTCAGTTTGGTTTGCAATTTAACCATGGATCGTCTTACAAATGAACAACGCTTGCAAATTATTGAATTTTACTATCAAAATTCGTGCTCGGTTCGAAATGCTTTTTTATCGAAAAATTGTGTTCAGCGATGAGGCTCATTTTTGGTTGAATGGGTACGTAAATAAGCACAATTGCCGCATTTGGAGTGAAGATCAGCCAGAAGCATTGCAACAGCTACCAATGCATCCCGAAAAAGCCACTGTTTGGTGCGGTTTATGGGCCGGCGGCATTATTGGGCCATATTTCTTCAAAGATGATGCAAATCGCAGCGTTACTGTCAATGGTGAACGCTACCGAGCGATGATAACGAACTTTTTTTTGCCCGAAATGGAAGTTCTTGACTTGCATGATATGTGGTTTCAACAAGACGGTGCCACATGCCACACAGCACGCGAAACAATGGCGCAATTGCGAGGCCAGTTTGGTGAACAGTTAATTTCACGTTTCGGGCCGGTCAATTGGCCCTAGATCGTGCGATTTGACACCATTAGATTATTTTTTGTGGGGGTATGTCAAGGCTAATGTCTATAGGGACAAGCCCGCTTCGATTGACGCACTGGAAGCCAACATCCATGCATTCATTCGTGAGATACCGGCCGATATGTGTGAAAGAGTATGCCAAAATTGGACTCAGCGGATGGGCTACCTGAGACGCAGCCGCGGTCAACATTTGCATGAAATTATCTTTAAACATTAAATTGCAAGGTTCAAACTATCGATTCAAATAAATATTTCATTCATTTTTTCGAACTTTTTGTGTTTTTTTTTTAAAAAAAGTTCTAAACCTCTTAAAAAATCACCCGTTATATAGATGAAGACATGATCAGGATATTTTTTGTATAAATAACAGGTGAACGCATTTCATAGTTTCATATTAAAAGAGTACAAGATCCTTCTTAAATGCGTATCCTTATTATTTATGATGTTAAATCTATTAACAATACTATACAATATAATTTAAATATTAATATACTGATACTATTAATTGTACCTATTTACTTTGGAGCTTTCCACATCAGGCATATTGAATTCCCACAATTTCTATAAATCTCTAGATAATCTCAGCTTAAGGCGAATAAGTGCATTTTATTTTTATTTATTTTAATCTACCTACAATATCATGAGAATATATAGAATAAACTTCAAGGATGTTTTTTTCTTCTTCATTTTAATTATATTGGTAGTCTTCAAACTGTGCCTACGTGCTACTACTAGTGCGATTTTTTGCACAAAGAAAATAACAGTCAGGTTCGTTTCATGTGTCTTACCATTACCATTTATTTTATATCAACCTACTTCTGTAGAGAGAGACCAGACATCTGACCTTATACAAATACACAAACTGAACTGCCTATATATAGATGTGAGGGCTGTGACCCAAGCTCTTCACCGCATATATAAACCTGTAATAAAATACCGACTTTGATAGAAGTGCCTGGGTACTGGCCATATAACACCCAGGTCAAATGAATTTGTTTTGTTATTCGTAGTCCATTAGCGCGATGACTTTATTACATAGATTTTATCCCACCTTCCTAAATATCATTTCACTTCATCACTTTTGTCGACCGAATCCAAACCATCGTCGTTCGTTCATCCCACCGATATATAGAGCTTGCTTTGGATCTTAAAAGATGAGAAAATGTACTTAATTCTATTCACTGACCCCCCCCCCCCTCCTCGCCCATCAAAGCATCTGATAGCTATATATTTATAGGTATAGAGGTGGGTATCTAAGTCATTTACACTAACAAAAAGTACACGAAATGACAACAAGTAGTCGCCCTCGCCCACAAAGAATGGATTCTGTCTACAATATCAAGATATATCGTTCAGTATAATGAAGAAAAACAGCTCAAGTTGTAATAAATTTCATCGAAGGTAATATAGTGCCACAGGATATTGCTTCGACTCCTTTTTTCTTTGGATTTCGGGCCAAACGAATATAAATAAGCGACTTTATCGTTGTCGCTTTTGCGAACTTCTGCATAAATGTCCTTTTTTTTTTCTTCTCTTGTTCTTATTATTATTACTACTATTACTATTTTTTTTTTTTTAACATTTTCGATTTGAAGTCTTATCTTTCGTTGGAGCCAATAATAAAATTCAAAATCCAAGGATAATCCTTTCTCTGGTCAACCACTTAACTATGAATGTATATACTGTTCGACAATATAGTCGGGAATGGGAGAGCGTTCGAGTCGTCGAGTATATAAAATGCAAAATCGTTAGTTCTTATGTCAAACTGTTTGTGTTCTACAAACGAAAGCATATACTGTCAGCGACCTCTGCATTCCGACATGCATAAATGAGGTTTATCTCTCTTTCTCATGAGTTCAAATAACACATCAAGTATTTTATAAAATAAAACTGAAACGAAACGAAACTAGGACAATGGTTGTTTTGAGTATACATGTAATATTCAAGATGTTATTGTTTGCAGGGTGTTCCAAAAAAAAGGACATTTATATGAATGAAAGAATTTTTTTTTCTGTTTTAGCTTGCGTTTCAGGTCCCACACTTTCCTTTCAAGGGTAAGTTTAGGAACATTTAGGCACGAAGCGTTAAAACATTCCTTATTAGGAAATGTTTCTATCTGAATTTGTAGCTTAATTTGTTAAATACATTTTCAGGTACGAAAATACCTTTCATTTGATATCATTATTTCAACATAATTTTTCTACTACGTTTATTTCGCACGTCATGAACATTTGTTTAGAAAAAAACTGAAATCTTATTTTTGGAATCGGCTACTTCATGCTTAAATATTTCGACTTTCCCATGAACGATATTGAAAATATTTCACTCAAATAACAAGCTCAACGTCTCCTTTCATTGTAAACACATTCTTGGCCAGAAATGGACATTTATATATAACCTTTTTTGCTAGGAAGAGGGTTAAAAGCTTGAATCCTTTTTCTGAAATTAAATTTTCCGCTAAAATTTTAGTCCGAAGTTGGCAGACGAAAGTGACTGAAAAGAAGCAAACAAAATCTTAAATTAAAAATTTGTTCTTATGTCTTATTTTGAAGCCTTTCTAATGCTAGTTTGTTTCACAAAACTCAATTTTGAAGCTTTTATGGATAATTTTTTTTTTTTAATTCAAATTTATAAATAACATAAGGAAGATTTTCGCTTTTTAATTACTAATTTATTTGCGCAAACCCCGATTTTGTAGCTCAAATTAAAGCTCATAGCTTAAGTTAGCTTTAAAGTGAGCTGCCAAAAACTAAAAACAAAAACAATTTTTTTTGCCAAATTTTTAAGTTCCCTCCGTTTTTTTGAATTTTTGAATAGAAATAAAAATTATCCATAAAAGCTAAAAAAAATAATGCCGGCGCAAGAAATTTGAATGTAACTGGAATTTTGAACACAAACACAAAATATTATGTATTTTCATATTTTTATTCACTAACTTTAGTCATATTTTAGCGGAAAGTTGAATATTAAAAAAAATCCGTTTGGGCTACAAAATTGGTGTTCAAGCAATTTAAGAGTATTTAATTAGCTTAAAATTCAAGTACAGTAGAATCTCGAAAAGATGAACAGATATAAAACAAGGCCCGTTTATCTTTTCAAATTGTTCATATATTTATAAATAAAAGCATTAAATATTATTGACATAACAAGTTAAAACAACCCCCAAAATACTGTTCATGAGGAATTAAACGAGAAGAAAGTAAAAAAATTATATTGGAAATAAAGTGTTCATCTTTTCTAAAACAAAATTTCAACCTGTTCATCTTTTTGAACACTGAAAAGTGAAAATATTTCGTTCATTTTTCCGAGCTGTTCATCTTTTAGAACCGTTCATCTTTCTGAGATTCTACTGTATTACAAATAAAATATTCAGTTCGTTTTATTTTAGATTTTGTCCGCTTATTTCCAACTTGTTTAAGTAAAAACTTTACATAATAACTAAAAAAAAAATGAGCTACAAATTTTAATTACATAACATCAATTAGCTACAAAAATTATGGACTTGTCCCACTGTTCAAAATGACTTTTTTTCTTTGCACGAAAATCTTTGGAAAAAATCATGCATTTGAACACAATATAAAGATAACGTTACAATTTTTTTTTTCTTCTTAAAAGAAATTTACAAGGCTATAAAAATAGTAATTTTTAAGAAAATTGCTTCACTGGGTGTTTCTAAATCATAGGCTGAGGTAAGATTTTCTTAGAAAAAGAAATCAATAGAGATTTTGTAAAAAAAAGTCTGCGGTTATTTTGTGTTCACAGGGTGATCCAAAATAAAATTATTTATAACAGTGGATGCATAAAGTTAACGACCCAACTTTTTATTTGGTTTTTGACGTTATTTTATTTTGTGGTCCATCGACATACATATCTTAAAAACTGTTTAAGTGATCAATTTTATGTGAAACAGTTTTGAAAAAAGTAAACAGACCAAAATTTGAATTAATAATTCTTTTTTAAGTTTTTTTTTCATTTTGTAAAAAAAAAATTAACTATAGATTTTAAGTTTTAGAAAAAAATCATTAGCATCATCATCATTTTCAACATTTACTCATAACTTATTTTTTTTGGGGTAGCGATAAATAAAAACATAATTTTTAAACTGCTGCATGTTTTTATTGGACAGTAAAATAATAATCCATAATTAAATATTTCTTTTAACTTTTTATAGACCAGGCAAAAAGAAATTAATCTCTTACTTTAACCTTTTTTGGTATTGGTAAGGTAATAAAGAAATTAATCTCCAACTTTTGGCAGGTTACAAAAAAGATTAAGGATTATAATTTTCTTTCTTTTCAACGTTCATTTTTATTTACCTAATACTTTAGTTTCAAAAACTCTTTTAGTTTAATAGGAATTTATTCAAAAAGAGGCGTGAAAGTGGGCGGAATTTAAAATTTGAATTTTTAATATAACAATCAGTAGTTTATTTACAAGATTGTAACTATTCCTATAAATTATATAAGTAAAACAGTTAAATAAAGGGCGTGGAAGTGGGCTCATTATTTTATTAAATAAAAAAACGTATTCCAATTGAAATAGGAAGAAAATTTCACGTTCTCAGCTCGTTTGAAGTAACTCAAACATCCCAAAAGTAAATTTGCTTTTAGACCAAAATGTTAGCACCGGGAAAATATTTTTTTTTACAACAAATTACACTGTCTCAAAATATTGCAAAAAATTTCAGTTGTAATTTTGCATATGGTTTAACAAATAGTTATGCTAAAATATCTTGATACTTTTTTATCGGGATCTAGTGGGATTTTTTTGTAGATCTATTCAAACTATAAAAACTATAATAAAAAAAATGTTTTTTTTATTTACTTATTAAAAATATTAAAACAATATAGTTTTTTTTTAATTAAAAGTTTGACTTACTCTTAAGTTAAACAACCACGAAACATTGAAGAAAAGTAAGATTTTAATGGAAAATGTCATAATTGCAGAAAATAAAACAAATAAATTAGTTTTTTGTTATTTTTTTTTTTTTACTCTAGAAGCAAAATTGCCCAACTTTGAAAAGCTTTATAAACCATAACTATTTACCAAAAAATTATTTAATTTACTTTATTTGAAGCTCTGTTTATATAAATATAAGAAATACAAAACAATTATTAAAAAACATCGGATTTTGTATTTTTGCCACGACCTTTGGCTTTTTGGGCCACAGTGCGTCGCGTTGAAGCTGCTTTTCTCTGTGAATTCACATGGAAGCAAGCAAGGAAAGGGGACTGGGTAGCCATGAATATAATATATTGACCGAAATTGGTCTAATGTTTTGTTTTTTGATAAATAAACTTTTTGGCCCAGGACCCATGTTCTGTAACTCGGCGATAACTTTTCGTGGCGAGAAACGGCGAAAAATGGAACAAAAATGGAACAAAACTCATAGGAATCCTATGGGTTTTGTTCCATTTTTCGCCTTTTAACGCCTCGAAAAGTTATCGCCGAATTACAGAACATGGGTCCAGGTTTCTATACATTCCATTGCAAGGGTGGAATGCGTTTGGTCCAGCGCACACAAAAACACCTTGAATGCCAAAAAAATATAATCTCCACATAAAAATTGTTACATGTAGTAATATTTGCATCTTTAATGCTACTCGCATTAATTTTTCCATTGGTGTTAGTTTGGAGATTCACAATTTTAAATCAAATTTATTAATGTAATCATTTTAAAATTTGAATAGTTTCACATGCTAAACAATCTATACCCTATCGTATAAATCGCATGAAATTTTCGTTTCTTCTCGCATCGTTTAGCTCATTGGCATGAGAGAAGTCAATGAAGTATTATCGTTTTTTTTTTTTTGTTGCAGTAAAAATAAAACCTGTTTTAAATGTTGGTATAAATTTATAAAAGCATGACACAGAAAACTACTTGGTTGAATGATATTTTCTCCACCTTCTTCATTCTTCTACTCTTCCAGTCTACATGATTAGGTTTACTCATAATATTTCGCACTGTGAGTGAATGGATTGGTTCGTTGTGCTTGTGCGTAATCGTTGTTTTTTTTTTTTTTTTTATTCTCAAAAAGTGATCGTGGAGATACATTTGTACAGTCATACTGATACTTACTTATAGAATATTGTATTGGTTTACAATAATAAAAAGGTGTAAACCATTTTTTTAGAATTTATAAAAGTGAAGTTAAAAATTAAACACAAAAAAAAGTCATAACCTGTTTTTGAAGTATGGAATTTGCAAAAAATAATTTTTAATTTTTTTTAACTACAGAAAAAAAATTATTTGCAATCAAAAACATGGTTCTAGGAAAGATATTGTTTATAGAGGTTTAAATTTATTCCAAGTATATATATGATGGATCGTACTTAAAATTAGGTCACAGAGAAATTTTAATACAAATCGTAGGAGTTGTTTTTGAGAATTATATAATATTTTCTTTAACGGTTTTTTTAACAATTGCGTATGGTAAATACCATTACTTTTGCTTAAAAAAAAATTAATTTTGAGATATTCAGAAACAAAAAGTATTTTCTCTCATCACAATTTTGGAAGGCATATATCGAGTCCTTAATAGGTGCAGTGCTGCAATAAAAACTATGGAAGTAAAGCCCGTGAGTCTTATTTTCCAAATTAAAATGAAATTACATCCGCGGGCTTTTTTTCCTCATTGAAATAGAAGCATTCTTTGTTTATTTTTGTTCTTGGGAATAACTTAGTATTTTTAGAAGCACCCTGTAAAAATTTATTATGATATTGCTTTCCAGTACAGTGAGTGTTATTTAAAAAAAAAAAAGTAATATTCGATGGTGAATTAGAGTGTCACATCCATAACCCAGCGGGGGTTACTTTAAACTCTATAATTCTCCATATACCCTGGCCCCTCAAATTCTATATAATTCAAAACATATACACACACACACACACATATTATAATATTCCTCCCGCATCTACACAACGTCGTCCCTTTTGGCATCGGCATTAACCCGACGATATAATTAAATTTCATGTTGTACAATGCTCCGAGAAAAGTTCATTAAAATTATAATTTCAAACGTTCGGCTTCTGGTGTTACAGCACACCATACCATAACCATTTTGTAAATACATATATAGCGAGTTCCTATAAAGAACAATGACAACTCTCAAAGCCCCCGCAATGGCGCCACCACGCTGCCGACCGTGTATATATAATTTTTGTTGCATTGCAAAAGTGGAATAGTACTATATAGTACGAGTATAGTGATGATGGGGTTGAAGGTGAGCGGGTTGATAGTGAGAAAGTGAAGCTTGAAAATACATTCAGTATGCTAAAGGATATGACATTAAAAACTTTTCCGGTTCGCATGATTTTTTTTTTTTTTTTAATTTTTTTTTGATTTTTTTCTTGCATTTATTTCATCTCTTTCTCTAATGGAGTGAACTGAACACGAGGATGAACAGGATGATAGAAATTAATTTTATTTATTGTACTTTTGCACAAACTTGTTCTTATATTTAGATTTTTATTATTTTTTTTTTTTTGAAACAAGAAAAAAAAAACTCAGATAGATGAATGATATTGCCGGGGGAAGGTGCGCGGGAATGTCTATATAGGAAAGTTGTTCTATGTGGACATAAGTAATTATAAGTGATGAGCTAAAGTATTACATGAAATCTCAACAGTATAAGTAGTATATTTGATGTGACAAGGGTTGAGAATTCCAAATAATAATATAAGTATAAGGAAGTTTTGCGACAACTTTCTGGATAATGAATGGTTAACTTTTGTTTGTTAATAAATTTAGGAAATATAGACTGGCAGATATTTCCGGATATATATGTATACCTATTACCTATTCTATATAATTTATAAGTTAAGGGGAATTGTTAGTAAATTATCAGGTAATTTAATGATACATTTACATACATGTAGTATCTGTTAGGCCTTTTTCTTCTCTCTAAAGACTTCGAGTTTTAATAGTGGATATGGTTGTCAAAATTTAACTTTTTTTGCTTTCACAATTTTATTAATTAGAATAGGTATGTATGAACACCTAGAGGATAAATCAATTTAAGATATTTTTTTTTGACAACGAATATACGATTATGTTATTATTTGAACAATTTAAATGCAAATTTTGTCAAAAAAAATACATTAAGTACCTACAGCTCCATCTATAAAGTGAATCTGATTAGAACTATTAAATTAAAAAAAATAATTATGCTGCAACTTTGAAATATTAATTAATGATTTTGTTTTGTAATTCAAAGGGTTTTCCAACAGCGACTATAAATGACCTCAGGAACCCATGATTTTCGTCTGCGGTATTGACTGTGGGACACGCTGTAGGCATATTTAAATCTATAGGCCCCTATGTTCTGCATTCCACCTATTGTGAATTCACATTAGGAAATTGAATTTGGGTATTCCAAAATTCGTTCAAAATGCTAATAGTGAATTTCAAAAACGAAAATGTGTGTTCTGTTTTTCGGTTCATTCCATTTTCTGAACGTATATTCAATCCACTTTGTTTATGCGTTGTGAAATTGGTGCAGTTGCAAATAGTTTTGTACATATTTCTATTGGTACAATGTAAGTATAAACTTATATATAGATTTGTTCCTTTAAGTATTTATTTTTTAACTTCCCTTTGGAAATTATTGTAATTGGTCCGATTTGTCAAATCAAAAATTTCGACATATCTCCACGTTTCGAGGTCCCAAGAATCCAAAAACATAATTTTTAGAAGTTGTCTGTATGTTTGTGATAAATTTTTTTATCCATCGCATCTCGAGAACCAACAGAAATATCGACTTAAAATAAATTTTTTTTTACAGATAATAACGTCATTAAGTACAGAAAGAAAAATACTGTGAAAATTGTTTGAAAAACGTTTTTCGCCTCGAATATCTTGATAACAAACAATGATGGGACTAATTTTATTCTATACACAGTGCCATATAAAAAAAATATGAACATAAAATTTACATAAAAAAATAGTTGGAGTGGTTTTCAAAAAAAAAATATTTATTGTTGTAGGTACAAATATATAATTTCATTAAAATTCAAAAAAAAAATATTGGTACGCTATTTTTAAGCATTTAATAAAATAACCTAAAAATCGAATTTAAAAAAATCTATTAACTAGTTTTCAAAATATTGATTTTTCACAAAATAATAATTATAACATGTTTTTAAAAGTCCAAAAAATATTTGTTGAAAATTTGTTAGCGGAATATTTTTTCACCTTAAAAACCTCTTTTGATCGAAATCGTTTAAGTCGCGAAGGCAAAAATAACATACAAAATGGATCTAGACTGGAAAATTTAATAGAAGTTTTTGGAAAAATTTGTTTTTACTAAAATTGATAAACAATATCTAGAATAGTGCATTTAAATTATTTTTTTTATCGAAATCGTTGAAGACGTTTTCGAGATAAATAACGTTTTTCATAATGGTTGTATGGTTGGAGCTAACAAAAACTCAATTTTAACTCAAAATCAATCAAACGTCAGCGTTGCCGACTAAAACAAAACTTTTGGTCCCACATTTCCTAAAAATTAGTGCGATTTTTGTGCCAAGTGAAAAAGCGCAAATTTGTATTTTAAAAAGAAATATAATATGTGTGGGGGAAAAAAAACAACAAAGAATTTTCTCTATTCGTATACATTCATAAAAATAAGAGTTTCTGTTAGTTTTTGACTTCATTTGGACCAATTTTCCTCAAATTTCTTCAAAATGTGCTTTATTTGAAGTAAAAAATGGAAATAAGAAGAGCGTGTCATATTGAATTTTTTCGTGCCACGATGAAATTTTCAAATCAAATTGTGGACTTGTAACCAATCTCTCATGAGCCAGAATACCACAAAAAAAGGTGGTCGATATTCCATAATCTTAGAAAGAAAGTGGGTCATAAGTCCACAAATATTTTCTGGAATTTTTTTTTAAATTACCCAAGGAACTGCAGTTTATTATAAGAAAACTGTTGACATTGGTGCTTGAACATACCCCAAGCGGAGCAACGTTGCGTAGTTAAAATCCTTTGAACCCGCGAAGCGCCCCACCTAAGGTACTGCAACGGAATTGCGTGAGGACCCAGAAAGGAGTTAAAATCCTTTTGAACCCACTTGATAGGTATACTGGTTGTCCAAGAGAACGCGTATTTTTCCAATGGAACCCTTAAACCTGAATAAACATGAATATTTTTTAAAATCACTAAAGTAAGTCAAAAATCCTCAATCAGTGGGTCAGAAGTCTACAAGAATTTCTTATGGACTTCTGGCGCACAAAAGTGGGTCAAAAATCCACAGTAGATTTGTAGACTTTTAAACCATGAGTGGGTCAAAAATTTATTATGGACTTTTTGCTTGTGGACTTTTGACCCTGCGCCTTTAGGATTCATGTAGGTGTAGTAGCGCTTCTTTACAGAATAATATCTAGCAAGCTTTAAATTTGGACTCAAGTATGTAATTTAACACATATACTTAAACTTTGAACCCACCTACTATATATTTTTGTGTTTCCGAGCCGAGTGCTTTTGCCTGATTTGAAGTCAATATATGCAGGTAAAATACATCCGTCATAAGTCGGGCTGTATCTTGAAAGCCTCTTTATTTACATTGCTATTGTTTTTTGCTTATTCATAATACGACAGTTAGTGTATTTCTTATTTCCAATAAATTAATCATGACAAAGTTTAAAAATACAAACAAAAGATTCTTAAATTCATAAAACAAAGATGCTCTGTAGGAATAATGTTACTATATACACATAATGTTTCCCCCAATAAAATTCCTTTAAAGTAATTTTTTAGGTTTGTTCAAAAATCTAAGTAGATATAGAGAGGGACCAATATTATAAAACAGGAAGGAATTTTTAAATTTATATATGAGAACAAATAATAAAAAAAAAAAAAAACAAACATATTATTTGCTTTGATATTAATCAAATATTTACAGATTGAAAGTAAACGGATATCATATAGAATGAAGTGGATAGTATATATTATATACATACATATAATCATGTCCTTTAAAAAAAAAGATTTTTATTTCTCTCCCAAAAGAATTTCCATCTTAGTCCGGCAAATACATACATTTTTTATTTGTTGTTGTCATCTTAAATATTATTATTTTTTTTATGATGTCCTCCTTTAAACTGTGATTGGTAAATCACATCCCTCCAATGGTTTTTTTTTTTTTTGTATTTGTCGTCCTTCTATATGGTCAAATTCAATGTGGATGGATTTTTCTTTCGAAAGGAAAATCAATTTGTGCTCTTTCTCTTCAAAAGCTTGTACAATATTTCTATCATACATTATATGTATACATATGTATATGAATAACATAGAAAATTTATACAATTTGTTACTGATAGATATTTATATGAATATTTCAAGATTCTTTCTTTATAGAATGCCTAGACATTGTGAGAATTTCAAACTATAAATTACATAGGTACATACGTATTATAGGCAATTTCTATATCTATATATGTTGTAGGTATAAAAGATTCCCTACAGTTATCTTATGGAATCTCAAAGGTAGATATTTTCTAAACATTGCCGGTAAAATATATTTATACATATGTATTACGATAATAGTTACGTATTTTGATGTCCACATTCTAAAACTTTCAGCCGAACCTATACACACACACACCTCATTCGTCTTTTTTGGTATAAATTAACTTTTGGGTTCATTTAGAGCATAAAATGTATCATTCCTCTTTCGAATGATATTTTCAATTCAAAATAGAATTATATATTTTGTTCAGATTGAAAATATGATTTATTTTTAGGACCCATTTTTTTAAGAAAAAAAAAAAAAACTCAACTCAAGTTAAGAAAAAGTTAAAGAAGTACTTTAAGAACCTGCTATACTAATACACCATATGCATAGACGGACTCTTAAAAAAAGGAAAATAAATTTTGACGAAATATATTAAATTCGTTGCCATGTAGGTAGATGGATACGATGATGTTGTGCATTCTATATACACAATGTTCTCTGAATAAAATATTCCATCAAGTTAAGAGATGAAAATCATAACAATAACCTATACTATACCCATCTTATATAGGTAGGTCGTTGTGGCTACCAAAAAATATATAGCGATAGGTAGGTATATTTTATACACGCAGAAAAATAATTACAAACCAAGAGCAGTAACGTAGTAAACTATGTAATTTTTATCCTTGACTACGTGTATATTTAACACATTTATTTTAACCCACCGAAAAACGGTTGAAAAAAAATGTGTTAAATATAACGATAGTCAAGGGTAAAAATTACATAGTTCTCTATGTTAATTCGAACGTATGTAGTCGACTCGATTAAAATAAATTGTTTAAAATAAAAACCTAAAAAGGTAATATTAATGGAGAAACTTGGTTCGGGTTCGCAATTTTGAAGATTGTGAATTTTAAACGAGTAGCTTGCTTGAATCAAATACATAATTATATTTAGTTAATTTTACAAATCTCTGAGGAGATTGATTACTATGAGCGTTTAAATCAGTGGCGATTCCTGGTCTTTAGTTTTGGGTTGGCTACAAGTACCGACGAGTACCGTAGAAATTAAGAATAAATACACATTTGGTAATTGTTGGTATTTATCTTCATAATTATTATATTCGTCATTTTCTGCGCAGTAATTGTATTTCATAGAGTTTATTCCTCTTAATTCTTGGTTTGGCGCCGCCCAACTAGCCAACTGAGAGCAATCGCCCATGGTTTAAATATGTTTCATTTACTAACTTAATTGGTTATTGAAACCGAACAAACTAGCCCAGAAGTATATAGTTAAATAAAATTTAGTACATTTTAAACAAATCAGTGCGTAGATTTATATAATTTTATTTAATTGAGTTGACTCGTATAATTTAACCATGTGAGTTTGAGGTTATATATTAACATTGTTGTTTAACTTAACCGAGTTTAACGTTGTTTCTTACCAATTATTTTTCTGTGTGTACAAAGTAGTTTTTTTTTCTTCTTCCATCAAGAACGGAAAGAATGATGAATGTAAAAAAGGACATCGCATTCGTTTCAAAATAATGTATCACAATCTTGCCCCCGGGAAAGGATAGATCCTATACGATGCGATGGGTATAACATTCATGCAAAGAAGATATCTGCAATCTAAAGATGATAATACTACTTCCACTTGCAATAGACAGAGACAGAGAGAGAAAAAGAGTATGTGGTATAGTATATAGTTTGAGGCGATATAAAGATGATGTTATAGATAGGTCTATGGGCAAGACGAACTATACAATCTTGTTGTTGATGGTTACATTTATATTTGAAGTCACATATCCTATCTTATACACATCATCCTGATATTATTTATAATCCTTTCAACACAATATTCTTCTTCCTATACAAGTCCAAAATATTTATCATTCGTTTCGTGGAATATCTTTACCTATATAGAAAGATTATTGCATATAAAATATATACCTTCTATATACGCAGACTGGAGGGTTATATATGTCAATAAAAATGACAACAATATGATGTATGATATAGCCTTTGTAAAATGTCCTGAGGTATAAGCGAGTAGTTTTAAGGTGCAATGTCCACCGGGGACAATGGAGATCTATTGTGGAGAATGATAGAGAAGTGAAAAATTTCATTGATTTACCTATTTTGATTGAAGAATAAGATGAGAAGTTTTTTAAGCAATATGTAATTGATTTTGTATATTTGTGAGTGCCGTCGCGATCATCTTAAGACTTTATAAGTCCTGGAAAAAATTTGTTTGCTGTGGTTTTAAATTTCATGAGTCATGAATATCAAAATTTGTTTTGCTTAATTTGATCATATTTATCAGAAAAATATAGGTATCTTCAAAAAAAACAGTTAGAGCATCTTAAGGCATTTATCTTCGCCTTCAAAACTTTAATTTTGAATTTTTTGCATTACTCAATTATTCCCGACCATTACATAAAATATATAATATATATATATGTATATTCTAAAATTTTAAGTTTAATTGACGCCAGATATGTCATTTTAAGAGGCGCAGGGGCATAAGGCCCAGGGATATAAAGCGCAATTTTTATTTTTGGGGCTTATGTTCCACTTGAGTGCTTGAGTGACGCATAGAAAATTTGGACCTTAAGTCCCACCCAAAAGAGACCCAAGCCCCAAAACATAAATTTGAAAATTTTGGTAAACCTATAGCTACTTTAAATTTTTTTGAAACATTGTCCATAAAAAAATTGTTCAAAATTAGATGAAAATGTTTGCATGCGAGGTACAATTTATTATCATTTTCGAATTTTTTTTTAGTAAACTAGTAGACTTTTGTAGAAAAAATTACTTAATTTTTTGTTGTGAGCACGTTTTTGAGAAAAATAATATTTTCATTATTTGTTGAAAAAAAAATTATATAGCCGTTATTTTTGTCAAAAAAAATTTAAAAAAACTTGTCGGCGGAATGCCCAAAAAACGATAGGTACCAATTTTAAAGAAAACCGATTCGACCGTTTAGACTGCACTAAACCGAAAGGACAGAAAAGACAGACAGACGAACTGTTTTCATTGTAATGTCAAGTTTGATCAAAGTCTCGAGTCCAATGTTTTTTTACGAATCCATAACTTGCCATATATATATTACCTGCTGCCTGCGTATCACAAATAAAAATAAGAAATTGGATTATTATTTAATTTTTGAAACAAAATATAAATATTCTCAAATCCAATTGAGGTCATAATAACGAAGGTGAAGAAATTTAGAAAACTTAAACTTCTGTTTTAGTGGAGCGATTGAATATTATTCAATTAATTCATTTCATTTTTCATGTTAAAAAATGGCCCCAATCTCATTTCCTTTGGCCAATAATGGCCTTATAAAGGTACAATTTTTCTGGCATCACAGGGTATAATCCCTCCACCGCAACGTTGGGTATGCTTCGAGCACCCAGAGTTTTTGATTGCTTTATATAGCGTAAGTATTGGGTTTGTATAAAAAAACGATGAACCGATTTTCTTTAAATTTGGAACAGAACATTTGCATATGATTCATTAAAGGGAAAATTTGAATTTTTGTTTTAGCTCATTATAAACGTTTAGCTGCCCTCATACAGTGATTTTGGTAATTACTTTAAAAATTTGATTAAACTTCTTACAACTTCTTCAACTTTAAATTGATAAAAAAACTGCGTTTTTGTCAAAAAGAATCGCATTACGGAAATAGGGTTTTGACTTTTTTGGAGACATTTTTTTTTAGTTATAGATCCTTATTAAGGATGTGCTGGTTTTGTTATTATTTTGCAGTCTGCTACTTTTTAATATATCACACAATGCAGGGCCGGCCCTAGCTAAGCTTGCGCCCTGTGCAAGATTTGTAGTAAGAGCCACTTTTTATATTTGCACACATACATACACATGGCAAATGGTAGTACATGTTTGTTTGCGCAAGATCAAATTACTTTGGTGTTAGGCAATAACGCCCAAGGAAACAACTCTCAAATCGATTTGGAAATATCGCCCAATATTTTTTTTATCGCCCAAAAAAAAAATGGAAATATGTATCGCCAAAATTTATATTTTTCCAAATCTTAAGTTGGAAATATCGCCAAATATTTTTATTGTAAATTGTTTTTGTAAAATTGGGCGTTATTTCTTTAATTTTGGGCGATATTTCCAAATCGATTTTGGTGTTATTTCCTTGGGCGTTATTGCCTACCGCCAATTACCTTTTCTTGCTCCTGGTAATGCACCCCCAGAATTTTGCGCCCTGTGCATTTGCACATCTTGCACATATGGTTGGTCCGGCCCTGGTACAATGTCAAAGTGTTTATCAATTTTTGTCTAGGAAGTTTGATTTTTTTTAATTTTTCGTTATAAATTGTAGCATAAGTTCGTGTGAATCCAGTCGTACTTTAAAATGTTTACAAAACTTTAAACACTGTAATTCCCATATAAGATCCGGTAAAAGGTTAGAGGTCAAGACAAGAAAAAAAACTGTTTTTGCGCACGAGGGGCAATTTTCTAAAAAAAAAACTTATTTTAAATCAAAGGAGGAGAGGCAATTAAAAAAAATGACCTAAAATAGAAAAATTATTTTTTGAAGTAAAACTTCTTTTGCGGCATGGGGGTAAAAAATTTTTCTATGGAGCTGTCAGTGACATGTCAAACCGACATACAAATTCCCGTCACGAATTTCAAAATTCAGCGTCACGATTTTGCAAATACTTGCCCTGTTGTCGTGAAAGAAGTTTTACTTCTAGCGTGTGTACATAAGTACGCACACTCTTTTTTTTTTTAAAACAGCAACACTTACAAGATTATTTAAAAAAACAGGAAATCATTGTTGAATTCTGTTTTCAAATTAAGTTATTTTAGTGCTTAATTTTTGAATAAATTGTTTTCATAATTATAATTTTTAAAATAAAATTCCAAACAAAAATTTAAATATTTTTATTTTTAAATTTTAAAGCATTAAATTCTAATAAGGTTTATAATTCTTGATTAATTTTTTATTTGAATGCTAAAAATCACATGTCTCTAAATTTTTTTATTTTTGAAGTAAGCGAATTTTAGCAGTCTTAAATTTTCTGATTATTGTAAAAAAAAGCTTTGAACCCATACAGTATTTTAAAATTAATTTATTGAAAAATATTTTAAAAATAAAGTTTATTGAACATATCAATTATTCATTTCCCTTTAGTTACATATGTAAGTACCTACATAAAGAATTATTTAGTAATATTTACCAAAAATGTCGTTCAAAACTTTTATTAAAGCCAAACTATATGCAATATAACTCGTCCTGAGTATCAGGTATCTTTTTAACAGGTTTCTTTCTATCTTTTAAAAACTGACAAACACACACTTACGAAAATAAAAAAAAAACTGACTTGAAAAGAAAATCAATTTCCTTGAAAAAAATATGCACCTTTGCATATATAACTGAAAGTCTGAACCTGATAGTATATAAAGTACAAAATGCATGTTTTTGTTGATTTTTAAAATCAAAAGGAAAGCAACTGCATCCTCAATCAATCATTTTCATGTCAAATATTTGTGAAGGACGAATTTCATATTATTATTTTATTTATGTATGCTTTAACAGAGAAAACCGATTTCATCAAAATTCTATACCAACAGCCCGTACCTAGCTACCTACTTTGACGTTGCTTTCGTCTTCGTTTTATTAAGGAAGTTGTAGGTAGGTCATATGTATATCTATATGAAAAGCATATATTTTCAAACGACAACTTAAATATCCAAGTGCAACTTAACTCTTTAGAGATGCATCTACCTATAAAATATACTCGTAGTATATCTGCACTTGAAAGAGCGGAAATTTACAAAATTTTCCAAAAAGGTATCCAGGTTTGTTTGGTTGCCTAGAAATATGCAATAAAAAAGTTGATTTTCAATAAACGCATCACCTTAGGATGCTTTATAAAGTGTATAGAATATGAGTGCTATATATACGTTATGTAGGTAGATATGTGGTCTTGTGTAGATGAAGGTGGCAGTTGATGGAAGGATGGTAATGACAACAACTTCCATATATATTCACGTTTATGTTTCACAGAATTTTATTGGCCTTTATTCAAAAAGTTGATTGGACAAAATATTTTGATATATTGCATTTCTCTGGCATATTTCCTTTTGCAAGTGAGTTTTGATTCAAATGAAAAATGAACCGTTTGTAGTAGATTTTATATAAATGAAGTATGTTGTAAATTCTAATGAAATGAAAAAGGTAATAACATGATAAATTTGAATTTAAATGTGTACCAAAATTCTTATGTGCAGCTTACTATTTTATTATTTTTTGGGGGAGTGTATAGCTAACAGTGAGAAATTTTGTAGGTGTAAATATCTATGCCAGCGGTAGGGTAAACTAAAAACATGAGCATTACCTGTAATACGTTACGTGTCACACATGACGTTTTAATTGGGTTCAATAACAAAACTAAGGCACTTGGACGAAGATCTTCACAGTCCCGCACTCAAATTTTTTTTTTGTCAAACTATACTATATCCACAAAAGTTGATTTAGTATAAAGTTTATGTTACATAGTTTATAGTCAAGTTTATGTATGTGCTGTTTCTTGCACATAAAAAAAAACGGAATATCTAGCTTGTTTGATTATTTGATAAAACTATGCCAACAATGATGTTGACCTTACCCAACAGTGAGACGGAATTTGTCATCAAGCTTATAAATGAGTGATTTTGTTAAAAATCGGTTATTTTATTATTATTATTATTAAGAAAATTTTTTTAATAATACAAATTCTATATACTATCTGCTGAAATACATCAGCCAAGTAGAAGACTTAGCACTATTTTATTTGGACTTGTTGAATTATTGATTCAAAATAGCTTTTAACGGCCTAGAGTCCTACAAAAATTTGGCGTTTCGTCCCGGCGATCTCACTTGGACTCATCAATTCACTAGTGAGGGCCTTTGTCAATACGCAATTTTTATATTTATTATTTAATATTTAATTTATTTTTGATAGATAAGGCAGCGTGTTTCTTTAAGTTTCAACAAGATTTCTTACTAATTTTAGGGCCTTGTAAATAAAAAAAGCTAAAGTTAAAACTTGGACTTTTAAGTAAAAGCTAGGTTTTTGTTGAATAAAAATAAGGTTAAGTTAGCAACTTAAAGATGTTTTCAAGTAATAGTTATTTAAAAACCGCCAACGCTAAATTCATTTATAGTTTAAGCTTGTTTTCCCAGCCTAAGCTTATAATTTGTTAAACTAGAATATTATAATTAAAGATACAAAAATTTCAAGATTTTTTCACACTGTCTAGAAAGCTTTGATTAAAGGTCTTATTTTCAATATTCTCTTTAGTTATAGTGCGAACATGGGCGAGTTTATACTCGTAAAAAATATTTAAATTTTATAAGAAACACGTTGGAAATTAGTGATGAGGATTTTCATAGTTTATTTTGATTTTCAAAAGAAAATGTGCTGTGGCTTTTTGATTACTTTTAAGAAGACTCAAATGAGCGTAGAGGGGTGCACTGACCTTTGAGCAGAGAATGTAGATATTTTTGAGATATCTTAGTGGACCTGGATTTCAGTATGGTGTAGGACAAGATCTTGAAGTTGAACTTAAACTTAAAAACCCAAATTCCTTATTCGCTTGTCCGAACAGATCGAGCTTGCAATTGAGACTCAAATTTATAATTCATTTAAAAATACATAAGATATTACTTTCCGCTTGCGTGTGACTTAAGTGTGAAAAACAATATCATTTAAATTGCTGCCTCGAGAAGATTCGCAGCATGCGATTCTTTTGCGGTCATTTTTAACCACTTTTTCGTACATTTCGGGCGGTATCTCGGCCATAACTTGAGTAATGTTAGTTTTTTTAATGCGTCTAGAGTTGGAGGATTATTCGCGTACAAAAAAAAATCTAACGGTGTCAAATCGCATTATCTTGGTGGCTAAATTACGTTGCCAAAACGTGAAATTATACGCGACCAGGAAACTGCTCACGCAATAAAGCCATAATTTGTCGTGTTGTGTGGCTTTCTGTCCCGTCTTGTTGGAACCACATATCATCCAAGTCATGATCTTCAATCGCTGGCCAAAAAAATCGTTTACCATTCGAACATATCGCTCCGAATGGACTGTAACCAACTGCCCATTGGCATCTTCGAAGAAATACGGACCAATGACACCTTTCCACTGAGCAAGCATTACGATGATGCACAGACCTAGAACATCAGTATAACGCTTTCACTCCCTTCAAATTTCTTTACAATTTTACCGGTTGCTTGCATAGTCGTTCGATTATGACGACCATAATCATCGCGTTATGCGAAAAGTGGCTTCGTTTGAATCACCACTTTCGTAGTAAGTTTTAATAATTTAAACGCGTTGTTCGATTGTCAAGCGATCCATTATCGTAAATGGCAAACATTCAACTAATATTATGACACTTCAAATGAAAGCTGGAGTTTGACAGGTGTCAAATACCAGCGCTACCAACTTGAAACCACGAAATTAATGACCCTTTATATTTCCTTAATTTTTCAAACTTTCAAATTCTAATGTCATAAAGGTAGGCACATTTGTTCGTTTTTATTTTTTTTTTTCTGAAGAAACTCACTCTCAATAACATATGACCTTTTCATTCAAGGATAACCTTCAGTTTCTTCTTTTTAAATGCCTTTAGATATTAGATCAGGTAAGTAAACTACATATATATATATAGCTCGTTGACAGAATTACTTAATCTGGGATGTTTTTCAAATGAATAATTCCTATCATTTAGCATTGGCCTGGTGTCCTTAAACGTGGAATATATATCCTCTTCGTTCAATATTCAAAATCACGACCTAAACCCATGCAACCATAAAAACATATGTGTTTGCAAAAGAAAATAAGAAAACAAAAAAAAAAAAGAAGAAGAAGAACAAAAACGATGCCAACACAACCATTTGAAATTACTTAAATCCCTCGAAACTATTTAATATTCTTAAAAGGGTCATCTTTAGTATTATATATAGAAAACTAACCCTCTCTATAGGGTTACAAACATATCCTCTGTTGCACACACTATACCTACATATATACATGTGAAGATATGTACAAAAAACACACCTCTATATAGATCGCTTTCACCGATGTTGATTGCGAAAACCTTTTTGCACGTTTTACCTTTTATTTTTATTTTAAGTTTTCAACCCCAAATGTCTGCTTAAGTTTTACTATAGGATATACTCGTACCTAACCTAGCATAAGTTCCTCTTGTCGTCCCCCGCAAATTTATAACAACAACAACAACAACAACAACAACAAAAATAAAAATCACATCTAAAACAGAAACGAGCAACTTGGCAAGAGGTATCTAATAAAGGTGATAGTGTCCTTTGACAGCGCACAAGAACAACAACAACAACAACAACAAAAAAAAACAAAAGTGTGTGCTCTTAATCCAATCAAAAGCTTTCTTCTTTATCCTATATATAGTTGTATATCCTTTTATTGCGATTATCTTGATCAAATATTTATTGAAGAGAGCCGCTCAAGGATAAAGTAAAGTACGAACATATATGTAGTTTTTAGTGCAAAGGTAAAAACCCTTTTTGCCAAGATGGCCAACTCAATTGTTATATCCTTTTCGAACATGGTAATAACATCAGAATGACTATAACTGCGGCGCTTTGTATGTTCTAACTTGAAACTACTTAAAATCAATAACATTGATGTTTTCTACTATTTTATATATGTGTATGGTTGGATTGGGTATGAGGATATATTTCAAATGACTGCAGTGGGTGGAAAGATAGACCGAATGCCTCTTTGTTGATTCTGGTTATTTCACATATGACTAGGTATATAGTTCGACACGTTGTCATATATATACATCAATTGCATCAGTAACAGCAACCGTAAGGATTGATCGACACACACACGCACACACACATTTATACAAATCTACACCCAAATTATGTTGAAATAGTGATGCAACGAGCCAGGGTTTAATGAATTGATCCTTTTCGACTGGCAGACGTGTCACTCATGACTACAAAGCTTCTGGTGTTCTATGTACCTACACTGTCAGCCCCTCAGAAGTCCTGTGAAATGTCAACGCGCACGTGGGTAAGTCGCGTGAATCTAGTGATTTATGCCATTGACAGCATGTAGACCTACATTTCACAAAAGTGGCAACACAAGTGGTGAACAGAACACCATGCTATGTCATTCAAAAAAGAATAAGTATACCACCACATATACACTTGGAGAAATATTTAAATCAATTTAACACCGGAAATTGAAAGAATATTGAATAGAAAAAAATAAAATGTATACGATTGGGTCGCAATAACTTACTTGCTATTAGGGTTAAAATTAATGCGATAAAGTTAGTGTAAGGTCTCCAAAGAAGGTCTTTTCAATACTTCTTTTCTGAATATTAATCTTAATTTATTTTTAATTTTTATTTACATTATTTTCTTACATAATTCATTACAATACTTCCAATATTGTACATGTGTGTTAGTTCACTTAAATTCTACGTTCTATGTTATTCCATCGTATGAGGGTATCTATCTATACATTTCAATTAAGAAGGAAGTGCAAAAAAAAAACGTCAAAAGTATTTAAAAAAATAATGTTTGATTTTTTATTAAACATGGAGTAGTTAGCTATACCCACAGATTTTTATTTCATAGAAAAAGAAGAAACAAAAAAATGTCGAATTTTATCGTGCTATTTGAACCTTGACAAACTTTTAAACTGCTTGGAAGTAGTAATAACATTTTTATAAAATTAAAAAAAAATTTGTCCGGCCTTTAAGAGAAATAAGGTAATGTTGGCCATTTTCGTAAAAAAAAAAAAAAAAAATTATTTTTGTTCTATGGATTTTGAAAATAATAAAAGAGAACAATGAGCACAAAGATAGTTATTTCTCTTAAAAAATAGAGAGTCTGGATACTATTGATCTAAAGCAAGATTAAAAATTCAAGGTTTTTAGAATCGGCCAGCGTCTGCCGTCAATTAAAATGGGATTTTTTATTTCCACCAAAAGGCAGACCTAAGCTATTTTACAACTTTCTGTCTGTCTTTCCTATTCTTTTGGCTGCAGCCTAAACCGATGGGCCGGTTTTCTTTAATTTTTGTACCTAGCTTTTTTGGGACATTCCCCTGACTCGTTTTTTAAATTATTTTTTGGACCAAAAATAATGGCTTAAGTAATGAAAATTTTATTTTTCACAATATCGTACCCACAATTTTTTTTTATAAAATCAAAATTCATTTTTACCAAAAAGGCTTCATAAAAAAGAAATTCCGAAAAATGGCCATAAAATGGTACCTTCCTTTTTTTTTCTTTTTTTCTCAAAAACGGTTCAACTGCTTTTAATCAAATTTTTTTCAGGAAAATTTAAAAAAAAATTTAAATCTTTGTATATAACCACCAACATTTTTCAATTTAGAAAAACAAATTTTCAGTATTATTTTTGAGAACTTAATAATTCGAAAACAACTTGGTTGATTTTTATTATACTTAGCACCCCGCAGTTTTTGACTATTATCAAGCAGATTTTAAATAAAAATTATTCTCTAAACTAAAAATAAATCTTATTTTTGCTCAAAAACGACTCCTATTAGACTTTGATTGAAATTTGCATGTGAACTTATATTATTGGAAAATAATTTATCTATCGATTAATTATTAAAGGTATCTCTTATAGAACTAATTTTCGGTTTCGTTATTTGTTGAACCGATTATTAGAGAGCTCCTAATGAGTTTGAATAATATTGTATATCAAAATTTTCAAAAAAAAATTTTGGATTTTTAAAAAAATTGGAAAATAATTTTTTGAAATTCGATATTTCGGAATTCCGTGGATTATTTAAAAAAAAATAATTTTTTAACTCCGCATTAGTAAATGCTAAAAATTGCGTACCATTTTTTATTTTTAAATGTTTACAATATTTTATATATAAAAAATCATTAAAAAAACAGCTCCTTTGATTTCTTCAAATTTTTTCTCTTAAATAAACATTAATTTATTAAAGAAATAAGATCGTGTGTCAAGTAAAAAAAAAATATAAATCGCTTGAAAATTATTTTTTTATTATTTAAATCTGTTTAATCATTTTAGAAAAAGTCAAAGCTAAAACTTTTCTAATTGAGAAACCATTATGAATAGTTTAAGAAAAAAATGTTTTCAAAAATGGTTTGAAAAAAAACTGAAAAACCCTTCAGAATAATGACAAAATATCGTGGAAGGGGCCAGATTTAATAAAAATCGAAACAAATTTCCGAAGAACTATTTTCTAGAATTTTTCGTTATGGAGAATGTTTTGAAAATTTTAAAAAATTGAATAAAATTGCGCTGCTTAAATATTCAAAGAAGTATTTTTGGCAATTTTTTTAAATTTAAATATGTATGTCGGAAACGAGTTGGTTGATTTTTATTGAACTTGGTATATCGTGGATTTTTTACATTATCTAAATTTTATGTAAAAACTATTCTTATGGTGGAATTCTATAAAACTGTTTAAAAACCGTTAACGAAAATTGTATTTTCTCAAATTCGACTCATTTAGATTTTGATCGATACGATTCACCATTTAACAGGGAAGAATTTTACATTTTGCCATTATTTAATGTAGACACCTCTTCTAGAAACATTTTTTTTCAACCATATGGCTATCTCATTATCTGTTTAACCGATTTAAATCAATTTTTTCATAAAGAGCTTCTAATAACTTCAAAAAAGTTGAATATAAAAAATTTACAAAAACAAAAATTTTGGATTTAAATTTAAAATTAAATTACAAATTTCAAAAATTTCAAAAATGGGTGGATGATTTATTCCAATTTAATTTTTAATGTCCGCATAAATAAATTACATTTTTTTATTATTGCCATTCATCTTCTCAAGGAAAGATGCTTAAGTAAATTATTTTCAAAATGAGATTTTCACTTCCATAGGTTAGTACAAAATTATTCAAACTTTCAGTCCGTACTTTTGACTTGAGAAAAAAGGTGAAGTTATTTTCGTCCCAGTTTATTGAATAACCTATGAATGTTTTTGATATTCTTTAAACAAGACTAAGCAACAATAAATGGGTAAGTCTGATGATCTGAAGACCTTGTGAAACAGCTACATAACTCTTGCTTTATAAACTTGGTGGTATAGCACACATAAGTTGTTGTTGTTTTATTTACTTCGAGCCTGTGCTGCATATATTATATTTACCATACAAAGACCCCCTTTGATATTCCTAAAAGTCTTGAAAAAATTTCAAAAATATTTACATCTAAAAAATTGGTTCCAGAATTGTTTCCATACAAAGTAACTATAAGTTTTGGTATAGTTTAATTTAATTTTCTTGGTTGCAGTTGCAAATTCGTCATTTTGAGTTAACATTTATTTTTTAATAGTGTAGGTGTTCTACTGCATGCACTCCCATTTCTTGGAGAGGATATAGGTATATGCAGGAACAGAGATCCTTTAGACTAGCTGCTGACGTTGGGATTTATGTCAGTTTGCAAATGTGAAGTAGCGATTGGAAATTCAATTTTTAGCCTCTCGAATGCTAAATCTTTTGTTTTTTTTTTCATTTCCTTTATTTTTTGGCTTAGTTTTTTAGGAATCATTCTTTAAAAACTCGCCATTCACCTTCATCTCTCTCACTCTTCAAACAGATTCAATACTTCATTTCCTTTTTCAATTTTCATCAAAAATTTGTTTTCATTTCTCGTGCATCGCTCTTCTGATGCATTCGTTTCTATTGAAGGCTTGAGATGAGAGTTAGGTGGTGTAAAAAATGTCATGCATCCATATATATGTAGGTGCATCCCATGGATACGACGAACCTCAACTCTTATAGCCTCTAAGTTGAATACGGTTTTTCGATTTATTCCCATCGGGCTATTGGAGTGTATGTATGTTTTTTTTTTTTTTTTATTTTTTTCATCATGAAATACTGAATCCTGATGAACGAATATAACGACGATGCCGATTCCGTGAGGGATTCAATTCGGCGTGTTAAATTGAAGGATGAGACCAGACAGCACGATGGGAAATGTCACGCTGCTGCTATATTGCTACTGCTGGCTGCTATACTGCTTTTGCTATATTGGAACATAGGGTCGCGCGAATATATTTTTCTTTTGCAAATGTGTTTCTATGTTACTGCACCGTTTAGATGAGGACGATTGATGATGAGACGACACGACGAGGATGAGCATTTTGAGCATTTATTGGAAATTTTTGCTCGATGGGGTGCGAATCAAAGTAATGCATTTGAAAGTATAGTATGGGCAGCGGCAGGCGCATATTATACCTACATAAATGTATAAGGGGAATTGATGAGGCAACGATGATGATCTGGGATAACCTATTTTCGTTTGATCTTATTCTGCTGATGCGAAAGGTATTGATGAAAAGCATTCATAATGATTTTTCTCGCTTCTCAAAGGGAACTCTATATTATGTGTATATGTCTTTTTTTTTTTTCCCTCATGATTCAAATTGAAGTGATTTTCATCAAATGGCATATGGTATAGGTATGGTACAGATGCGGATAATAAGGATATGTCACATCGATTAGGATGAGATATATTATGGCTCCTTTTTGAAATAATTTGCGCCTAAGGTGGGGTTGAAATTTTTGTTTTGAATTCTTAAATCATAAAAAAATCTAAATTTTAAAGTTCTTTAAAAATTTACTAAAATTGAAAAAAAAAAACTGTTTATTATTGATTTGTTTATAGTTCGGATAGGAATCTAATATCTTAAGAACGGATTATACCAATCAGTATCTACTTATAATTTATAAATAATCTATAAATCAATGTTTCACACGTTCATTTATTTGCTTATTGACATAGATAGGCAAGTTTATTCGCAAAGGAAATTTGCTTCTTTAATTTTTCAGTTTTATCTTTATGTGAACTTGATTGGTATAATCAAAATATTTGCAAATTTTGAGATCAAATAAATTCTATTAATATTGTATTATCATTTTCATATTAAAAGCACCACTATTAGTTCTTTAAACTACTAATCAGTGTATAAATAAAGAAAATTATACTCTGATTGGTATAAAATTGTGTAAGCGCTTGCTTAAGCCAATGAGCTGTTTCCTATCTCATTATTTTATTTTCTGTGTTTCTGACAGATATGAATACAAAACATGCGGCACAAGCATCCAACATAAATGATTGAATGACGCAGTTTAAATTGGATAATTTTCATATTACGATTTTGCGATTTTAAACCAGTCGGGCTTATAACGAGTAAAATTGATACCTTTAGAAGAATATTGTATTTAAAAATACATACATAGTTCTTTTTACTTACAAGAATTAGCTTCCTATAATTTTTCATTTTACTCTGTTTGTAAGCTTGAATGGTACATATAATTAAAATATTTGCGAGTTTCGAGAATAAATAAATTCTGTAAATATTATTTTATCATTTTTATATTGAAAGCGGCATTTTTTGTTCTTTGGACCAATTTATACCAATCAGTGTGTAAGTAAAAAAAAAATACACTCTGATTGGTGTAAACTTTTGTAAGGACTTGCCTAAGACAATGAGCTGTTTCTCATCTATTTTAATTTATTTTCTTTGTTCTTGACTGGTATAAATACAAAACAGTGCCAAAAGCATCCAACAGAAATACTTACTTCAGGCAGTTCATTGTATAATTTTCACATTACAAGCGGTCCTAATCAGTTAATTTTAGATGAAAACTTTAGAAAGAAAAAAATTACAAATATCTATCCCTGTTTATTTATTCCCTGACTGGTATAAATGTTCGCATATAATGCAGAACTAAGCCGTTATATAATCAAAATAGGTATAAACCTATCTTACTTTTTTGTTCATATTCAAAAAGACTTAACTCATTCTAAAAATCGATCATTATATTCTTCAAATAATTCCCTAATAAAAATGAAGGTATACCTACCTATATACAAGAATAAAATTGCTTTCTCCTTCTTTCAAAAATTTCACTGTCATATTCACTGTGCGTCTGGAACAATGTGTCAAACAGGATTAAAATAACATTAAAATTATAACATAAAGTCACATCTGTGCGTGCTGCTCCTCGGGGGACTTAATTTTTTTTTTCCTTATAAAATAGACAACAACAAACAATCCGAAAAAACAAAACCAAAGAAAATGGAATGCCCAAAACCCAAAGGACAACTTTTTTGTGAAGAGATTCCCCTTTTGGCAGTCATTAGCCATCACAGACTTACCTATACCTACACATAATACACATCACAGCTCTATCCAACTTTGCATCCCCAATCACCTTGAAAACCCAAAAATAAATTTATAAGCATCAATCATTTTCTCTTTTACAAGGAATACACTTGACGACGAATAGGACAAGGCAATACAAAAAAAAACTGAAAAACATCCCTAAGCTAAAAGCAGACGAAATTTTTTTTTGAAAAATTTAAATCCTTTGATCAAACTGCGCTGCGTTCTATGTCCATGTCCAACGCTCAATAGCGCTAGGACAATATAAAGGCAGGGTTACAGGACACAACAGTAAAAGAAAAAAATTTAAAAATTCCCAATTCTTCCACTCATAACAATTTCCTATATTTCCCCCGGACACCAATGACGACGAAACAACGACCATCATTTCAGCCATTTCAGCCACACCAAACTCATACCGTATATCTATCTCCTGCGGGGGAGTGGGAGCTCCGAAAAAATGTCTGAGCGCTGTCATAAAATAATTTATGCGCGAGAGTGGATCTGTTTGGAAAGGTACAGGAATTTTTTTTTTTTTTTTAAGTTGATTCTTCTTCGGCTTAAGAAATAAGGTGGCGGAAGTTGCTGTAGATAGTCCCGGTCCCCATAGTCCTTATAGCTAAGGATTCTATTATATTGTTGTTATGGCCGGAAATTTGTTCGAGAGTCTCTCAAAGAAGTTTTCTGTTTTCTATTTTTGGTTTTTTAATTTTCTTCCGTAGTTTTTTTTTTTTTTTTATTTTAAACAGTTTTCTACTTATGCAATATTTTTCGGCTTTGGAGAAATTGATTGGCTAATTATGGGGTTAGCCGCGTGATGTGGTCGCTTCGCTGTGCCTGGTATAATATAACCTTAAGCAATTTTTGTGATGCAAATAATTTTGGTAATTTAGTTTGGGGGAGTCTTTTTTGTTTTTTAATAAATTTTACTTTTTCTGAGAGTGTATCAGACCATAACTCTTCGTGTTGAAGGAACAGGACCGCAAGGCAAAGTAAAAGATGAAGATGACGAGGTAGATTTTTTTTTTATTTTTGTTGAACAAAAAAAATATTATGAAAAAGGAGAAGAAACCAAAAATTGAACAGAATTGTGCCAAAAGCGATATAAACCGCAGACAAGTTCCCAAAGTTGATGGAATATTTTAAGTTTTTTTTTTTT
This sequence comes from Epistrophe grossulariae, assembly GCA_929447395.1. Classification (NCBI taxonomy): domain Eukaryota; kingdom Metazoa; phylum Arthropoda; class Insecta; order Diptera; family Syrphidae; genus Epistrophe; species Epistrophe grossulariae. Next base: position 10,021,543 of record OV839569.1, on the reverse strand, counting down.
TTGTTTTTTTTATTCTGCGAATTTTGTGTTGTTTAGCTTAGCAATGGATTTTTCAGCGGTTGAAAGTTTATAACACGAGTGAACGGATTGGGAATAAACTAATTTTTTTTCTGACTTTATGCTAAAATACAAGAAAAATAAAATAATATTTCTTTTATATAATTTAAGTTTATTTTAAAGTTTTTTTTTGAGAAATTTTAGAACTAAAATTCGAAGAAAATTATTCTAACTACCAATATGATGGAATATTTGAAAGGTTATTTATAACATTTGACGTAGGTAGATGGGGTTAGTTATTTGAATAGCTAGGTATAATTAGGTAACGGTTGTATTTTTTTAATTTATGGAGCCGTTTTTGACAGAAAATGAATTGATTTGAATTAAATTACATTGAATTGAATTGAATTGAATTGAATTCAATTGAATTGAATTGAATTGAATTGAATTGAATTGAATTGAATTGAATTGAATTGAATTGAATTGAATTGAATTGAATTGAATTGAATTGAATTGAATTGAATTGAATTGAATTGAATTGAATTGAATTGAATTGAATTGAATTGAATTGAATTGAATTGAATTGAATTGAATTGAATTGAATTGAATTGAATTGAATTGAATTGAATTGAATTGAATTGAATTGAATTGAATTGAATTGAATTGAATTGAATTGAATTGAATTGAATTGTATTGAATTGAATTGAATTGAATTGAATTGAATTGAATTGAATTGAATTGAATTGAATTGAATTGAATTGAATTGAATTGAATTGAATTGAATTGAATTGAATTGAATTGCATTGAATTGAATTGAATTGAATTGAATTGAATTGAATTGAATTGAATTGAATTGAATTGAATTGAATTGAATTGAATTGAATTGAATTGAATTGAATTGAATTGAATTGAATTGAATTGAATTGAATTGAATTGAATTGAATTGAATTGAATTGAATTGAATTGAATTGAATTGAATTGAATTGAATTGAATTGAATTGAATTGAATTGAATTATTTTAAAAAGGGGGTTAATGGAGAAGGGGACGGAAGGGAAGTACTGAGAAGGTAAATACACCAATTTTTCGTTAGTAATGAGATATTGAGCTTTTACGAACCAACTCTTGGAAAACAAAATGTTCCCCAGTCCCCTCAACCCATAATAAATTCATAATACATATAAGCAAGTGATTTTTCCTTAGTACAACTCAAATATCTGGATCATTATCGAAATGGTAAATTTATATTATCTTATAATTTATACATATACCTAATGAGCTTACACTACAGCCTACAAATTACAATTCCATTTAAATCCAAATTCAGTACTTATATGAATAACATATTATTATCCCTGTTTAATCAAGACTTCCTAAATGAATTTATGAGTCCATCTCAAATGAGACAAAAAAAAAACATAATATTACCGCTCATACAAAATGCCACCATGTACAAAATATTGCAAAAGATTCCTTTTATGTCTAATTAAGTCTCTCAATCTCATAAAAAAGTCCAAATTCCTATTTCCCGTTCAATTGCAACTAAAGTAGTTGAAAAAGTATCCTCCGAATTTGAGTATATAGAGCGATATTAATATCGTTTCTCTTCAATCCTCCTCCTGCAATGGCATCATGCTTAAGTAGCAGTGTGGCATTGGGCAAATTAAAAGAATCTCAAGGTGTCCTTGTGCATATAACCTAAAGGCACACGGAATGGGTCATTAGGTCTTATTAGCCACCGATATATACATACATATGTACATACATATACTAAACCTTAAGCGAATAGCGTGATTACCCCGTCTCTTTAGCTCTCTGTGTGTATGTTCAATCTGAATAATTGATCCTAAAGATGACCCCGTATAGCTAGATACAATCCTTGTGAAAGTTGTTCGTATATGTTTTTTTTTTTTGCCAAATTGCAGTCCAATTAACGTCACGGTTAGGATTTTTTTTTGTGGGTCCAAGTTGTGCGCTATTTGGCCCGCTCTTAATGAAAATCTAATTTTATTTATGTGCAGTCCATGCCAAGGATAATATTCTTTTTCTTCTCTTCGTTTATGCCATCTCGTTTATATGTAGGTATAAAGGAAAAGGGGATGACATTTTTGTCGAGGAAGACTGTATGAGTTCTAATTGTCTATGTTTTACCTGTTTCGGATAGAATGAATATGAAAAAAAATATATAAAAACAAGCACCGTTTCATTCTGCAACACAACCCTACCCCATTCCACTGAACATATCCCACAAAAACAGAACGTCAAATAGACTAAACGAGATTTTTATACCTTTCCTTGATGACATCACGTACGGAGCACAATGTCAGATACAGAAAGATAAGGTGAGGATGGAGAAGATGTAGTATATTCTACACAATTTGACCACAGCTACGGTGTTAGTGATGACTTTTGTGACATTGCCATGTGGCCAAAGGACACAGATGATTGCCTGCTGAAACAGGTTCATCATTTTTGAAGATAAATTCAACTAAAAATATGCTATTTCTCTGTTTCTCTGCTTTTTTTTTTTTTTTTTTTTAAGGACGACATTGTATTCCTACTTGATTGTAATTTAAATATACAAACAGTGGTAGCCGGCAGTAAATGGACAGAAAATTACAAAAATTCAAATTTGTTTACATTTTTTTTATTTGTTTATTAAATATTCTCAGTTTTTTTTAATTTCAGAACAACAACAGGAAGTAAAGTCTTCTGAACTTTTGAGAACTTTTTAAGTATTAAAAAACTGTTTAAAAACATTTTTTTTTTTTCAAAAAACTGTCAAAGTCAATGAACTTTAATGATTGATAGCGGCCATATTGTTAAATCTTCATCTCTCAGATTGGCTGTCATTTATTCAGTCTGTTTTGCCAAATCAGCATGGATGGATATACCGCATTCAACAACACGTGGAAATGATAAAATAATTATTTTATCAAAATGGGTGTTCTGTTCTAGCAACGTTCCGCACGTTTCGCCCATTTCACGGTCGCCAAAACCGAGAGGACTATTCGCAGTGTGGTGAATAAATTTGAATAAACGATCAACCAACTCCTGTACATCGACGAAATGAAAGATCTGCCGAAAACATCGCCTTTGTCAGTGAGAGGTGCGTCGCTCACAAGAACTCAGCCTTTCGCAGATCACATCTCGATGAATTTCGCATCGTGACTTATGCTTGCACTCGTAAAAAATTCAACTGACTTAGGAGATGAAGTTAAACGACCATAACCAACGACGTTTGTTCTGAATGGGCTCTGGAGCAGTAGGAAACTGGACAATAATTGAAAAAAAATAATTTTCAACGATGAGGTCCATTTCTGGATGAATGGGTACGTCAACAAACAAAATTTTGGGACGATAGCAATCCACATAAGATCCAACAGCGTCCAAGGCATCCTAAAAAAGTCACTGTGTGGTGTTGATTTTGGGCTGAAGGCGTCATCACTCATCAGTCCATATTTTTTTGAGAACGACGTTGGCCAGGCCATCACCTTCAACGGCGGGCGTTGATGATTACTAATTTCCTTTGGCCATTTCACGTTGAGGCTACCATGATCGTGCCATTTGACCCCGATCTTCTTGATTTTTTCTGAAGTCGCAGGTCTATACAAATAAGCACCAAATAACAGCGGCCCTCAAAGACAACATAACCTATCCCATCGGTCAAATTAAGCCTGATTATTGAGCCAGAGGCATGAAAAATTGGACATTTCGGATGCGCGCCACCCAGAGAAACCGCGGCGAACACTTAAACGATGTTATATTTCATATAAATAATGCCATCACTAGGTCTTTCAAACGAATACAAAAATTCGCTGATATCTCACACACACTTTGTTATGTTTAAATTTAAAGATAGGAAGCGCTTAATGAAAGACCCAGTATTTAGTCGAGATTCCTATGGGATTTTAATATTTCACTGGAGAAGACATTTTTGTAAAATTGCATACCAAGCTAAAATTTTAATTTTTAATTTAAAGTCTCACCCCCTTTTAACCATCTCCCTCAGAACTTGAGCTATGGTCCAAATTAAGGGTCTCAGACATTAAATAAATATTAATTTCAATAAAAATTTAGCTTTATCGGAATTTTTCGAAGAACGGTCTTATTTTTTGTCTAATTTTTTAAGGCTTTGAAGCATAAACACCAAAAAAATTAAATATCATCTGAATTAAATAAAAGTAAATGCGATTAAAAATTTTTCTAACTAAGAGTTGATTTTTTGTTCCAAAATTTAACGAATCTTTGTAAAAAAATTAATGACTGTTTTTCAAAGTATTTTCAATGATATGGAAGTGCTAACGCAATTTTTTTTTCCTTAAGTGACTGATTATTTTTCAGCTTTATTGTAACCTTACATAACACTGTCCTTGAAGTAATATCGAACCTTTTAAATCCCAAAGTAAGACGTGTTTAAGCTGTTTAATGTCTTGAAATTTTAAATTATTGTTTCACAAAGCTTGATGACATCATGAAAGTCGCCACCTCCCCGCTCCCCCCTCAAAAAAAAAAGATAGAGAGAGTGTTGATAAGATAAATGGTATTTCAGATACTTATGGACCTTCAACAAAAATAGATAAAAACAACCACAAGAATATCAAAAGTTAAATGATAAACTTCCACCAATATCTCACACCCACCATATGCCATATTAGACAATTTAGACCTATATAATTCTCCAGCAACATCTTTATGAAAGTCTACTATATAGATAGTCGGCAGAGTTGACGTCCTTGGTCGTCATCGTCACGAACGTGATAATGTTGGGATTGAATGATAAACTTTCATATTTTCTCGGTTTCATATAGATATAGACAGACGTAGTTTCATTAAGTGATACTTTTTCGTTCTTTGGATTACACCTCGACTCGAACCTCATATATACTCTTACCGATGTAAGACCGCATATAATAATGTATATGGGGAATACGAATATCATTAACTTTAATTTTATACGCTCACATGCTGTTGGCTTATCCTTTTTTTGTTGTTGTTGTTATTGTTGTTGATTTTTGCTGAATTCGTTGGTTGGTTAGAAAGGACCTTTTTTTTTCCTTATTTTCATCTTTGTATATGTGTAGTTATGTATGTACCTTCCTATTTCTTGAGTTGCTGTTGCTAATATTAAGTTCTTTGAGTTGTGTTTTTATCTTTTATTTTGACTTTTTTTTTTCTTCTGTGATCTTGCTTGCTGATGGCTCTCTCTCACTCTCTTTCATGGTGCATGCCCTCAGGAATGTTAATTAGGAAAGTTGGATGGAATTTTTGTTTTGGCCGCAAAACACCTGCAGACATCTCACAAGCGCACATAATATAATGGAAATATGATACCGTTAAAGTCCTGAAGGAAAGTAAAAGAGGATACAATATTATGATGGTTGTATGGTTGGCCTTTGCGGTGTGATGTGTAATGTGACCGTGTGCAGTCCTGTGCACAGCACTATAGGTGGCCTCCTAAATAGCTTCCAGTGAAATGATGTGTATTTAGTTTGTATATATAGGTTTGGTTCTTTGTGATGAAAATTGCTAAAATAGCTATATATGTATGTATGGAATGTATGGAAAAGATATAGGAGCTTATTAAGACATATTAATATGAAGTTAAGAAATGTGTGTATATGAAGTTGGATTTGGAAAATATTAAATGCCAAAGAGAAAGGTTTCAAAGGTCTCTCAATTAAAACTTTATTTCTGAAATATTTATGAATTTTGTATATCTATCTACTTTTGTTTTTTTTAAACAATTTCAGGAAAAATTTTCTTTAGACTTTATGAGGGCAGTTATTAACAAAAAATTAAGGAATATCATGAGTTAAATTAAAATTAAATTTTTTATAATTTTTACTTGCTCAATAGGGTTTTGGGTTCATGCATAAAACAAAATTTGAATTTTAATCAAAAATTACACTGCGATGATCGAGATATCCAAATTAGTGGATTTTGTCATATCTACCGTCCGTCGCGTCAAAATTTTAATCAAAAAAAAAATTTTAATTGTGATCGTGAATTTCGAAAAAGTGGATTTCATCATACCGTCCGTCGCGTCGTCGCGTCGGTCTGTGCATCCGTGAATCCATTGCAATTTCAGGTAGATCCTAAGCGGAAATCCGAATATTGTCTAAACTCCTCTATAATTAATTCGGTTTCTTAAATTTTCTCGAAAACAGCTTTAACAATTTTGATTAAACTTCGTCAGCCTTATTTATTAGATTTCACTAATATTCGTTTCAACCTCGGAATAGTTAAACCGAGTCGAAGCACTTACTCCGTATTTACGCCGCGTCAAACAAATTCTTATTTATTAAGTCGTTTTAGCGACGGAGTAAATTTACTCCGACTTTACTTTGCCTCTAATCCTGAAAAACTTATTTATAAAAAAATTAAACGATGATTAGAGGCGTAGTAAGCTAAAACTGGTACATAGTAGGATTAAAGCCGTAGTAAAGTCGTTTTAGTATCAAAATTACATGACATTTAGTAACTAAAAAGGAGTGTAGAAGAAGTTTTTTTTGTTTTGTTTGTTACTAATTGTAAGGCAAAATGGATAGTTATTTTGCATTTATAAATGATTTAAATTCTTTAAACGCTTTAGTTGCAGTACAAAACTCGTTTAATCCCATATTATAATATCCAGAGAGATTGGTTTTTTTTTTGATAATATATTTGACATAAGGAGGGTGTAGCTAAAACCGTTTGACGTGGCGTTATGACGGAGTAAGTGCTTCGACTCGGTTTCACTATTCCGAGATTGAAACGAGTATTAGTGAAATCGAATAAATAAGGCTGCGTAAGTGTAATAACCAAAGTGATTGTAGCAAAACTGCGTGCCAAGTTCTTGCCGAAAAATTTACATTTATAGGGATATAGGATTTTTAAAAAAATTCTTTGTTGTTCAGTTATTCGCAACAAAAAAAATAATTTAAATAATATTGTATTTGATAAAATTGAAAATAATTTGATTAAATAAAAAATAAATTTTTTAAGTTGTTCCGACTTTTTTTTACATTTTTTCGTTTTAATGTAGCTAGATTAAAATTGTTTTTAACAAGAGCAAGTTTGTGCAATCTAATCGTTCATATTTTTTACTAGTTTGGTTTTTACCCTTTTATATTAGAGCTTAAAGTAATTTGATGTTAGCGCTTTTTAAAAGAAATTTTTAATTTTAATTTATTGTTAATTAATATTTTTAAATAAATAAATAAATAAATATTAGTTACTTTTTAAGATGAGTAAGTAAATAGAAAATTCAAATATAAGGAAAATGGGCGTGGCAGTAGATGGATTTACCTACACCACATTTTTAATTTCTTGCAATTGCAATACCAAAATCTAAATATTTCAATGAAATAAGTCGAGTATAATTTCAAGACTATAGATCACCGAAAGGCATTTCCTTTTTTTTTATGGATAAATGGTCATGGTAGTGGGAAGATAAAATGATGCCCTTTTTTTAATTCTAGAAACCTCATAAATTTTAGATTTTTATTGATATTAAATAAGTATACACTCAAATGAGATAGAAAAAGGAGGCGTGATGGTGGGCGGATTTTACTAAAATCACTTTAAAGACCGTGTTAAAAAATCAGTTAAAAGAATTACTGAAATTTATCGTTTGAATCATGAGTTTCTTCAACAGACTTTCAGTTTTTCCAGAATTTTCAATTTTTTTTTTACATTTGAAAAAAAATGTGCAAAATCGTTCTAGCCATTTTGGAATGGTGTGGTAAGTAAGTTTAGGAAAATATTAATATTTTAATTGACATAGACTAACATCAAATTTCCAAACAAAAATGGAGGTTATTTTATTTAAAAATTCAATAAAAAAAAAATACGTATACGCCCGAGTATACCACTCTTATATGGTTTTGTGGTTGTTGAGAGAATATAACTGCAATATATTTTCAGCATAGTTTTAGACTCCTCATAAGTAAAATATTAAACAAAAATGTTTCAACTTAACGTTGTTTGAATTACCGCACCATTTTTGAAAAAAAGTAAGTTTTGCACTAAATTTTGCCCTTAGGGTTAAAGTTAATCTGATCATTGGTTTAGTTTTTTGACACTCAAATGACACTTATTGTGGATATGACTAATTTTATTTCATTTGTTTATTATATAATTTTTTAATAACTCGCGAATACAGCGCCACCTATCAGGTCAGTATAGATATAAACAAACATTTTCCATTTGGTTAACCGCTTTAAAATGGATGACACTGGAAGCTTTTAAGATAACAGTGTCGAGTTTTCTCGGTTTGAACATTTCAAAAAGATTCCAATTTTTTTGATAAATGTTGTTAGTAGATATAATGCTACGTATAAATGAAAATAAGTCCAGATTGTCTTAGATTACTGAACAGGATAGATTTGGTGCTAGAGGGCGCACAGAGTCGAGTTTGGTAAAAAGAACTCATTCGCAACTGGTTCAACAATTTTGTCGACCTATTCTTATTTTGTATGAAATTGGGTTAAAAAAACATGTGGCTGTGAACAACTTTTTTACTTAACCTTATAAAAACCTATCGTAAATACCACATTTTCTTATTTCACTAGGTTTCAAAGGGTCTTATACTGAGGTAGAAAAAAAATCCCTTAAATTTCCCAAAAAAAACACTTTAGACTTCCCAGCTTTCCAAAATCATCGTTTAAATTTTCTTTTCATATAACGGAGTTTTCCGATTATAATATACAATCAATCAAAGTTAACTTCAAATCGCTTGATCCTTTAATTTGACAGCATTATTCGGTGGAAGATTATTGTGTTCAAAAATTTTTAGTTTCGGTCAAACATTTTAAAGGGTGCGTTTGTCTATCATTTATATATAAATATAATTTCATTATAAATAAATTGTTATTACTTCTCATAATCCAAAATGTTGGTACAACAGATAATTAACGAGAAGATAATCGTGTTTATAGCTCATAAAGACCAACCCTCTTCAATCATTATAAATAAAATACCATAGAATGGAATATATATATATAGGTATAGAGAACATCATAGAAAACCGAACGATGTAAATATTATACCTTAACTTTTACCTCCTTCATAATACTCTAAGGACCAACATAATAAATTCCCAAAACGGTTTTGCGCTTATAATTAAAACCCAACTTAATTTGTCTTTCTTGATGAGTGGCAGTGGCAGTGGCGATGGCAATGGCGATTGTGGATAGCAATAGAATTGGGGGAGGGATTTTGACCACCATAAATTTTACATGTATCCTATTTAATAATTTTATTGTGTAATTAACAAATATTTCCTTTGACAAATAGACGTAAAAAATGAATAAGTATATTTTATACCTATACTCACTCTCTGATTAAATTCAACCCTTGATGTTGATGTAGTATCTAATTATTGACAAAAAAACACCGAACAAAACACTTGTCGGTGTCTCACGAAAAAAAAAGGGGTGCCAAGCTTTATTTTGTTTTATTATAATCATATACAAAAATATTTGTAGCGATTTTATTTCAATTTCATACCTATGACGTACCTACTCATAACGGTGCATTTGTTTTTTGTTTGACATTCCTACAGTTTTATCTTGTTGACGTAGTTACATTCTAATATGTATATTTTCGTTGTGCTGGCCATGTCCCTGGAGTTATAATATAACAGCCGAGCAACCGACCAACAACAACAAGGGTTGACCTACAACTATACTATCACGATGTTTACAGGTAATTAGCTTAGAAGTCAATATTTGTACTTTAAGAGAGGGTTGGCTGTACCAGGGTTGTCTGAGTGCCTACTGCCTATGCCTGCCTGCCTGAGTAACCTGTCCTCTGTCGGGTCGGTTGTTGCTGGTTGTTTTGTTGAGAAGAGAGGAGTGCTTTCATTGTCACCCACAGTTTGTTTACCAAACTAATGAGTCCTGTTTTTTCTCATATTTTCTTTCCTCTTTTTTTTTTTTGCTCATGGCTGCCCTTCCTGTGCATAATAATGCGAGGGGAGTAATTTATGAGAAAAGTTATTTCTATCAATTGAACGCAAATCAATTTGTTTAATTGGAATAATGAGTTTAGGTTAAGTATGTTTTTTTTTTATTTTTTTGCTCTCTATTAATATTTATGGTTTTGTGTGTTGTGTTTTGCTGTTTTGTGGTTGATTGGTCAAAAATAAGTTACACTATACACTGTCAGTCCAGTCTTTTTTAAGCTACATTATGTGTTTGTGTTGGAAATCACCAACTCATTAATATAATTAGTTTTTTTTTTTTGTTAGTTTGACAGTGAAAGTATATACAGAGCAGTTGAAATAAGTCAACAATTTCCGTATGGTGATTATAGAAAATGATTTTTGTTTCATCACAACATATCGATGAACAAATGTGTAGAAGGGAGTACTAACTTAATATAATTTTGGTGGTCATTAGAAACAGAATATCACAACTTTTTGCTTAACAAAATATTTATTCATAAGTAGGTACCTGGATAGAAATTGATAAAAAAAGATAACCTGCAAATTGAGATTTAATTGAGCAAAGTCATCAAAGCTATTAGATTTGTATTGCTACATTCTTTTATCAAATTAACCTAGTTTCGTTGTTTTCATGTATTTAGTTGTTTTAATCAAATATTAGAATTCTTGGAGAAAATACAAATACAAAAAAAATATGTATGTTTTTTGACACTCAGAAAATCTTTTTTTCTTCAATAAATTTCTATTTATGTACCTACTTATTGACAGTTTCAGAAGTAAGAAACGATTTCAAGAGTTAATTTTTTTTTTCAGATGTTTTTTCTTTAAGAATATTTTTTTTTCAAATGTAAAATAGGTGGGGTGTTTTTTTGGAAGTCAAACTTCTCTCTAACGAAATTTCAAGGAAACAAAAAATTGCTTCGTTATAAAGAAGTTTTGTACAAAATTCGTTATATAGAAAATGCAATTTTTTTTAAAACTGCAACAGTTCTTTTATATTAAAACAAAATGTACAAGAAAACTCATTTTAATGTCTTTTTTTTTTTAATTAAAAACATATCAACAGTTTTTTTTTTTTGTTTTATTGTAAAAATCTTCCAATTTAGAAAGGTGAAAAAACGCATAATCTGAGGTTTAGGTTCCAGTTATAGCTTTCATTGACACTCATCAATAAAAATTTTAATTGTTAATTTTGAGACGTTTAGAAAGCCAAATCAATGATTGTTTTGATGCAAAAATAAAGCTTATGACTTAACTATTGTATCTGGCCAAAAAAAAAAATTATTTCGTCCTAACCTTTCTCAATAAATGACTTTTAATATTTCAATGATCAATGGTAAAGTAGTTCTATCATTGAAATAATGAAATTCATTTCGTGCGGAAGGTTGGACCAGAATGAAATTTTTTTTTGACAAGAATTAATAATTAAGTCATCAGCTTTTTTTATTAGCACCACAATAATAACTGATTTCGATTATTTATTGCCTCTAAACTTAAAGTTAAAATTTTCAATGATGTGTTTCAATGAAAGCTATAACTGGCCCCTTAATCTCTTGTTTCTCCCTTTTAACTTTTTCGATTATCGACAATATTTTGTCCGATTGTGAAATAGCATTGTGCTTGGACATTTTTGTATAAACGATTCAAAATACAAACAATTGACCTGTTGCGTGAAAGTTCTTCTACATACGCACACTTTTTATACATCCATACATACATTCGTTCAATATAAAAAAATTCTTGCCAAAACGGAGAGTTTCTTTTTAAAATTAGGAACAAAAATCGTAAAAATCAAATTGATATTTCGTTATAAAGAAACAACTTTGCTTTCGGGCCAAAAAAATAAGTTCTTTATAAAGAGAATTTTGCTATAGAGAATTTCGTTATAAAGAACCTAATTCATATGGGATATTTTTTTAACAGAAAGGGGAATAAAATGAAATTCGCTATAAAGAGAATAACGTTATAAGGAACATCGTTATAAAGAAGTATGTACCTCTTTTATTATAAAATATTTTTAAAGAAAATTTCTTTTAAATTAGCTTTTGAATTGTTATCCCACTTCTGAGACTGTATGAAGTCTAAATAAATAAAAATTCAGATAATATTTCAAAAACTGAAATATTATATTTGAGTCGATCTACTACAATTTGTATCAAAGTATTGACGTAAATAAGAAAATTTTAATGATTTAACTGATATTGAGGGTATCGATATGAAAAAAAGCATTTTCTTATTTTTAATCTTTTCTGCCAAGACCAATGAGACTTATAGCAAAATTCAATCAAAATTGTTGCAATCTCGTTTCGAATTGTTTAAAAGCATATAGTAGATTTTAATCCATAAAAATTAGACTTCCACTTCCGACAAAGCTGAATTTTGCTGATGGAGTAAGTCTTTTATCTATGTTTTTAACATTTACTAGAAAGAAATCTAAATTAATTTATTTTTTTTTAAATTCCTTAAATTTATCTGTTTTATACTTTAAAAGTCAATGAAAAAAATGTTGCTTATTCTACACAACAAAAGATATTATAACACTTTTTTGTAAGAGACAGTGCTGCAACTTTGCTGCAATTGCAGTAGATCCACTCTTCTTTTCCTAAAAAATAAACTTACTGCACTTTTTTCAAAATACTTTTTTAATACAGCTGTATTAAAAATATTCACAAAATAAATTTAAATGATTAATTTAGGATTTTTAAATTTTGTTTGTATACCTGCTTTTCAAAAACATTCTAACAATTTTTTAAATCGATAAAATTTGTATTTTTGATTTTGATTTTTATAAAATTTTGAACTAAAGTTTTTTTCAGTCTCTAGGTAAATTTCTCTTTTCTTAGCTACCTACAAAAATAACGGTTCCTCCCATTCAAATGATTGAAAAATTTTATTTATTTCGATAACTGTTTCAACGATTTTAATACAAAAAAATATTGTTTGATTAGAATTTTGCTTAAAAAAATAAATACGAAAAAGTGTTTTTAATTAACCAGTACCTGACATAGAAATATTTTTTGTTCCTTTATTTTCAACTTTATCGATAACGACTGAATAGATTTCAATCAAAATATTTATACAGGAACAGGAGGTCCCTTAAGTCGAAATATTTTTGCATATAGAATTATTTAAAAAAAAATTAATCATCAAAATTTTTACTGAATTTTGTTTATCTTGGAAAAAGTTTAATAAATCAATTTGAAAAAAAGGTTGTTAAATGCATACTATTTTATTTTTAAAATCGTTTAAATGTTAAAGATATTTTATATAAAAATTAAAAATAAATTTTAAAGAAAATCGAAGAAACACGATTTAATTTTGTTAATAATTAAGAATTTGTTTTGCATTTTGTATAGTTATCTTCCATAAAGGTAATTTTTTTTAAGTTATAAACTTTCTTAGATTAACTGAGTTTTCGTTGATTCAATGAAAAATTCTTTAGCCCAGTGAAAAACTTCATTTCATCAAGAATGGGCTAATTTTTGCGTATTATAAAATATAATATAAAAAAAGTCTTTCAAAACTGTATCCGCACCTGTAAGTCAAAATCTTCTACGTGGTCTGGTTCTCAAAATATTTGTACCTAAAGTTATATTTTGATCCAATTTCTTCTGTTTCTTCTGTTTGGTTGGCGATATTTGTGAAATCGAAACTCGTAAGTGATAGCAAGTTTCAAAATTCGTTATTTGTTTTTTTTCAAATCTTTATAAAACTGAATTCTATGGGGTCTGGTTTTAGAAATATTTTCATCCAAAGTGTAATTACTTTGTTTCGATGCAACACTAAAAAAGTGATATTTCTGCATTCAAGTCTCGTAAGATGTTGCTATGTTTTCAGCGATGAATAGAAATTAAATAGATCTTTTGGCAAATACTAAAAAATTGATAGTTATTATGAAAAATGTATTTAAATCATGTTTGTTTTAGTTCACACTTGATTCTTTCTAAAGAATATACATACATATACAATAAAATAATATTTCATTAATTTTCGAACGATGTTCATCATCAGCTGAATTCTAATTAAAAATTAATTACGTTGATAAAACTTTTCGTTGTCTCAAAGTAACGATTTAGTTCAGTATACATTATTCTACCTGGAATACGTTGTAGTATTTTAACTGTATTTAAATTTTATCTTCCCGAATTTCCGTCTATTAATAATAATTAGTGTTATTTGTTGAGTTTTGATGTTTTTTTTCATGGCCGAAGCGACGATATGTTTGACCTTAATTTCATTTTTGATTTAAAATTTTATGTTCAATTTTCCCTACAAATCCATTACTTTACCAAACATTGTAAACACATAGAAATATTTTTTACATACCTATATCGTTAAAAAAAATGTCAATGATTACCAAAAAAAAAATTTCTGATCAAAGGCACAGAAAGCAAAAAAAAAATTATATTAAAATATATGTATATCTATGTATATTTATCTCAACGCATGAGTTCACACAACGTGTGGCAATATAATCATAAATATAAAAAATTTAATCAAACGGAACAGTTCCCCTATATCCGATGATTTTATTGCCTATCACAAGTGACGAGTCATTTCCATAAATCAATGATTTTTCCAATTTTATTTATCCTTAGAGTCAGTTTTGCTGCGTATATGTATATATGCCATATTATACTACCACTTCCCCCGCTTAATTTTCATTTTCTATATATAACAAAAAAAAAACATGGCGCACTTTCAATCTTAATAACAAAATAACATTTACAATATAGGATCTCATTACTTTTGCAACAGTTTTTACAGCGTTTCCTTCTCGTTTGGTCTTTGGTGGTGTTCGGGTTTTTGTTTTTTTTGTTTCATCGTATTTTGCTGCAAATTAAAGACCAATTTGTCACCCTGTCAATTGCCATTCACCTTTCACATAAAATTGCCTCTCAGCAGGATACCTATATAGGTACCTATACTCAGGTTTACTGTGTGTCAAGAGAAGTCCTTCAAATAAGTCTCAAATATACCCTCATACACATGCTCTACTCACGCTCTAACATACATATACATATGTATGTGTGTGTATATTTATATAAAACCAAAAAATAAATTACCATAAAAGGTTACAGCCTATTTAACAATTTATCCAAACACATGTAGATATGGTGACTGATTAGATACTTAACTCCTTTATATCACTACTTCTATAGTCATTACTTTACATCAGAAGAGTCCTAGTATCACATGGTGTGTCTGCTATATCTTGGCAACAAAAATAAAAATAAACCCAAAGCACGACAATAACTTATATGTATATGCTAGAAAGGACGAAAGTTCAGAGAGGGTATATGCTGCATCAACTAGCTAGCTATATCGTGTCTGTCAAAGATATAGCCCAAAAAACACAACCTAGTTAAAGGAATAGAGATGAGTCTTATTGGTTTGCTTCACGCAATACTGTCATTCTAACCACAAAACAAACTACAGCTAAACACTCCAAAAAAGATGTTTTTTTTTTTGTTTTGTTTTAATATCAACTTGAAGCCGCATTGGAAATTCCATCAACTTACATCACCAAGAATATTTATTTCGACAGCAGGCTCTCTATCCCCAAAATGTGTATGTATATACGGGACTCTTTTGCTTCTACCTCATAATTTATTCAAAGCCAAAAGGACGAAAAAAAAAATTAGAGACAAAAACCAAATTAACCATAGCACCTTTAAATATTGACTATATATAAGAAGGAGGCTTGGAAAGGTACCTATACCTATACCTACCAACGCTCGTATATACCTTGAAGACTTTATGGCCTTTTTATATTATTGGTGATACCTAGAGTTGACACGCATATTAAACGGCACTATTTATGTGTGGTTGTGACACCTTAGCATGTTATTCTTTGCCAAGTTAATAAGAAAAATATATGTATGTATATAAGATTGCCTTCTTAAGTACTTATGTATACTTAAGAAGGTAAATATTTCTATAGATTCTAGGTTAAAGCTGTGTGTAGTGTATTTATTCTATTGCAGCTGGTGTATTTCCCTTGGTATAAATTGAATCAAATACCAGTTGAATGTAACGAAATTGATGGTGAAGTTAAATTTAATAGCTATTTGAATTTTTGATAAAATCAAATTTCAAACAAAAATGTCATAATTTTTGTTTAAAACAAGTGGCCCATTTTGGTCAAAAAACCAAATGGGGGTATAATAGGTATAAACTATCTATTAAATCACAAAACGAATAATATCCTTATATTTTATTAGAAAATAAAACAGGCAACTCATAATCAAACATTATTATGTCAAAGTTTCCTAGCAGAAGCTATATTAGATTTATGGAACGCATACATTACTTACATGTAATATTTATTAAATGGCAATTAAGAATTTGAATATCATTAGTGTATCAAGTAAAGTTTTAGGTGCTCTTGCAGATGAAAAACTAGAAATTTTTGATAGAATAATTTTAACAACAAAATCCTACTGAATTTTTTTTTTTTCGGATAAGAAAAAATCATAAAAAGACATTTCTTGTAAATAATAATAATAAAAAGTAATAATAATAAAAAGTAAAACTAAAACAAAAAAAAATATATGTATTTCATTTTAATTTTGTTTAAAAAGCTTAATTTAAGAACTTTTTTATTTTAAACTTTAATAAACTTCAACAGGCAATTTACGGTTTAGACTGAAAATTGTAAAAAAAAATATATAATTAAACATAAATTGATTAAACAACCTCTGAAATTGTTTTGACACCAGTGCGATGTACATCATCCGATTTCTTAAGAAAATCTAAATTTATGAGGAAAAAATTTAAAATCGTTGGAGCGGTTTTTTTTAAATAGTTTTTTATATATAATATTTTGAAAAAATAAAAAAAAAATGGTACGCAATTTTGTAGCTTTTATTATTGTGGAAATAAAAATTTAATAAAAAAAATTTCATCTACCCGTTTTCGAAATATGGAATTTTCAAAAAATAATTTTAAATTTTTTTTTAAAAATCAATAATTTATTTGTTTGAAAATTTTGGTATGCAATATTATTATATTATTATGGAATAATATTACATTATTATTATTATTATTATTTCATTAACATGGTAGATTGTATAAATATTAGATCACACAAAAATTTTAATCAAAATCGTAGGAGTCGTTTTTGAGAAATATGAAATTTTCAATACCGGTTTTTAAACATTTGTATTAGAGGTACTGTTATTTTTGGTTATAGGAATAATTTTAATTAAAAATCTGCTAGACAATGTTAAAAAACTGCTGGGTACCAAGTTTAATAAAAATTGACCAAGTCGTTTTAAAATTATTAAATTCTATACAAAAAATTTTTAAACTTGTTTTTAAAAATCCAAACAAATTTTTTTGTAAAATTTTGAAAAACAAAGCTTTTAAAACTTTTTCAAACATTCTTGAAAAAAAATGGTCAATATCAGTTCAACCGTTTTTGAGAAAATCGAAAATCAAAAAAATGGTTCTATGGGAGGTACCATTTCTAACCATTTTCGGAAATTTTTTTTTACAAAATCGTTGCCTTTTTGTAAAAAAAAATTTTTTTTTAAAAAGTTGTGGGCACGTTTTTGAGAAAAATAAGATTTTCATTTTTTGGTAAAAAAAAACGGTAGAACCGTTGTTTTTGGTCTTAAAAAAAAAATGAAAAAACGTAAGGGATAATGCCCAAAAAACACTAAGTACCATCTTTGAAGAAAATCGTCCGACCCGTTTAGGCTGCAGCCGAAGGGACAGACAGATAGACAGACAGACGGACAGAATTGGGAGACCCACTTTTTTCGACTCCTCTATCATCGTAATGGCAACTTTGATCAAAATCCCGAATTCGATTTTTTTTATGAATCCATAACCTACCATATATAGTTCCTATATATCGCAAGTAATTTATGATTGCAAAATAACGGTACTTAATTTGCTAAATAATATAAAAACTAAATATGTATCTGCTTAAAACTTAAGATGGCTCCTGTTTCATCTCGCAAATTAGACCATTTTTAACAGAGAAATAGCTCTTCTAGAAACACATGGAACTTTCAGTTTAGACTAAAAAAAAATTATTTAAATGTCAATATAATTAGAAATGAAGTGATTAAAGAACCTCTGAAATTGTTTTCATACCAACGCAGTGTACAACATCTGATTTCTTAAACAAATCCCAATTTATTAGAACAGAATTTTGAAAATCGTTGGAGCGGTTTAAAAAAAATAAACATTTTTTTGTTGTATCAAATTTTGTAAACATTTTTCAAAAAGAAAAATTTGAGTAACTCTTTAGCATTCATTAATGCAGGGTTACAAAATAATTTTGAAAAATATATAATTCATTTTCGAAATACCGAATTTTCAAAAATTATTTTAATGTTTTTTTTTTAATCAAAAATTTAGTTTTTTGTAAAATTTCGCTGCAATATTATTATTTTTATTTTTCGGATATTTTTTTTAATAAAATGTTAAGAAAAAAAGAAAAAGTTGTAGGCACGTTTTTGAGAGAAATAAGATTTTCATTATTGCTTAAAATTTAAACGGCAGGTACCGTTATTTTTGGTCCTAAAAAAAACTAAAAAACATGTCGGGAGAGTGCCCAAAAAAACGCTAGGTATCACATTTAAAGAAAATTTAGTCACCCATTAATGCTGCAGTTGAAAGGACAGACAGACAGACGGACAAAATAACGAGATCCTATTTTTCGACTTCGCTATCATCTTAATGTCAAGTTTTATCAAAATCTCGAGTTCTTTTTTTTTTTACAAATCCATCTAACTAAAATACCTATATCGAAATTAAAAAATATTTTCGATTAAGCGAATCTTTTGTTATTTAAAAATTAAAACTGTCAATTTAACAAGTGAAATTACCAATTTGTTCGTAAAAGAATAGCGAGAGTCAGGCTAGGGATTGAGGTAAGAGAAAGATGGTACTGGAAACAAGAAGAAGAGAGAATGTGCAGAGTGTGTGAAGGTGAGCCAGAGACGTGGGAACATGTGATAGAAAGATGCAGGTCAGGTGGAGATGAAAGGAGATCAATAGGGTAAAAAATGAGGGATATAATGGACGAAGGAGGGAGGGGGGAAGAATGGATAAAGGCACTAGAGGTTGCGAGAAGGAGTAAGGAGGGACGGATGGGAGACTTGTAACCCTTAGGGGATGCAAAACAAATCAATACAGAATGCCAATTTGTTCGTATTTACAAATTTTTGCCAAATACCAATTTTTTTTCTTCGATTTATAAATTTTCATTCAACAATAACAAATATTTTTCCAGAGGGGAGATTTGCGCTGATGCTTGCAAATTATAAAAATTACTAATTTTGGCAAAACCTTACAATTTTTTTTGTACCAAAATATAAATTGAAACTTTTTTTCATTTTAAACAATTTGATATAAAGTCCGGCCACTACAGAAATAATTTATAAAAGCTCCAAAAGATAAAGCCATAGGTATCGACCTTTTTCGAAAGATTAATTTCTATAAATCTCGAGATTTTGTGAATTTAAAAATATATTGTATGAAAGTCGTTGCCTGGCAAAATACCTGAAATAATATAAAACTGTAAAGTGGTAAACATGATTCGACCCCGACCTCGATCTTAAGCCAATAAATAATATTTTGTTTACCAATTTTCTTTTATTTATTTTGATTTTCTATAAATTTTAACCTTTATCCGAATGTGATTCTTCTTTAAACAGAAAAACGAGTATAGATTTGTTTTCATGCAATTAACAACCTCATCCACAGAGAGCATGGTTCATGAAATAAAATATATTCAGATATCACCTATAAAAAAAAAATATATAACAAGTCGTCGTCGTCGTGCGTCGGTCGTTCGGGTTCAATATGAAAAACAAACTCAAAATCTTTTATATACAGAGTAGATATTATATATGTAGATATAGTGGAAGACACAGGATGCATGAAAACACAAATATAGCCCGAAAACAATATAATAACAAACAAATAACACTTAATTTTCACGTGGGTGCGGGCGGAAGTGAAACATGGAAATGGAAAGAATTCCCCACCACCCATCCCATCACTTTGTGTCGCTGAATCCTCGGCACGTGATTTCCCATTAATCCAATGAATTTGGTCCAATAATTGTGTTGATGCCATCATCGTGTGTTGTGCGTCTGTGTATATATATTCTCATTCCGAAATCCTAGATTTTAGCCTCAGCAGCCGCCTGGCTTGGCTATGAGCTGCTATAGGAATGGAGATGGGGTGAACAAGTGGGAGTTCGAATTCGAAACGATGAAATCCTGACGAGGACAACAAGTTTTATATTAAAAGTTTTTATTTTGCATGCCTCATCTGTATGTATATACACTATATTTATTTACATAATGTACAATTGTATAATGTACATATAAAGAGGAGATTTTTCAAAATGGAGAATTTCAAAAGAGACACTATGACAGAGCAGCGAGAAAGAGAATCTGGACGGATGAAAAGGACATTATTGTCCTGAAGCTGAATGTGATTGTTTTATGCGAACCGTTTTCAGTGTTGATAAATTTTTTTTTTTTTTATTTTTTCTTCAATACAAATTTGTTGTTGTGTCGATCTTTCCCCCTTCAACCTCCACCTCCTTGCCTCGTCATCATCGTCGTCGTAATTATTGACATTTTTTTAATTATAACAGATGGCAGGAACAGCGACAATAAATTGAATTTAATTCAATAACTTTTAAACCAAGGAAATGCACAAATTATGCGCTGCTGCAAGCTATGGAGGAGCAAAAACACTTGTCCTATACCATTCCCATTCTCATCCCCATCAGTCTCATATATATACCAACCTACTCGCTTCATGATGCTGAAGGGCAATAGTGATTTTTATTTTATTTTTTGAAATTTTCTGTCGTTTAAGTAAAGCTTTGAAACTCACAAGGATATACCCGAATGAATGAGAGGTAGATGTGTCCGCACAGTTGTAACTTGTAAGTGTATACGTATGTATGTTTTCGATCGTGATGTGTCACTGTGTGTAGCAGATACTACATATATATAAGTAACAATACCTCACTCTCTACCTATGGTTCTATAGAAATTGTGCCTGTGGCAGAGAAAATGTTGTGACATTGTTTAATTAAGAATGGAGTGTTGTAAACAAATGTAATTAATTGCCATGTCATGTATTGGAAGTGCAAGACAAAAGCTCCATATAGCTATAGACGGCAACGACAGGAGAAAAAAAAATTAATTAAATGAAAAATTGAAGGCAAACAGCAACAGAATGATGAGCTTCAACAAATAAACAAGTGCAATTTGGTAGCTCTTAAGGTAACTACTAGTTATATATGGCCAGAAGGCCGATATTGTCCTGCTGATTATCTGATTACTTAAAATAAGAAGAAGAATGTTTATGGAAACTTCAAAATTTTACCTTCATTGATAATTTATATAAATGGAAAATCTCGAAAAAAAAATAATTCGTATATCAAATTTATGTACAGTGAACTCTCTCATAACACTGATGGTACCCAGAAATTTGTTCGGTTATTAGAGAGTCCGCTTATGGGAGAGTTATTTCTATGAAAAATCTCATGAATTTAATTCTGTTCTTTGAAAACTGTCCGGTTATGAGAGGTGTCCGCTTATGGCCTGTGGGATGTGTCTGTTTGCATAGAGTATCTTGCATATTAATTTTTGTTTATTTTACACTTAAAATTTAAATTTAAAATACACAAATTTCAATCCATTAACGAAGTCTGTAAAATATTAATTCAAAATATTATTCAATTTTTAAAGCAAAACATTTTTCAATATTTTGATATGACACTATTATTTTGACATTCCAGAAACTTCGTCGTAATTAATTGAAATCAGTTAAACCAGTTACGAAGAAGTCGGAAATAATATTTTATCTCCTATTATCAAAAATTTTGTTTACAATAATAAATAAGATGTGCAGAGAGTAAGCACCCACATTTGAGATATTCTTAAAAAAAACTTTGTTCTATAATGCGCCCGACTTTTTCTGCTATCTGTACGGTGACCATATTTTAGAATTTCAAATAATGAACATGTGAAAAGGGCAACAAAATTCAATTTAATTTTAAATTATTCCATTTAATTAAAAACAATATCTACTTAAAAATGAAGGTACAGAAATCAGAAATTCAGTCTTTGTTTGCATAAAACTTATAAATTTTAAAACAAAAAAAGACTTACAAAAAAAAAAAAATAAATCCATATTAACATATTTCATTTATACGGATTTTGAAATTTTTCTGAACCCGCGAAGCGGGCCATTCAAGTTATCTATAAAACTATTGACAAAGTCAAAAAAAATTTCGTTTTAAAATCATTAATTGAAAAATATTTAAAAGCAAAGTATGAATAGGTACTTTAAGGGCCAGTTTCACAGTGAAGTAAGTGACAGTTGTGCCAAATATGTAAAACTAATTCCCAATATTACATTGTAAACTTATCGGAATAAGTGACACTTAAGTCTCCCATGTTGGCCACTTAAGTTCCACTTACTCACGTAGTAAAACTGCAGCTAAAGTGCCAAAATGTCAAAATTAAGTGCCACTTATTTTGTTAAGTGTGCACTGTGAAACTGGCCCTAAGTGTGGGTCTTAATGCCAATTAAGAAGGGCAAAAAATATCGCGGGTTTAAATTTAATGCTTTTTTGTCCTGGTCTTATTGCCACTCCAAAAAGGAAAAATAGCCTGTAGGTTATATTTACATTTTTAAATATGACCCATGGGCTTTATTTCCGTGGGTCTTATTGAACTGTACCTAGAAAAAACTCTTTCTGAGGAGCATTTAACAAAATAAAATTGTACTATATGTCTTGTTCGTTCTTTCAAGCGGTTAAGATACGTTAGCATCTTTATTTTATATTTTATTTGCCATTGAATTTTCCTTTAATATTTATGTTATGGTTTTTAGGAATTTGTACTACATAAATACAGAAAAAATAATGAACAACTTCTGAAATACTGAAGATTTATGTGTTTTTGTTAAACAAATAATTCATAATGAACATTATCTTCAAATACTGAACTGTTCATTATTATAATGAACGGATGGTCACCGTAGCTTTCTGCCGTAAATTAATGTCTAACCAAACTGTTCATATACTTCAAGTAAATTAAAATCAACTTTTTTTCATTTTTATAACATGTACTTGTTCACACAACTAAAACTTGTACAGCTGGTAATTGATTAAGTTAAATAAATTAATATAAATATTAAACAAAATCCGCATTTGAACTGCCAGACGTGAATTTATTTGGAAAAAAATCGAAAGATTGTTGCTCTCTCCTTATTGACAACTCAAACTCATTTTAAATGTAATATAGTTATTTGAGAAGTCGACCAGAACTTATATCCAAATTTTTGAGGGACGAATTTAATATTTTAATTTATTTAAATATTTGCTTGGATTTAAAATTTTCTTCTATTTTATGTTCCACAAATTCTAGCATACCTTCTTTTTTATAATGCAGACATTTAAATTCAAATGTCTTGTCTTTTACAAATATCCATGTGACCACTGGTGAACCTTTCCCATAGTTACCTACCTACTGATGACAACTATAAGACTTTAGGCCTAAAATTGCATTATTTTCTAAATGTACAGAATGCATTTATTTTGATTTACGACTTTTGTATCTTTCATGCTTAGATTATAATATAAAGTCATCTGGTTTTTGTGCCTTATATACATATCTATTTGGTTCACACATTTTCTCACTTAGGTATATGAAGTATAGTTATTTAGGAATATCTGTATGATGATTTGTTCAAAAACCACATCCTTTAGTCAAACCGCTGAATTAACACCTAAGTCAAAATGTCAGGAAATGTAACCAGAATCTATTCATCATTATAAGAGAGAGGGTCACTCTACACATATAGTAGGGTTTTATACTTCACACATATAGAGGAGGCTTCCTATACATCCAAGAGTGACATAAGCAATTTGACACATATATATATATATATATAGATACATATTTATAAACACCAACCTATATATGCAAATACATATACGCACTTAGAATCCTTTTGGTTATGCTAGTTTTGGGATATTTTCCGGGTTTTGACTTATTGAACATTCTTGCGTATTATTAAAAGGGTTTGCACGAATAAAACCACAATGTTTCGTTTTGTCGTTCTATTTTCAAGTTATTTTGCTGCAGAAATTGTATATGTACATATACAGTGGTTGTTATATAGGAGTAGGTACCATACGTACAACAATTTTACCTTCATTTTGAATGTTACGTATATGACAATGGGGTTTTCATAAAAAAAAAAGATAGGTGTTAGAGAATGTACTAGGAAAAGTAATTAGAAATCCTTTTCTCTTCATCATATCTTTGTATTTTGTTGAACGTGTTCGAGGTATTTTTGGTGCGAGAATATAAATTTTGATTTACGAAACTACTTCTTGTGTTGTAATACATTATGTAGCTCAAGAAAGGAAATACAAAAAAAAAAAAAGAAACTTGACCTTGTCTACTATTTTTATCTTCGAAATCCAAGAGTTTCACTAGGTGTGTTCTATCTTTTATAGAGTCTCACATTTGGTCAGTTTATATTTCAGAGTCCTCACTAATTTTCCTCCGACAAAAATTGAGCGGACGAATCCAAAATTTTTTTTCCTCTGTATTTGACATAAAAACTGAGAAATTTTGCTGAGGAATCCTGTTTATATTTGTGAGATTGCTGAGATCTCTGAGATCTCAGAAATATAAACTGACCAATTGACTCTTTTTTTAACGCTGGGACTCCAGGACTTATCTTTTTGAAATTTGATTGTTTTAAAAAATTTGGACAATTTTTTTAGATTAACATCCGTAACACACTGCAGAAAGTCTATTTTCTTCATTATTTTACTGCTTTTCTTATTGCATTGAGATTCATGCTGAATTTACACGGCTGACAAATTTGAAGTATTCTCTCAAAAAACTGACAAAATGTCAAATGAATTTTTTTATTCTTTTGTCGTTTTTTTTACAGAAATATTGCCAATTTGTATAAGTCTTGTAAATCTAGAATAAGAATTTACCCTCTGCTCATACTCATATTGAAAATTTGGCTCTTATATGCAGTATATATGATTTTTGTATAGGAAAAATGGTTTTTTGTTAAATGTTTTTTTTTTTTTTGTATAAAAGAGAACCCTTATGTTAAATTAGTTACAAAAAAAAACTTCTTTCAATTATAAAGTTTATAAATATTGGTGTTTTATTTGGATGTTTATAAAGGACTCTTTTTTTCATCCAGGACTCCTTTTTTGACTCCTTTTGAAAATATTCAGAGGGAACCCTGTGCTCCTCTATTTTGAAACTTTGTGCATTTGTATGAATTTCTACACATTTTATTATTTTAATATGAACTTTGACAAAATTCACACAAATTCATAGAGTTTCAAAGAAAAGGGACTACGCTACTGATAAGTGGAAGAAGGGAGTGATCGTCAAGCTCCCTAAAAAAAAATATCTAATATTTTGCAAATATATAAAAAGAACCCGCTTCCTAATTACTAGTTCCAAAATAATAGAAAGAAGCATTCTTGTTTGCAACTAAAAGAATATCATCTCTGGGTTTTTCAGTACGACATTAGCCCAGTTTCCATGTTAAGCCCGAATTAACTCCGAGTTACATTATCAAATTTGGTAAATTAACTCTGCATTAACTGAGTAGATATTTCTGACAGATGTGTGTTAAAACACCATTGAAATAGAGAGTGCAATTCCGTGGAAATCACCTTTTTCAAAGTATTGGATGGTGTCGCTCTCGCTGTTTCGATATAGTGAAGATGCATTTTCTTAGTGTCACAATTTGATTTCCATAGATTTTTGACACCTAAAAGTTAAAGTGAATCTTTCACTGAAAAAATACTTCTGACTTAACTCGGGTTTAATTTATTTCCAGTATTAACTCAGAATTAACTCAGGCACTAAAAAACTGACTTTTATACAGACTCCAAGCCAATGAGGCAGGTTTTTTGCTCTTTCTCTGATTTTTTTTTTATTTGGTAGATTTCTTGTTAACTTCACTTTATAAATCATACATCATGCAACAGTATAGTAGAGAGATTATTACATGAGACCATTAATATCAGCAACAGCCATCCAGCTATTGGATACAACTGTGACAGGACTAACCATATACTATATAGGAATGTAAGCCTATACCTACTATACTATAAGTATCCCCTAACTGTTGTGTACACCTCCGCTTTGCCGCAAGGACAATCGTTTCTTTATACGATTTTCACATATATACACACAGATATATAGGTACTGTAAAATTTTCGAGATTGGGTTATTTCCGGACTTAAATCACCTGTCGACATTTTAAGTAAGCTTACCACATAACAGTGTTTATAGAATGTACACCCCAGACTCAGTCGGCCATATAGAGATTCAAGTCTACAGTACAGCATGATGCGAAACAGAACCCTACTGTGAGGAAAAGCTTAGGTGATGGGGGGGGGGGGTGAGGAGGCCTCAGTACTCATTGCAATTGCCTATACGTGGGGATTTGACCATTTTCCAGAGGACGAGCTTCTATCTCCATCTATACCTAACTATATAGATGATTCTTCTGCAGCATACAGAGTGTTACATTGTTGCTGTGCGAAATGGAATCATCTCTTTGGGTTTTCCCATAGACCTATATACTATACATATAGCTGTATATGATGATGATGGTGCTGCTTCCGTTGTTGCTTTTGATGATTATAGATCATTGGAGCGTACTTCGATTGGATTTCAAGTGAAACATGTAATAGAGGTGCTTATAGAAAGAGGTGATATCTGATTTTTTGTTCTGTTTCGTTCCATTCCATTCCATGCCATTCCATTCATGGTACCGAAAAGTAAATATTGTGTAATTATTCCTGTCATGCAAGAGGTTGTTCAAATTTCAAATAAGGACATTTTCACAAAATTTTGCTTGCCTATATAAGAAGTATATGTCCTTGATATAAAATTGAATCCAATTTCAGCCTTAATGAAGAGGAGGATTTTGTTTTGATCCCTACTATACCTATATATGATGTCTTTGTGTATATACTTTCGTAGATAGTATTGTTTTTGATATTTGGTTAAAATTTATATAACTATATAATCAAAAACCATCCTTATCTACATATATATGCTCTTCCTTGAATGGCATTTGGGAATTTTCATGGGTTTTGAAAATTCTTGTGGTTTTTGGAAATCAATTGTTCTATACCTATAACTACATATACATATTTATATAAACCTCTTTCTTCGTGAAATAGTGTAATTGTACACAGTTGATGGGTAGGTAGGGTACTTGACTCTAAATTTTCAGAAGACAAAGATATATAGATAAATATTAAATGAATTTTCACAGGAACCATAACAAATGTTATAGAATATTATGTTTCTTATATTATTGATATTGTATTGAATTCCGAAAGAAACAATATATATACCCACAATATTTGAGTATTGAGTAAAAGGATAGTATTCTTCCTGATCTTCATGCTTTTACACATTCATATATGCTTCCAGATGAGTGAAAACCAAGAAGGTTGATACAAAAAAAAAAATAAACCTTAGAATTACAAGTATGTATTGAATTTCATTTTCTGTCTTAATATTTATATGTTCAACTAAAGCTACATTGTAATTAAAATTGTTTCTAGAATATTTCATTTTGCATTCACAAAATTTAATCAAATATATATTTTAATGACTTACCTTTCTTGAAGATGAAAATGATGGAAAAAAAAACTTAAATATTAAAATAAATATTATACCTATCTAGATTTTTGTGGTTGTAACTCATTTTTTAAAAAATTTGAAGACACTTCCTCATTTTGTTAAAATAATTGATAATTGCCATTTAATTCAATTAAACAGATTGTGGTAAATTTAAGCTTTCAGTTTCTATCCAAACATCAGTTAAAACCCTAGTTGTGGAAAATTTTTGAAACTCTATTATTTTCTTTGTATTTGTGTGAATTTGTATTCCTGATACTTTTCCGTAGTTTTAATATTTTCGAGAGAATTTCTTTAACGCTCTTTAAATTTTGACAGTTTGTGAGTTTCTGTGCACAAAGTTTAGGCTCGGACTTTATGTCACAAAAAATAGCAGTTCTCTGACAAAAATTTTTATATAGCTAGCTATTTGAAATAATTGTTTTTTTTTTATTTGAAGATAAATTGTTTGTTCGGAAATATTCCTCCATTTTAATTTTTAGTTTTACAAAACAAAATAAGACAAAATAAATTCAACAATTCCTTAAGAATCTGTCAAAATTTGTATGTCGGGAATTAATAAGTGTGAATAATGAACTTATTCTTCACAGAAAAGTGAAAAAACCTTTCCCCTTAACTGTTTAACTTGACTTCTGCAGGAGTTGTATGGACGAAGAAGAGGAAGAATCGATTCCTCACCTTCTCTGTACATGCCCTGCTCTTACTCAAAGACGTAGGCTCCACTTAGGAGAATTCTACTACAATGATCCTAGTGATCTGGCAAGTCATGACATTAATAGTCTCGCTCGCTTCGTAAGAAGCTCTAAATGGTTCAACGAGTAGGAAGAAAGGTTCCTAGATTCCTGTGGTATCACAATGGGCCAACCAATGGTCTAAGTGTGTCCAGCGTTCTGCTGACAACCACATAAACCTTACCTAACCTTACTGTTTTAGCTACATAATGCACCTACATTTTGTCACTTTAATGTATTTCAGGAGGTTATCCAGAACAGTTTAGGAGCATCTAATTTTGAGGTGGAAGAAGTTTATTAGAAAGCTGCGATGAGCTTATGTGCTTGGCTAAATAAAAAGCTTAAATTAACGAAAGGAGTAACTTGTTTTTAAAGATTTTTTTAATTGAAAAAAAAAAAAAAAAAAATAAAACAAGATTATAATCAAAAACTGTTTGAATTTAAAATTTTTCAGCTGATAAATAACGGTTAATTTAATAAAACACAAATCTGTGGTTTTCTGTTCTGACAGTAATTTTCACACACTTGTGCTTCTCTATTATGCTCTATAATATAGTTTTTCTTCATTGAACAAAGCTAATAATATGCCGAGAAATTATTTTTTGCTGTAAATTTTGACAAATAAGTGATGTAAATTTTAGATTGGCTAAAATATTTTGAAGAGAATTTTGTATGAAAGCTAAAATTTACATTTTTTTCCATAGAAGAACCAAAATAAAGGCAACGTGACACTATGCAATTACCAGTTCTGATATATAGACTTTTTATCGCAAAAGGATAACATACAAAATGTTAGAAGATAGATTATAAATGCTTTAAACTTCCTTCTTATCATTAATCTTTTATTTAATCATTAAGTATCTACATGTAAAGACAAATTAAAAAAAAAATAAAATAACTGATGTACGAAAAAGAAGGGCTTCGTACAAAATTATATAGTAGCAATCTTTTGAACTATTACGGCGTGTAATACAACACAAAAATTAAATGAAATCATTTGTTTTGTTTATGTATTATGAAAAAATTTAAGTTTCTGACAGTTTTTACCCCATTTGAAGGAAGCACTTTTCTTCAAAATTCGATTTATTTTCACGA
The DNA here is from genome assembly GCA_929447395.1 of Epistrophe grossulariae. Taxonomy (NCBI): domain Eukaryota; kingdom Metazoa; phylum Arthropoda; class Insecta; order Diptera; family Syrphidae; genus Epistrophe; species Epistrophe grossulariae. The sequence continues at coordinate 9,992,086 of OV839569.1, read as the reverse complement.
AAATAATGGAAAAAGGAAAAATTGTGTCAAATTATATTTTGTTGTGCCACCAGGAAATTTTTGTTTCAAAAAAGCACGCTCGAACATCATAAACATTAAACAATGCTATTTGGCCTCCATTTGTAAACAAATTTATTTTGAAAAGTCTCTCCAGTAAATTCAAAAATATAATCCGAAATTCAAAATAAAAAATTGAGATTTCTTCTTATAGCTGAAATAGGTTGCCTACAAAAAATTTTAGTAAGCAACCAAACTTAAAATAATTTGAAATGAGTCATAAATGTCTAAAATATAAAAACAATTTAAATATTTTAAAAATATATTTTCTTTACTTAAGTTAAGCTTCGCTTAAAATAATAAATAATAAATTAGATGAAAAAAGCAGACACGATAGTTTATACCAACTTTTCTCCTTAAAGTCCATCGATATAATTTTCCAAATTTAAAAACATACCTGCAAAGAAAAGAAAATTTAAAATTTGTTAATTTTTATATTAATGAATGTTTAAAAATATTCATTTTAAAATTGCAAATAAAATAAAAATATCTATTCTAAGAATATTAACAGATTTCATAATTATAATGTTTTGTATTCATGTTTGTATGATAGAAACTTTTAGCAACTATAATGTTGTACAGGGTGGGCTAAGGGCTTTCATTATTGAGTTAAATAAGAATCAAATTCATGACTTGAGTCACCTCAAGTATACATGAATCAATAAATTAATGTTGATTTCCATTTATTTTTTTTGGGCAAATTTTTCATATTACAGTAGACGCTCGATATAGTGAAGTAATTAAAACCAGGCCTGTTCACTATTTCGAGATTGTTCACTATTTCGAGAGAGAAACTTAAATGCTTGATTTTGATACAAAATGATTTTTTTTTAATTAAAGTGTAAAATAATTTCAATTGTGTAAAAAAAAAAACATTACTATTTCATAATATTATAAATAACATACAAAAACTTTATTTTTACATAAAAACGAAAAACTTCATAGCTCCCGGTGCAAAATAGATTTTTTTTTATAAAAAAAAAAAATAATCACTTCTGTTTTTATGTTTCTCAACATTAAATTGATTTTCAGTCCTTTTTCTTGTAAATGTTTCATAAATATCTTTAAAAAAAGTCCAAAATGCTGTAAAGCATTGCTGCTGATATAATCATGTTAAATATTTAAAAAAAAAATGTGAGTTCACTATATCGAGATACCTCTTGTTCACTTTTTAGAGTTGTCTTCACTATAGTTCTTTACCGAGATTCACTATATCGAGCATCTACTGTATTTGGTTTGAGTATTTTTTTTTCTTTTTTACTTGCGCGATATACCTATTATACCTAATACATAATAATATGAATTATTAAAAAATCGAACTCGATATTTTATAATCAAACTTAACATTACAATTGTTAGCGAAGTCGAAAAAAGTGGATCTCGAAATGTCTGTCCTATCGACTGCAACCTAAACGGGGATTTGATTTTCTTTAAACTTGGTACCTAGCGGTTTTCGGGCATTTTCATCACAAGTTATTTCATTTTTAGGACCAAAAAAATAACGGTACCTGCCGTACAATTTTTTTTGTTAGATAATAAAAACCTCATTTTTCTCAAAAATGTTCCCACAACTTAAAACAAAAAAAAATCTATAGTGTTTTTTACAAAAAGGCTACCATTCTAATAAATATAGTTATAAATGGAGAAATAATTGAACCATTTTTTGATAGGTATATTCGATTTTCTCAAAAACAGTTCAACTTTTAAAAGTTTTGTATACTAAAATAAAAAAAAAAAAAATTTGTATAGGAATATACATAGTTTCAATTTTTTTTTGAAAAATTAATAATTCGGAAACGATGTGATCGATTTTTATTAAACTAGAGACCCAGCAGTTTCTTAAGATTATATAGCATATTATTATTTAAAATGAAAATTATTGTTGTATCCAAAAATAAGGGTAGGTACAAGTGTTTAAAAATCGGTAAGGAAAATCTCATTTTTCTCAAAAACGACTCCTACGATTTTGATTAAAATTTTATGTGTCAGCTTATATCATTACCTCCTTTACCAGATTTTTTAGAAAAAAAATAGTACCTGTCGATTAAAAATGGTATGTATCTCCCATAGATATACATTTTTTTTTGGTTTTCGACTATCTCATTAATTGCTCAACCAATTTTAATGAAATTTCAACAGAAGATAGGCTCTAATATGTTTAAACAATATTGCATATCAAAATCAAAATTTAAAGAAAAACTAATTTTAGATTATTAAAAAATTTTCAAAATTATTTTTTTGTTTAAATTTGTTTCAGAAATGGGTAGATGATTTTTTTTTTAAATTAATTTTTGAACTTCGCGTTAGTAAATGCTAAAAATTTACGTTATTTATGTAAGGTTATAAAATGCACGCATATTTTTAATTGTCTCCACTTCTAGAAAGTTGTATATTATTAAGCATATAAAACCCGTATTAATGAAGTTTTTGTTTTTTGTCTTATTTAGAAAAATATACATAAATAAAATATGGTATTCCTTACCTACATACCATTGAAAAAGAAAACAAAATAGGTAAGTATATCTACCCTTAGGCTATGTAGTTAAAACTTTTGCCTTCTTGTTTTTTGTATTCCACTAAAGATTAAGGATCTTTTTTATGCTTCACTAATCTATCTTCATTGATTTTAAATTGAGTTGAAAGAAATTTTCTTAATATATTAAACAAAAGAAAAGAAACTTTTATTTCTTGTATATTATACTTTTCTTTTTTTTTTTTCTTCTTCGTCTTTTGCTTCAAAGCCCTTATATCTATCATTATTCTTTTTCTACTTTATTTTTTATTGAGTGTGTATATTATATATATTCTTTCTCTAAAAGGATTACTTATAAACTCTTATGGCAGTCTTATTATCCAATTATTGATGGGAGCCAATTTTACGATCATATAAATACACACATATTATATACACAGTTCATGATTCTATACGATTAGGTACGTAAGTATAGGAGACGAGTATACCTATTGCAAGGACTTGATTCTATTCTTCGTTTTTCATTTTTGACGAAATCTCATAACGAATTTTTCGAGTTCAGGTGAAGAGAAAAGAAAAAAAAGAAAAAAAAGAAAATTCAACATTTATGCGGGAAATAATAATAAAGTAGAAAACGAAGAAGGCCTTGATAAAAGAAATACATATATATATTTTTTTTTTTCGTTTGAAAAGTATAACAAATACACTCAAAGTTTTAACAACTGATGGTTGATATATAAGTGAAAGGATATTTTCTTTTAAATCCGATTATGTTGGGAAATAAAAAAGTTTCTTTCTTGTTTTTTTTTTTGTGTCATTTTACAACGACCACCTTTTATAGATTCCTTAAAAAAAAAAAACCCGTACTGATTCCATACAACAATCTGCTGAAAGTCCTTTGAGTTTGTTTGTTTTTTTTTTTTTTTTTTGTTCACATTTTCTATAATGTGATAGCGTAAAATTTATATATCAAATTGTAGGTGAAGGTGTGCGTGTGTGTGTGTGAATTCGGCAGAGACAAAATTTGGCACTTCGAAATGCTTTTACTTAACTTTCATTTTGACAAATGAATAATAAGAGATGCTGGTACCTATAACTGCACTACTAAAGTGAAAATTTAAGATTCGTAAAAAAAATGATTACCTGTATAGAGAATTCACGAAAAAAGATGAGTCCCACCATTCCGTCTGTCTGCAGTGTGTGCGTATGAAACTCGAAACGATTTTCTTAAGATTTTAGGGTTATGTATATAATATGTGTATTTTTTAGTTCCAAAATAAAAAATTCCAAAATAAAAATTGACGCATATTTAATTACTTCATGTTATGATACCTTTTCAACGGGTCATGATTTCAAAACGGGGATTAAACTGAAAAGTAGCTCTCAAGCTCGAAAAATCGAAAAATCGCTTATTTCGACATAAGCTACTCTGTCTTATTGCTGAAGATGTAATATATTATATGTAGTATTCAAATTAGTAAAAACAGCTCTTAAAATTTCATTCACTTACATCAGTTCGGTAAATTCACCAATTTTGTTGAATTATTTTGGATTTACTCAACAGAACTAAAAGAAAAAAATTCATAAACTAACTAATTGGTACCTGCTAAAAGGACAAAAACATGAATTTTCTTGCACTGAAAAACTTCGTCATATATAGGCATTCAAAACAATAATATTCATCACTATTTTCTGTAGTGTATTAAAATCAAATATTTTTACCATACGTTCCCACTTGTGCTAATGACTTAAGAGCAGTCAAAAGTCCTTGATTGAAAGATTTTTTTTTCTAAAATAACAAAATACATTCAGCACTATTTAAGATTCCTTTAAAAGTACTTTTACTTATTAATTATAGGTACATATACAATATTCTTAAGTTCTAAAAATACAGGGATAATATTTCGACTTAACAAACCACTTTACCCTTCTATATCCACCAATGCATAACATAAACCTCTAGCTTTATGATCTTAATGACACGAATCCGATTAAGTTGCCTAGAAAGAAACAATATTTTGCAAAATAAATTTCTATCCAGCTGTACATGCATTATCAGTGCAGCTGTAGCAGTTTTCTTATAAAAAAGCACAAAGTCTAGATCTCTCTCTTGAGAAAATTCAAAGTCATACTCGAATAAAAAAAAAAAAAAGGAAACCATGGAGACGTTATGACGTTGAAAGCAATCGAAAAAGGATTCATCCAGATGTTGTTATATATGTATCTTGGTATAGGTATTTTGTGGGACACCACAAAGTGCAAGTTTCTGCTACACAGCCAATTAAATTCGCATTTGGTAAAATAAAAATAAATACAAAAAAAAAAACAAAACAAAAAATAATCTTAAAAGACTTTTTCCAAAGAAGAAGAAAATATTCTAAGAGAAAAATAACCAGAACAACAAAAAAATTGTTTTCCTGGTAACACTCTATTAACAGGATATAATCATAACAAGGACGAAAGAGAAAGCAGGCGAACCAAGACCACAATAATTCTCACTTCACTTTAAGCTCATTAGACGATTTAACTTGTTTTTGTTGTATAAATGCTTGTAATATAAGTAATTCCTTCTCATATTATCCTTTTTGTATATCCTGCGATGGTGTATAGAAAACAGGAGTAGTAAGAAGTTGAAGTTGTGTTTTCTCAAGAACTAAATGTTGTGAAAGTCGAAAGTCAGCAGCAGCTGGCTGGCTGGCTGGCTGGGCTTTATCTTCTATATACGATACGCCAACTTTAAGTGCCTCCTTACATTTCATTATTATTATTTATCCATCCTTTGGCATCGTTACCGAATGGAAAACTTTGTGCCCATCTCTATATTATATAGTGTTCTTAACATACAAGGTCGATATGTAACTGTACTTTGTACATAATTTCCTCAAGGCGTTTTTCTTGTGAGATTTCTCTCTTTCTCTATTTCTATATCTGTGGAGCTTATACCAAATGAACGAAAACAAAGGCTTTATACACTCATACTATCCTTTTAATAGAAAAACATATAAATGGTAAATATATTAAGCTGTGGCAAAACAACAAAATTCATGTCACTTCCAGAATGAAGCAACAGTGTAAAGGTCTCGCCTCATCACAATAACATACAACAATATGAGATGAGATGGGAAAATCCGACTTTTAGTTGCCAACGACTATATAGGTAAGATGATATGAAGAGTGTAAGTATCGTAGTGAGTTTTCTTTGAAAAGCAAGAACAATCACAAAAGGATTTATGAGGTAAAATTGTTGTTTTTCATATAAAATCTTACATATTTATTTAACTACATCTCAACCTTTTCCTACCTACTACTCGTATACGAAACGAAATGTTGGTTGTTTATATGAAAAGTCTAAAACATGTCAGAGTCGGTTTTATACACATTTAAGACACTAAACAAGAAAAAAGAGTTTAAATGGCTTAAAGGGAATTTCAACCAAACTTTTCACATAAATTCAAATTAATTGTGCCAGTATAACAATTTAACGTATTATATGGAATTATGTACATAATTTACTTTCTTTTTTGTTATTGTTGTTTTTTGTTAAAAGTTTAAAATTTGTATTTTGGCAGCACAAATGCATATCTATCTCTTTATTTTTTTGTTTTTTTTTTCAAAATTGATTAAGAAATTTTATATTTAATAAAAATTTAGTAGACATATAAAATGTATGATTATGACATAAACATGATTTTGAAAAGTGTACAGTGCAGATTTGAACTTATGTATATTGTCTGATTTAAGAAGAAGCCTTAGGTTGTCATTCTTTGAAAATATTTAATTAACAATATTTTAGCTATTTTAATGTTTCTTGAGTACCTATAGCCCTTTAGGTATGCACTGAGTTATTCAAAAGAAACAAAAATTTCTAGCAAACGAATCATTTGGCACCACTATTCAGCGATGTCAGATCGTGGGATTGGACTTTCATGTTGAAAATAATCTAAAGGGGAAAAAGGGATTTTTCGCATAGGTTCTATACAAAAAAAAATGCGATTTTAGGTTATAATCAACTTTTTTTTTTCCTAAACTGCTTTTTTTTATTTAAAAAAAAATAATTGTATATTCAACCATGACCAAATTAAAAACTGTCTTGCATAGAAATAACTTATTCTGAAAAAAAAGAAAAAAAAATATTGATTTCTGTACTTTCATATTTTTGTCTTTTTTTGCAAATAGTTAAACTCATGCATTCAATTTAAATGTTCAACGTTTCTTAATTACAATGAATTTTTTTAATTTTTTTGCCGTAGGTATGTCCCACAATTATATTTATCACAAATCTGATTTTCAAAGATTTAAAAATCTGATTTAAGAAAAAAATTACATTAGTTATGGGAGACTATAATATATACTATTTGATGTCACATAAAAAGAATACAAAAATTAACAATATATTATAACACTGCGGTGCAGCACATATGCAGTGAAATTTTTTCGACACTAATGCTATGTACACCATTTGATTTCTTAAATAAATTTTATGAGCAAAAAAAAATCAAAAATCGTTGGAGTGGTTTTTTTGAAAAATTTATTTTGTAGGTACCTACATATAAAATTTTGAAAACATTTTTGAGAAAAAAAAATTGGGAAGCCATTTTTAAGTGTTTGTTTTTGCGGAGTTAAAAACTAAATTAAAAAAAAAATCATCTTTTCATTTTACAAAAATATCGAATTTTCAAAAAGTAATTTTGAAATGTTTTTTAAAAATTCAAAATTTGTTTTTTTTTTTTTTTAATTTTGAAACGCAATATTATTAAAACTTATTAGATTCTCATGTGTAAAAAATTCATTTAAATCAGATAATGAGACAGTCGAAAACCAAAAAAAAAATAAATTTTTTTTTTCAATAGTATGGTAGATCGTAGGAGTCATTTTTTGAGAAAAAAATAAATTTTCCTTACCCGTTTTAAGTACTTGTATGGTATATACCGTTATTTTTGATTATAAGAGACATTTTTTTCCAAACTTGACAGATATAATGTTAAAAAACTGCTGGGTGCCAAATTTGATAAAAATTGATCAGATCGTTTTCGAATTATTATTAATTAGTTCTCAAAATAAAATTTTGAAACTTAATATTTTTAAAAATCAAAAACATTTTTTTTTTTAATTTTGGTAAGCAAAACTTTTAAAACTTTTTTAAACATTCTTCATCAAAAATTTGAACGAAATTTGATGAACTGTTTTTGAAAAAATCGAAAATAAAAAAAAATTCTTCTGTGGGAGGTACCTATACCATTTACAGTGAACTCTCTCATAACCGGACACTGATGGTACTCAGAAATTTGCCCGGTTATATTAGAGGTGTCCGCTTATGGGAAAACAAAAAAAATAAAAAAAAATTTTACGAAATGGTAGCCTTTAAAAAAAAAATTACTAAATTTATGTAAAAAATAAGTTGCATGCAAGTTTTTGAGAAAAATAATATTTTTTAATTTTTTGCTTAAAAAAATGTACGGCAGATACTGATATTTTTGGTCCTAAAAATTAAAAAAAAAAACTTGTAGAGGGAATGCCAAAAAAAGGTTGGTACCAAAATTGAAAAAAAAAAATTCTAAAAAATTGGCTTAAAATAGAAAAAAAATATTTAAAAACACCATGTTAAAATTAAAAACTAGAAGACATTTTGGCATCTGATTTTTAGCTTGGATGGCGTCTTAAGCTTCATCCCGATTTTACCGAAAAAACTACCAATTTGCTGCTGGTAATCCCATTTAACGAATTGTGAAAGAAAAATATAGGCACATTAAAATTTTTTCCAGGTCAAATGTTTTTTTCCGACTGAGCTGACCTACTTTTTTCGACTTCGCTATCATCGTAATTTTAAATTTGATTAAAATCTCGAGTTTTATAAATGTAGTAACTACATACATATATGTATGTATGTATGTATATCACTAGTAAGAACATAAAAAAAAATAAAATAAGCATTTCATAAATCGACTAAAAAAAGCAAAAGTCTTCAAACTATCACATCTTAGGCTTGGTTAGGGCTACCTAAATCTGTTTCAGTTTCGGCCGAAATTGGAAATTTGATGCAATTTTTTCAATAAACACATTCTGCAAAAATAAATTTGTATATATGCAGCCTTATGCAATTTTTGTTTGTTCTTTTGCTCTCCTGTAAGATTTGTCAAAGTAGTTTTTTCAGTTTTACGTATTTAGCCCACGATATAGTAAAGCCAACCAAAATTATTTAAATAAGTATTTGTATATATTTTGTATGCATAAATCTAAATTTTTAAAATTAAATTTACACTTCCTTATCTTTAACAACTCACAAGTCAGAACATTCTTAAATTTATTAAAGAAGCAAAACGGATATTGTTCAGTCGATCTCAAAGGAATAAACTGAAGAAAAAAAAAATATTCAAATATTTTGTATGAACAAAAAAAAAATTGTAAAAACACAAGAAAACTGCTTGGTTTCCTGTTTCAGCATATTTAATATCAAATAAAGAGTTACCGGCTTCTTCATTAGCTTTTTTCTCGTCCGCATCTTCGTCTTGTATAGGTACCTACATCTTTTATATGAACGTACCTACATATAGGACGACATCGTATGTGTTAAGGTGCGCTGCGCTGTAGATATTTTGTTTTGCTAACGGCATCAGCGTAAATTTTTCAGCATCGTTTGTTTTTGTTTTTTTTTTTTTTTGGAAATGCAATTTATTTTTATTTTTCATCTTAAGCTTCTGTGTGTTGGTTTTTTGTTTTGTTTTCTTCTTCTTAGTATATTACGGTGTATCCTAGTTCATTTTATTTTAATTTACTTTACGATACAACTCACTTAAAAAAAAGTTTGCTTTACCCCTCTATGGTCTCAGCCATATAGCGCGTTTATAGGGCCACCCACCTCTTTCATCTCTATTCTTATTCCGACCTTCTTTTTCTGTGTCGTCTTATATGCCAGTAGGTACTATAGTTTTTACCAGCCTTTCCAATTCCTTAAGCACGTAATTTTATTTTGTTGCATGTTTCTTGTTGTTGTTGCAATTGCAACAACTCTTTACGTACATATGCCGGGTATCTACTTATATTTCATGAAAAGTCGTTACCTTCTTGTTGCATCCTTAAGGGCATATGTGGAAAGTCATGTGATTTTATCGTTTAAACACCCCCCCCCACCTCTCCATTCTTATTTCCTTCTTTTATGAAAAAAACAAAAAGTGAACAGAACTGGTAGGTAGGTACATATGTGAGTGTCTGTCTTCTGTTCATATTAAGTTACGGCCAAGTATACCTATACCTACCTTATGTGTTGCTAAGAGAGATACTTTTAGACACCATGTGAGTTGTTAAACAAAAATAACCGTTGCACCTAAACATATACTCGTTTTTTTTGAAAGCTTATGTGAAAGAATTAAAACATATTTGAATTTTTAGTGTGTCGACAAAACTTTGACGTACTAAAAATGTTTCATAGATGGGAATGTGAAGAGGACTGCCGCCACCGCGCCGATGAATGGATCTTTAAAGGATACCTATGAGAGTATTAGTAGAAAAACTTTATCGAACAGATGACTCCTCAACGATTTAGAGCAATGACTTTTAAAACTAATACCTAATGTTGACTTGTGGTAGTTAATTACACCTAACAAGATGCTGGAATCTTCATCGATTAAGTTTATATGCGCGGCTGATTGAAAAATATGATTTTCAAGGGAAACGTGGCTAAATATCTTGTAAAAAACGTCTTTGGATTCAACACTTTGATTTGGTTATCATATTCCAGAATTTTTTTTCAGACATATTCTGTCTTAAAAAAACCCTTACATTTGATAGGTATATAGGTAGTAGGTATAGTTCTATGAAATTGTTACATAGAAAAAAAATATTAAAAAAAACAAAGGCAACTCTTTATGATGTCATATTATATTTTTTTTATATCCAAAACTCTATTCTTTAATTCTGTTTTAAAATCAAACTATTTACCTAAGTGAAAAATTTAAAATGTAAATTAGGGTCAAGCAAGACTTCTTATGGATTATGTAAATGCACATTCGTTCCCATTTTTTCAATGTTTGATACGAGTTTATGTAGCTACAATTTCTTCTTATTCCTTTACCGCATGAATTATTGTTTAAAGAGGAAAAAAATAAAATACGCTTAAAATGACAACTTTAGGTTGTTTTAAGACGTTTTTTTTATTAAAAACAAAAAAAAATGTTTTCCTTTAAATAATAATAAAAAACTCAACCAAATATGTATATTTTCAACCTCTTACGAAGCCAAATATGGCTTGTACACTTTTACCTCTCAAACGCACAAGTTAATAATATTTTTTTTTAATAAAAATGTATTCATTTAGACACACAATCCGAAATATATTTTTATGATAACTTAACTCACCTAACAGAAAAGTTATTATTATTTGAAGTAAGAAAATTTTTCACACTTTCGTTTTCATTGACAACAAGTAACACACTGACCTGGAAACATGAATATCTTCCTTCATGTTTGGTGCACGTGTGCAAAAGCACAGCTATTTGTTCTCAGAAATGCACAGAAGACGATCTTGTTTCGTTTTGATCATTTTTTTTATTGAAGTCAAGAGATAAGAGTAGAAAGCCATATTTGGCTTCGTATGCGGTAAAGGGTTATGTATAGGTTGCACTTTCATCTTATACCTAATAAACCAAAAATCAAAGTTTTTTTTCAATCTTTTTTATTCTTATTTCTTGAATCAGATCTGCCCAATTTTCCGATTAATTTTAACACTTAAATAAAGTTTACTCTCAAATTACTTTCTTCATTCCTATACTTTTTTGTGAATAATTTTTTGAAAAGATTTGTCCTTTTTATCACCTAAAGTGTATCCCATAACTACAATGCCAAGCAATTTTCTTGTTCAAAAATAAAACTTTCTCTTAAAAAAGTCACATTAAATCAATTTACTGTCACTCTTCATAAAAAAAAAAACAAAGTGAGAAAAATGTTTTAACTTTTCGAATATTTTTTTATGCTGAAAACAAAAAAAAATAAAAATAAATACTCGCCGACTGCAAAGCCATAAAAAACGACCAAGGCAGACAGACATACAAGAGAGATGTATCTTTTTACGTATAGGTAGGTTAGGTAGATTCATAGGTATATGCCTAGGTTTTTCCATAGTAACTATACATTTTAACCAAAATCAAAACTGCTCATAAAAGATATCCATGTTATTTTGTTGTTGTAGAAATTACCATTATATCACCAGGACATAGCTCTAAAAAGAAATTCAAAGTAAAGGTTGCACTATATAGGACTTTAGGGCCATCCAAGTTGGTTTTTAAAAAAAATAAAAATAAATCTAAACCCCTAAAAGAAATATGAAGAAAACTCTACAGCACTATACTTTGCAAATAGCATTTCCTCGTTCGTTTTGAATTATTTTTAATTTTTTTTTTTGTGTTGCGAAACTCCACTCTTCATCTTGTTTTCTGAGTCGTATTTCTGACATTTTGGACAGCGTGCATAAATCCTGCCGGGAATAAACCACCTAACGCGAATAATAGGCATGGAATAAAACTGTCGACTTTTTGTCGTGCCTTTTATAACCAAAGGAAGTTGCACACACAAAGTGAAAAAAAAAAAAAAATCTATATCGCTGTGTCCTCATCTTCAGGTTGACTGAATGTGAACTGAAAAAAAGTGATGTAAAAAGGACTTAAATGAAAGAAGACAAAAAATACAAGTTTTGTTTTTTTTCTTTTTATTTTTTTTTTTTCAAAGGACACTACTCAGTACTCTTGCATTCAATGCTGTTTGAGAGTGAAGAAAAGAAAAAAAAAAGGAAATAAAAGTCCTGCAACGTATAGGTACTAGGTACGTATGCTTGTTGGTGACTTTTACAAATTTGTCTTTGAATTTCATTTTTATCTGACGGTCCACTGATGATTTCTTTTTTGTGTATGTGTTTTTGTGTCCTTTATGTTAACGTTAAGGATCTTTATTGAGAGAAAGGACATTCAGTATACCACCCCCCTTTTTAAATGGAAGCTTTTATGTTTCATGTTTTATTACTTTCAAGTGCAGTAAATGTATTCGGACTATAACGGTTGGTCGTCGTCGTAGGCCTTATTGCAGCTACCTATATAGGTATGTTTCTCTTTTTCCGTTACTATAGTATCCTCTGTATATATTGAGCTTTATGATGATGTCCTTTCAGCTATTATGATTCTAGAAAATAAAGATGCTCTTTTCACCAAAAAAAACACTGCAAGTTTATTTAAATCTATAAAAAGAAACAGATAGTATGTTTCCTGCAAAACAAAAAAAAAAGGTCTGGTGGCTGAAGGTAGCCCTGTGGGTGGCCATTTTTAATATCTTTTGGTGTAAAGTCAAATTTTCCCGTACAATAATATTTTGGAATTTTTCCAAAAAAAAAAAAAAAAACCTCACCATGAAAAGAAATATTCATCGTTCAAATAAGAATTGTATTTATAGTTTTTACAAGAAAGATATATCGAAATTTTTTTATTGCCAATTTAAAAAACAAAAAAAGATTTGTGTGAGAAGCATAAAATGAATGATGTTTATAAGACTATACTACCTAGGTATCAAAGGAAATAATAGATAGGTATGCCTTTTTTTCTTCCTGCATCATGTATACATAATATCCTTATACATATATGCATATCCTTATGTCCGTGTCCATTCTCATGAATCACTCAAATAATTTGCACCAAAAAGGAAATACACAAAAAATGAAACATGAATGGAAACAAACTCTGACAGATAAAAATGAGATTTTCAGATGAAAAATGTCTGTAAAAATAATTCGGTTGGATTGCCGAGGACAAAAAGGATGTTAAAAAAAAGACTGTAAAAAAATAAAGGAAAGAAATTATAAGAGAACTTATTTCTGTAGATAGTTTCGAAAGTTTATTTTTGTTGATTAAAGGTTAAAAGATAATTTTCTTTAAAGCGTTTTGTTTAAAGGATACAAAATTTGAATATAAATGTGAACTGAAATTGTATTTGTTTTTGTTTTTTTTTTAAATAAATATTAAGAAAAAGTGAAGTTAAGGATTTTAATGTGTTCTGTTGCATTTCACTGTAGAAATTGAATGTGATTTTTGACTAAAATAACACAATTTTATTTCGTGTGTTTTGGACTAGATTTGCTGATATTACAAATTATCCGAAAAATGCTGGAAACACCACAACTGAAATTGAAAATTCTAATGAAGCAGGAATTAAATGCTTATAAAGTGATAATTTAGTACCGGAAACCAGATTTTGAACTAAAACCTCTTCCCCCTTATAATTGTGGTGTTCCTAGCTTAGTGTCATGTTGAGTTCACCACAGCTTAGAGGGGTTGGTTTAGGAGTACTTAAAACCAAACCAGTGGGATTAGAATGTCGAAACAGTTTTTTTTTTTTTCTGTTTAGGTCAATCTATAAGCCCCAATCTGTATTTTTACTTGCGATACACAGGTAAAATCTGGCAAGTTATGGAATATTTAATAAAACCGAACTCGAGATTGTGATCAAAGTTAAAATTACGATGCTGGCGAAGTCGAAATAAAATGCATGACTTGGTTGGACAAACTTGCTCTATAATGTACGATCCATTCTGTAGTTTTAAAGTCTGAATATTTAAGATCTATTAATCTGATTAAGAAATACATTAGTTATGTGAGCCTATATAAAGGGAATTTTTTTTAGACGTGTGGTTTTCAGTCTGGCAATACTTTTTTAGGAGTTGGTCTTTTTGACAGCTGTCAGTTGATTTATGCTCAGTTTGGTTTGCCATTTCATAATGAATAGACTTACTCTTGAACAACGTTTGCAAATCGTGCAAATTTATTATAAAAATTCGGTTGACATAATCGCCCAGCAGAGTAATTCGAGCAACCATGGATCGGTTTCGCACCACGTTTACTCTAGTGGATAATGCGCATCCTCAGAGACGCCGTACAGTGCGCACCGAAGACGCAATTGCTGCTGTGGAGCAGAGTATCGAAGAAGACCCGAATGAGTCCATCCTCCATCGCGCGCAACAATTGGAACTGGGGCCTCTTTGGCCTCTCGGCTGGAATTTATTCGAGCCAGCTGCGGCGGCCACTTGCCCGAAATAATTTTTAAAACATAATGGCAAACCGTTATCTTTATAATAAAGCTAAATTCTTGGCCATAGCATTAAATTATAAGTGTTTTATTTCTTGAAAACCACACGTCTTAAAAAACACCCTGTATTTTGTGTCAGCTGTGTATTTTAGTAGAAGGTAGTATATTATGTGAGAATACAAAAAATAATCATATAGCACCGCGAAGCTCATATGCATGCAAGAAATTTACAGTTTAAATTGGAAAAATGGTATAAAAATTAATATATAATTAGGATTGAATTAATTAAACAAAATCTGAAATTCTGTTGACACCAACGCTATGTTCGCCATCAGATTTTTTTTAAGTAAATCTTAATTTATGACAAAAAAAATTCAATAATCACTGGAGCGGTTTTTTTTTTTAATTAAATTTTGATATATAAAATTTTGAAAACATTTCTAAGAAAATAAATTGGCACGCTATTTTTTACTGTTTATGAATGCAAAATTAAAAAAATTAATTAAAAAAATCATCTTCCTATTTGGGAAATATCGAATTTTCAAAAACTAGTTTTGAAAACTTTTTTAAAAATCCAAAATTTGTTTTTTTTTTCTTATTGTTGAAACTTAATAGAAGCTCTTGTGTTAAAAATTTCATTAAAATTGGTTAAACAAATAATGAGATATTCGAAAACCAAAAAATTAGTTCTATGTGAGATATCGTTACTAAACGATATAGGTACAACATTTTTCCAATAATATGATAGATCGTATTGATATAAGCTCCCATAAATATTTTTATCAAAAACTTAGAAGTCGTTTTTTGAGAAAAATGAGATTATCCTTACCAGTTTTAAAACACTTGTATGAGAAGTATATCGATATTTTTGGTTATAACAATAATTTGTATTTAATATATTATTACATATATATTATTGTTATATACTTTTCAAACTCTTTGAAAAATTCTTAACAAAAAAAAAATTGATCAAAAAAAGTTGAACGGTTTTTGGGAAAGTTGAAAATCAAAAAATGGTTCTATGGGAGGTGCTGTTTATAACCATTTTTCGTATTTTTTAAATAGAAAATAAAATTACTGATTAAAATAATGCTAAGTCTTCTACTTGGCTGATGTATTTCAGTAGTATAGTATATAGAATTTGTATTTTTAAAAAAACCTTCTTAAAATTACTCATTTGGCGTTTTTCTTTTTTGGCTCTGAGCAACGCTCTGAGCAGAGGTTGACCGATCAGAGCAAAGCTCTGAGCAGATTATGATCAGAGCCCTCAGATTTGATTATGAAACACAATTCAGCACTGAATATGTCATATGCCTAGTAATCTGTCAAATTACATAAAAATTGTATGAAGACGTGGTTTCGCTCAGGGCCAGTTGTACAAATATTTAAACCGTGGTTCAGCAATTTTTATCCACCGATTTTGGCGGGTTAATTGAGTTTCAACAGTGGATTACTGTTCAAGTGTGTTATAATAACCAATTACATACTTGAACCAACGGCTGAACCACTATTGTACAACTGGCCCTCAGCGTTTTGCTTGATTTGCTCGGTCATTTTATTCTGAGCATACAGATCATGCTCCGAGCTACCTCAGATGGAAGAAAGAAACACGACTTATATGCTCTGATTTGTCTGAGGTAAAAAAGAAACATATAGAATTTATTTTTGACAGCTCGGTGATCTGCTCTGAGGTAAAAAAGAAAAACGCCAATTGTTTTAAAAAGTTGTGTGCACGTTTTTGAGAAAAAATAAGATTGTCATTTTTTGCCAAAAAAGTTTGTACATCAGGTACTGTTATTTTTGGTCCGAAAAAAAATGAAAAAAAATTTACCAAAACTTTACTAGAGGTTACTCTTCAGGAACTGCTAGATCTTTCCATAAAGCTTATGTTAGAATCGTAGAAGGAAGTTGTAAATGTGTACTAACAACAGGTGACATGGAAAATCTAAGCTTATTTTCCCAGAGGGAATGGAACGCAAGTTTGGGAAACAGCTGTTACAAACAAGCTTTCCATAGCCTTGAGGCAACTGATTTGTCGATTTTAATTTATTGTGTTGATTGGGCTTGGTCATTGTTAGAATTATCAATAGAATAGTTTTATACATTTACAGAAATGTAAATTTACAGAAATTTTAAGGTTCGAAGCTTTATTGACTGATTTATTGGCACCAAAAGTGTCATTTTACCCCAGCGGCGAAGGGTTTTTCGGTCCGAACAAAATGTTGAAACCAATATCATGTTAGCTCACCCAAGTGTTGTTTTTTCATTTAAACCATCAATATTAATATGATGGTGCGAAATTTTGGAAGCCTAACTTTAAAAGTGTTATCACACAAAAACCTCTAAATCAAGTGTTATGAATCATGAACAAAGTCAATATGACTTGAAAATTGTGGATCAAAAAAGCTTGCCATACGAGTATACAAACAACGAAAACCTTCGTATAGGTGGCTAAGTTCTATTATTAGAACAAAATAATAACATCAGCCGGCATATTGTTTTTTGTCCATATATAGTTCACTATTCACCATGTAGATACACCATACCATGATGTTATTTAATTCTCTCATCCAAAAATAAAGTCGAAAACTTCCATATTGGGATACTATTCTCGTTTGTACTTCCTGTTTAGTACTTTCGTTTAATTTTTTTTTTTTTTTTTGTATTTAGCTAGTGGTTGTTATTGTTTAGCTCTTCCTTGACTTGATAAGGAAAAATAAAGAAAACAAAAAAAAAAAACGAAAGGATGGAGAAGAAATACTTTTCCGAAAATGGAAAAGTTTATGAATAGGAGGATGGGGAAATCCCACCAGCTTAGAGTCTGTTCTTGGGTCTATTTTTTTTTTTTTTTTTTGATGCAGAGATGCGAACTTCAGTGCGAAGCTGTCGTGCACACATCACTTACTCTGTTTTCCATTGGGAGGCTTCATCATGTCAAAACCTTCATCAACGAGCATTGTCCTTTAATACAGTTAGGTGAAGTTTTCACTAAGGGTTGTTTAAATGGAAGTTTATTTTTTCTTGTTTTTTTTTTTTTCTTTATCTTTATAGGATTTTTTTTGGTGCAAAAGGGGAAAACAAAAATATGTGTAAGTTTCATTTAGTTTAACGATGTTAGATTAGAATTTGGAAATATGATTTTTTTTTATTATTGCGGGGTAAAGATAGTATGGGTAAAATTAACTTGGAAATTGAAGTCAATAAAAATGCAAGAATTTTAAGTGACGGTCATGAAAAATTATAAATATTTAGAGGTAGGTACCTAATTCTTATACATTTCATAGAGATGAATTAACTATGAACAAATTCTAAACTCATTTGGGTTTTACAAATTCCGATCCATCAAAAAATTACAAAATATCAATCGACATAAAAGATCTTCAAACCAGAGGTCTTCTTAAATAAATTCTATAGCCCACTTATGTAGGTACATTAAAACCTGCTTAGGAAGAAACGGCAAAATGTCACAGTCTTTCTTTCACTTGAGCGGGTTTTTCACCTAAACGAATCCCGCTTAAGAGATCAACAACTCAAGCGGATTTAAAAATTTCTTTTACCGGAAATTTAAAGCTAGAAAAAATGGGATTTATATTTTGGAGTTCCCTAGAAAAAAAATGAAATAATTTTTTTTTTTTTTTTTTTTTGATGAAAAATGTAAAATTTAACTGAAAATATATGTTTCAGGTACCTATACGGGTTTTTCATTTAAGAAAGTTTCGCTAAAGCCGCGTATAGTTTAAAGGTAAATTAGTCGAAAAATTCTTGGGGATGAAAAAAGTTTTTCAGATAAGCGGGTTTTTCTCTTAAGCGGGTTTCTCTGCATTGGTTTTTACTGTGCTTATTTCTCAATCTGCAACTCGTTGTTGCCAACATCACAAAACAACAACTTAAAGGAAGATAGGTTTATAACAAATTACTTTATTCCACCCCAACATAAGTTTCCACTATCTAGCCAGAGGTCAAAACTTTCTCAATAAAAACTCCAAATCTGCGTGTTTACTGACACCTTATTAAAAAATAAAAGATTAAAAAATAAAAAATAAGCTCTTTAACTATAAGAAAAGTGCAACAACCTGCCACATAATTCATATACCTAACAAAGAAGCCTTTTTTTTGCCATCACAAAAGCATAAGTTGCCTTTTTCACACCACCAACAAAAAAAATTTATACCAAAACTGGCAGCAATGTTCCTCCAGTCGTGCATTCCAAAAAATCACCATCAAAAAAACTTAAACTGGTTGTAATGAAAAATTATTGCAGACACTTAACATTTTTCCACGCCGAAAACGAAAAGGATTTCATTCAAAATAAAAGAAATTTGAGAAGGCACCGCACCACCGCACCACATCGAGGAGAACAGACCAAGTTAAAAATGTGCTGAAAAGAAATATTACCTACCTAGGCCAGGATATAACAGACAAACACAAAAAAACCACCCTTCTGTTTCTTTCTATATTACTCCTGTTCCGTTCCGATTCGATCTCACACCTTCAAAACAGAAGAGGGAGGATTCTTTTATCCTTTGAAATTCCGCACACGCGAATTAAAAACGCTCTCGACGCTACCACCCCCCAACACTCCACCGTTCCTCTAGCTATGTTGATGGTTTTGCAAAACAGCTCAAGTAGCTGCAAACACTATTTTTGCCTTCTCACTGTAAGCTTTACCAGAAAAAAAGAAAAAAAACCGAGATAATTAAGCATGAACGCGTTTCTGCAATTCACGCCACAGACAAAGAGGTGGCAGTCAAAAGGAGGTGATAACCAAATTGGAAGTCCTTTATCCTTGACAAAGAAAACACTTTGCCATTCTTACAATGCAATTAAATTAATATCTCTGTAGAGATAAATATATGTACATTGTACGGAGGGAGCGGGGAGTATTGTTGTTTTACTTTTGTTCGCCACTGTGTTTGGGTGCCGTTCTTAATCCTCGGCAAAAGAAGGACACCCTGGTTCACACTTTAGCTATTTTTTTTTTTTTTTTTGCAATGGTTCGTGGCATCTTTAAGTGACTCACTTTGATAAATACTTTGAGGGATTTTTTCATTCATTTCAACTCTTTCCCTTCATCTCTTCATCAGGGATCCACATTGGCAACATTCGCAAGTTGGGAGATAGCAGGCAGATGGATTAAAGTAGAACAATGACTTGCAACTAGCGGTGTTATATTAAGTGCCACCAAAAGGGTACCTTTGTGACCGGAGAGAGCGTTTTCCGGTGCAAACAGAACCAGCCCACAAAATGATGATGATGATGAGGCTACTGATACTAACTGAGCTTCTACGAAGCAACTTTACTGCTTGCTTCTGCATACATATACCTTCTTCTGCTATACTGACTGGATTTCAAGCCCAAGTGTGCCCTGCAGCGATATAAAAACGAATGAATAAAAAGAACCCTCTTTTTATATGAAGACTTTTCTACACTCTGTAATCTGTATACACTTCTACCAGTCAAGTCAATGCCTGCAGTTGTTCGTTTATTTATTTATAATGTATTTTTACAGTCGAAGCTTTGGTATAAGAAAAATTACCCTCTTATTGCTCTATTGCTTTTGCCACTGCTCGTACCAACCATCAGCCTGCTAAAGTTACTTAAACTGAGTATCCTACTCAACTCAGGCTAAACACTCGCTCTTCTGACTCACTCTCTCTCTGTTAGATCTCAGACACAGTTCGTACATTTGTCGTATATCCTTAAAAGACTTTTATCCTCTTACATGAAATTTGCCATAGGGAATTTGCATATTTCATTACCAGTCATATTAACGCCTCTGTCCTTCATCATGCAGTCACTCGCTTATGGTGGGGGTAGGTACTCTTGTTTCGAAATGGCTGAATGAATGCACTTTGGGTAAGAGGTAAAATATGGTATAGGCAGGCGAGAACCAAGGACTTTTTTTTAGAAGTTTCAAAGTACCATCGAATTTGGGGATATTTAGCTGTAAGTATATTATATGCCCTGGGAGAGTGATGGAGGTAATTAAATAAACCCAGGTTTACAATTAAATCTGTGGGCAGTTAGGGGTAGGTATATTTAGGAGGTAATTTCTCGAGATAGTTATAAGAAGGTTAGAGAATAAGGTATTTAAAGTGATAATCTTCATGTTAACTGATTTTTAGAAATTCTTTTAGTAGGGTAATATAGGGTTAAAGTGCAGACTATGGGTAGTAAAACTGTATGCCAAACGGGAAGTGATAAAATGTTACATTTTTTTGAATCAATTGATATTAGGAAATATAAGAAAATTATATGTTTATCGAAAAATTCAAAAATATATTAAAAGTTAGATATAAATTTTTAAAAGTTGAAATTTGAAATATGGAGAGCTGATAAATTTAATTTTTTTTTAAAAGATAATGAAAAACGAAATTACCCATGTTTTAGGAATTTTTGATTAAATTGTTTTTTTCTGGTTGTTATTGATTTTTAAATTATGTAGCAACATAGATATTTTTAAAAGTCAATTTTGTTGAAGTTCTGCCAATTATTTATATTACTTTATGGGATAATTTTAAATGTATGAAGATAATATACCTATAGGTGATGAAATCTCATTTATAGTTGACTCCCCAAAAGTCGAATTTTCACGGGATATCAAAATAAGTTCGAGTTAGAGATTTTTGAAAAAAAATTTGAATTAGAGGGATAATTATTTTTTTTTTGTCTTAAAGCATTTATTGAATTTTGAAATAAAAATACAAAAATTAAATAAATGAATTAGATAAATAAATTCAGAGAAGCAAATCAACAACTGATCATATCTTTACCCTCAGGCAGGCGATGGAAAAATGTATATTTAGAATTAAACTTGTCATCTATTTAGTAGTGATCTAAATGAGATAATATTTAATCTATTTGCATCATTTTTTCGGTCGAATTTCATACAAAACTCTGTTCACTCAGAAATTAACTACCACATTCCTGCTATAATATCATGTCGGTATCATAATCTCTACACGAAGAAGAAATTTTGTCTGCACTAGGTAAATTGGGTAATAGTCTGAGTCTGCCTCCTGATAATATTCCCGAAATTTTCATTAAAAATTGTAGGTCCAACTTATCTAAGCCGATCCAACAAATTTTTAATCAGTCTCTCGCAAATGGTGTTTTCCTTGATTCTTGGAAAATTTCTTACATTATTCCAATTTTCAAATGAGGTTCTAAGCAATCAAATGAAAACTATAGACCGATTGCTAAACTTCAAATAATTCCCAAAGTTTTCGAGTCCTTGGTTAAAATCAAAATGTATGACGCTGTTAGAACACACACATCTCACTCTATATAAATATGGATTTGTCAGTAGAAAATCCACAGAAACAAACCTCATTTTGTTAACAAACTACTGCATCAATACAATTGAGACTATAAAAGCCAAGTTGATGTTATATACACTGACTTCTCAAAAGCATTCGATAGAGTTAACCGTAAATTACCATTTTAAAAATTTAGATCTGTTGGTTTTCACTTTTCGACTGGATTAAGAACTATCTAGAAAATAGAGTTCAGTTAGTAAAAATTGGTGGAATCAAATCAAACTCGGGTGTTCCACAAGGTAGCCACCTAGGCCCTCTCTAGTTTTTACTCCTTGTTAATAAAATTTACCTAGCTGTATCCCAGCTTATTTTATGATATACCGAATAATCAATTCGTTTTCTGATTGTATACAACTTCAAAAAGATTTAACTGGCTTATCAAAATGGTGACTTTTAAATAACCTTCCCTTAAATATCAAAAAATGTTGTATCATGACACTTACAGGATCTTATTATCCGATTTTCTTTGAATACTGTGTATCTAAGATTGCTTTGGAAAGAGTCTCAAAGCATAAAGATTTGGCAATCATATCTTTGATTTTTGTTTAGAAATTCTAATGAGTTTGTTTAAGTATCCCTATACAATAAAATCACTTTTTGTCAGTTTTGTTCGTCCGATCAATTGGATGGAATGGACCTTGCCTTTACCAACTTATGAGGATCAGTGACCGCTGATTGATATAAAACCTCTAGAAACTAGGAGAATTTATTTCCTGATATCCCTGGCTAGAAATGTAATAATAGGTCATATCGATGGTGTTCCTTTATTGTAGAACAATTTATAAAATATATTTCAGATCTTCGTCTTAGGCCAAGGTCTAATCAAGTTTTCTTCATTACACAATATTCGACAAATTACTGACTAAAGGAGCCGGTCATTAAAACTTGTCATTTTGTTTAACAAATATGCTGATGTAATCGAATTTGACTGTTCTAGAGAATTGTTCAAAAAAAGAAATAGTAATGGAAAATCAAAGTACATAGTACGATCGACTGCGAGAAGAACAGTTGGTCAAACAATCAGGGTAGCGGAGTATGAATTTTAAGTTATAGTTCAATCCTTCAAATGTCTAACAGAGCCTATACTGTAGTCTGTCAAGCCTTTTTAGATCCAGAAACCTAACCATGACCACTAAGCTACTGCTGTAAATGACCAATGTCCTACCAGTACTCACATATGGATTCGAGTAGTGGGTGGTTAGTTAAAGGCATTCCAACTTCTTAGCCGCGTTCGAAAGAAAAGTCTTATGGAGAATTGTTGGCCCCGTATGTGAGAAAGGACTATTCCGGAGACGCTACAATCATGAACTGTATCCAATTTGACAAAAATTTAGCTCGGTAGACTTTGGTAAGCAGGTCATCAGTGAAGAAGCAACGGCCCGGAAAGTCCTTTTTTTAATTTCTATGGTATGGTAGACGATAGCTTGGGAGACCATGTTTACGCTGGAGAGATGGCGTAGAAATAGAGCGCCCGAAGCCTTGGGATGCGCAACTGGGTGATGTCAGTTCACGATTGGGATAGGTGGAGAGACTTGTTGAGGGAGGCCAGGACCGGACTCCGGTTGTCGAATCAATGAAGATGATGATACTTCTATTGGGTTATTGCACTTCTGGCAAGTGTATGAATAAAAACCAGAAATTGCAATTTGACTTGATGGTGTCCTCTACTTGTTTCATCCATGAAACCACCAACAAGATCCGGGTATTCTACAAACATTTCAAATGACAAACATGGATATGTATTAAAAAAACATTACTTACTTGAGTTGAGCATATGTTAAAAGATAATCAGTTAAGTTGTTGTTAAACAGGAACTTTCATTCAAATTCATTTACTTTTATATTAATACGGTTATTTTTCAACCTTAGTAAAATGGCTTTTTAAGAATCAGAAAACTTTATCATTTCCAAAATTAAAAATTAATTTTTGTGTTATCGTTCTTAATATTGACTTATGTTTCCATTATTTAAGAAAATTCATATAAAATATCATCCCATTTATATCTGTCGTCTTTTAAGTAGATATCTTATACGTTAATAAATTATAGTTCTGTCTCTCTCTCTCTCTTTCTCATATAGTTTCTGTAGTTGCTGCATGTTTTATCATCTAAAACTTATGGCAATGAATTACACTAAAACCAGTTGACATGGCAGCTGAACCGACTTAATTGTTTTATACATCTATATATCTTTCTCTTTCTCTGTATCTGTCTCCCACGATCTTTCAATTGCTATCTTTTTTTTTGTTTTCTTTTAGAACCATATATTAATTCAAAGTTTTGTCCAAAATCCCACAAAATATTTGTTTTTACGAAAGGATAAGCCTCTTTGCTTGCAATATACTATAATATGTATATATGTATAGGTGCGGAGAAAAGTACCCAGACCTACACCTACCACCACTCAATGAAAAACTTTTATCTTTCGTCCTTAAAATTTGAATTTGCTTGTACTCGTAGGTATACTGGCAGAAGAAAACTTTCACTTCATTTTGCGTGGAATATAATTTTAATTCCTGGTTAAGTCGTTGATTTTGCCCAAAATTTTCACTATATCCACATCCACTCCACAGGATACCACAGAAATATCCTTCATTGCATTCATATGTATATACCCAGGTGTGTAGAAAGAGTCAAAGGAGGTTGGTTTGTTGGTTGTTTGGTTAATATATATATAGGATGGCAAATGACGATGTCGACTCTATACTATACGCTACGACAGGACATTCCGACATACTGGCTTGGCTGGTCCCAGCTCCCAGCTCTCTCCCATACTGGCAGAGGGGCACACACTTTCAAAACACAAACCACAAATATGAGAGACCGTGCCGTCTGTTTTGGAAATATTCTCAGAACTTATAGTGGGTCCTTACACAGAGAGTTATTTACGTCAAAACATCTAATAAGGATGTGGAATGGCTGTCGGAAATTGCTATTTATATCTATGTGTATAGATATACCTATATTTGTATAAGACTTCGCATATAGAAAGCCTTGAAGTCTTAGGTTGGATTGGCTTTTTCTTATTTTTTTTTTTTTTTTTATTATTATTATTTTGATTTTGAGTTGTGGGATAAGTGATGATAGCAACCAGCCAGCACCTTGGTAACCAAAACTGAATCCGGTTGTTGCTAAACAACCGAGAGACTCAACTGAAGGATAATATAAATTCCATATATACCTATCTACCGGGAAGCAACAAGGATGCAGGAGGAATATGAAGAGACAGAGAGGTTATTTGTAAATGACCAATGAAATTCACAGTGGCTTTTGTGTGTTTGAGGTGGGTCGGTCTTTCTATATAGAACAGGAGGAAAGGATTGGGACATCAGAGGTGGGGTGATGGGCATAGAATGAGGATTAGGAATTTTGCAATGGCCAGAAGTCTACCTGTTGGAGAAGGCAATTTGAGGTTAGGATAT
Source organism: Epistrophe grossulariae (assembly GCA_929447395.1). Taxonomy (NCBI): domain Eukaryota; kingdom Metazoa; phylum Arthropoda; class Insecta; order Diptera; family Syrphidae; genus Epistrophe; species Epistrophe grossulariae. The sequence continues at coordinate 9,966,760 of OV839569.1, read as the reverse complement.
AGCCGTGCGTTTGAAAGCACACAATGCACAAATTAACTCATGCAAGCCACATGAAATAATTGGTTTGGAACATTTTTGACAGAAATTCCTTTGTGGTTACGAAACAAACAGCTGAAGGAGTTTTATGTTTTTGTTGTTTTTGAAGAGTTTAATCGGAGAAGTTATTATTTTATAGTCGTATACCTATATATTTCTATGTTATATAGGTAGATAAATTCTTGCTTATATGCAGGATGTTGATGGAAATTATAATTTATTGTACAAACTACCTAAGATAATTCATATAAGTACCTACCTATCTAAAGTTTTTTTTGTTGTTGTTGTTTAAATAGCTTCAAATAGTTCTTAAGGGATTTGTTTAATTTTAGTTGATTGTTTAATCTTTTGTTATAAATAAATTTTATGATATATAAATGGAATGAAAATTATGCTTATCTGTGATTCAAGGGTATGACGTGGCTAGTAATGATGATGTATTGGCATGATTTAGTAGAACAATCACATTGTTCACAAGAAAACGTGATGTCCAACCATTAAAGAGTAATTAGTTGACTTAGAAAACAACATTATTATGTTTTTAATATTTTTAGTTGATACATATTCATAAATTTAAAATTTTTTCAACATACAGTCGACTCCCACTGAGTCGAATTTCCCTTTACCTCGAATTTTTTTTGTCATATTTTAGCATTCCCCTCAAAGGAAAAATGGTAGCAATCTGATAACAACCCAAGTATAAATGAGAGAAAAATAAGTGAGTCTCCTGCTTACTTCAAAAGTTAGAGGGGTTACCTGAAGCTATTACAGACTACAATTGCTACAAACTCAAATCAGCAGAACTCATTCTCTACTCTTCTAATTCGAAAACAAGAAAATCATGAACCGATAAGCTTTGAGTTGTCGAAATTTCTCACGTCCCTTTGTTATATTTTCTACAATGACATAATGTGAATTGTGAATGCGACGAAATAAAAAGAAGTATTTTAAATGATCACGTCAAATTCGTCAAATTGTGTGTATATCATGCATTTGCATTATGATATCTGTGGCAGGGATCGTATTTCAGCAATGTATCAAAAGTTAAAAAAAGTGTATCGAATTGTACTTCTTGATTTTTGTTCAACAAATAAATGTTGTTTGAAGAATACCAAGATACAAAAAAAAGCATATCAGATTTACGTTTACATTTCATATTCACCATTAAACCGAGATTTAAGTAGATTTACACTTATACTTCTTAAAACCTCAAAGATTTCTCATACAAATTTATTTCGTTTTAAAAAAAGTCAAATCAACGATCGTTATTTTTGACTCTTAAGGTAGAACTAGAATAGGCGGTAGCTGTCGGAAGCTAGTGTCAAAAGCGAACGAAAAGTTGCTTTCCAAAACGTCAAATTCATAAGTCACCCATAATGCACTTGAGTGGTTGGAAGTGATTTTTTTGATTTTTGAAGCTAGCTGTCAGTCCACGTAAGAAAGAGCGGTCGGTGAGCGCCCTCACGTACGACGGCAAAAGTTAACGAAAACTAAACGAAAAGTTCCAAAACGCAATTATGTGCGCGTCATATGAATTTCTTGTTTTCGCTCGGTTTCGTACGTACGTTGGCTTGGCTTTATACTGCTTTCGTCGAATATCCAATCTTTCTACTAGCTTAAAATCAATCTTCCTACTAGCTTAAAAATCCCAATAAATTGACCAAAAGAGCACGAAAATACATTTTTTTAAAATTGAAATTACAAAGAATCGGTCACAAATATAAATCTACAATTTTACATAGTGGAAACATGGAAACAAGAATACTTTGCGAACACACCCACAGCCAATAAACAGTGTACTTAAAAGTGGCTAAAGCGTTTTATTGGTACTTGCATTACTTCGCTAGCTATAAATTGGAAATAAAACGAAACTGATATTATCGAACATATGACTTTAGCAAACTGCGTTATAGAAAAAAAACGACTTTGTATATAAAAATCTAGTTTTTTATCTTACAGCTGACTTTTCTGTATGCTTGTTTATGTTTTTATTGCAATTGTTTTTTTTTGCGCAAATGACATATTAAACGGTATTTGGATTTTGAAAAGTATACTGTATAAGTAAATCTTCTTTTTTTATTTCTTTGCGTGTTTGAATCTTAACGAGTTTGACATTCGGGAAACATAGTAAACAATAAAAGGTATAAAGTGGCGTAAGTCGATTTTAAGCATTTTTCAGGAAAAAACATTGAATGAGCAGATTTTTTACTGTCATTAAATTAGGCCGTTTTAACAAAACTAAAAAGTGTCGTCCAGGTGACATGGAAATAGGACTATTGCACAGAAATATTATTAATTTTTCATTGTTTTTTTTAAAATAAAGGTTTTTGGCTTAGTCAAATTCTGCAGTCAAGATTATAATAAAAAAAAAAAATATGTTAAAATAAATCAATTATTCCTATTACTCATTTTAACTGTATTGTAATGAATTAACACAAAATAGAAAAATTGTATCGAATTTTATAAAAGTGTATTTGTGTACTTTAGCCAAGTCGAATAAAGTACAATTGTATCGACTTTTGCAACCGTGATCTGTGGGTGACTTTTATATGTGGCTCGTATATTGTTTGTTGGATGGATATATAGGGTGCTGGTGGTTGGGTTTATATATGTGACGAATGGAAATATAGGAAGCCAGTAGCAGTTCATCCACCCAGCTTGGTGGTTGTTAGTTAAATTCGTTTTGAGTAGTGAGTTGGGTTTCCACCTCACCGGTAGGTGCGGGGGAAAGTGTAACGCTTGGTTATCGAATATTATAAATGCTGAATGGACTGTAGTGAAATTATTGCACAGAAGCAATAGTTTAAGGATACTTTTAGTAACTAGAAAGGGGGGTGGGGGCAGTTTAACCGAAACATTATCATTTATATTAAAAAAAAAACTTTGATAAACATCAACTTTAAGCTGAAGTTAAATCAAATAACAATAAAATTATATCTATGCCAACTACTCCCTTCTTTTCCTCATAAATATATGGCGGTTCTTGAAAATAATTTTAAATCGACACTAACCACAAGTTATCAAACACCCATCATAATGCTATATCACCCAACACTCACGTATAAGCATGACTAGCCACATAAGTGGAGCTATATAAGACACCACCGCTGACGCTGTCATCATACTATGGTCCAAAAAACAAAACCAAAATGTGGCAAAGAAAAAAAAAACTAACATTTTGTTCTTTTTTTTATGATTTCTTATCGGAAAAAAAATTGCTGTAAAACCAACTAACAAAATAATTTTGAGATAACGGTAATTTAATTTGTAGAAATTTTCAAAGTTCATCATTGTTTTGGAGAAAAAACAGTTTTCTTGATTTTCATTCACTCCGAAAAGTCAAAATGAAGATTATTGTTCTTTAATATCCTTCTTATATGTTCAGGTCTACATTAGACGTTAAAGGTACGTTGGACCCCAGAAGAAGCTGATAATAAATGCTGCTTTATTAAATGTTAAAAAAATATTCATTTTGATAAAAAAAATCTTAAAATTTCGTAAAAATTAATATAAAAATTAAAATTTTGAAAAAAATGAAAAACTTTGTTTTATTTTATTTTAAATATAGGTATTTAATATTTTCACAACATTTATCATTCTCATTTTTTTCAAAACTGAAATTTTTAATTTTTATTTTCATTTTTACAATTATTTCATTATTCATACCCACAATACCCAACAACTTGGAGACTACACCAAACATAAATCTTAAAAATTCGTTTGTCACCAATTCTGAAACACCCTGTACGGATTTTTTTATTAATTAAAAAATAAAAGTAGCAAACTGAAAAAATGTATCGGTATCTATATTTTCTTTAAAAAGATATGATTTTTGTAACAAAAAAAATCATTTTGGACCACAGTGTACCGCTCTCTTTTCACCACTTAAAATATATACAACGCAAAAAAAAAAATATTTTTTTGTAAAAAAAAGTAAACAACAAGGAATAATAAAAACTGAAGGATATAAAAAAAATATTGGACCCACTGCCAGGAACAAAACACAACGAAGAAAAAGAATAAGAAGAAGGGTTATAGCCGCCGAGGCTACGTGACACGAATACAAATTTTTTTAAGCCCCCGCACTCACGTTATTACTTTGTCCATAAAGCAGCTAGGAATATAGCAGTTGCAAATCCTGCTGAGTGTTTGAGAGTGTAGGAGTATGAGTATAGGTACCTCTATATAGAATCAGCACCACTTACGCCTTAGGAAAACTTCCTTCCTTCCTTGAGTAGGTTGAGTGTAGAAAACGAGCACCCTTTTTTTCTTCTTCTTATATATTATAAATATGTATATATACCACGTCATGTTTGTGTTCTAAGAAAAGCTGCAAACAATCGACACACAGGGACCAACGAATGACGACAAAATATAAGGACACAACAAACTAACATCAACAGCAACAAAAACAAAAACAACAACAAAACAAGAACCAACAAAATTACTGAAAAACGAACCACTTTATAAAAAGCACAAGTGTAAACAAAAAATTGATAAAAAGAAAAAAGCTGCTGGAGTGTTATGGATGGAGTGAGTAAGTAGGTGGTGTGGTGGGGTTTTGAAATGATAGGATTTGGGATGATAAACAAAATAGAAAACGCTAAAAAAAAGAAAACAAAATTATGATTGCCTTTGCCAACTGAGAAGAAATTAGAGCAAGGCAAAAAAAAAATATACCGAGAAGAAAGAGATGAGCAATGCACTGACATACTTTTGCTTGCATGCGGGGCAGTCGTATGTCGTGTAAAGATACTTATTCAAATTTAATTGGAACATAGAGTCGCATTTCTATATGAACTGATTTAATTCCTGCAATAATGTTTAGTTTAAAATTTTTCTTAAAGTAACTGGTGTCAAGAATGTACTAGGTAAATACCGACAAGAGATAATTACAGAAGCTATATTTTCTTTATAGTATTATATGTTACCTTGTCCAGGTTATTAAAGCATTTGACTTGGAAAAAATAGCTGGAAAGCTGGATTTTGGTTTTCTTAAGAAACATCTATATATAGGATCCCCAAAATGTTTTTTTTTTCAGGAATATCTCCTAAATGATTAGTTGTAAAGAAAAAAGGTCAAGGACCAATTTTCAGCTTAGAAAATTTCCTAAAGAAAATACGAATTTACTTTTATTCATACAAATTACCGTTTTTGAAATTAAACAATCTGTAGATTGTTGGTGTTTTACTTTTCTATATGGTGGAGTGGCTAAGGCAAAGCTAAATTTTGGTGTAAAGTTTATTTTTTTATTTCTTAATTATTTTCGTCAAAATTGTTAAGGATACTAAAGAGGGTAATATAAAATTTGTAAATATCTCAAAACTATCAATTGTTTTGACAAATCTGTTGGGATACAATTTGTAGCTTGTATTTTACATAAACAAAATTGGATTTTTTTTTCCTTTTTGAGAGCAAAAGATTTTAAACAAATTTGAACAAACATTACAACAACACTTGTGTTTGTAATTTTCTCACCGGAACAAATGCACCTAGAAAACTAAGAAAAATAAAATGCACGGTTGGGTCACACGATCACACTGTGGTTTAAATTCCGAATATGTAGTTAATGTTAACATCTATTCATCTGATTTTAAAATTTTAAGATTTATTAAAGAAATAAATCAGCTATGGGAGGCTTTATTTTATGCTACTTGTTAAAAATGTATTTTATTAAAAGGGAGTATTATGTGAGAACATACAAAAATTAACAATATAGCACAGTGGTATTCACAAAGCTTACAGTTTAAACTGAAAAATTGGTACAAAATTAATACAGTCGACTCTCCCTAAGTCGAATTTTCAAGGAATACCAAGATTTGTTTGAGTTAGAGACAGTTTTGGAAAAAATTCGAGTTAGAGAGAGAAACATTTTTTTATTTTAAAAGGTCTGTTTAATAAAAAAAGGTTAATATATGTATGTAATGCAACCAACAACACATAGAAAAAGATAAAAAATGTTTTTTTTTTGCCTTGCAACTTTTTAAAAACTGTATCTTTTTATGGAGGATATGAATAGGAAGAAACACGAAGAGCTGACGATTATGGCACACGCGATGGTACACATACATATTAAGGGTTTTGAAGTGTGTAGGTACTTGAGGGTTCGTAGCTATGTATACATATACCCAAATACTAATTCTAATTCTTTTTTTTATTTTGTTTGTGCTAAACAAAATTCTTCGACTTAAGGTCTGAAAAGAGATGCCAATAATCGAGAGAATGTGTACAAATTAGAGAAATTTCAACTTAGAGAATGGTTTTTGTATGGAAAATTGAAGGGAATGATAAAATATGGCGACAAAATTCGAGTTAGTGAGAAATTCGACTTACAGAGAGTACGACTTAGGGAGAGTCGACTGTATATGTATGTACACATGTATACATAGGTACTTACAAATTAACTAATTAATCAAAATCGAAAATTAATAAAAAAAAATAAAAATTAATTTATAAAATTTTTTTTTTCAAAAATCGTCTCAGCGGTTTTTTTATTTTAATATTTTTTTACATACGTATAAAGTTTTGAAAACATTTTTAATAAAAAAAAATTGGTACGCCATTTTTTAATGTTTATGATTGCAAAGTTAAGAAATAAATTTCCAAAACAAATCATTTACCCATTTTTGAAATATCGAAAAAATATTTTGATTTTTTTTTGAAAATTTTTGAAATTTTTCGAGAAATGGTTATGAACTTAAAAATTTTTTTTATAAAATGGTAGCCGTTTGGGGTAAAAAAAAGTACCTGATTTTTTTTCGTTGAGGGCACAAGTATTATTAGATTTTCATTTTTTGCTACACAAAACGATGAATTGACAGCAAAGTGTTCTGTGATCAAATTGATTTTCTCTCGATGAGATGCAAAAAGGGCTGTCATTAGAGATGAGAACTGAAGATAAAGTAGTATAACGTATTTTTTGGGATTCTGTGGTATTTTAAGTATTGATATTTGCAATGCAATAGTTTGATTTGTCTTAATTGGTTTGACAGGTTTTTCTACGCAGTTTCTGTTTATTCCACTTTCCTCCGTGGGTAGGTATTTGTATCTTTTGAAATTTAACTTATCGAATTCTGATAGCAACTTTAACTTTTTAACCTAACTTAAACGATGAGTTCACTTTGACAAATTTTGTCATATTCGGGATAAAATTTTGCATTCATTCCGCATTTAGTGTACGTCAACATCGGCCAGAAACCAATACGAATAGATAAAGAAGAAATCGTTGAAACGATCCGAATTGTATTTTTCCTGCTGTAAGGATTTTTTTCTATTTTTTTTTGTACACGAGCAATTTGAAGTCATGACGCAGTTATGGTCGTCTAATGACCATAAAGGCGTTAATACACCTACAATGAATTTATCAGGGTCAGAGAAAAGAAACAAGTCTACAGTGTTGGCAGATTGACCTATTCAAAGTAAATAATCCGTATGTAGGTTTGTCAACTCAAAAAGCTGAATCCGGTTGTTTAACTAAGAAAAAATCTCAGCATATACCTTTCATTGGGTGTTGCCTAACTACGCAGAATTGTGTACTTCGAATTATCGCTTGTGACAAAAATTTCACTGCGTTGACTATAAAAACATAAATAAAGGCACATGTATTCTAAGAATATTATATGTATATGGAAAATAATTTGAGTTCAATTATTATTGGTGTTGGGTGTTCAATTAATTTTCTTCGCAGAAAATCAATTTATAGAGAATTTTTTTGAAATTTTCCTTGCGACTTTTTTCTTAGAAATCTTGACTTCTGCTTCTGCTCTTTAAGAATATTGTCAGTTGAAAATTTGTGAGATCTCAGAATTATTGTGAGCTGTTTATAGCATTTAACTGTTTGGGTATAAATAGATTAAGTTGCATCGTGGGTTTATTTTTTGTATTGAAAAGATCCTATATTGTACTTCATCCCTCAACCCCCCTCTAACCCCTAAATAAAGCACTTCTTGTATAAATTCGAACACTTTACAACATTTCTATAAATATATCACTCTTCCAGCTCCTTCAATACTCCGCCACCATTTATTTCGTCTATTGAATGAATCAAAAGAAAACTTTATAGCTATTATTTCTTGTTTGAAATATTCACCCCAAGAGACCTTTTCCACCGATTGATTTCAAATAAAATCCCATCAAATCTAATAAACTGGTCTTGCATTAAATATTTAACACGTTTAAATGTGCGGAAAGAACCGAACTTGAAGATTAACTACCCATATTACCAGAGTTTCACCGTCGTTTTTATATGGAACTTGATTGAAATATAAATGAAAACACAAGGTAATTTTGATAAAATGAATAGCACAACCCGCTGAACTAACATCATCGTTGAGAGAAATAAAACGTACCTTAGAACATGTATACATAGAATGTACGAGTACGACAAACACACATACACACTGAGAATAAATACGCAGTCAGAATATTGAAATCGAGCATTATTATCATCATCAGAGGCCATGGTGATGCTATAAGTTTTTCAAAGTTAAACAAAAAAAATCAACCAAATCAGAATAAAATTCGAATAAATGTTAAAGAAAATGACCAAGAAAAAGGAGAAAAGGATCAAATGTAACATAATAATAAAAATTCTTCAAAAACGACCATAAGTGAAAAGTTCATCTTTTTTCTCTACAAAAACCCTTCTCTTCTCTAGACGAATGGCCCACTGATTGTTTTCCGTATTCTTTCTGTCATCATATAGAAGGCCAGCGACAACACCCCCACTGCAGTGTAAATTGAAGTTTAGGAAGAAGACCCACCCTCATACCTTATCTGAGTTCAAAGTAAAGATCTATACACCTAAAGAAGAAAAAGTGCACAAAAAGGAGTTCGGTAAAACTTTCAACTTCTCTCTACTGCATCAGGTCCTTATGGCTAGCGCAAAACTAACGAACTTAATGGATTTCATCGAAACGTGACATGCAGACAGCAAATAATAATGGAAAATGCACCCTACCACACCCCTCATTCTTATATACTCTATATAAGCACAGAACCAAAAACGATAACTATAATACCAACAAATGGAAAAAGAAAAGATTGTATGAGTTTGCAAAAGTGGGAACGAATGGAATGTCCTGGATAGCATTTATGTTATTAAAAGAAATGAAGGAAACTTGAAGATACCTTCATCGTCGAAGCTTTCAAAGACGTCCTTGGATCTGCTGAATATGGCCTGAGTTCGAGCGATATAGATAGTTCTGTGTGTTGTATGAAGTTCTTCGTTCTTTTTATATGCACACCGCAAATCCATAGGAGTTTTCACTATTATTATATCCTCTTGCTTCTCTCACTGCTGTATACTGTCTGTTATCAATTGTCTTCAGATACTTTTGGATTGTCTTTTAGATCATCTCTTTGGAAAGAGTGTTTGTTTGAGAAGAGGGTGGACATTTCATAGCACAGCACTAGCTTTATGGGAATGTATGTGTATATGTTTTGGCGAATAATTTTTAGAACATCCCTTCTCATTTTTATAAATATGAAGATGGGACAATATTTTGCTAGAAAGGAATTACTATAACTAGGATTGGTTATAGACATGGCACACAAACAAAGTTGTTATTAATTAAATTCACTCACGATTAGAAAGCAAAGTGTGATAGAATCCTCAAGTTGCACAAGCTTAGGGATTATAGTGTTTTGCTTGATTTTCTTAAATAAAATTCAACCCCCCTTTTTATCTAATAAAGTGTCCTTCACTTTCTCAGGGACAGATTTCAATGTTTTTGAGTTTTAGAAATTGTGGAAAAAAGTTTCACCATACCTGTTCATTACAATTTCTGGATAAGGAAATTATAGTTCGTCTGACTTGAGGTTTATAGGTAAACTATCTACAAAAATGAACAACAATTTTTAACAGGACGGCCTGGCCTTTGCGTTTTATTGTTCCTCAAAGTTTAAGCGATAGATATCTGTAAGAAATTGATAATATTTAGGAACTTTTCTGCTACTTGGTACATTATATCACGGAAAAAATTCTTAGATCAGATCAAGAAAAATAAGCTACAAATCACGAAAAATGAATCCAGTTTTGTACCTTGGCTTCGATACTAGTAAATTACGACTTTTTGCTTGCAATTTCATAAAATGAGCGAATTGAAGATATTGACCCTCAAAAATCATATTTCACCACTTTTGAGTATCAATTATTCGATCGAGGAAAAACAAATATTGCCAGTTTTGATACTTATTTATCTTTAAATTGCCACTTTTGAGTCGTAATTTGAAACAGGTTATTCGGCAATTTGCAGCTTTTAAAGATTAATCTACTTTCCATTTTCAAGCAATCCCGTCGAGATTCAAGAACAATTTTTCGTTGAGATAACAAGCTTCGTCAGTTATTTGCAACTTAAACCTATGGATTTGCTGCAAATGAAAAACTGCAAATTAAGTGAAAATAATTTCCGACTTAGCTATACAAAGTCTGATGAGGTAGTGAAATTGCAAAATATATACCTCAATTTATAAGTTCGAGTGACCTTAACTCCGAAGATAGTGTTTTTTTTGGCCAGGTACGACAGTTGGGCTCATCAGTCAGATGCTGTCAGATATGGTCGATGCTTATCAATTCTTATAAAACTCACAGCATGAATGCACTGTGAATTCAATATTTCTAAGAGAATTTGATTAAACTCAGACTCTTAGAAAAAAATAGTAGCCCGTGGTCTGGTTTAAGCATCGAGAGCATGCAAATCACCATATAAATGTTCAAATTATTCCCCTGAAGATAGTAGATTGCGACTAAAAAGTTGTAATTTACTGTTAAGTTTTGATCTTAAATCAGCAAAAAGGTATTTCATAATTTACGATCGTGTGGGCTCAATTTTATATATCGTGATTACATTTTATTGGTTTGAGCATTGAGAAAATGAAAATCACCATTTACATTTTGCAAAACAAGATTTATAATTTGTAAATAAAAATAAATTATTCCCCAGAAGTAGTAGATTGACACTCAAAAGTTGTAATTTGCTTTGAAGTCAACAAGCTCGAATTATGACTTTTGATAATAAATATCAAATTTTAAAATTTTGTATTTTACGAAGAAAAGTTTTGGATTCGTAAAAAAGATCTATCTCAGGATTTAAATCTAACCTGACATTTCGATGATTTGGAGAACACAAAAAAGTGGTTCCATCAAATCTGTCTATTTGTCTGTCTCATTTCATAGACTCGAAATTTATTTTTGATTGTACGAGCATAATTCGCCTGAACATCATCAACATTGCATACATTTTTTTTTGTTGGATTCGTATTAAACCAGGTTAATACACTACGGAGCCGAAATTTTGGAAAGTATGTAAATTGCATACTTTCAGGGGTGGTTGATAGGAATATCTGAATATTCCCTTTTTTATGGGAAGGAGAAAATATTGATTCTAAGGAATGACAAACACAACAAAATTAACAATCGGCTAATTTTGTCCCTCACAAAAGTAAGTGGGATAACGAACAGATGGCGTTAAGCTCTCAGTCTGCTAACACTTGTGTATACAAGTTATTGGAGCATGCGCCAAATAATTCAATGTAAAGGGTTTTTTTGAAGCATCTTTAAATTTCATTTTCACTTTCTAAATTGCTTTAATTTATGAAAAATTCCGTCCAAAGTCAGGTGGACCAGCTAATTTATTAAAACTGTGTTTTTAATTAATTACATAAATATAAAAACTTTAAAACCTTAAGCCACTTGACCCACAAAAGCAAATTCGTATCCTCTTGTGGATTAAATGTATATGTAACTTCCTTTTATATTTAAATTATATTTTTATAAATCAACGAGCTGTTGCGGTAGACATTTTGCTATCCTTTCCACTCCACTCTCCATTTACTCCTAGTCCTAGTTAACTTAGTATTTACTCTGACTTAATATGTGTTCATTTCGTAAAATTTGCACAGTGTTGGTATAACGATAGAAAATTTATTAATAACTTCACCATCGCGAAACCTATCGGTAATTCATTGGTTTACATGGCGTATTTATAGGTAGTTTGCTCCAAATTTATGGCAGGTCATATACGTCGTTTTTGACTCAAAAAGAAAGTTGTTAACATTATCGAAATATGATATGGCGTGAGAAAAAGAAATACCTGAGTAACCGGTCCTGATATTTTAATTAGTTATTATTTCAATTGATATACAAACCAACGTAACGTATACAAAGAAAATGTACGGTATATTTTTTTTAAATAAATTAAGTAAAAATAGTGCGTATACGCCCAAGTGCACTTAGTATTTTATCATATATGTTTAATCAATTTATTTTAAACTATGGTAAATCATTGAATGTGGATTGTGAAAATTGACTAAAATGAGTTGTTAAACATCGAAATCGTTAATCAGCCATTTAGTCAGAACCTGTGAAAATATTAAGGGCCAGTTTCACAGTGCACACTTAACAAAATATGTGGCACTTAATTTTCCCATTTTAGCACTTAAGCCGCAGTTTTACTACCTGAGTAAGTGGAACTTAAGTGGCCAACATGGGAGACTTAAGTGTCACTTATTCCGATAAGTTTACACTGTGAAATTGGGAATTAGTTTTCCATATTTGGCACTTAAGTGACACTTACTTCACTGTGAAACTGGCCCTAATTATTATATAGGTATTTAACCAAGTGTAATAAACTGGCCCTAAGGATTTTATTAGTGACTAGAATTATATTTTCGTTTATTTAAACTAAACAAAAAGAATTAATCCAAGGCTTCAAAAAAAATCCAAGGCACTGTAAAAAAATTGTAAGAAAGTCTTATTTAAGCAGAAGATTATGGAACATCCTGTAAAGAAGTTTTTTTCAAATTAAATTTTTTATAACCAATTCGTTCTGTCGTTCGAACATTTTGTTTTCGTATATGTGTCATGTTTCCAAGTATAGCTATATGACCATTTTATATGGGTAGGTGGTGATAACATTTTAGCAGAGAAAAATTCCGAGGTAACATTTTCCCTCTAATAAGATGCTCCAAGAGCTTAATTAGACTATAATGTGGGGGAGCTAAAAGTAATCATGAAAAATACTACCAGATTGTTATAACTTTGTAAAAAGCGTTAAATGGCCTAACTATGGGAAGCTCTCACCTCAGCTAAATATTGCTAAGAGATTACCGAATTTCAATTCCTATAATTTTCTTTCCAACGTCAATTATATTGCAAAACTTTTGGTATTTGAACTCCAGATTTAGGAGGTATTAAACTCAGATCCTATAAGCGTTTTCATAGATATAAAATAACTAAAACTCCAAAAAATGTTCTTACAGTTCAAAAATTGATTTAATTATGAGACCCATGGGTAATGGGATATATAAAAGAGTTTAAGGAGGCTTTTTTCAGATTTCGAGAGCTTAGCTCTGGAGAATTTGTTAGTTGGGTTATCATGACACACATCTTTAATTCGTTTAAGAGTAACATCATCAGTTCATATTTTTATCCAAAATGAATAAATAAATGACCATTTTTGACCACCCACTGTTACAGAAAAAATCAACTTTAAAAAACAAGGTTCAATAGAACGCTGCCCATCGATTTTTGTATTAAATTTGGTTAGACTTTTCGATTTGTCTCTTTTTTTCAATAGACAACCTTTTAATTTTTTTTTGCCACCCCTATAAATATTATTTTTTTTGATATTTCAAAAATTCGATTATTTTTTTAATTCTCCTCTCTTATTTTTATTTCAAATTTTAAAAGATGACTATTGTTAAAAACACAATTCTATAAATTAACACCTTGGTTTAAATTTTAAAATATGATGACCCATTTTTTAAAAATGTATTTTGGTGAGATAGAATAATTCTAAAGAGCAGTCATTTTAGATTATTCTTGTTTTTCACAATATCTATCAAAAATTTTTCAAATTTTAAAACTGAGTATATCTTGTGTTGTAGGTGCCTACGTCTAAGACAACCGTATGTTGAAAGTGACTTCTCCATCATTATGTTATCTTTGAAAAAAATTAATTTTTTTAGTACCAATATGTACTAATTTCCATATGGTGCAAGCAAAAATACTTTTCTCTTGCTGTGAATTTCGGTGATAAATATACCTTATCAATTTTTTTGATTAAAGATATGCATCAGCACCAAATAAAAATGCACTTCAAGATTTTGGAACTTTATTTATTTTTTAATTAAAGATAAAGCATTTGGTTTCGAATGTTTGACATCTTTTGAACTTATTTAAAATGTTCTCGAAAACAGTTTTGACGATATTTATTAAAATTTTTTTCTGTTGTGCTTAGATTTTGTAGTGAAAATATCTAAGGTTATGCAATCCAGCTATGTATTTCATTTGTATTGCTTCTGTTATTTGAAAGGTTAATTGGCATATATTATTAAACCTAATCAAATATGTGTATTTATTTATTCACTGTGAAATTTAATTATAAAAAATTTAAGTTACACATATATAAAATGGAATTCAATTATATTCTTTGTTAGAGGGCTTACCTCACCTCAATAAAAAATATTATTACATAACTATTTGTAGATACCTATAATTTTTAATTATTAGAAGTAGATATAAATATATGAACTAAAAATTTAGCATTGAAAATAAATTAACAAAATCCTTTTATTTTACAAAATTACTAAATACACTTTTTTAGTCTAAAACATAATATTTCCATCAAATATAGAATAGCTTTTGTTCTATTAGAATAATTAAAAATATTTTCGCATTTTATTTACCTATTAATTTCACATAAAAAAACATTATTGTTAAGCCTTTTAAATAATGTATTGACAAAATTAATAATATGTTATTCCAATTATCGATGTATACCTACCTTAATATTATGTATATGTATACATACAACAAAACTGACTTTTATTCTTTTGAACTTAAAAAAAAAAATGCATCCTTTTCAAAATACTAATCAACCAAATGCTAATCCTGTGGTGAATATGCTTTATGTGTGCTTGTAGTATTTTTTTGTTTATTTTTTTTTTGTTTGAATAAACACCCACCCACATATCTAGGTATCTACCTACCTATTCAATAATATTAATGGCTTGCATTAATTAATCAATATTTTTCTGAAAACTTAAAAAAAAAAATAAAAATAAAACGAAAATTATCTCATTCTGCATATAATAGGATTTTGATGAAATGTTTGGTTAACCGTTTTATCCGCTACCGCTATACCGCACTACCGCCAATGCGTTGTAACCATAAACCAAATGTAAACTTTCAACCTTGTTTCTTTATGCACTTTATTATATATATATGAATTCTATCTACCTATGCATATGTATGTAGGTAGAAATACCTGAAACATGTAGATACACAGATACATCTATATCTACATACGCGTGCTTTTGAATGAAAACAATAAGCTGCTATTATTGTTAATAATACGAAAGCCACACATAGTACGAATATAGAACGCCCACCACCAATGTCAAAACATCTGCCCTCTAGCAATATTGCATATCTAAATGTACATTTTCATAACTGTACAAATATTCAATAAAGGATGCAAGTTGCACAGGTGGGTTAGCCCCACTGTATATAGATATAGTGGAGTGGGTGATTTTTCAGCCCCAATTATACCCACCATCCGTCTAATCAGTTTATCACATCATAATTATCGGTTGCTCTGTATGGTTTGCACCATGTTCGCTATCTATTTGATTCAGTGCCACCAGAACCGAGACCATCGGCAGCATAAACATCAGCGAGACCCCGCAGCACTCTTATTATTAGCAGCAACAACATCGTCATCAGGTTAACCTCAAACCCTTGAAGTACAATATTATGCGAAATGCGATGCAACTGCTGATTCTTTTTGTTCGCTCTTCTTGGATGATGCTGCTGTTGTTGTTGTTGTTGCCGTGGAAACTGAATGAAAAGCGTCAATCAATATGATTTCCCGGAACATCAATCAGGCATATAAGCTGAATCCAATGTAATTACAGAGAAAGACGATAGGTTGAGGTAATATGGGGAGCCGCATCCAAGTCCCACATATATGTATAAAGCCAGATCCTGAGAGTTGAATGTTGAAGCCCTATAAACGCACGCACAATAGATGACGATGGGATATGTTAGAGTAGGGCTACACTATACCACCAACCCCCCAGCTATTCTTCTTATTGCATTTCGACGCCATCGCCATAGCAATGCAACCAAAGTTCAAACGAATGTCCTGTGGTAACTAATTAAAATAGTCATTCATCACCAGAAGCTCCACACACACATACACACACACTCAAACACAGGCAAACAATTAATGTATGTTTATGTATATAAAGCAACAACTGGAAAATGATGAAAACAAAAATGTAAACGAAAAAATTATATCAAAAAGCAGAAGCCGAGTAGGACCGAAGCTTGTGTAGGTCCTTTTTGTATACATGCATTGGATGTGACTCCCACAAACCCTACATACATACATACATTCACATCATGCAATCGGTGCCGAAGAGAACGAGGACGAAGTTCAGTCAGTCGCATTAAAACTGTTGAAACGAAATTAAATTCTTGTCAACTGTTTCATCAAAAAAGTCATCGTATAGTCATTGCCGTTGTTTTTGGCTGCAATGGAGTGTGGGAGTTGGGGGGGGGGGGGGGGGCGGAGGGCAAGGCCTTGAAGGACGGGATGCCAGACCGCATTTTGTATTTCACAAAAATTAAAAGCAGAAAATATGGTTCGAGAGGAGGATACACAAAAAAAAGTAAACTTTTAAA
This sequence comes from Epistrophe grossulariae, assembly GCA_929447395.1. Taxonomy (NCBI): domain Eukaryota; kingdom Metazoa; phylum Arthropoda; class Insecta; order Diptera; family Syrphidae; genus Epistrophe; species Epistrophe grossulariae. The sequence goes on along the minus strand of OV839569.1, from coordinate 9,950,033 downwards.
GGGTTGAGGTCTATAACTACCCTACCTATGTATATATAACATAGTGATGTTTGGGCAAAAGAAGATAATTAGCATACAGCAAAGCGGTACACTTCAGAGCACTGAAAAGTCCGGAGAACATCAGCAGCAGCAGCACACATATGGGGATCACGGAGGTCCGGCTTTTAATTATCTCTCTGCCGATATATACATAATACACTTTGAGTTTTTCAAGCTACCTAATTAATTTGGAATTTCCTACTGGAATTTTTGCGAGATGGATGAAAAAAAAAAGGGTTGAACTGCAAGAACACGAAGAATGGGTTGGGAATATTATGCAATAATATGAGTTGGAATTTGGCAACTATGTACAAGTACATACATACATATATACTGAAAGTGATTCGGTTGGGTTTTGTATGTGAATTGAACCGTTGAAAAAGATATTAATTAGGTTTTATGTAGCTGCTGAGTTGTTAACTAAATTATACAAAATGATGGTATATTCAATTGAAGTTAATATACGTATAAAAAAGATTTAAAAAACAAAACTGAAATTGCAAGAGTTTGCTATATAATCAGTAATAAGCATGATGATGATGATGGCAAAAGCATCGAAGATGATGAGAAAGATAAATGATTTAAAAATGTTATCCATTGTGCAGTTGTCTGATTAATTATTTCAATTAAATGAGAATTTTATAGAAGGAAGAGTGAATCTGTTTTAACAATTCTCAATCATTTTTATAATATGGCTAAAAGTTGAAAAATGAGAAAGGGGAAAAATAGTAAGATCTATATTATGTAAATCATTTGGAAAGAATTTTTTATTTAGATGACTCTTAAATGGAGGCGACATGAAATTGAAAATTTTTTTGAATTACATACATTAGTTAAAAATTTACTGACTTTTGGACATTTTTATTTGTCCTTAAATTGTGGGGAAATTCGGTTATAGATGTTTTTTTAACGAGGTGGATCTGTTTTCTGCTGAAAAAAATTGTTCAAATTAATTTTTAAAAGTCGACCATGATATGCATTCACTAAATTATTTCACGTTCAAATATATAAAAAAAAACATGCAACCACGACTGGATTGCATAAATTTGCTTTTGTGGTTACTTAATTTAATGGAGCTATATTTAAAGAAAAAATTAAAAAAATTTGTTTGAAAAAAATTAATTTTTAAAGTTTTTAAATTTATTTAAAATATTGAGATGCCTTAGACTGCAAAATTTTAACAAAATTGGACGAGACATTGAAAAGTTATAGGTATGTGGATTAACTTAAAAATTTTCTAAAAAGAACGTCATGACCTCATTTTTCATTTGCAGTTTTCTTAAAATCAATTAGGTCGCATTATAAGTAAAAAAATTAATCAAAATCGTAAAAGTTGTTGGCAGATACCCGTTTTAAATAAGCTCAAACTAAAATTCGTATATCTCCTCTAGTGAATCACACAAAATTTCTTTGTACCAAATTTGAAATTTGAAGAATATCGGCCCATCTGTTTAGGCTCTACTGCAGATTTAAACATTTTTTTTACATACAAGGAATGGGGCATAGTATTTTACTTTTAAAGTCAAAAGTCCAGTATGTACCTATTGTATTACTACAAAGGGTTTCTAAAAGCTAAACGACGAAGCAACGAAATGATGAATTGAAGTAAACGAATTTTTTTTTAAATTTCTCTAAAATTTTTAAAAAATTTTTAGGGGATATTTCAAAAATTTAAACAAAAATTTTCCATTTTACTTTATTTATTTGCATATAGATACTAGCTGACCCGGAAAATGTTGTTCAGCCACATAAATTATTTCTAGTGAATATTTTGGTTGTTAAATAAAAAATAACGAATGTATTGTAAGTGTGTTTGAATGTTTTAACGATCGATGTTTTAACGAAATTGATTGAATGTTATCGATAAAATAGAACAATCGTTTGTGGAGATAATAGAACGAATGAAACGATTATAACGAAAGTGTGTTTGACGTTTGCTGCCGGCAATGACGGTTCGCATTGTCATTTTGATAAAGAAACGTGAAAACATCATACTCACACACACATAATCGTTATCTTGTTGAATTTGTTCGTCTGTCCTATTTGCTCTACTATTTCGCATGTTTGATGCTTTATTCGTTCTATGAATGGCCCCCTTGCATCTTGCGGACATTGTTCAGTGTAACTCTAAAACGAATAGATGAAACTCGGTATGCCGATAATGTATTTGTTCTTTTAGTATTTACCAACATTCCACAGTCAAAAAGCACGTATATTTACTATTTCTTTTAAATTAAAATAAATCTTGCAAAATTTTGCACGTGATACATAATTAAAACAAATGCAGAATGAATTGTCAAGGTGACGCGACAGTTCACGTCGATGACTTGCGCATGTGTGGATGAAAGTTCGATGAGGTGGACCTAGCGCCATCTGTCATTCAACAACATAAATAATTTGTTTCAGTTTGAAAAACTAATGATCCAGACGGTTAAATTATTTGGATATTGTTCATACAAAAATGCCAAAATCGCGGTTGTTCACACAAAAGTACTAAAATTGCGATTAAGATTAACATTTGGGGTGGGTGTAGGAAGAGGGGTTATAGATATTTTTTGATGCCAAATCTTTAAAAATTACAAAAAAATGTTTCATAAAAAAATAGAAAAAAAAATTTTTGTATAAGAACACCCTAATTTTTTTGTATAGCGACACCTTAATCACCTAGCGATATGAAATATACTTTACGACCTATTCTCATACCTAACAAATATACAATTTTATAAAAATCTGTCGAGCCGTTTCGGAGAAGTGCGATCACAAACACTGTGACACGGGATTTTTATCTATATATAGATTATTGTTGTTAATTAAGAATATTTCTGTGGCAGTAAGACAGACTAGCTTATTAAAAAAAAAAAACTGTTTCTGATAAAAACGCATTTTTGTCTACAATCTGTAAGAGCAATTAATGTAAATTTTTTTTAGGAATTCAAAAAAAAAGAGAGCTTTTCAACGGGTAATGATTTCGAAATGAGAATTGGACAGAAAAGTAGCTAGCTCTCAAACTGTGAACTACCAACAATCGAAAAATCCAAAAATCGCTTATGTCGACATAAGCTACTCTGTCTTATTGCCACAGATTTATAAATGAATCGGTGATTGTTAAAACAACATAAGTGACATTTTTTTTTTTTTACAGGAGAGACAAAAAACTTATATTTTTGACAAGGCGGCCGCACACTAAATTCCGATTTCGCGCTCGAATTTCTGTGTGTTTCAGGTATAAATTTATGTTAGTTTTGCTCTCAACCTATAGCTCTACCCCTAAGCAATAATAATAATAAAAGTGATTTCGAAAAATGTGTTACTTATGTTGTTTTAACAATCACCGATTCAAATGTACCTAAAGTAAACCTATAAAATCCTTAAAATACTCAGCTATAGAAATAGATTTAGAAAGGCCTAATAAAATCTGAAAATTGGATGCGTTTTGGAAAAATAAATAAATTTCGAACACCATTTGATTCATTATTTTCACAAATTAGTTTATAAATTTACAAAACAGATCCTCAGCGAAGAAGTCACATTCTGAATTGAGAAATCTATGAACCCTTTTTTTTAACTTGGTAAATGATTAAATTAAAAAAAAAATTCTATTATTTTCAAACCACGAAAACTTTAAGTTAAGGATAATACAAATTTAAATTTTATATATTTAAGCCTATTTTGCAGCTTTTTGTATTTTCAAAAACATTTTTTAGTTGTTATTCAAAAATTGTTATTATTAAATTTAAAAAATTCTATTCCCACTCAAATAAAAAAAACTACAAAAAAAAACTCAATTCATCCTGCCGAATATAGACACAATATTTTTTATTTTGATAGCTTGAGGCTTCGCAGCTCTTTTAAAAGTCTATTGAATCGCAAATATAGACTGACAGCAACCAATTTGCCATCTATCTGCACTTCTCATTCAAACTGATGGACGTATCTTTCAATTCGATTATAAAAGGGAATAAAATTCGATTTGGCACCCACAAAAGCAAGGCATATATAAAGCACTAAGAAATCAAAGCCGCAGTAAATTCAGTAAAAAAAAAAAATATATATAAAAATACATTTATACACATACATATACGTAGGTATATAATATGTATTAAATCTATCTATTGGTATCCTTGTTGGAAGTTAACTTGCTTTTGCGAAAATCTCTCTCATCGTCGTCGTCGGTCGTGAAATCTCATCATACTCCTAGTGTGTCGTTCGGTTGGGTCGTTCGTATAAATGTAACACACAAAGCAAATCAAAATCAAATAAGTGACTGCGATTGAAGAGTACTTATCATCCAAGCCATTCGTCTTTCTTGCTAAACTTACATATACTCATTCAGTCCTCATGCATCTATCTTTCTTGCTCTTGGTAATGTTGTATAGGTACCTTTATCCTTTTTTTGCCTTCATCCCATCAGAGCCACTTAAAGCTGCAGCATCATCGCACAGTATTCAGCTACAGCTACAGCAAAGCACATGCATGGCGGGTGGCAGTGGCGGCTGTTTCAAATTTGCTCCTTAAACAATCGAATTTGTTACCAGAAAAAGGCCGAAAGCCATTCATTGCTTAGCTATATATACCTTTACCACCAGAACATGGTTTTTTTGTTTCTAAATCCCAAGTCCTTACACAGAGGATATAATATAAATACCAACGAGACAAATGAAATCAAATCTTTACGTTTTTTGAAAGAAACACAAAAATTATATGAGAAGCGGGAGGTTCGTAATTTCTTTATTTTGTGTGTGTGTTTATGGCTAAGAAGACAAAGCATGAGGAGAGAATGCGGCTTGGCGTTGGATTAAGATGGCATGGGTATTTATCTATCACTCACGTTTACGTCTTTCAGTTGATTCAAGTGAATTCATCTTTATCAAATGATAATTGTTAAAAAGGGATAAGAGTCGAATCATTACATGTAACAAAAGCAACGGTGAACCGTAAAAGCGTCGAAATAAAGAAAAATCGAACCACATTATTAGATTTTATTGACTTAACTTTGCCCCAGGGTATTGGTTTGGCACAACATACCCGCACCTATACAAATAAATAAAAAAAAAAAAAACTCTAGAAGGATACTCTGGGAACCCTTGTTACCTTATAGAGCATGTAACTATATGTGTATCCTTTTGTATGCAATGAAGATGAAAAACGAAAAAAAAATAAAATAATGGCGAACCACGACTACTGCCACCGGAAAGAAATAATAATAAAGAAGCATTCATGGATACATCGAATATCCGTCCGTCCCCTCATCCAACAACAAAAAAAAAAAAAATACATTCGCAGTGATTCGAATATCCACCGCCATTGCAGATCAAATTGATGTTACCCTCCTCCATCCATATACCTAAGATATAAAATGTTGGTTTGGTACATTTGGCTGAAGCCAGTATAGAAATATAAGGCTTCATTCTTAATTCCATTCGACTGTCAGTTGTGTGGTGGTTGAACATTTCTTGTCTTTATCCTTGAATTGCCAATCGCAATGATTGTAATAATCAGAAATTACCTTTTTCGCAAAATTCAGCGAGTTTTTTTTTTTTTTTATTTTGTCCTATACCTACATAATATAGAACCAATGTTGTTGTGGATGGAGGAAGGATGTCATCAGGATAACGTCATCTTTTATTTCAATCGTGTTGAATGTTACACAAAAATGTGGGTGGCTGATGAGAGGAAATCAAAAAGGAAAGGGAATCAAATAAAATAAATACATATCGAAGAAGAAGAAGAAGAATTTTTCTCTTATTTACCCTTAAGGTTTGGTTGGTAACATTAGAACAAAAAAAAAAAGTCGTTATATGCGCTGGAGGTGGTTTTGAAGACTTTGAGTTTAAAATTTAATAATATTCAGACAGACTTTATTCTTCGATAGGTAAATAACTTGAAAATATCGGTGAAAAAAAATTTTAAAGTCCATTAGAATAAGAAGGTACATATATCTTAAGTTGTCTCAAGTATAACAGTGAAAAAAGAGAAAATAAAAAAAATAGACCTTTAAACACCATTTCAAGGAATATAGCTTGAAAACAGCTCATCTTAAAACAGCTGCGATAATGATACCCAAAAAAGTCCAACGATTGAGATGGTTGCGGGTCATATAAGTCCACAATGGACTTTTGACCCATATGGGTGGGTTTCAAGTTCACAAAAAAACTTTGGACTTATAACTCATCCTGATTTGCTAGAAGTCCTCAACAAAGTGGTTCAATATTCCCTAATTTTAGAAAGGAAGAGGGTTCTTAGAACACATATATTGTCTGTAACATACCCTGGGCATAGGTACACTAAATATGGGACAACGGAGTTGGGTGAGCGATACAGTGAACCCAAAAATTGAAATGCATGAAATGTATATGAAATGTTGACCATATTTGGGAGGGTTTCAAGTGCACAATAAAATTGTAGACTTATAAACCCACCCACAAGCCCACAAATAAATTGAGGTCTTACAACCCACCCTGATGAGTCACAAGTCCACAAAAAATTGGAATAAATATTTCCCAATTTTAGGAAGGAAGTGGGTCATAAGTCTACAAATATTTTCTGGAATTTTTTTTAAGATACCCAAGGTACATGTTATTAAGAAAACTGTTGACATTGGTGCCAGCCGGACGACTTAACTGAACATACCCTAAGCGTGCAACGGAGTTGTGCAAGGACCCAAAAAGTGAGTTGAAACCTTTGAAACCGCGAGAGTGTAAGCCGATGTACTGGTGTTCTAAGAAAATGCGTTTAGGGAAAAAAAATTATTATTTTCTATTGAACCCTTAAAGCTCATCTTCTAGTTTAAAAAAAGCAGAATGAAAGCTGAGTATTTCTGAAATCAATAAAGTGAGTTAGAAATCCGCAATCGATAGGCGAGATGCCCACAAGAATTATCTGTGGACATCATAGATTTGTGGAATTTTAACCCATCTATACACGCAGAAAAATAATTATGTAGGTACTAACCGAAGGCTTTTGTCGAAGGGTTAAAAAAAATGTGTAAAATACTACGAAGTCAAGGGTAAAAAATACAGAGTTCACTATGTTAATTTTAACGTAGGTAGTCGTCTTGATTAAAATATAAATTGTTTAACATAAAAACCATAAAAGGTTATATTAATGCGGAGAAACTTGGCTGAGATCCGCAATTTTGAAGGATCGTTTATTTTAAACGAGTAGCTTCCTTAAATCAAATAATTATATTCAGTTAATTTCACACATCCCTGAATAGATTGGTTACTATGAGCGATTTAATGTGTTTCATTAACTAACTTTATTGGTTACTGAAACTGAACAAACTAAACCAGTAGTGGTGTAGTAAAATTTGGTACACTTTAACCAAATCAGTGTCGAGTTAAGACTCGTATAATCGAATCTGGTGAATTTGTAGGTTGTATATTAACAAAGTTTGTTATTGAACTTAACCGAATCTTTCGTTGTTTTTAACTGATCTTCTTACTGCGTGATAAGTGGGTTAAAAATCCATAATTAACTTTATGCCTGTGAACTTATGTCCCTGCACCGTTTGGACCATAGAAAACTGTTAGACACCAATGATAAATACCAAAAATTTAAAATTAAATGTTCAAGTATTTATTTAAATTACAATTTTCCTTTAAAATTCTCATTAATAAAATTTCAAACTTAACAAAAAAAAATATATGTTTTGGACTGTGCAAAGTTTTTGTACCTTACGGAAGTCGGAAACCTAAAACTTAGAGAGAATCGTATTCTATTTATGTATTTTTTGATTCCATGGTTTCCATTGAAGAAATTTAATTCACTTTTTCGTTGAAAAATTACACTTTCAAAATTAACATTTCTCTTATAAGCTTTAGTTTCAAGAAACTTAATTCTCAAAAAAAAAAATAGAATCAGCATTGAATTTAGTTCGTATCAAAACGTCATATAAATAAAATATTTTATTTTAGGCTCATTCAACCTCAAGCTTCACATCAACAATAAACATCAAGGATTTGGCACCCCATTAACAAAATACAAAACAATAAGACTACATATATATGGAGTCTGCGACTAAACATAATATATAACATTGGCATCATCATGAGGCCCCCTCAGTACATTGTCTAAGATGTCTATAATAGAAAAGTCCTTCTTGCTCGTTCTCTAAAATATACAACTCGTATAGGGTTGTGAAAAGCTTTGCAATTTTAAGAGGTTTTTATTGGTAATGCGATTACAAAAAAGTTTCTCCATCCTTTCTTCTTTGCCTCACTGGCTTCCACAACACAAGCCAAAATAAGTTAGGAACTTAAAACACACCAACAATAGCAACAACAATATAATACGACGACGGACGTAAAACTTCTTATACTTCTATACTCATCATCAATGTTTTGGTCGAATGGCAGATCTTAATAGAAAATTAGAAAATTGTTTTGATATTTTTTTTTTTAGTATTGGAAAAATAGAGCTGTAAGTCAACTCACACACAATATTTTATAAAATAAACAAGGACGACAATGACGACGATGACAACGAAAAGTATCTCATTTAATAAAGATCACGTATATATAAACGTATCTATAGTGATTCGGGGGAACATCGTTGGCACTAATTAAATGAATTTACTCAGCCATAAGCAAACATACCTTTAGTTGTTGGAGAGAGTATAATATTATAAGAGAGGCAAGGATTTGTGCCTTAGGCACACTGGATATATGGAGGAAGTTTTTTTTTTTCCTCCACGTCAGCGAACATATCTCTTATTTTGGGGATATCACACGTTTACTCATCTCACAGGATTGAGAGGAAAAAAAAATATCCTAATTGATGATAAGTTCCATTTAAGTGGAAGAATTAAATTATCTTTGGTGGCCAAGAGCAACCGAAGGAGAATATTTTCTTTGTCCTTTATTCCTTATACGATGCCAACGAAGAAAATTCGATACAAAAATTCTATATATATACACAAATATGTATAGTATATCCTTTTAAGTTGATAGATTGTATCAATGAGAGTGTTCAATTGATAGGATTTGGTGATTTTTCAAAAATTCTATATTCTGAGTCCATGGGATATCAACCTACGTATATACCTACACCACCACATCGATTCTCTTCGAATTGAAGAAGACCCCTTTTTTTTAGTTGGTTTGGCGTTGTGCTGTGTGATTTCACAATAATTGGGTGTCAAGTGAATTTTATTGATATTTGACTTTGACAGAAATTTTGTAAGAATTTTCTTGGCGCGTTGTTAAGAACATTTGACATCTCCTTGGGATTTCTTACAACGGATATAACAGAGGGTTGATGGCCCATGTCGCTGCTCATGGGTCCGCGCTTGGGTGATTCTTTTTCCCTAGCAAAATTGATGTATCTAACAACCTTTATAGAAAGGGGTGGTAAGGTATATAGAATGTGGGTGTTGGGGGGGGGGGGGTCAATAGTAAAAGCATTGAAGTTTTTGGATTGAAAGTGACATTTGCTTTGCTTTTATCTTTTCAAAATATCTTTCTCGTTCTCAATGAATTTTTTTGTGTTTGAAAAAAAGGTTTTTTTTCTTTTTTTTTGTGTGAAACTTTTATTTCTGTGTTAATGCATTCGTGCAGAAAAGGTTGGTATTATTTATTTTATTTATTTTTTTTTGGAAATATCAAGGGGAATGTGTTATCGGGGAAAATTGACCTCTTTTATCTTTGATTTTCATTTCATTCATTCGCTTTTTTTTATTACATTCGTTCGATTGACTAACTGGTAAAACGAATATTAAATGAAAAATATAACGAAGAAATTTGTATTTTTTTTTATTTTATTATGAAAATTTTTTTAAATTACTGATCTTAGGAAGACTTAAGTTTTGAATTGAATTTTTAAACAAAATCAAAAGCTCGAATTGATTCTATAATTTGTTGCAACACTTGAATCTTTGAGTTTTCGAGTGACTTTTTGACTTTATAAGGAGTTAAAGTTCTGCTGAAATGATTTTTCATTAACTATCAGAAAAAAAAAAAAGAAAACGTTTCTCGAAAATTTGTACTTCGCACAATTTAATTAGTCTTATGTGGATAAGTACAACAGGAGAGACGGTGACTTGAAGAAATGTAAATTTTTTCAACTTCAGAAAAATATTACTTGGCTTCTAATGGTCTAAATATTTATATAAGCTTTAATGTCAAACTTTATCTATAAAAATTAATTGGATTTTTTTGTTTGTACGCGTTAAACTTGGCTGAACATCATACGATTTGCTTGTTGGTAAAGACACTACGTATCCGAAATTTGGAAGTTTTGATCGAAGAAGTAGGAAAATCATAAAAACCGAAAATTGCATACTTTCGGGGGTGACTGTGGATATCTAAAAAAAAAAAATCAATTTTGTGCATAAAATCTAATTATTGGGTTACTATCGACATAACAAAATAACTGACTTTATTTTATTAATAACATCAAAGTACTGAAATAATTTCCGATACGACTTGCACTTACCGTCATACTCGGTGAAAATTAATACCAGCGCGTGCGGTATCTGGGGGGGGGGGGGGGGAGAGGCGTGCGATAATTTAATTTTTTTTTTTTTATGGGAAGGAGAAAATATTGATTCTAAAGAATGACACAGAATACGGGATTGAAATGGGATAGCTTTGTACCTCACGAAAATGTGATCGCCAACAGATGGCGTTACGGTCTCAAATTACTGAATTGAAAAATTATTTTATTGTACAAAAAAAATTCATTGTAAACTATAATTTTAATTTTTTTAAATGCGGACATTGATGCAAAATTTCATTTAAAGCCGGACGGACCAGTTAGTTTCGGTATAAAATTTATTGTGGAGTGCTGAAAAATGTCATACTATATTGAATTTCTACCTTATACTGTATTCATATTAAACAGTCAGCAGATAGTGTGTTTCGAGTGCAGCACTCTATGCATCGATAGTTGCAGACATGCTGCACAACTGCTTTAGCCATCAACTTTTATACTTTATTTTGAATGGCACTTCCTAGTGACGTTATTTTAACCAGTCGACTCGAAAACTACTCAACCAATTTTGCGGAAATTTTAAACGCTTCTCAAGTGGAAAAAATAAAGTTTATGAAGTGTTTTAAGTAAAATCCACCCACTGCCACGCCCACTTTTATCATATTTTAGTTTTATCTCTTTACATATTTCTTCAACTTACAAAATCTTGACATATGTGTAAACTATCCCGCCCACTACCACGCCTAATTTACTTAAATTAAAATGATTTTCTTATCTAATATCCTCAGAAGTCTGAAGATTTATAATAATATAATAATGATATAAACATGACACGTGTACAGCAAAACCCGCTTAAGAGAAACCCGCTTAGGAGAAAAACCCGCTTATATGAGACACTTTTTTCATCCCCGAGTAATTGTCGACCAATTACCTTTATAACACTCCGCTTAAGCGAAACTCGCTTAAGTGAAAAACCCGGATACCTGAAACATATTTTCAGTTAAATTAAATATTTTTCATCGAAAAAAACTCTCTTAAGTGAAAAAAAAAATTTAATAGAACAGAACAAAAAATTTTCCGAACGCTTTTAGTTTTATTAATTTTTTTTCACCTCCACAAAATTTTCATCACGAAAATGACATTTGAATTTCTGATGTGTCAGAACCCTTTTTGGTTTTTTTCACTTAAGCGCTTAAGTGAAAGAAAGACTGTGACATTTTCGCTTAAGTGAAAGAAAGACTGTGACATTTTGCAGTTTCTCTTAAGCGGGTTTTACTGCACTACCATTTTTCTTATTTTGAGTTATTTTTCCTTTTAAAGGGTATCCCAAAATTCATGCGAGAAGTAATTTTGGTTAAAAAAAAAGAGTTTTTAAATAAAAGTTGTATTTTGTTTTATTGATTTATGAAATACATATAGGGTTTTATGTAAGGAATAAAATACCGAGTGCGTGGACTCCTCGAGCCTCATTGCTAACGAGGATTCTGTTCGAAATCACTTCCAAACTATATTTGTTATTTTCAAACTGTTGGGTACTTAACAATGAAACGCGTTTTTCTTTTGTGAAGCGCTTCATTTTTAATAATTCTCAACTGTCAACTGTCAGCAGTCAGGCTGTCTTTTTTTTCGTTGGCAACACCTTACAAATGGCGTGAAATTCAAATATCTCCTTAATTTCAGGACATGCTTTTAATCGCTATAAAATTTTATTTTTAAAGTTGAAATTTTGTAGTTTGACAAATATGCAATAGGTGGGGTGGTAAACTTGCCAGGGTTCAGCTAGTATTATATTAACTATACACAAATATTTTTTCAGCATTTTTAATAGTTTAAAATTCAGAGGTAAAAAATATTTGTATCTATGAAAAAAAAAATTAACTAAAACGACCTTTCTGCTGATAAACTTAACATGAATAGGAGACATGTTTTGTCTGTGGTACAATGTACATTCTGCATAATTTTTTTTTCTACCAAGTTTTCTTTTCCAGAAACCGATATTCCTTAATTTGTTCCATAGTAAAGTTTTACAAAATTTCAAGGTAGTCTCTCTTGATATGATTACACCATAGCTTCTGTGGAATTGTTTTTTGTGTTTTTTTAAGAACATTTGACCATTGTGGCCACACATCACCTGAACCTTTCCTATTCTCAAAACCATTCTTCAAATATGGTTTTCCATCTACCTTAACTAAAAATATCTCTCACTATATAGTTTTTATTCCTGGAAACAGTATTTTTTCGATCACATTTAATATTCAGGATATACTAACAAAACTTTTTCATTTTCCCCATTCAATTTCCCTACTAAAGAATTTAAAAGAAAAAAAAAAAAACACTGGCAAAGAAAAACTGGAACGAACGTTAGAAATAAAAAAAGGAATTCAACTATAATATGTACCTACAACACCGCACATATGGACATTGAAATTGATGGAACAAGAATTTAAACAACAATAACAACCATCATCACAACTATACACAAAAATGGAACTCTCAAAAGAAGTAAGAAGGAGACTATAGCTAGTAGGTATACGGGATTGGTACTGAAACTTTTATCAAAATATTTACTAACTCCATTGCATATACGGAAAATGTTCATATTTGCAGATTATTATTCCCCAGAGTAAAAGTTATGTCCTTCTTTTCATTCACATGTATGTAAGAACCCAAGTTTAAATATTCTTATTCTATCCCCCTTGATGCCCTTGGGGGCATCATACCACAAACGGCCAAGGCGATACCATTTTGGTAATCACATACTAAAAAATAAAACTTACATAGAAGAAAAAGGCAATGAGTTCAACAAAACAAAAAAAAATGTTTTAAGTGCTGGATTTCGTAAATTTTTAACAGCGAGAGAGGTTGTTTTTTTTTCGCTTTATTTTTATTCTTTTGTTGTTTTTTTTTTTATTTGGAAAAAAAGGGCGCCTTGGTTGAGGGTACCCACACTTAAATTTAATACCAATGCTTGAGGTTTTGGTTTTTTCTTTATCTATATGAGGTATTCTAACTACTATATGTAGACAAAAAAAATTAAAAAACCAACATATTTTGTACACTACATACACTTATGAGGTTTTAGAAGCTTGGGAAAAATTTTAAATTGTAAGATTTTAAATTTTTTTGAATTTACTTTCTACTGTCGTTCCTACAAATAATGTCTATATAGAAACTGAGAAACCTCTGTTTATTATACGCACCACCACTGTTTCATATTATGTCACCATTATCGTCTTACTTTCAACATTATTTCTTTTGTTAAGTCAATGTGAATTTAGTCATTTTTCATAAAACTGTAAGTCATGTTTTTTAGTTTTTAATAGACATGTTCAGAAAAATATGATCTCGGATATCTCAGCAATTTCAGTAACATGAAAAGGATTGCTCAGAAAAATGACTCAGCTTTGCTGTCAAAATGTTGAAGAAAAAAAATGTTGGATTTGCTAGTTCACTTTTTGATGGAGCGAATTCTCTGAGATATAATATTTCTGAACGCGCCTATTTAGTTCTTTTTTAATTATTAAATAACTATGAATCTGAAATAAAATATTCAGCTTTATAACGATGGATCAACTACTTTATATCGTTTGCCTTTTTATTTCATTAATTTTAGCCGAATATTTTAAGTTGATTTTTGATAGAACACCCGCCGGCCGGTACACTTAATAAAATATCAAAATCTAAGCCTTTTTGCAGGCTCCATGTACTTGACAAATTAATTACAGAAATATTTCAGAAATTAATCGAAAAATATTTTATACCCAAAGTCTCAACTTCGAAATTTTTGATTGCGACCAAATTCAGCCTGAATCTCTGAAACAATTGAGTCTGGGAAAAAAGTATTGAGATATTTTTTGGGCAAAATTTTAAAATCTTTATTTTTTGTGTTGACATTTTCTCTCGTAAAATAAATAAATTTTGAGTTATGTTAAAAAACTCGTCTGCCCCTTTTACCCCCCTCACGTAAAGTATAGAATACTTTCTTTTCAGCCAATGTTTAGAACATCAAAACTAAGGTTTTCACAAAAATTTAGATTTTTCGAATTTTTTTTATAATTTTAGTGTCGGAAAATAGTGTGTAGGGACCTTTAATATTCCGTTCCGACACACAAATTCTGAGTAATTTTTGCCTCAGTACTCCTATATCATATATTTTCGAAAAATCATCATCATCAGTTGGCATAATTTTAGTCCTTTATTTGAAGGCTTTTCAATGGTGAGTTGCAGTTCGACATCGTCAGTATTCATACATCTTGCAACGAAACAAAATGAATAAATAATAATAAAATTATAATACATGCTATAGAAGTGACTTTGATAACAAATCAAGGCATTAAAGACATATTCAGGAAAAAAAGGATTAAATTTGTTTGGGGTCAGAAATATTTAAAAAGAAATTACAATATCAAAATGAAATGTTTGGTAGTTTTAATAAAATATTTTAAAAATATTAGATAATTTTGTTAGAGAAAAGAAATTTTGTATCCTTCGAAGCCGAATGAATTTGAAAAACTTCAATTTTATAATTTCAAAATATTTTATTTAAGCTTCTCAACTCCATTTAGTATTTGAAATTATTTCTGAAACTTGAATTCCTTAATAAAATAAATTTTAATAAATTTGGTGGAATGACAGCTCATGGAGAAACAGCGTCTAGGGTCTTACAATTACTCTCAACCATTGGGTCAGACCAGAAATTCGAAGGACTTCTGGAAGATAGCAAGAGAGATTAATGGTTTGAACTATCAAATAGGTACAGGAGTATCCTCTGAAGACCTATCTATATATTTTCAAAATCTCTTACTGGATAACTCAAATCTTATGTTCGCGTACGCGGAACCCCTCATTTGCGACGACTCCTTAGACTGTGAGATAACAACAGCGGAAATATGCTGTTATCATGAAATCAAAAATGGAGAAGCACCAGGTGAGATGGGATTCCGTATGAATTCTTCAAAAATGCAAATTTAACCCTAATCAACCATTTAAAAATACTTTAAAACAATGTTTTTTCGAGTGCTGAGATCCCTTTATCATTTAAAAAGTCTATAATATTTCCTATCCACAAAAAAGGCGCATTTGAAAATGTAGAAAACTACAGAGGAATCTCATTTATGAATGTTCTAGCCAAGATATTTTGTGGTATACTCGTGGAAAGATTGGAAAAATGGGTAGATGATAAAAACATCCTCACAGATATGCAAGCTGGATTCAGAAAAAACTTTTCCACAATTGATCAGATATTTACTTTATCTTCAATTATTATTAAAGCGTTTCAAGCCAGAAACAAGAAAATATATGCATTTTTTGTAGATTTTAAGGCAGCCTTTGACCTTGTTAACCGAAGCGCACTCTTTTATAAATTGTCACAGTTGGGTCTGACTACAAAATTTCTAAAAGTCATCAAAATAATGTACACTAAAACAAATTCAGCAGTATGGGATGGAAAGGATTTCTCGGAATGGTTTGAAACACAATCCGGTGTAAAACAAGGATGTCCCCTGAGTGCCTTATTGTTCTCTTTATTTATAAATGACATCGAAAAATATCTCCCTGGTGGAATACGCATTGCTAATACAGTTGTTAATGTCTTGTTGTAAGCCGATGATCTTATCATACTCTCCGAATCGCCAGACAATCTTCAACTGATGATAAATCGGCTAGCCAGCTACTGTAAAAAATGGGGACTTTGCATCAACACCGAAAAATCAAAAATTATGGTCTTCTCACGATCACCACGAGTAGAGAGTAGAAATAGTTGGTTTTACAATGGTAGTCCATTACATAATGCGAGAGAAGTTAAGTATTTGGGTGTTATATTAAATCCAAATTTAGATTTTAGCAAACATCTA
The DNA here is from genome assembly GCA_929447395.1 of Epistrophe grossulariae. Taxonomy (NCBI): domain Eukaryota; kingdom Metazoa; phylum Arthropoda; class Insecta; order Diptera; family Syrphidae; genus Epistrophe; species Epistrophe grossulariae. Next base: position 9,933,711 of record OV839569.1, on the reverse strand, counting down.
ACAGATAAAGCAAATTCCTGTCAAAGTTTATTGAATTTATCGTGGAAAAATATATTCTCAAACAAACGGATTACTCTATCAGCTAAGTATAAAATATTTGATGCAGTTGTTAAATCAACTCTTTGCTACGGCTGCCAAGTTTGGGGATCAGATGAGTATGCAGTAATAGAGAAATTTCACAGAAATTTCTTGAAAAAATTGTTCAACCTACCAATGAGAGCGCCGAACTATGCAATTTATTTGGAAACGGGTCTGCCTAAGCTTTTAACAAGAACTCTTAAATCACAAGCGGATTACATTATTAAAATAAGTTCGTATCCAGATTCCCGCTTAACAAAGAAAATGCTCTTGTACGAACTGAGAAACCAGGATTGGTGGATGTCAAAGTGGTTAAATCTTGGAACCGAGTGTGGCGAAACTATTGTATTTGAGCTAAACAACATAAACAACTTAAAGTACCAGCTTTATCAAATAATTAACAAGAATGAAGACTCTACTCGTGCAAAATTTATTGAGAAAGCTCGTGAATCAGAGAGCAGAATATTATATTCTCAACTGAACTTTAACCTGGAGGACAGAAATTATTTTCCTGACTCCCTCAGCTATAGAGAAATATCTCTCATTTTCAAAGTAAGGTGCGAATCACTAGGTTTAAATGGCAGCCCTTATAACGGAAGCTTCAACCAGTTCTGCAATATTTGCAACTTGAAAGCGAAAGAACCCTGCTTTCACATAATAAGTGTTTGTCCAATCTACAAGCCACAAAGACTAACTTACTTCGGGAAGAAATTCTTTACCATGCAGGAAACAATTCAAATACTGAACGAGTGCAATTGGAAAAAGTTATTCTATTTTCTTAAAGATGTATACAAATACAGGTCGTTAATAGTAGCAGAATATTGTGATTAATCATATTTCAAAATATAAATCAATAATCTAAAAGTTACAAATGTATAAGTATTTTGCCATCCGAGCTGATGGCTTAGCCATAGCTTTATGATTCATTTTAAGTTGTAACTAATGTAACATGAAAATTATAAATAAAAATGAATTCTTACTCTTTACTCTACTCTTTCAACCATTCGTGCGTGCTTGTTGTTGGGCACAAATGGAGGTATCCTACAATTTTCTGCTGAATCCAACCTGCTGATAGGAGGCACTTTTTGACACTTCACACAAGAGGCAGTAGATAGCCCTAAAAAAATGTTTCTAGGTTGAAGAAATTGGGCAATCGAACCCAGTCCTCCGACATACTAGTCCAATGCACCAGCCATAACGTCACGGACTTCTGTCTCCTTGTGGGTAGCCTTTAATTTGAATGGACTATTTTAGTATACCATCTCATAATACTTGTACCTAGTACCTACATATTATAATGCCTGAATACCAGTTTAAATATACAACTATAAAAACAACATACTGAAAACTAAAATATAATTTATGAATCTTCAAACCTTATTTTCGTCAATTCAAAATTAAACTACCCATTAACTTAACTTGAGTGTTAAAATTTGGATAAATCTAGGTAGTCAAAATGTCTCTATTATGTCATAAAAAGGCATCTACTTAAAACTTATTATGGAATTTATTTTTCAACAATATAAAAATGTATTCATTACCAGAGATTTATAGTGCAATATATAGCATCACTCATCTACCTACCTATATATCACATGCCAAAGTGATTGCCAAAAGCGAAACTTCTTTATTGCTAAATAGGAACAACAACAATTATACGTACCAAGATATACACCAACACTCAACAGCAACCCCTATCTCATACTATATAGTGATTTCCACTATACTTTGCAAAAACTACTCCCATTATCCTTAACCAATAAATCTCCAATTAAATGAGTAAAGTTTTAAATACTCACTCTCTCTCTCTCTCTACATATATCTCCTTTGCCATTCCGTTCTCTGTCATAACAATTACCAGACGAAACATTCAAAAACATCAGTCGTTTTCTATCCATCTCCTATAGTATATGTACGAGTTGGTATGGTATATTCTATATATTCTGTCTTCATGTCCTCATCCTTGTGGATCTCAAAATATTTGTTAAAATCCTTTAGCTTAGCGCTCAATACCATAGCGACATAAACCAGAAATGCAATTATCTTTACACTGAACTCCGAGTTCCTCGTATACACGATAGAACGAACCAACGTACGAATGGATGAACGCAGAGAAATAACCTCGCTCCTAGAGATGTACTGTACACAAACATGTGACTTCAGAAAAAAGGACACACACGTTTGTTAGTATGTATGTGTATGTGTGTGCACTTCACATAATCCAAATCAATTTCATGCAGACAAAAACTATGCATCTGACCCAACTTTATACACACACGGTACACACATATACTTTACCACCCACATCACACTCATAAAATGAGTTTCAAGTCAATTGCAGGACCAACCAACATTTAGTGAGTTAAACTATGAAATGAACCCTTTGTAACATAGTGGAAGAGGGGGTGCGGGGTGGTGCCTCTTTCCATCTATCTTTCCGCTCACAAACTGCAACATCATTTTCGATTACCATTCAAAAACAGGAACAGTTCTGGCAGGACCTTTTTAGAACCAAGCAGCCACTAGCAGCAACAGCAGCAGAAACAGTAGCAGCAAAAACAAGAGCAGCTCTTCTAACAATATCAGTGCGCTACGCTGGCTGATGTTCCTATATATAATGTTTCTATACTCCTGCTTCTACTGCAACCAAATATTCCTAAAATCCTTCCAATAAAACTTTATTACAATGACTTTTCGTCCTGACAGAAGTATAGAGCCATAATAGCAGTGAGTGAGTACTATTATTATTGTTGGATACTTCAATGTCTATCCTATGTGATGGACTGGACTGGTATAAAAGCAACGACCGAAACCGTTCTGATGATTTTAGTTGGCTAGATTATATAATAATAGGAGAGAGAGAGTTCAACTTATAGCTAGCTTTTACAGGTGTGCAATGGCAAAGGACATCCTTTAGGTATATAGAGGAATATGTGTATATTTAACTATCAGTTTGGATTTAGATTTATGTCTAAGAGCGTATACCTACTGTGAGTGTATTCATTTTAGATCGACAAATCAAATTAATCATTGTATTAAGTACTGTTAAAGTTTATTTAGCGGATATACAGACAGACATGCGAATTTGATGTGGACATAGATTCGTTGATCCTGATTCCTCGTTTTTTTTTTTTTTTTGTAATATGTGTCCTGATCACTTTTTGGTTTTGGTTGAATGGAATTTTTCAGCGTATAGCAAAATAATAGTGCCTACTATGAACATATTAAATTTTATTAGCCCATCACACACACATATACATGTATACAGAGCGGGTAATTGAGTTTTGTTGAAGTCGTCGGCAGCAAGTCGGCTTTATTGGGATTTTGTTTGACAGCTAGTTCTAGGTTAGCATTGGATTTCGGATGCCATAACACATCCGTGTAATAAAATTAAATGTCAAAAGTTTAGACAGACTAGAGAGAGAGTTTAAATGGACTCATTTTGGACAAATCTAGCTGATAAATATGGTAAACAGTTTTGAAAGTTCCTAAAATTTGATACTTCAATGCCCCACGAACTATTTAAATTATTTATGAATGTTTTATGTGATCAATTATTTATATTATTTAAATTATGATGTTGAAGTGGGCTAGTTTTTTTAATTATTGTTGTTTTATCAAACAATTGTTTTAAAAATAAAGAAAACATGCTTGCCGCACTACCTATAACCTCGAAGTGGATGTGTAAACAAACAGAATATTCGATAGTGCAGTGAAACTATTGTCCTAGGGAGCTTCACCAAAGAATTGAATACACTCTACAGTCTACACATTTCATTAAAGCCATCCTCACGCTTGCTCTTTGGGCAAGTATTGCTTGCGTGTAAAAAAAATACTTCGAGGTTGTTATCAAAATTTACGATGGCAGAGAAGTCCGAAAATGTAGGTTTTGGCAAACCATCCATCGAGCTGTGTTAACTTGGCTCCAAAAAGTGTCTGATTTTTTTTTTTTTTTTTGTAAAAGATGTCTAATTAATTAACAATTTTTGATCACCCACATTTATTGAATAAATCGATTTTGTAAAATGAGGGACCAAAAGAAAACCGCCCCAAAAAATCTTTTTTTTTTCAAATTTGATTAAAAAATTCGATTAGTCTATTTTTGAACATTAATACCAACCTTTAACCTCTTTTGACCACTCCTAGAAAATTTTTTTCTTTGGATTTTTGAAAAAAAAATTGATATTTTTTAGTCATTTTTCTGTTAAAAAATATTTTTTTTGAAGATGACCATTTTGAAAAACACTATTGTCTCAAATGACCATCCTTTGAATTGGTCTAATATTTTTTTTTTTTTAGAATTTGGAAAGATGACCATTTTAAGAAACACAACTACCTAAAATAACCATCCTTTAGGAATATTTTACTCATCCAATTTTTTAACTCAAAATTTTCTTTGATGAGTTTGAATAATTCTAAAGGGCGGTTATTTTAGATGTGTTTCTTAAAATGATCATCTTTCAAAATTTGAAAAAAATCGTCATCTTTCATAATTCGAAAAAAAAATTTTTTTATGAGAAAAAATAAGAAAAAAAACTGGAACCAAGTTAACACAGCTTATTCGTCGTTCTGTGCGTCTGTGCATTCGTAGGTTCACTGTAATTTGAGCTAGAGAAATTTTGGTATAGGGAGCCTTAATAATATTATATGATTTTTTCTTTTAGCTCATCTGAAAAAGGTAGCATATACCATAACAACGATTTCATATTTTCTCGAAAACGGGTGTAACTAATGATTTTATTAAATTTCATACCTGTAATGATATTAGGAAAATTGCGTTTTAAGTATTTGCCAAAAAATTCAAAAATAGGATTTTGACCTTTTTTCAGAACATTTTCTTATTTTTTATTTATTTTTTTTTTTATTATTTTGCAATCTGGCGTTCCTAAATAATTCAAACAATATTGCATTTTTAAATTTAAAAATTACTTTTTAATACAAAAAGAAATTCAAATTCAATTTATAAGTATCTATATACTTTCGACTTTTTTAATAATTTCTCGATAAAATGTAATGAAAGTTTATGCGATTTTGTCGTGCATAGTTTTTTTTTGCCACATACGACATGCCATTCATTAAAACTCCAATTTAACAAACTAAACAAATTACTGCCATGGTGAATGCAGATCTCAATGATGTCATTCCCACGGTGCCCTTTCGATGACTCAAGGTATAGATATGTACATATAATATTATATTCTTATTTCCATTTTGATCATCTGTAACTTTTATAATGTTATTCCAATTTACACTATTTACCAGTGAGCATCTAGCATATAGAGCTTTATGACATAAATGTATGAATCAGTTGTACACTGTGGCGTATGCGTACTTTAATTAAGACACAAGTATTTCTTTCTTATAAACATTATTATAAAATAAAATAAAAATAATTGTCAATATTTTTTTGATTATTTTAACATGAAATTTTACGTTTTTACTTTTTATTAAAGATATATATTGTTCTCCAATGAATTAAGCATATTATGTTCATAATTTTCAAAACTAAAATATAGGTCGAAAGCACCTATTTAGACAAACTTTAAGTCAATTCCAAAAAAACAAAAATCAAAAAAAGGGGAATTTCTTTCATCGGATTTTCTTAAACCAATTTTTAAATTTTTTGTTTCGTTCATCAAAACAAAATTTCATCCAAATTAAAGATTTAAAAAAATTAGAACAAAATTTTTCAAACCAATTTTGTTAAACATTCTACGCTGAGTATTTTTTTATTTTTATTAATTTTATTTTATTTTAATTTATTTTTGATTTTATTTTTTTGTTTTATTTCATTTTATTTTATTTTATTTTATTTTATTTTATTTTATTTTATTTTATTTTATTTTATTTTATTTTTATTTTCAGAGGCAATAAGTATTAATTTTTTTTTAATATTCATTGTTCTTATTAATTTAAAGTCAAAGAGTAAAAACCAGATGCTTAAGCCTTTAATGTCTTCTAATTTTTAATGAAATCGAAAATAATAATATGAAAGAAAACATATTTTTTTATTTTTGTTTTTCTCAAAAACTAGAAGAAATTCTGGTTTTTAGAGTTCGACTAAAAATCGATAAGAGCATTGAATATTAGAAACAAAAATATATTTTAATAACGTAAGATTTTGATTTAATTTTCAGTTTGGAAATTAATTTTTTGGAAAATATTCACTTAATTCTTGCTATAAAAAAAGTGATATTAATATTATGTTATAAGTAAGTGTTTCCGTTGGTTTTTAATGATTATTTTTCTAAATATTTCAAAGTTCAAGATAATTAATACATATAGATATAATACATTTGCATATACAACATATCGACGTTTAAACTGCCGTATCTCGGAGATCGAAATATTATTAAGAAAACATAAAACAAAAAAAAATCACCAGAATCAAAGCCAATTATTGGAAATTACAGTGTATCAATGTTGTTCTGCACGTTTTACAGAAAAACCTCATGCTCATGATCGCATACAAAATTTGGCAAATTTTTGTTTTATGAAAAATATGTATACAGACGATTCATACGAGGTTCTGCATTGTAAATCTTTATATTGATTTCCGAGAAACTTTGGGCTTAAACTCAAACTTAAATTAATTAACTTGGTCGTTAGTCCGTATACCGTATATATTCAGGAGAATTATAAGGTGCGGGTATCAAGAAATCGTCTTTTCAACATTTTGAGCTAAACCTTTCGTCTGTTACTTTTTTGGCTTTTAACTTTTTATAAATGCCAGAAATTAGATCTTCCTTTAATCTTTCTTGTTTAAATAGCCCGTTTTTTTTCAAGCGATTCAGAAGTAACGATGTTATGGTTGTTTTTTTTTTAAACGTATTGTATGATTTATATATATGTTTTTTTTTTTTTTTCCTCGACCCTATATTACTTAAGTCTCTTGCAGAGGATGGGCGATTAACTTAGAAAAATATTTCCATTAAAATTGTTTTCCAATGTAAAATTTTAACAAAAAATTATTAATTGAGACATTTTGTTTTGTGTTGAAAATTAAATTTTAACCAAAGTTTTCTCAAAAAGTTCATTTCATGCTAAGGATTGATTAAATGAATAAATCACTTCTAGAGCTATGTAAACCATAAACCATAAAGCTTTCCTATAAACAGTAATGACACACCCCACGTACCTACACATAAATTGATTTTATAAAAAAATGAGTATCCCTAATCAAATGATTTTTTTTAAACTGTAGCTATTAAATCAAATTGATAGAATTTTTTTTTAATCCGTCTACATAATTAACTTTAACTTATCCAATAAAGATAAAGTTAAATTAAATCCTTCACCTCGAATTATTTTTTTGTCGGTCTTCTTTCACTTTATATATACATGTAATGAAAATCTTTTCCAATTCATTTGGTCAAGTTAATGACAATCAATTTAGGAAAAAAATTTCAATCATTACACTTCACGGCCTTTAATTATCTAAATATTAACTTTCATCAACCAAACCAACCAACCAAAAAAATTCCTTCCGGCTTCAAAGTTTGAATATAAATTTTGTGTTTTATTTTTTTTTGTTTTGCTGGTATTTTTGCTTATATATGTAGCTAGTTGATCAAAATGCAACCCTAATTTTCCGGACAATCAATCAAAGTGAACGCGAACATAAATTCATCTCGAATTTGATATCATTACAAGGATATCGCATTTATGTACATATATAGAAATATATATATATATGTACATCCAGATCCAATCCCAAAATGATAAATATCCCTAATGCATAAAATTTATAATATTGTATCACCGGCACCACAAAAACCATCACCAGAACCAAAAAAGCCCTTCACCTAGATCGCACCACAATACACTACCACTGACATAATAATAATACAATCTGGTTCCATATAGTACTATATATGTATAGTAGGTTTGCAGGACGAGTAATAATATTGTATAGAAGCCGAAGCAAAAGAACCGACCAGCAGAACATTATAGCGCGCAACAGATTCATGTTCTTTATTCCCATCGTCGTCATCGTCGTCGGTGGCGCCGTATCGTGTTGTGTCGTTTGTCGTCGTCCGGCATATCATGTAGTCCTGTGTTAAGGGTGTCCTTTTTCCAAAAATTACCTTTTTCTCTTCAAAAAAGCTAAAAGCTATCCCTTTGAAACGGGCATAGGTAGTGGGTGATGGTTTAAAATGTACATCAGCTTCGAAATATAGTGGTTTTATGCTATAGGAATGTGTCACAACCACAGGGCACACACGTCATATGTAAGGGTTTGGGTATAAAAACTTGGGAAAAGGCCCGCATTTTATGTTGTTTTATATTCACAATCGATGATTTTAAAATAAGTCTCCAAATTTCTAAAGCAGTTTTGGAGAGAATTAACAAAAAAAACAGAAATATTTGTATATGGCAGCTACCGCGAGATCTCGATGAGCTAAAAAGAATGGATCGGTTTCGCACCACGTTTACTCTAGTGGATAATACGCATCCTCAGAGACGCCGTACACTGCGCGAATACGCTATTGCTGTTGTGGAGCAGAGTATCGAAGAAGACCCGAATAAGTCCATTAGCCATTGCGCGCAACAATTGGATCTGGGGCCTCTCGGCTGGAATTTATTCGAGCCAGCCGTGGCGGCCACTTGTCCAAAATCATTTTTAAAACATACTGACAAACCCTTAAATTTATAATAAAGCTAAATTCTTGGCCATAACATTAAATCATATGCGTTTATTTCTTCTTGAAAACCACACGTCTAAAAAAAACACCCTCTCCATAGGTACATATCAGATTGTCTCAGAAAAGCCTACATGCTTAAGCGCCACTTATGGGCTCCAGATACAGCAAATCCTTCCCTTATATAAGTACAATAATTTTAATTCTGGCGCCAAAAGAAGTGCCCAACTCTAGCTTAACTTTGCCGCCGCTAAAAAGTACTCGCCGGAAGAGAAATGATAAAGACTCGGACGACGGGAAATTTGTCACCACAAGCGGAAGTACTTAAAAAATATATGAAGCTTAAAAGGAAGAGATGATGATATAAAAAAAAATAAGGAACGATGAAGTTGATATTATATTATAGCCATGCTCTCCCATCGTTCCACATAAAAGAGCTAACTTATAAGACATTGTAGCTCCTTCATGCTCTCCATATATAGGCAGAGCGAAAGACTCGATTATTATTCTTTCTTCGGCATTAGAGTTTCTAGCAAGAAGGATATTCACTATCTATATATAGAATATACCGAAAAAAGGTACCTCAAGGTATTAATTAAATATCAAATGTAAGATGAAAGGTAGTATAGGTATATATAGGTATCCTGGCAATTGGTTAAAATTGTTCAAAGAAACCGAAACGAGAAATGAGAAGACTCGATGTGCGAGAAGCGATGGAGAAAATTAGGATTTTTTTTTTCATTTGTTTGTTTCATCTTAAGTCTTTAGTTATTTTTGGAGAAAAGGAGATATATGTACGTAGATAGGTCGTAGGTCGTTGGTAGTAGGTGTATAGAAGAGATATTAAAAGGTAATGAAAATAGAAAAGAAGAACTGAAGCGTCTTTAACCATCAATGTTGTCCTTGTGATGAGAAATAAGTAAAATGGAAAATAAGTGGTAGTCTTTTCTTTCTTTTCTATGTATGTATTTATACTTGTATAATATAAGTAAAGAAGGTATATAGGTTAGGTAGATATACCTCTATCGACCTATCATATAGAAAAAAAAAAAAAAAGAAAGTGAAGATTTCAATTTGGCAAATTGGAGGTGCAAATACCTGAGCAATTAATTGCTTTTCTTTTCTTATTTTTATTTTTCGGTTCACTGGGGTTTTTTTGTTTTTTTTTTTTTTTTTCGCTAGAGGGGTGGTAGATAATACTACACCCTGAGAATTTTTTTTTTAATGTTATTTTGGGTAAGGTTCCCTATATATATAAATATCTAAGCTGGGAACGAAGACATTCTCTGCATTTATTCGCATGGAATTATTTGCTTTAATTTATTTGTTTTATCGTTTTGTTTTGGTTTGGTTTTTCTAAATAGAATGTAGGCTATTCAAAAAGAAATACCTATTTCTGTATATAATTGAAGGGTTTGCCCTTAAGCTTGTTAAATGTTAAATTTTTACATTTTTATCGGGCCCAAATTAAATGCAAAAATAAAAAAGGATTGTGACAACTGAAGTGTAGTGAATAACTAACAGACAAAAAGGTGGACAAATAATGTTTTATCCCAAAAAAATTCTTTAAATGAATTCATTTGGAATGTAAATTAGGTTTTTGTAATATTTTGAGAGCAAGAACATAAAACAATAATAAATACATTATATAGTGGAGCAACAGCTGCCCATAGAACCTAGTTAGCTACTAAGAACTTCAACCATGTAAAATCAAAAATTCGCACTTTTGGTGTAAAATAATCTTTTTTCGTTGGATTCTACATTGCGACACTATATACAATTCGAACCTTTTAATTGAAGTCGAATGGCATGAAGACTGAGGGTCAGTGATTTATATGATATATCTATGTATATATATATTAGTAATGTGTTGCCAGATACGATTTTAAAAATCCCACTGGATTCGATAAAAATCCTACCCATTTTTATAGATACTAAGAGAAAAAAATGTAAGAAATTTAGTAAGGTTATAAAACTAAATTGGAATAAAATATTTGTGTATAAAAAAGTGTTTGGAATATTATCCCACCATATAGATACCATCATGATTTTTTTCCCACCATTATTCCCACTACACTGATTTTTCCCACCATTTCGGTAGGCAGAACCACTAATCTGCGAACACTGTTAACTATATCCGATATTTACTAAAAAGATATTTTGACTAAAAGTCTACTCCATTCAGCTACGGTTGATTTAATTATAGGAGGAAGGCTTTGATATGTCCATATTAAATCATTTTTACTGTCAAGTTAAAATTCTACGCAATTCCTCTTGAATCAAACTGATCCTCATATTAAAATAACATGGATTCTTGTTGTATCAAAATGATATTCACTTTAAAATAACACGTCATCATGTCAAAATATTGCAAATTTCCATGTAAAAACAGAATAACTGTGTTGAATAAAAATGATAAACAATTTAAAATAAAATGAAGATTCGCATTGAAATAAAATGACCTCACGCCAAAATTACACAAATTTCCCTTTGAAATCAAAGTGATTCTCACTTTAAAATAACTTTATCCTGACGTCAAAATAACTAAACGATTCCTATATTAAAAAAAAAATGCCATTTACAAAAAAAAGTTTTTTGTAAAAGCAAAGTGCACCTGATTTTAAAATAAAATTAATTAAATTAAAATATTTTTCACATCAAAATAAAATGCACGACTTGGACGCACGAATTTGCACTTATATGCGACCAAATTGTGGTTTTAAAGTCGCAATAGTTTAGATCTTTTACTCACATTTTAAAAGAAATAAACTTATAGTTATGGGAGCTTATATTTAAGAAATAGAGTGATTAAACAACCTCTAAATTGTTCTGACATAAACGCGATGTACATAAATCAACTGAACAAATATCAGTTTTTGAGAAACATTTTTGGAATATCGATTGAGCGGTTTTTTTTTTAATTATTGTTTGTATATAAAATTTTGTAAACTTTTTTAAGAAAAAAATTAGTTCGTAATTTTTTATCCTTTATAAATGCGGAGTTAAAAAACTATAATTTTTAAAAAATCGTTTTTGAAAAATCGAATTTTCAAAAAATAATTTTGAACATTTTTTTAAAATCCAAAAATTATTTTTTCTGGAAATTTTGATATACAATATTATTCAAACTTTTTAGAAGCTTTTAATAAAAAAAAATTTCATTAAAATCGGTTGAACAGATAGTGAATTTGCCGAAAACCAAAAAAAAATTTCTATGAGAAATACCGTTTTCATATTTGTTTAAAAAAAAACTGCTGATTGCCAAGTATAATAAAAATCGACCTAGCCGTTTTCGAATTATTAAGTTCTTAAAACAAACTTTTAAACTTTTTTTAAAAATCCAAAAAAAAAATTGAAAAATTTTTGTATACAACTTAACTTTTTGAAATATTCTCCATAAAATCAATTGAACCGTTTTTAAAAAATCGAAAAACATGGTTCCTTGGGAGGTGCAATGTATTACCATTTTTTCGGATTTTTTTTTATAAAATGGTAGCCTTTTTGTAAAAAAAATACTTACTTTTTTTATAAAATGTTGTGGGCACGTTTATGGTAGAAAATAAGATTTTCATTATTTGCTAAAAAAATTGTATCATTGTTTTTGGCCCTAAAAAAAATTGAAAAAAAGTTATTGGATGTACTTTAGTATTCAAATGGGAAAGCAAAACTGTGCTTTACAAAGTATTCTATGTACATTCATCTAGAAAATAAAATTCAACTGAAACCCTGCAACAAAAATTTTGTGAAGTTCCTCTAAACGTAGAAGAAACTTTAGGAATTCTGGGAACAGTTAATATAGCTTGACTTATAATATAGCGGAATGAAAAATTCAGACCAAAAAAAACTCTCTCACAAATTTGTCTCAGACGGTCAGAACACATCAGGTTATAGTATAAAGTATAACAATCTAGCATCGGAGAGCCTAAGTACCTACTTTTAAGCAGGAATTTAATTTTAACGATCTCAATTACATGCTCAGCTATGTTAGTTTTGAGGGCAATTCAAATATTGACCAAATTGATTCTATTACGTCATTATATACAAAATATACCATCACTATAAAGCTTCTTCGGTTAATAACTCAAGATGTTTTTGTTATACAATTGAGCCTTTTGCATTGTAAAAACAAAGTTGATAATATGGAGATACCTGCCGTAGATATTTTCATCACGTTTACCTCCGGGGTTGAAAAGCAATTAATTTCCACCAGATAACATCATTGTATGTGTACCAGATTCCTATACCTTTATACCTAGTTGAAAGTGCAACTCTGTTTGCCTCCAATAAGTTTTGAGCATTAGATACGAGAGTTAGGTATATGAAGCCTCATATATAGTATAGGTATTTCCTTGCATTGTAATAATAATTCTTTGTTCTTTCTGTGTATACCTTGGCTCGAAATTTGGGGTAATCTTTTTCTGGGGGTATAGCTATGTTGTCAACATATTTAACCATCCAGTCTTGTGAACTTAGATCTGAGAGAAATGAATGTATGCTGTTACAAAACTATTTAACAGTTTTAGACGTATACAGCTATATGAGCTTGAATCCCTGTCTCTGTTGTTCTATATAGGTCCCCTTTTCATTTTCAGCTCTTCAGATGTAGATATCCTTGTTGGTTCTTATAATAAGTGAAACGAAAGATGAATGCTCTCTAAGGAGATTATAATTCACATATGCATATATACTATACGCACAAGGAAACAACTGTATGATGCCAAAGCTTTGTATACCACCAAAAGAAGGATGTTGTAACTAGGATACCTGTGGAGTAGTCGAGTAGAAAACTTAAATCTTATTCCTTTTATATGTATATATAATAAATTCAAGTATAAAATTTTTCTCTTCTTCTTCTTATTGCGGAAGCTGTTTTGGAAATCATCAGAAGGAACAAGAGATCGAGGGGGTCCTACCAACATGCTTTACACTAAAGGCACAGGAGGGTTTGTGTATAAGCAAGTGTGTGTCATCTGATGACAAGCATTGTAATTAATTACGTCGAGAGAATTTCAAGAAGTTATCATCGGCATCATCAGCATCGCACCATCATCATAACATCGTTTTTGTTGTCTTTTGTGCGTTGTCGGGTCTCTATATAATATACAAAGCGTCCTTCTGGCGTATATAAAGGTATCCTTATGCAAGCTATATACACACATTTGTTTTTGAACGCTTTTGAAAGGCGTTCATTTGGAAATTTTAAACGCTTTGGGGTTTGGGATTCATTTTCATTTTTATTTTTGTTTTTTTTTTTGTCAAAAATTAAAATGAAAAATCTCAAGGAGCATATTGTAACGCAAATATGAGAGTTTCCGAGTTTTTTTTTTTTTTTTCTTTTAATTTTTCTTAAATCATTTGAGAGAGAGAGAGTGTGTTTATAAGAAGACATCAAAAGAAAATAATATTTCATATTTTTTTTAACTTAAATTTCCTTATAAAATTTGGCAGTTCTGGGAATTGTATAGTATTTTATAGGATCCTTTCGAGATGACAAATTAAAGAAAATTTCAACAGGAAGATACCTAATACCTATCTAGCAATTTTTTTTTAAATTATATAAGAAAATAAATTCATATACATATATTTAGATCATTTCTATATTTTTGTACTAAAATCATCCTTCAAAGGTTACCTTATGAAAAAACTAGTATATTATGCAGTATGAATTGTATGTCCTTGCTATTTCACATGTTTCAATTTAAAACACACAAATAAAATATGTATACCAAACCACTTATATAACAAAAAAATACCAATCTAGCGGCATCAGCTTAAACTTTGCCGCGTGACAGATCCTGGACCATGTGACAGTATACAACTTTTTGATTTTCCCATACGTAGAATGAGCATATACATTTATGAATAATGAAAATAAAAAATATAAAATCCTTGTAAACGCCTATAGTTACCACTTGTGTATCCATTTTCAGAAAATGTCATGCATATGACAGCGTTATTTTGTACGCCTTCCAAAAAGGACACATTTTGCACTCTCCGTCTCCCTATAAACATATATCAATATATGTTTTGGTGTACCCATAGGTCTTTTACCTAGGCGTAAATTATTATATGATTTTTCTCTTTTTTTTAAATTTAAAAAAATAAAAAATCAAGGAATGATGACTTTTAACAAAAATGGTTCGCAATCAAAAACTTATAGGTACCATAGGTATAATGGAAACATTCTCCACTGCCACTGACAGGTCCTTTAATGTTTTTTTTTGTATTTATTTCGTATTTATTAATTTATTTTTTTTTTCTCTTTTGTTGTATTTTTAATCCTCTGAATGTCAAAAATGCCTAAAAAATTGAGTAAGCAATTAAAATCAATTGGTATGGGTAACAAAAAACAGGATTGCATGCGAAACATGCCGTTCGTTATATAAAGAGTAAAAGCTCTTTTCAAGTTGCCCCTTCATTTGAATCTATTTTACTTTGCTATATGTATTCCTTTAGGGGATTTTTAATTGAATTTTCTATACGTAAAGCGTCATCCATCTGCGAAGAGTGGGTGCGTAATTTTTTTTTTTTTTCAAAATACGCGGAGACAGAGAAAAACGCACGTAGTAAATTTTATATCGTATCCTTTTTTGATTTTCAAAGAAAAGACATAAACACTCATCGTCCTTAGAAAATTCTATATTCTCATTTTTTTTTGTTGTGTTTTCGTTAATTAAAAACAAAAGAACGAACCAAAAAAATGACGAGAACACCAAAGAGGATGCCCGCCTCCATGAAGAAGGAAGAATAAATTTATATACATATAATATTGTGTTTTATCCTTAGGTCATTTCTTCATCCTCTCATTTTTTTTTATTTATTTTTTTTTGCTCTGTTTAGGGCAGTTTCGAAGGATATTCTTTCTATATAATACTTATTTTCGGATGACCTCGCAGAAGAAGGCGGATATAAAGGAATCTGATTTAATAGTTTTGCCTTTCCGTCTATCCACAAACACCACCAATATCCGCTTCCGCACCTCCCATGTAATTTAAATCCTTTTGATACAAACACACAAGGAGAGATAGAGAGATCCTCAAATGGAACACCAAGTACAAAAAAAAAAACGAAAAAAAAAAACAACTCTATAAACAAACACACACAAATTTTTTTAATTATCCTCCTTTTTTTTGTCAAGAAGGGGTAAAAAATTTAATTATTTTCAAGTATTATACACATACACGCGAAAAAAGCTAATTAACTTAGAACGAGTGCAAAATGCAACTTTACCACACATCCAAAAAAAAAGAAGAAAAAATAAGATATTAAAAGTGCAGACAGTGGTGCCAATTCTAATCATTTTTTTTTTAGAATTTATTTAAACTAAAAAGTTTGACATGAATTTTTTTTTTTATTTTTAAGAACAAAATTGAGGTAAAAAAATCTTTATACAGTAGATGACGGATTTAAGAAAGTCAAAAAATACAAATAATTCCTTTCATATATCCGTGTTTTCTTATATAAAAAAATGTATATAAGAAAGAAAATTTCTCATAAAAAACAATAAAAAAAATTTAGGTGGCACACTCAGGTAAAATTTCCCAAAAACATGGCCAAAACTATAAAAACTAAAATACTTTTGTTGTTTTTTTTTTTAATGTAAATTTGGTTACAATTAACAAGAGCTTAATTCCTGATTACTCTCGCCGCGGCAGTTAAGAAGAGTGACATTGTAAAATATGTACGATTTTACGTTTTTTTCATTTTCGCTTATCTTCAATCTGTCACTTCTTTTACAATTCAATAAGGGTGGGTTCAGAAATGTTGGCAAAGTTAAACCGCCCATCATTAATTGGATGTTTCCACGGGAAAATTTCTTATAAAAGTTTAATTTTCTATGTATAAGTGACTGAAATTTTGTATCAGAATAAGTTTCTTATATCAGTGTTTTTCTTATAAACTTTTGCCTTATATGAGGTGAGTTTAAGACGTATGTTTATGAGAATGTGCAGTGTGTTTTGGAACGTCTGTCTTATAATCGTATTTTTATTATATGAGACTTTCTTATATCGGTATTCCTACTGTATTAAAAAAAAAAAGTTTCTATCTTAAGTCAACTTAAGTCACTTTACCTTTTGAAAAAAGGTACATAGCTCTAAATGATCCACCTTTATCAGAGATACGAATGCTGTGCTTACAAAATATCAGAATAAATGTTATAATATACTAGCTGCCCCGTTCCAGCTTTGCACTGGTAGAAAAATAAAATACGTACAAAATTTACGATAAAAAAAATTCCATCCATTTTCGGTGTTTACCTGTTTGAGTACGAATTCATCTAAAGTAGCTATTTTCTTACAAATCAGATTATATTCAGCCGAGTTTTTCACGTACATACAAAAAAAAACAATTCTTTTTTTATATATTCAGAAAATGTTTTATATTTAGCCGGTCCATCCGTCTTCGCACGGAATTTTTCACCAATTTTAGTATGTACATATTTTAGAAATTGAAAATAAAATTTACTAGAGTTTAAAGACCTTTACAATAAATTTTTTGGCACGATCCAATAATTTTTATACACAAAAATGTAGCATTATGAGAGGGTAATGTCATCTGATGGAGGTTCCCATTTTCGTGAGAAACAAAATTAGCTGATTGTCATTTCCATAGTATTTCTCATTCCTTAGTATTAATATTTTTTCCTTCGCTACTATACATGCCAGAAAGTTTGTATGCAATTTAACGATATTCCTACTTTTTTTTCGAAATTTCCAATTTTCGGCTCCGTATAGTGTGTTTACCTGGTTCAATACGAACCCAATAAACCCAATCCATACAAATCCGATGACTTTTAACCGAATTATTTGCCTGAAAGTATGCAATTTCGGGTCCTTAAGATATTTTTACTTTTCTATTTAAATAATTTTTGGCTTCGTAGTGCGTCTATCTGGTTCTATACAAAAAAAATTTCTATGCAAATCGAAAATCAGACAATCGCGATATTCAGCTGAATTATGCATGCAATTTAGGGTTTTTAAGATTTTCCGATTTGTCTGGTAGAAATTTCCAATTTTTTGCTCCGTAATTTTTTACCTGGTTATTCACCTGAAAGTATGCAATTGCATGTGTTTACGATATTTTAACTTTTCTAATTTCCAATAATTATTATTATTATTATTAAAATATGGATGATGTTCAGATTAGTTATTCGCCCTAAAGTATGCAATTTCAGGTTCATATGGTGATGTTCTTAATTTTCTGGTCAAAACTTAGAATTTTCGGCTACGTGTTTACCTGATTTAAATACTAATCTAACGAAAAATCCCTATACAAACTCCATGATATTCAGACGAGTTACATATGTGCCTGAAAGTATGCAATTTGGTTTTTTGTTTACGATAACTAGCCTTTCTAGTCGAAATCTTCAATTTTTCGGCTCCGATATTGTCCTAAATAATACACAGAAAAATATACGTAGATAAGAATTTAATCATCAAACAGATCATTGGTGTTAAAAGGAAGTTATAGTAAAATTATAATTTTGTTAAAAGAAAGCTTCAAGAACTTTTTGATGTGTAAACATCTATACTGGCTGTAGGGTGAAAAAAAAACGTTACGTATCTTGTTATAGTGATTCTGTGATTGTGATTCACGTTACTTTACATATGTTTACACATCTTAACCGTTAGTCCCGACACTCAAATTTTTTTTTTTTTTTTGCAATCAAAAATTAAAAAAAAATTATCAATTATTTTATGAAAAAATGAGTACCTAGTTCTGAAATATGTGGTGCAGTACAAGATATAAGGTACTGGAGCTGAATAAGCTTCCGTTTACAAAATTTAATTTGAATTCAATAAACAGTTACTGACAAAATAAATGATGACACTTATACGAATTTCAAGCAATTTTGTACGACCCATTACAGTACTTTATTTAAAAACAAATATTTTAAATACAATTTTCAGACATTCAACCATAAATAGCTAAAGAATTCTTCTTTATTAAATCGCTTTCGTATATATCACTTTTGACGTCACTTAATTAAGAAAAACAAAATAAATATATAAAATGGCAACTCTGGTTCCTAGTATAAAGAAGTGGATGTCGGATGAGGAGTTTTTAGTTTTTTTTTATAAATACGACGAGTGTATCAATTTCTTGTGATGTGTGCGGTGGGTTTATTCCCATGTCGACTTCTTTTTTAATCCAAAATGTCTGTAGTTATACTTTCATGGATTTCATCAGGTCTTGATGGTTTTTTGACGTTTTTTTTTTCCACTATCATTTTTTTTTTAAACTCTCAATTCATAGCTTGAGAATGGCAAATGCATAGAACAGCAGAACACACTACCAGTGGAGGAGAGAATGTATACACTTTTACTTTGTCCTTTTAAAAACACCCACCTACACATATATATATATATAAATTATACAGTTAGTCTAGTTTTGCCTCGAGTGTAATTAATGGCAAAGACCATTTTCTGCATGCATCACATACATACATACATATATGTAAGTACAGTACAAGCAGCATTTTCCAAGTCCTAAACTTCACATCCAGGATGTTATCCTTTCAAACACCCATCTCTCGTAAAGATATACAGATACATATGTATATAATGTATGTACATATGAAAAGGTACCAAATGGGATATAGGAACCATCATATATACATACCGTATAGTAGTAGAGTAGCTAAAAAGAGCTTAACAGCATGATTGCTTGGTCTTGCATAATATCTATTCAGTACAGAAAATTAAAACATTCTACTCGTTCCACATATACATAATACTACTACAATCCTGAATCCTGATGTGCAGGTCCAGATTCAGGAGCATATCCAGAGAGTCGATGTCGTGGTCGCGCTTGGCAGTTCTTGTTTTTCTGTTCTCTGCCTTCTATATGTACAATGTACATATATATCTACCTTATACTCGCAGGATATGTTGGATGCAATGTCAGACCTCATATTATGGCTAGGATGTATGTGGTATGTGTCCTTAATATATAAATTCAGCTATATGACAACGACTTTTCTACATCCCAAAAAAAAAAAACTATAAAAATTTAAAAAAATAAATTAGCAAATGTATAAAAGCAAGTAAGATGAGAATGATTGATTCAAAAATCACTGAATTTTTTTGAATTTGAAGATAAATGAAGGTCGAAGACCTTAGATCAACAATTTAAAAAAAATGGAGGTTGTTTCTAGAGAATGAAAAAAAAATTGAATATTGTTGGAAAATAATTTTTCAAAATAGTTTTTTATATATATGTATGTATAACATAATATTGTTAACATTTAAAAAAAAAAATAATTGGTAAGCAATTTTTAGCCTTTATTAAAGCGAAGTTATAAAAAATAATAAAAAAATTCATCCATCATCCAATTTCAAAATATCGAAATTTTGAAATTTTTTTTAGTTCAAAATTTGTTTTTTTCTTTTAATTTTTATATGCAATATTATTTTAACTTAAAAGAAGCTCTTGCGTAAAAAATTTAATTAAAGTCAGTTCAACAAATAATGAGATATTCGAAAACTCAATCAAAAATTTTTTTTACGTTGTGTAAACTTTATTGAAAAAAATAATATTTATATTTTTTGCCAAAAAAAATTTACCTCAGGTACCGTTATTTTTGTAGCTAAAAAAATAAAAAAAAAACATGTTGGATGAATGACCAAAAAGACGATAGGAACTAAGTTTAAAAAAATGCACCCATCTGTTTAGACTGTAGCCGAAAGGACACAGAATTGCGAGATCCACTTTTTTCGACTTCGCTAATGTCCATTTCAATGTCAAGTTTGATGAAAATCTAGAGTTCGATTTTTTTTAGTAATCCATAACTTGCCATACCTTCCTATATATCGCAAGTAAAAATAAACGTTTAAGTTAACTCCCGAGAGTAACTTTGAACGAATGGTCAAATGCAACAGCAGAAATTTTGGAACGAAAAGAAGGGAACTGTTAATAACGGCGCTGTAGAATCGTTAGTGATAAAATTTAGGACAAATGACAAAGTTTTAAAATTTTAGAATTTACACATTTCGGATTCTTACATATGCTTCGTATGCCTAAATTATGTACCTTGCCTACGGAATATAAATATATAAGAAATAAGAAAAAAAATGAAAGAAATAACTTACTATACATTCAAATCTCACGAAAGCAAAGGTAAACTTTCAAACTTCAATTTATAAATCCTACTCATCTCCTAGAGTATTATGTTTCCTGGTATTTTCTACTATTTTCCACTAAGATATCCCCTTCCTCCTGATGTCACTTATATGTCTGACAATAAACTCATTTAATTTTGAAAGACTTTCAAAGAAATTAATTTCCAAAATAATCTTGTGTTATATTGAAGAAGGAAAATGCTGAATAAAATTCCTCCATTAACTGCGTTCTGGGAATTTTATAATATTTAAGATAGGTAGGTAGATATTTGAATGTTCTGCTGTCACCCTTTCTCATTATACCTATGTATATAAAATGAAAATAACATTTCAAAATGTCTTCGTGAAAATTGAAGCAACTATACGTTCGTATACATAACTTCAACTTCACTATTTCTCTAGAGAGCATTCTTAAATAGTAACAAATCATAAAGTTTATACTGCGCGGGGCGGCGCGAGGAATTATTCAAATTCCTCTTCAATATTGCTAAATGAGACGAAGTAGCAGAAAAGACAAGCAACTAAAAATAAAACAAAAAAAATTAAGAGTCCTTTTATACGTTCTGTATACGCTTTTCTTCGAACGTCTCTCACATCCTGCGAAAAGAAAAATTCCTTTTTATTTTTGGAAGGAGGGGAAGTAAATTTTTTGACAGATTAATTGCGGTTGCCTGACACTGCGCTGGCATAAGAATTACATTTTTGAAATTCCTCTTAACTTTTTTTTTTTTTTTTTTGATAAAAACTGAAGGAATTTTTCTCTGTTTTCATTATTTTACTCGCACCCGCAGCAGCAATATAACACACAGTACCTAACCTATATATACACACCACAACACAAACTTCGGGGTTTTGCTGTTCTTAATGATTTATTGCGTTAATTAATTCCATAACAAAGAAACTATTCAATTTGTGGTGTCTTGAACAGAAAACCAAAATTTGTAGAAATGAGATGGGTTTCAGTTTCGAAGCAACAAGCAACAGGCATCAGGTTTGTTTTAAACTTAGGGTTGCAAAACCTGACAAGTTCTTCAAACAATTTAACTTATAAAAAAAGACTAAATTCTATAATCAATATATAAACCTTATACATACCTACACACAAAATATGTAAGTATTGGTGGATGAATTGAAATTTAAAGTTTTTGGTGAAGTCTTTAGATAATTTCGAGTGTAGCTATACTCAACAATCATATAAAGTCAGAGGTTTAGATACCAAATAGGTATTCTAGCATCAATAATTTTACAATTTAATTTACCATGAATTTACAAGTAAAAAACTTGGTAAAATTTCATAATTTTTGTCTGACATCATATTTTTCCCAATTTTGAGCAAATATTCCCAAAATGGTGCTTTATTTCAATGAACATTACCTTCCTGGTTTTAACACTTTACCGCATGAATTATTGTTTAAAGAGGAAAAAATAAAATACGCCTAAAATGACTTAAGAAAATTGAATGACGTACACAAAATTTTCCATAGGGTAGGTAGGGTAGGAGTAAGTGCATCGGCGTCGTCTCAAATTATAGGTTTGAAAGAAAAACTATAATAATTGTTTAGGTATTAATTTAAGATTTTGTGATTTTATATTTTCTATCAAACAGAATTTTGAGAAATTGGGTTTTACAATTTTCATTCATATCTGGGTTTTGGATTTTCGAAACATGTGGATATTCAGGATCTTGAGCACAACATGTATACATACATGTATATACAAAGAACTCTTATAATATGAAAGAAGGACGGACCTTAAATCCACATTTTGGAATTTCCAAACTATCGATTTTCTAGTTTATTCATTTTGGGTTAAAATAAAAAAAATCGCATATTTAAAGAGAAAATCCCAAATATTTTGAGATTTTCAATTTCTGGATTATCTGTATTTTAAAAAGCTGGTGTCATAAGATAAAAAAACAACTTAGCAAATTATTTTAAATAAAAATAATGTTTCAAAAATATGGGATTTACGATAGTTTCTTGGATTTTTGGAGCTATTTTAGTTTGGGTATATTTGAGTTTTCTTTTAAGAAATTGGAGTTTGGAAATACAGTAGAATCCCGGAAAGATGAACGGATCTAAAAGATGAATAGCTCGGAAAGATGAACGAAATATTTCCAGTTTTCAGTGTTCAAAAAGATGAAAGGTTGAAATTTAGTCCTCGAAAAGATGAACACTTTATTCCAAACATTTTTTTTACTTTTTCTTTGCCTTTTAGTTCCTCTTGACCAGTACTTTGGGGCTTGTTTTGACTTGTTACGTAAATAATATTTAATGTTTTTATTTATAAAACTGTATCCTCTACCTTAACCAAATGTTGAAGCTCGAAAAGATGAACAATTTGAAAAGATGAACGGGCCCTGTTTTATATCTGTTCATCTTTTCGAGATTCTACTGTAATAGATATAATTATAGATTTTAAGAAGCTTTTGGTTTGCTATTTTGATGTTGTCATAACATACAAAACAACTACATAATTAAAAAATAACTTTCCATAATTTTGAATTTTCGAATGGATTTTTAGTTATGAGATTTTCGTATTCGTTTAAGTTATACTTTGGAACTTGGAGTTGTGAATATTGTTCTTAATTCCTAAAATCAAGCTTATTGATATCGGGCTTGAATATACAAACTTAGCAAATGATATCTACATAAATTATTTTACAATAAACTCGGATTTTCGAGTTTCTGGATTTTTGATGCTTTTAGATTGGGTATTTTAAATTTTCGTTTTAGGAAAGTAAAGAAATTTTGGTTTTGGAATATTATAACCAATTCCTTTTTGAATCGTTTATGGATTTCGGACTTTGCTATGAAAAAATAAAGAAAATCCCCGATATTTTGGGATTTTCAGTTTCTGGATTACCTGTCAAGATATTGGCTTTCATTTTAAATACTGGATTTTAAAAAGCTTGTGTTTTGCTGATTTTTATTTGGCAGTATCATAAGGCAAATAAAGCAACTAAGCAACTAAAAAATAATTAGTTTCAATAATTTGTGATTTTCGAGTTTCTGGATTTTTAGTAATGTGATTTTTGTATTCGTTTAAGGGACGTTTTGAAATTGGCTTTTAGAGTATTATTTCCAATTCTGAAAATCACGCTTATGGAATTTGGACTTTAATATAAAAAACTTTAACAACTAAGTTAATAATTAAAAAATTCTTTACATTAATTTTGGATTTTGGATTTTCTGGATTTTTGGGGTATTTAGTTTGGGAATTTTGAGTTTTTGGCTTAGGGGCCAGTTATAGCTTTCATTGAATGAAACTCATCATTGAAAATTTTAATTGTTAATTTTGAGGCACTTAAAAAGTGATATCAGTGATTATTTTGATGCCAATAAATAGCTGATGACTCGCTTATTATTTCTAGTCAAAAAAATATTTCATTTTGGCCCAGCCTATCGCAGGAAATGAATTTCTTTATTTCAATGATTGAACTATACCTTATCATTGATCATTGAAATTTTAGAAATCGTTTTATGTGAAAGGTATGGCCAAAACGAATTATTATTTTGACTATAAATAATAATCGAGTCATCGAGTTTTTATTGACATCAAAATAATCACTGATATCGCTTTTTTAGGGCCTCAAAAATGAAAATTAAAATTTTCAATGATGAGTTTCAATGAAAGCTATAACTGGCCCCTTAGGGACATCTAGAACTTGAGTTTTGGAATACTATTCCCCTCCCATTCATTTAATTTAATTCTTATATTTGGACAAAAAATGGTTTAAATACAAGTTTTGTTCAAAAGTTTTTATACCTAGATATTTACCTACTATTGGTATAAGTTTTTTTTTAATGTTTTAAAGTAAAATTTTATTAGAAAACACCCATTTAAAAAGTGTTCAATGTACCTATAACTTATTATATAATAATTGCTTAAAAAATAAATATAAATTGTCCTTACCAAATTTTCAAATGTCGTGTCTGTACGTACCTGTAAGTAAAAAAGATACAAAAGTTGAATTTTACTTAGTAGTCAATTAAAATGAAAAACTTTTTAATTTTATAAATGATAGATATTTAACACTTAGGTATTACAAAAATAAACATAGGTATACCTACAACAAAATGATAGCAAAAAAAAAATTTAAACACGCAAGCAATGCTATACTCTCTTTGATTCGTAACATCATGAAAGCCAGAGCCTTAAAAAAAAAAACCTTACACCCTCTTATATGTATATACCTTCATAGCTTGCATCCATTAATCCCGGCTTGTAATTTCCTTTTTCTTTCTCTCATCTCGCATAAATAATGAAGTTCAAAAAGCTAAAAGCGTCACAGTACAACAAATTAATGTAAAAGTCCTTCCTTTTTATCTCCCTATACCTATAGATATATTATATCAAAGGTTGAGGTCCTCTTGCTGGTGCGTTTTATATATGCATGTGAAAATGGGGTGCGATAATCACAGGGGTAACATATTGTGTATATGTAAATATATGTATGGCAAGCTGGTGTTGAAGCTGGTTGCGATAGGTAAGTAAATTGAGAATTTGAGAGTATGGTACCTCTGATGGTATAAGTATACTTGCACTTCGTATACTTTTCCAAATGAAAGTAGCCCTTTTGTGTGACGGAAATTACATTTTGCCAACCCTTAAAGTGTCAACTTCAAGGCTCTGTGACGTTTCTCTTGCTAAAAAGCTGCCATATATAACAAAGTAGCATGGAGTATAGAAGAATCATGAAACAGGCTTCGCATATATGGGAGCAAAGTACCACGCACGTGAATGTCAACTTGGTTGGTTGGTTTGCTGTGTAATCACAAAGTGATGTGTCGCACTCGCATGCGATGCATTGAAAGCATTTAATATCATTTGTTGCCTTGTACGTTTATTTTATCCACAACCTTCATTCATCATCGACGGTAGATTCAAAGAAAATCCCAGAAAGCCTTACATAGGTGGTTCATTCTCTCATAAAAGACATACATACATATACATAGCTAGGAGTATAAAATTTTAAACGACAAAAAATGACTTTCAGTGAATGCAACTACCATCAAAATGATGACACATAAAAGATCATAGCCACTCAGGTGAATTTCACGAGAATAAAACAAAACAAAATTGTAAAGAAAAGTCTCGTGGAGAATGCGAATTTTTTGCCGATGAAAATTTTTTTGAGGCTTTAACCCTCAAATAGTCATAAGTTTTGATCTAAGCTAAATTGTGATAAATTGTAGGTATACCTTTTAAAAAACTGCAAAACTATGACAAGCGTTTAAAAGCAAAAAATGATATTAAGTAGTAGGATATTTATACAGGGTGATTTTTCAAACGTTTTAAGTACAAATTAATTTTGACCACCACTATCGGTTTATTTTTAGCTATATGGTGAAGATCATTAAAATTATTTCTTTATAAAATGTTAGTCTAACTATTAGGTAGTATTAATATAAAATATGGTACAAAATAAAAATCAATTTTGGACAGGGTGACCCAAAAATTAAATCAAAGTAGAGGTTTTTCTTAGTTAAAAAAAATTGTGTTAACTCAAAAACCATTGGGATTTAGTATTAAAATATAACAAGTAGTTCTTAAGAAAATAATAATAAACAATTTTTTGACAATACGGCATGAGTTTTTATACATCATATGGTTATAGTGTTTGTTTAAAAAGTTTGAACAAGAAATTAACTTTGGGGCAGGTTCTTGGACAGGGTGACCCAAAAATTAAATCAAAGTAGAGGTTTTTCTTAGTTAAAAAAAATTGTGTTAACTCAAAAACCATTGGGATTTAGTATTAAAATATAACAAGTAGTTCTTAAGAAAATAATAATAAACAATTTTTTGACAATACGGCATGAGTTTTTATACATCATATGGTTATAGTGTTTGTTTAAAAAGTTTGAACAAGAAATTAACTTTGGGGCAGGTTCTTGGACAGGGTGACCCAAAAATTAAATCAAAGTAGAGGTTTTTCTTAGTTAAAAAAAATTGTGTTAACTCAAAAACCATTGGGATTTAGTATTAAAATATAACAAGTAGTTCTTAAGAAAATAATAATAAACAATTTTTTGACAATACGGCATGAGTTTTTATACATCATATGGTTATAGTGTTTGTTTAAAAAGTTTGAACAAGAAATTAACTTTGGGGCAGGTTCTTGGTCATCGAAATGCGTTTTCGGTTTAACTAGACGAAATTTGAAGTCAACATCAAGTCACAGATCCCTTGCGGTTTTTTTCTGTAAACGCTTTCTTTTTATTTATACACAAAAAAAGTATAAAAATACGTACAACGAAAATTTCATGCTTTTAGCACCAAAACTCGAAAAGTTATGCATCTGAGAAAAATTCCGATTTTCTAAGATTTTCAAGCAAAATTATAAAAAACCCTGGTAGCGACCTATAAATGGAGTTTAATTTTAAATTTCTTGGTCTTAATTTTTTGGTTTCAATCTAAGCTTCATAATTTCATAATTTTGAGAAAGGTGTTATTTTGAATCAACCTAATATTCATGGATAATTTCTAATCCTAAAATAAACCAATTTTACGTTAGATACTGGCTAAATTTCAAAGAGTGGTTTTTTTATTCGATTTTTTACAACACATCTTTAACAAATCGATATTTTTCATATATGCATTTATTCATTTGTTGAAATTCTCACACATATTATTGGATGTTCATTTATAAGCCAGATGCATATGCAAATGCATGTGTGAATTTATGATAAAGTTGAGGAGAACGAGGATAACGACGCTGACGAGGACTGTAGCACAAGAAAAAGGACTAGGGAACATGGACCGTTCTAATGGTGATGAGATGACGACGTCGCCGTTGACGACTAAAGGATGGTAACACAACCAACAACATGAACAACATCACCAGCGACGACGACGACGATGGTGCCTACGACGACTTTTAAAGATATCCACAAATCCACTTGAGGGTGACTGACTGACTTATTACCCACTTGGTTTACACTTTGCATTATTTATGCGAGTCCTTCACACAGGACTTCACAAGCCCCCTCTGCATAACCAACCTTATATACGAGTATACCTAACCCATTCCCATTCCGACTTCTTATCGCTGGCAAACACTTTGCATGTAAAATCATTGGGGCTGAACTGTGCGAGCATTGAACGCATTGCATTGTTCTAATATACATACACACACTATAACGACACATCATCATATCAAAACCAATGGTTTCTATATTACCGCTAGCTGGTGCATTAAGGTTCAGGACGAAAACCTCACTTTATACCTCCAACTTCATACCACACCACGACTGTCATACTGTTCAAACTCCGATAACATACAAATGCCAAACGCCTATCTTAACCATTTGCATAGAAAACACACATCGTCATAATGACGATGCACTAGCACTAACTCCCTCTCTCGCTGCACTCGTGGAATTGGTTATAGTAGTGGCAATGTGGTGGTATATAGAGGTATGGGGTATAGGTGTATAGTGGTTATATGGTGCTGATGATGATGACGATGATGATGGCAGCCATATGGAATACAAAGTGGAATGCAATGAAATTACTCAGTAACGAAGGACTAAAGTGCATCTGTAACATACATGCGAAACCAAACCAAACCAAGCCAAACCTGTAACCAAACCAAAACGAACCCAACTCAACCCAACCAAACCAAAGCAAGCGACCAAGTCATCAACCAGGCCAGTTCGTCAGTCAGTTTAGACAGCATCCACATCAGAGTGACATTGTTATGCATATGACATTTTGTTGTTGCCATGTCATTAGACATGTCAAATCGTTTTTGAATTCTAATGATGATGATGATGGCAACTAGGTGTATTTTGTATGTGTGTGTCTTGAGGTTCCGTCTTACAAATGTGGTTATGATGAAGGTTATATGGTTTGCAAGACAACAATGAAATCGATACCCGAAAAAAAAAATGGTGAAGAGATTTTTTATTTCAGTTGGATGCAATGGAATGGAATTATAAATTAACACAACATTAGATGTCAAATTTAGGTGACTTTTGAATAACCCAACCTCTATGCAAAAATAATTTTCTCCCACATCTTCAAGACAAAAATAGACTTGGATGTTTGTAGAGTGAGCTGATAGCAAATTATTCAATGTAAGATTCTTGTTAGCTTAAGGTAAATCCTTATTTTTTTATGGAAATTAATTGCAATCCTAAAAATCACCCCATGATGGTGCAATGGTAAGTGTGTAGGACTATTACGCCAAAGGTCTTAGGTTCGATTCTCAGCCTATATGTTACCTAAAAAAAAAATATTTTTTGCGGGTGAATACCGCTTGCGAGGAAACGACAAATCCTCCAAGAAATCTTCAAAAGACACTTGTTAATATTCGATACCAAGTAGGGACTTCAGAACCGGGAAATCAAGACAAATTTATGAAAGATCGACAAACGATATTTAGTCGTGAATACAAAAATCGCTTTGGGGGAAGTTTAAGTTTTAATACTTTCCCAACGCTTTTAGACCAACATCCCATGAGGCTTGGTTCTTTTTAATCTGCAAACATTTTCTCGTACATTTAAGACAGTTTCTATTTCGGAGTTAGAATAAGTAGGCTCCCTAATTATGTGATACAGCTTGGAATGAGTATGCAGTGTCTAATTATGTGATACAGCTTGTTTTCTAACCACTTCATTTCTATTTGTACTTTGTAGGTCTCGATGTATGTAAGTCGCTATTTCTATATACCAATGAAAGAATAGTTTCAGCATTTTGTTTTCTGTGTAAAACCCCACAGTTGGATGACATAAGTCCAAACGGGTTTCAGTACTTGGTTTTATAGCATCATTTTGTTTTGGAAAGATAGGTCAGAGTTTCAACCCAGTAACCAATATTTGTTTCCATATTTCTCCTCTTCTTTTTTTTGTGTGTTAACTGCTCACAACCTTGTCATACAAAATCATTTCAAGGTATTTGGCAGCATTGGCTTAAGGTTTACCTTTATCATTGATAAAAATTTGAAAATTAATAATCTTTTTGTCTTAGTATAAACTGTTCAAAGCAATTGTCAAATCGGTAACATATTACCAAAGTCAAGTATTGGAATATGAAGGGCAGGAGGAAGTCGAAAAGCTACAAAGACATTTTATTAATCACCTCTTCAAGCTTCTTACTAACACGCCCACCTACATAGTCTATACGCTGAAACTGGTATTCCATTAATCTTTCTACATTGAAGCTTTATATGAAAAACATTTTAAATATAGTACAACTTCTGGATCGTCGCCCACCGTAGGTAATACTTTTGTATCTTTTGAGAAGGAAAACGGGCATCATTGGAAAATGGCAAGGATGTGAGGAACTGGGAGTTTAACTACCTCTAAAATGGGAGGATCGATGTACATGGAAACTGGATAACATTCTACGGAAACTGGACGAGAAAATAAATGCAGGATTTCTTGAGAAAGCAGCAATCTCTTTGAATCACTTGGTAATACACAGAACTCAACCACAGATAATAAGAACGGAAATATTTTTACGAAAAGTATAGTGACCAGCAAATAAGTATTATTTTCAAAACTAGAAGAGAATTGTTGCTTCTGAATTTCAGAACACATCGGAATGATTTACAGACAATCTGTTACCTATGGGAAAAGGAAGATACCTATCCATCAATTCTTAAGGAAATGGTCAATTCTTCAGGAGACTCGAAGATTTGATTGGAATTAATCCTTTCTGTACATGGAAGAAATAGTACTACTACTACTACTCCGAATACTCTTGCTTGTACCTTATACTCCAATGAGCCGGTCGGTAGCATAAAGAATTTCAATATTTCATACAACTGCCTTGGAAAATCCCTATGCAATTTTCACTCAAGTAATTATATGATTACTTTCACACAAGTCCCAAATGTGAAACCTTGTCAAAGGCTTGATCAACATCTAGAAATAGAGCGGTACTTACTTGTTTTTCTTGAAGGTTAGAATGATGTTGCAAAGGCTTGGCAGCCTAACTGAAAGTGTGTTAACACACAAAATCTCCTTCTATACATGTTTTTCTTCAAGTGCCTTTTCAACAACATCCGTAATTCGGTGCAATTGATACTGAAGTCTGAAAGTGGAGTAGCAAAAACTGAACATACAAAAAACGCTGCCTGCAGTGGATGCATCAAGAGCTGTGAAGGCTGAATGACCCTATTTAGAAGTAGGAATAAAACAAATTTATCGGTCTAAAGAATAAAAAAAAATTATTGTACTAAAAATAGCGGTATAGAAACTACCGTCTCCTTCTTCCAATTCAAAAATATTTAACGGGTAATGATTTCCGTGTATGCACATTAAGCTTGCACATCAACCATGTCTGCATCTATACGAGCTGTTTGAAACATATACTCTGAGCACATGCTCTGAGCACGTGCTCTATTTTTTATACGTTTGAAAAATTAACAGAAAATTAAAGTTCGGCTAAAGCCTCCTTGGTTTTTTTCCCGAACGACGAAATATATTTTTACAAAATATTATTTCTTTATTTTTTTAAGCAGTTTCTAATCGGGACTCAGCCCCTGTGTTAAATATTGATTCCTGAAAAAAAGGTCTTAAATTTGCATTTAGGTAGGTAAAAATTGTAAAAAGAATCTTTAAGCTTTAAATGACTACACACATAGGTACTTCACCACAAATCGATCACACATCCTTTTCTGTTGCTTCTTCTCGCGCATAGACATCGAATTAAGTTGACTGGCACTCTGTGTTCCATATATATGTGTACCTATACCTACCTACCAATATACTGCAATCTGCAAATCGAACAAAAAAAAAGAACAAAATCGGAACGAATTAATGCACCGCATTCAATTCGCCGCCATCATCATCTTCCACACGTCACAAGCTGTATGTCGTTGTCGTATATACTCGTATAGTCGTCGCTATACTGCTATTTCAGGATTTTCTCATTTATGTCAACAAAACTAACAGAGTGTACGTGCATGTTAAAGAAATCGGCTGGGGGAGCCTATCAACAACGACGACGACTATACGACGACGATGATGAATGGAATGGAGATAAGGAAGGCGGGTATATATTCCCACATCCGTAAATATAACAAAAGAACCCATGTGGCGGATGGATTCATGCAAAGTGGTGGAAAGTAAATCAATTCGGGCATATAATTGCTGGAATTCCTTTTTTTTTCTTCTTTTTTTTTTTTTGAAAACCATTCTCCGGATTTTCTTCGACATCATCGTCATCTGACGACTACGAAAACGACGACGTAATCGTCATCACCGTTGGAAACCATCCCACCGCTACCAGCATTTTTTCCATTCCATCTATTCAACCATTCATCCACACATATTCACCGCAATCCATCTTTCCCATTTCGAACACATTACAAGGACAATCATCATATATGATGGAGAGAAAATGCGGGAGGGAGGGAGGCCTTTTGGGAGAGAAGAATCCACCCAAAAAAATAAAGAATCCAGCATCTTTCTCTGCATGTTGCGCCGCACCTCTGCTGCTGCCGTTGTCGTCGTCGTATAATCGTATATAGTCGATGGCCTGGTGCTGGAGAGCGCAACATGTGAAGGGAATTTGAATATTCATGTCTGTTCCGAGAAGGCACAGGCAACAAAAAGGCGCCGGAGAGCACTTTGCTCCGCAGGTGATTAGGGTTTGCGGTGAATGAAAAATCTACCTTGCATCATCCTCCCAAATTGACATAAAAAAAGGATATTCCATCCACATCCATACATGTCAATTCTCAAGGCCCCCTTTTTCACTCCCCTTCGACTATTCTGTGGCTGATAATGGTTTTTGTCTTTTTTTGTTGGAGTCTCATGTCGTTATACTCTATCACCATTGATTTCCCTTTTATAGAGGAGTGTGCGATTGTAGGTGACGGCTGATGATGGTGATGGTGGGTGAATATCCTTTTTATTTTAATAGGACAAATAAAACTTTAGACAAGGATTTGTCTACATCTTCATTACTGGACAGAGATTGGAATGCAATTCACTATATACTACTCACTCAGTTCTTCGTCAGCACACATCATCATGGTTAATGGAAGTAAAATCTGGTAAAGGATCATTTCCATCTCCATAAAAAAAGGATCAACATTCAACATGACAATGAAAACCATGAACAGTAACAAATCTCTGGCGAGAAATTTACTTTATATACCAACGAGTACCTATAATATAGAACGAACTTTAGAATGTGTCCTTTTGATGGTGATGGTGATGGTGCGGTGGTGGTTTTTGGCTCTGATTCTGGTTGATTTGAATGGAAATCTGTGAACCGCGTTCGTTCTAACCAAATAAATTATTTAGCTGGACACATTCGTCCTTTTTTTTTATTTATTTAGGTTTCTTTTGTATTTATTTTTTTTGTTAAGAAGAAGAAAAGAAGACAAAAAGGACTCGCATCATAATCATCACCATATAATTCGCATTCAATTTGATGAGAAAATTCTCACAAAAAAGGATCAAATTGCATGTGTGTTCCCAGACGATTTTCAATTTCATTTTGGCATTTGATTATATTATTTTCGTTTTTTGGTGTGATGCTTTCTTTGTGTTTGTGTCGTTCTTTTTGTATATATTATATGAGAATGTATTTTAGAAAGTCGTCTCTCTAAGGGCGAGTTTTGTGAACCAAACCCCTTTTTGGCCAAAAGCCATAGGCTAAATGGCCACAGATTATTGCTTTATTGACTGATGCGAGTCGTCGTCGTCGTCATCGTCATCATCCTGATGCGATGTGCCTGGATGTGCTGACTGTAGAAAGAAGGTTCTTGGTTAGTTAAATGATTCCGAAATCCTTGTGCCAGAGAAATTGATTTCAATCAAATAATGATGGCGAATAATTTAGAAGAAAGCTTCTTCTTTTACTCTTTCTCTTCCTTGATGTTCAGCCAGCGCAGTGATTTTCTGCTATAATCTAACGTAAACTACTGGAAACGGATTCAATGTTGCACGATGATAGTCGATGGTCCTTCCATCAATATATAGTCCACCATGTCGTCGTATTATCCTTCTTCGTTTCTTCATCGTATCTACCTTGTCTACTTCTACTATATAGCTATACATCGTCGTCTTTTGTTTATGACTGACTATGATTTTCTCAATGAGATTCAATTGAATCCTTTCGGTGATCCTGTGTGTAATAGCATCTCTATTCTCCACTGACGGACGACGTGTTGAAACAATGAATAAATGAATATACCATCAGCAAAGAGAGAGTGAGGAAGATAATGATTAAATTTTCAAAGCATTTAGTGCCTGAAAGGTATAGAAATAAACACAATCAAATCAGAGGCAAAGAGACAAGCACTGGCACTGCAGAGAGACGAAAGGAGCCTCTGAAGATTGTGTATCTCTCTTTCTCTATATTTGAAGTAATGACAGGCATAGAATATCCTTATGGGCTTCTCAACATCGTCTTTCTATAATATATATAGCTTTGTTTTGTACGGTGATTGGATTCGGGGGACTTAAGTTACATAGCCTTAGGGCTTTTGTATACAACTTACCTACAGCATAAGTATATGTATAAAGCAAAGTTGCAATTTTGTTGATGGGTATATGTAAACGAATAACATAGCTTGCAGGAATGCTTAGGCATCAAATATAGTGTCAAAGGATTCTCAAATGCGAATGGACAACATAACCGGCTGTAGTGTCATATATACCTAAACATACATACATATAGGCTTCTGTTTAATTTAAAAGGATTAACCTTTTGATTTATTTTATTTCTGACACTTATTGAAGAGAAATATAGATGGATGCTGATGCTGATGATGGGATGCAAATGAAAGCTGTTGATGAGCCTTTGTGCCTTTAGGATAGAATCTCATTTATTTTTCAATCAACAAGATAATTATGTTTTGTTGTTGTTAAGATTTTGAAGAAAATACTTTTTTGATCCAAATTTAAATAAACACAATTTATTTAGGTATAAATTCATAGATATTGTTAGTGATGGCAATGTTATAATGAAGCAAGTCAACTACTTTATAAACAAAATTGGTCAGGAACTTTTAAAATTGCATATTGACAAGGCCCTCACTAGTCAACTGATAAGTCGAAGTCCGATCGACGCACGGGAAGAAATGCCAATTTTTGTAGCATAAAGGCCCTGAAAAGTTATTTTGAATCAAGAATTTTTTCTCAGGTTGAAAAGGGTTTTTTAAATAAAAATTGAGGGTAATAAGTCCCCAAGATACGTATCTTCATTAAGGTTGATGAGATAATTTTCTTGAAATAGTCTATATTCGATTTAAAATTATGTATTTCAAATCCCAATACTTCTTCAGAGGCACTTTTTCATGAAAAAGATAATCTTGGAGGTTTTTTTTCAATTCCTCGCACAGTACCCATGAAAAGGGGGGCATATGCTCAGAATCGAACCCAAGACTTGTCAACTGATGAGTCTAAGTGATATCGCCCGGACGAAATGCCTATTTTGTGGACTAAAGGCCCTGAAAAGCTATTTTGAATCAAGTTTTAGAATTTTTTTCAGGTTGAAAAGGGTTTTTTAACTAAAAATTTAGGGTATTAAGTCCTCTAGACACGTATATTTATTAAGGTTGATTATATAATTTTCTTGGAATAGTCGTTTTTGGATTTGAAATTATGTATTTCAAATCTCAATACTTCTTCAGATGCACTTTTTAATGAAAAATGATACTTTTGGAGGATTTTTCAATTCCTCGCACAATACCCGTGAGTATAATTTTTGTTTTTGGTTGGAATATGCTGATAATCGAACCCAAGACTTGAGTCTAAATGATATCGCCGGTACAAACCGCCAATTTTATGGACTAAATGTCCTGAAAAGGTATTTTGAACCATCTTTTAAAATTGTTTTTTATATGAAAAGGGTATTTTTAACTAAAAATTGAGGGTAATAAGTCTTCAAAACCCGTATAGTTATTAAGGCTAATGAGATAATTTTCTTGAAATAGTCTAAATTCGATTTCAAATTATGTATTTCAAATCCCAACACTTCTTCAGAGGCACTTTTTCATGAAAAAACATGATCTTGGAGAATATTTCAAGTAATTGGACAGTACCCACGAAAAATAATTTTGTTATTAGCGGGCATATCCTGAGAATGGAACCCAAAACCATCGGCGAAACAGTCCTACACACTTACCATTACGCCACGAGCTACTGCTGCTTTAATAAGAAACTGAAAATCTCCTTCCTCATCAATGACAAATCTATGCACACTAACTTACTAACTGACCATTTCTATTTACACTTTTTAAATTATACCCATATATGTAGATATAGTCAAATGTGCAAGAATCATTTTCAAACCCAAATCTGACGGAAAATTCAATTACACCCCATTAACTTAAAATTCCAACAATACGGTGCTTAAAGAGTTATTTTCACAAAATCGATTTTCCTTCATAAACAAAACCTCAATATTTGAATTTTTATTAAATCGAAACAATACCAGAAAACCCTCCATTTTCTTAAATCGTTATGTTAAACCCTCTTAAGCCAACAACAGCAGCAGCATCACCACAAAAATCATAAAATTCCACAACAGTAAAATCTTGAAATGAAATAATTTTTGGTGTTGCTCTCCGAAGCGCAAATAGAAGACAAAAAAAAAGTGTCTGGAATCGGTTATAGATCCCAAGTCGTCCTCTAAGTGTTGACAGAAGAAAACAACATCAAATCACTGAGTTCCACTTGGAAAAATGCCAAGTCCGAGATTTTTCTTTGCAGATTGTCAATGACAGAGGCACATTTACAAAATCAAAAATCTCCCCTCCAACTAAAAAAAAAAAACATCCTTCAGTCATATTCTATCATTATCCTGTATACAGCTCCAAGGTTTCCTCTTAAAAATCATATTCGTCCCGGAAAGGAGGGTTAGTAACAATTGCTTTAAGTATAAGTGCAGACTTGGAATACAATTCATCTATATATTCTTTGGATTGTCAATTGAGAAAGAGAGGTCACTGAGTGGAGTTATAGAAATGAGGTCCTTTTGGCTTATCGTCCATTGAACCGTATACAATGCCATCAAACTCTGTCCTAAAGAGGAGAGGTGTTTATTGAAGAAGAGGGGGTGATGGGTAGGTAGGTCGGTATACTCGTCGGTGATAAAAGGACACTTCAAAGCTTGACACAACAACAATTGAAATATATATCAACCTACATAGGAATCGAATCTATAGAATATTCTAGGTGCTCTATATACGAGTATACGGTATGTGTGATGTTGGTTGATTTTCAAAAAGGACGAGAAATATACTTTTGTTTGAATGAAATTATATATTGTGAGAAGGACAACGTTTGCTGCAGCCAGCAATACGTACTGCCACTCCTTCAAAATATATTCAACCGAGTGGGGAATAGTGTTGACGCAAATCTAATTAGGATCTGTGTAACATATGTAAATTATATCCTGTCAAGATGAAATACACCGAGTATAGCAACTGTATATAGAGAAAGAGAGAAAAGCTATTCAATGGATATTATACATATACACAACATATCAGCTCAACATGTACCCAACAAAACAGGACAGTAATAAAGTTTTCTACTTTGAATGAGGACAGACATTTTTCATTGCTTTGGCAATTAAATTTTATTAGCACCCTAGCGTATAAAGAGTGGAACTATAACATAGAATCTAATGACAGATATAGCGAAAAATGTACATACCTATATTAATGTAAGAAAGGACGATAGAAAAGTAACAGCGAGAAAGAGTGAGCAAGAGTTTGTGCTTTGAATTTTAAGTTGTGATAAAATAGAGTCAGGTTTTAAATGTTCTTAATTGACGACAGTGACAGTTAACAACAAAGATGATAGGTATGTGTCAGTTGGAGACATAATTAGACACATAAAATGTTGCCTAGTTAAATGTTTTTTTTATTTTTAAATAGACAAAGCAAAATATAAGGAAACGCAAATATCAAAAAAAACTACTTCTTGTGACCAACAAAAAAGCTCATGAATAAGAAGGCATTGCTACAGAAATAGATTTTCAATTAATTCTTCTTTTTTATGTTGGCTTTTCAATTAAGGGTTTACTAGTCCTGGAGAAGTTCTTGTTTTTGGCTAACTGTCTGCAGTTTCACACACCAAGTTGTTTGGGGTCTTTTGGTCTTTAGAAATGGTGCATAGTTATGGTCTTCCTCTTATAGGCCATCCCACTGTATGGGGAAGAAGATTCTTCAGGTTAGGCTTTTCATTTAATTTGAAAAAACTGGCCTTGTTTTATCGTAAGCCATAATTTAATGGAAGTAGTTCAAGTCCCTAACCACTTATACCTACGTATATTTTAGTTTATTATCATAATTGTACTGGAAAACAGAACGCAAAGTTTACCTTACTTTTATTATCTACAAAGGACTCGGTTATATCTAAGAGATTAGGACAGAATCCCAAAATATACAAAATCCTGAAAAGGGAAGATCAAGAAAACCCCAAATCAGAATACCGAAAATGAAAATCCCAAAAACCCAAAATCCTGAAAGCCCAAAATCTAAAATCTCAAAAACTCCAAAATACCATCATTCCTAAAACCCATAAGTGCATTAAGCCTAGAAAACAGAAAACTCAAAAACCAAAATCCAAAAAACTCAAAATCCAGTTACCACTAAATTAGAATCTCGAAAATTTAAATTCCATAAATACAAAATCACAAAAATTCGAATTTTCAAAAATCTAGAAAACTTAAAATCCTGAAAATCCCGCTGATAAAATATAGAAAATTCTTTAAATTTTAAAATCAATAGCTTAGTCCTTAAAATCGTCACCTCATTGAAACTGTTATTAAACACAAACAAAATCATCATTTAAAAAAATATAAGATTTTGAGTTTTCTGAATTTTCGGATTTTTTTTGTTGGGATTTTCGGTTTTTTAGACTTTGAATTTTTTGGGGATATTAGGTTTACAGTTTTTTGGGTTTTGGTTTTTGGGGATTCTGACCACTACCCTATATCTAGAGATACCCTTGAAAAAAATTCCTAAATCCCTGATAGTCTGCCTTTGCTTTTACTTAAATCCTTAACTGAAATTGCTTGTAGTCAATATACTTAGTAGTACCCACACCTTAAAAAAAAGTTTATATATTACAGAGAGCAATTTCAAGATTGGTGCTTCATTTGTGAAGAATCGTTGACGACGACCAGCATCGACAAAAAAAGCATAACAATTAATTTGGATTTTATTATTTTTGTTTTCAAAAATTTAATTCAAATTTTATTAAATTAAATTTTAATTAAAATTTTAATAATTGAAATCAAACACCTACCCTTAATCTAGACATAAGACAACCATATACATATATTTATAATTTGTGTCTAACTAAATTGCAACAATTCTTTATCTTTTTTTTTTCTTTTTTTTTTAATTTATTCTGTTTCTGACCAAAAAAAAATTTCAAAAAAAAAAATAAATAAAACAGCCAAACCGATGTTCCAAAAAAACCAAAGAAAATTGCTATGCTATCAAAGAACACAAGAAAAAAATTTTAAAAAAATAAAAAACAAACCAAGTGACACATACTGAAAGGACGAAAATGAAAATTGCAAACAACACACGTTTGGAGCTAGAGAGATGGTGGAAATTAAATTGGTAAAATCTCAGGAGTCATAGGAATCAGGACTTGTATAGTCGTCGTCGTCGTCGTCGTCGTCGTCGTCGCGTGCGTCGTTGTTGGAAGGTCGGTACGGTATGTACTCAGACTCTATATATAACCAACATTTGATGCGGAATTTATGTATAGGTATAATAGTGAGCTTGAGGTTATAATATACACATCCAGATATAAAGATACCTCGCCAACCAAGTCGACACTGATGATGCACTTTATGCATACAAAAATCGACTCCAACCCAAAATGAAGAGAATGCTGATGGATAAAATATAGATGAAAACGAAGAAAAAAAAAAAAAAGATGAACATAGAATGAAAAGTTTGTAAAAACAAAAAAAAAATATAAGAAAAAAATAAAACGCGATGCAAAAGACAACCGCACCATCGCATTGAAAGGGATGATTCCCATAAAGCCCAACTAATTATACAGGTTTTTGATTTCCCTTGAGTATAAATGAGTGCAAGGTTTATGGTTGCTATTTTATTGCTATGATAGACTCTCCAGTTTCCACTCTTTGGCATTCTAAAATTCAACTGAATATGACTTTTAAAGGAGTTTTCATTCGAGCAAATGGGAATTTGGAAAATTTTGAAAAATTTGACAAGATCTAATGTTTGAGCACGATAAAAAATTACCTTTTAACATAGAATTTTAAGCAAAGAGTTTTAATTTAGCAATTTACCGAGGTCTTCTATCTCAAACTTTAATTAAATGACTTTAATTTGGTGACTCTTCTATCTCAGACTGTTATTTAGAGACTTCTTCTATCTAAATCTGTAAATAAGTGACGTCTTCTATCTCAGACTGTAGTTTAGTGAAGTCTTCTATCTCAGACATGTAATTAAGTGATGTCTTCTATCTCAGACTGTTATTTAGTGACTTCTTCTATCTCAGACTGTAATTAAGTGTCTTCTATCTTGGACCATTATTTAGTGTCTTCTTCTTTCTCAGACTGTAATAAGGTGACGTCTTCTATCTCAGACTGTAATTTTGTGACTCTTTTATATCAGACTGTTATTTAGTGACTTCTTCTATCTCATACTGTAATTAAGTGACGTCTTCTATGTCAGACTGTTATTTATAGTATCTTCTTTTATCTCAGACTGTAATTAGGTGACGTCTTCTTTCTCAGACTGTAATTTGGTGACTCTTCTATCTCAGACTGTAATTTAGTGACGTCTTCTATGTAAGACTGTAATTTAGTGACGTCTTCTATCTCAGACTGTAGTTTAGTGACGTCTTCTATCTCAGACTGTAATTTGGTGACTCTTCAAATCTCAGAATGTTATTTAGTGACTTCTTCTATTTAAAACTGTAATTAAGTGACGTCTTCTATCTCAGACTGTAGTTTAGTGACGTCTTCTATCTCAGACTGTTATTTAGTGGCTTCTTCTATCTCATACTGTAATTAAGTGACGTCTTCTATCTCAGACTGTAGTTTAGTGACGTCTTCTATCTCAAACTGTAATTAAGTGACGTCATCTATCTCAGACTGTAATTTGGTGACTCTTCTAGCTCAGACTGTTATTTAGTGACTTCTTCTATCTAAAACTGTGATTAAGTGACGTCTTCTATCTCAGACTGTAGTTAAGTGACGTCTTCTATCTCAGACTGTAGTTTAGTGACGTATTTTATCTCAGACTGTTATTTAGTGACTTCTTCTATCTCATTCTGTAATTAAGTGAAGTCTTCTATCTCAGACTGTAGTTTAGTGACGTCTTCTATCTCAGACTGTAATTAAGTGACGTCTTCTATCTCAGACTGTAGTTTAGTGACTTCTTCTATCTCAGACTGTAATTTTCTGACATTTGCTACTTCAGATTGGAATTAAGTGACTTCTCTTCCCCAGATTGTTATTAAACCTACTAATATTAAGACTGCTATCATTTAGTGACGTCTGAAATCTAAGACTGTAATTATTTACTAACGTTTGGTGTTATATCAGACTGTAATTTTGAATAGAAACTTAGTCAACTTACCTATACAATGAAGTTTGTTGTCTTTTATGAAAATAAATCTAAAATATCTGACTAGCCTTTTAGAAAAATATACTCACAAATGGCGCCCAAGCAGGGACTTAATTGCATTACAATTTAAAATTATTCATATTTTGCCTTCTTTCTAGGCTGGAATTAATAATTTGTTATGCATTATTAGTATGTAAATTAGGTCCTGACAAGCAAAATACAAATTTCAATGGTGTTGATTTAAATTTACATAAATCGAGCTAAGCTTTTTTTCCTTTGTTGTCAAATAAAATGTTTAATGTACACAAGGTTAAATGGGCTGTTTTTTTTTTTTGTATATTTATTTTATTCCAGGACGTACAAATTTTCAAGAATTTATAATATTGTTAAAATAGTTAAAATAAATTTACAATACAAGTTCAAAATTTCACACCACGACAAACAAAATCAAGTTAAGTTGTTATTCCTCATGGATAAAGAGAAGACGAAAAATGAAGAAATTACAGTATTTTGAATTGGTTAACAATTTATTTGATGAACACCCTATTCTGTTTATTTAATTTAAGACCATGGATATATGCGTATATCGACGTGCAGAATCTCGTAAGTCGATTTTGCATGTTTTTCAGAAATCAAAAAAAAATCAACCAAATTTTGAAATCTGTCTTTTTCTGTAAAATATTCAGAACAACGCTGAAACTGCCAAAAGGAGCCATTTTTTTGCATTAATATTATTTTTTTGAAATTTTTTGACTACTGTATACACTTTTAATCGTCGTATTTCTCTTTACTAAATTCTGTGTTCAAAATAATTAGACTAAGTTATTTCTATCGTTTTCCCTATTTTAAGCTCAACTTTTAATGCACAGAAAGTCCTAATTCATATGCATTACGCGTTGAACAAATATAAAAGTCTGTCAGTTGAAGCGTTATCCATATCATCATTCTCATTACGAATGACATAATGAACAAATCCTTTGCGATTATAATAATAATAATTTAATAGTTATATATCAGAAAGAACATGTCACTTTTTAGATTACCATGTCATCGTAAAGGTATACTTTACTTTTATCACTGTGGTATTTTATCTCACGTTTAATTATGACAAAATATCCAAATCCAACATTAATGAATGCCTTATATGTACCTACACCCATACGAATTCCACATCACCAATTAAAATTCAAAAATACATGAAAATCCGGCCGCCATGTTAATACGCTTAAATACACATGATATTTCAATTCATTTTTGCATATAAGGATGATGGAAAATGGCATAGCTATAGATACTTGTACTTTTGGTCGTTATAGTAACCAAAACATATAGGGGGCCTAATGAAATCCATCACTGGCATTATATCAGCGGCACAATATGCACACAAAAGACCATGATGTTTACCTATATACGTTATATCTACATATGTATATATCAGTCATTTGTGTGTAACCCTAGGAAATAATTTGGAAATATTAGAAAATCTTTTCCAGGACAACAGCAGAAACGGTACATTGCATTAACCTAATTAGTGTCAAATTATTGAAAAGGATTCGACACATTATTTAGGGTTGCCACGTTTAACTAAAAATGTAACAAACACAGAGATAATATACAAACTCATCATATTATACTCAAGTTGTTCACATGAAAATATGTCCTGGATGATGATTTTGGAAGGATTTGCATGTACTTATGTGATATAATGATGCACAATACCGTTTTGATGACGAAGAAGAATGTTAACGAATTGATAGATGAATATATAGTGCACACACATACTGCAGTTTTTTCAATACCTATCAATTTGAAAAAAGAATTGTGTCCATTTTTTGATGATGAGCGAGAGAAAGGAGGGAAAATTTCCAAGGTATGAAATGAATATTATACTCAAGGTTCTTACATGATGAAACGAGTTCGATTCTGGCCTAAGGACACCATGGTCATTACTCATCCGAAAAAGTTCCGTCATATATATATATAATATAAACCTCCATAGGTACATATATTCAAAGTATACATTTCAAAGTTTCTCAGTAAACCATCAGTGCCATTCAGTAACCGAGCAATCTTTCATTTCATCGAGTTGAAAATTTGATATGGTGGCGTTGTCGGTCGGTATGTTTGTCCTTGATGTACATATGTACCTATACATATACTATGTACAAACGTTCTGATGATCGTCATCGGGTGTAAGTTGCACTGGCTTTTCAAAGTTTCTATCTACCCTTATGCATATGCGTTTTATCGTTACAGAAAAAAAAAACTCAAAAACTATGATGAAAACTCAATTTTCATGAATATTTTTTTTTTTGACGAATAGGTATCTATAGGTACTACGAGTTTATAAATGAGAAGGATG
The DNA here is from genome assembly GCA_929447395.1 of Epistrophe grossulariae. Taxonomy (NCBI): domain Eukaryota; kingdom Metazoa; phylum Arthropoda; class Insecta; order Diptera; family Syrphidae; genus Epistrophe; species Epistrophe grossulariae. The sequence goes on along the minus strand of OV839569.1, from coordinate 9,889,971 downwards.
TAAAAGATATACTACAGCCAGGGTTTGGTATCATTATTTAGTTTTGGTGTTTTTTTATGATCATATGAGGATTATTCTGAATATAACGTTAAGAGTTTAGCATAAAATATTTAAAAATGATAATTGAATAGGTTTCAGTTTCAAAAAAAAAAAAAAAATTGGTAAATGTAGGTTGATAAAGCAAATAATCATGGATTTGATACGGAAAATATTTTCACTTAAATACACAGAGAATAAATTCTACGAATAAGTGGATTTTTTACAGAACAAAATGGAAGTAATTATTATCAAAAACTATAAAAAAGTGTTTTTTTTTTAGACGTATGGTTTTCAAGAAGAAATAAAACGCATATAATTTAATGTTATGGCCAAGAATTTAGCTTTATTATAAAGATAAGGGTTTGCCATTATGTTTTAAAAATGATTTCGGGCAAGTGACCGCCGCGGCTGGCTCGAATAAATTCCAGCCGAGAGGCCCAAGAGGTCCCAGCTCCAATTGTTGAGCGCAATGGCGGATGGACTCATTCGGGTCTTCTTCGATATACGCTGCTTCACAGCAGCGATAGCGTATTCGGTGCGCACTGTACGGCATCTCTGAGGATGCGCATTATCCACTAGAGTAAACGTGGTGCGAAACCGATCCATGGTTGCTCGAATTACTCTGCTGGGCGATTATGTCGACCGAATATTGGACACAGCGGAACCGAACCATTATTTTGATAATAAATTTGCACGATTTGCAAACGTTTTTCAGTAGTAAGTCTATTCATTATGTAATGACAAACCAAACTGAGCATAAATCAAGTGACAGCTGTCAAAAAGACCAACTCCGAAAAAAGTATTGCCAGATTGAAAACCACACGTCTAAAAAAAAACACCCTTTACACAGATAACTTGAACAAATAAAGCAAAACAAGCGTTGGAACCTTGAACTTTTAGAGCACATAGCTGTGATTTTATAATTTTTCTTTTGCAAAATGTTATTATTTTTATTTAAAAATAGCTTTTACGGGCTTTAGTCCACAAAAATTTACGTTATTATTTTTAAATTATTTACTGGATCCTGCTTCATTTCGCTTCGCCATCTATTGAAAATATCCCATACTACAAAGTTAAAAAAAACACTTTAAATAAGGATAAGAAAATAAAATATAAGAAAGTGGACGTGGCATTCTTAATGTAATGCATTTGAAAAATAAGAAATATGAGCGCGGTAGAACGTGAATTTCTTACAAAACTAAATATTTCATGCTTATAGGACTCATTCATTTATATCAATTTGTTTAAGCATTCTTATAGGACGTTAAATAAGAAGAAAATTCAAATATAAAAAATATGGGCGTGGTAGTAGGCGGATTTCTAACGAAACTCAACTTTTCATTCTTGAGACACATAAAAGTTTTTTTATAACAATTTTGTTAGCTTTCTATAAAGACGTTAGAAATAAACAGAAAATTCAAATATAAAAAAATGGACGTGGTAGTAGGTGGATTTCAAACAAAACTAAACATTCCAGAAATCATACGATTTTTATTTATACCAAAGTTTCTTATGACGTTAAATAAATAGAAATTTCAAATATAAGAAAAATAGGCGTGGACTAAGGAGTTCTAAGAAAACTAAATATCTCATGCTTAAGAATTTAATTAATAATACATTTTAAAGCTTTCTAAGGATGTTTAATACAATCATAAAATTCAATTACAAGAAAAATTGAGGTGGGAGAAGGCTGGAAAATTACAAATTTCATTTTTTCGATTCATGCTAATCACTTAAGATACCGACTCTTTGTTAAGAACAGTATATAAGCCCAGCAATAAAGCAAAAAAAAAAAACAGCCCAATTATAAAAAAATTGCCGAAAATTTGGATTTTGGTATAAAGCCTCCTCATGGTGTTATTAAAAATCTGTAAAAAGTCGCCATAGATATAAGCGCATCAGGTTACAATTGATTGAAGTGGGATTGAAGGCCCCTCAAAATGGTTTTTCAGAAATAACTCCCAAATGGTTAGTTGTACAAAAAAAATGTCAAGTACGAATTTGTAGCTTAGAAAATTTCCTAAAAAAAAATTTTTAAGACTTTTTTTTATAAAAATAACCATTTTCGAAATAAACCAATCGGAAGGGTTAAGGGTTATACTTTTCTATATAGTGTGGCAAATTTAGTTAAAAAAATTTTGCATTTTATGTTAAAAGCAACAATTTTCTTATTGTTGGTAGATTATATGAATATATGATTTGAGAATATTGGCCCACTCTATTTGTCCACCCTTTAAGGTGGGAGGAGAAAAAAAAAAAATATATATATAAAACAGAAAATGAATATTAAAACAGAATGGCAACAATACCATATCATGTTATAGTTTTTTTTAATACATTCTTTAATTATGTTTTTAAATGAAGTTATATTAATGCTTAGTTTTTGAATAAATAATTTTTAAGGCGAGTACCTATAAAGTTCTTTTGAACAAAAAAAAAAACATAAATGGTAATAACTTTTTTTTTTCGGAAGAAAAAAAATCTGAGTTGAAACAAAAAATTTGTATTCGTTATGCTCTTTTTTTCCACAAAACAATGGCGCTGACATTGTTTTGCGCGAAAAAATATTCGTGGTGAGTATAACATTTTTTCTCAGGGTTGGTTTACATCTCGGTAAAAAAATTAAAGTTAATTTTTTTTTTTTGCGCAAAAATCTCTGACATAAGAAATGTATGTAGTTTTTTTTTGTCGAGGAACTGTATACTCGGCTTTAAACTCAAAATTTTGAAGAAAATTTTTCGTTTTTAAATACTAATTTGAGTTATAATGTTCGATACTCTTATCAATTTTAAGTCGAACAATAAAAACCAGATGACTTTAAGTCTTTTAGAATTTGAGAAATTATGAAAAATACTTTTTTTTAAAGATTCAAACCATTTTTCATTAAACAATTAAAATGGGGGAGGGGGCGTGGTTGTAAAAAAGTTTTTTTTTCATCTAGCAACTATATTAAATAACGTATCAAAAATTAAGAAGAATCCGATTTCTTTTAGGGTAAAATTTCTTCATTTATTAAACTATTGGAATCTTTGTATTTTGTTCAAAACTTACGGTTTGAATGTTTCTGAGAAAAAAGTATTGTGTTTTGTGAAAGATACTCCTAAGGTAAAAGTCTTAAATCTTAATTAAAAGCTTTCTAGTAGTGTTTAGAGTTGCCAACTTTAATTATTAATCGTATATTGGATTTGTTTAAAATCAGGACACCGAAGAAAAGATTCTATAAAAGTTCAACGTTTAAAACTCTAACCCAACGTCAGTTAATGGTTAAAGTTTTCTTAAACCAATATAGACTTAAAAATAGAAACAAGATGGGGATTTCTCCGAAATCAAAAATTTTATTCCGAGATTTCCCAATTTTTTGAAACCAAATAAGTAAGCTTATACGCTCACTTTTATGCCAAACTGCACTATCTCATGCAAACACTAAGCTAAATATTTGTTAAGTTCTAAAATAGAAATACAGGTATTCCTGTCAAAAATTTGCCATTTCCTTAACAAAAAAATAAATTCTCAAACACAAAACGATTGAATTTGATATACTTTAATTGGAAAATATTTAAGAAATTTTCTTACATTTGTACAGGTATAACATAGAGAGAGACAATGCTTCACCAGCTTATTTTCTTCAAATTACGAACATTATACAGTAGATATGCATGTCTTCAATCAATAGTACTAGAAAAAATAAAATAAAAAAAAAAAAACATTTTCTCAAAACTTTTGAGAGACAAAAAAAATGCAAGGCTGATCGCAAAGGATTCTCAACCAAAAAACAAAAATCAACTAACGAAATCGACTTCCTTCCCAGCCATTTTCTTCATTTATGGAAGAGAGGAGTTTTCATATATAGGTATACAAAAAAAAAGGTACTCTAACTTTCTTACAAACTTTCCTTGGCATATCCTTTTCTTTTATAGACTTTTTTTGCTGTTTGTTAATACATACATAATATTATATAAAAAGGTATTTACTTATGAGGTATATATGTAGTTAAAAATATTTTGAGATCGTACGTGCATATGAGTTTGGTTGGGGTTTTCATCCATATATGTTTTTTTCCACTGATATGACGTGTCAGTGCGGTGGTGGTATAGCGGTGGTGGAAGATATTCTATTATTACTTAAAAGTATTATCCTTATACATGTTTGTTTACTCTCATATTCAACATCCGGCTGTTAGGGAAACTCCCTTTTTAACTCTTTTTTATCTTGTGTCGGGGGTCAGGTGAATATCTCCAGTGATATTCAAGTAAAGCCCAACAAAATAAATGATATAGACAAATAATTGAAGAAATTTGCTTTCGTCTTGAACTCAATTTTTTTCAAGAGTTCCTGAAGACAATAATAATTTTTTCTAAAAAATAAAATCCAAAAACCTGGTAAAATTCTTCTTCTTCAAAAATACCAAATTTATTTCCGGTGCCTTGAAACTTTCTTAAAACATCTCTTCATCCTGTTTCCTCAGAAATCGTGGTTTTCTTCTGTGACTATAATATGTGGAAAGGAAGATGTCGTCTGCACCGTGCGTTGTCTTCGTCGTCGCCATCGTCATCGTCTACTTTTCTTAAGGAACAAAACAACACCTCGTTCTTTAATTTTTTTTTTTTTGTTTTGGAAAATTGAAACAAAAACTCATATGTGTGAGCAAAACCATAATCCTAATGACGACGTGAAGCAAATCTTCAGCCATCAGCCAACAAAACCAAAAAAGGACAACGATGAAGTTATGAAAATTCTTTGGCTCAATGCCAAATGTGGGTATAGGGGTGGTGGTATGCCAGAACTAGATCCACGATAGAGAGTTGGAATCCAACTTAAAGACAAAATTAAAAAAAATCAATTTTTCTTTGCCGAAAAACAGGCAAACCAAATACATTTATACAAAAGAGGAGGCTTCAATGAGGTTGAATGCGTGTGTTAAACGGAAGTTGGGAATCGGGCTGCAATTTAGATAAACTGTTGCGTTTGTCGGAATGAATACGAAGTTTAAGTTGCAAAAAAATACGTGAGGACTAAAGTGAGGCTATATAAGTTGAGATGTGCAGATGTGGATGAAAAGAGCTCCTGAGGGTATTAAGAGTTTTTGAAATGTCTAATTGAATCGAAGTGGTTATAATGTGCAGACGCGAGCTCCGAGGCAGAAAACGACAATTAGTTGATTGCTTATATTATATGAGATAGAATTTATTTTTATTTTTATTTATTTTGTGCGTTGTGGGGGTTGAGATGTCATCATGGAATGGAGAGCTATGTGTCTCTAATAATACATAAATGTATCTATTGTTCAGTTTTTAGTTATTTTTCTCTATATAAAAAGCTAAAAACAAAATAAAGAAAATGGGAAAAGTTCACTTTTAGAAAATTGGTTTGAAAACTTTAAGGCTGCTTTGATCTTTTAATTTCTTTATAATATGAATATTTGTGCGTATGAGACTAAAGTAGACTTGGAAACAACCGAACCAATTTCACTGATATTTTAAAAGTTTGATCCTATATAAGCAGCGAGATGGTTAGAGTTTAAAAAGTGGTTTGAGCTAAATCCGTCCATATACACGCCTACTTTTCTCATATTTTAGTTTGCTCCTTATTATAACTATCCTAAAATTAAAAAAATGCTAATTAAGATCTCTTCAAAATCAAAGCATTAAATGTGTTATGTACTTGTTCCACCCACTGCCACGCCCGATTTAATTATATTAAACTTTTATCTCTAGATAAAGAAGGCTGAAAATTTATTATAAATCTATCTTGATCCAAAACAATGACATTTGTAGCTTTTTTTTTAAATTCGCCTACTTTCACGCCCATTTTCATTTTATTAGAGATTTTTTTTTACAGCCGTAGAAATTTTAAATTTTATAGTTAAATTCTCTTGAACTTAAAGCATAACATGTGATTTTTTTTAGTTCCGCCTCCTGCCACACCCACTTTTCTTATATTTGAGTTTTTCACTTGTTTTCCTTCTAAGTTGTAAAATTTTGCAGTTTTATGAATATTCAATAGATGGCGCTGGCACATAAAATCAAAAACTACTGAACCAATTAAAATGAAATTTATAAAATGTTGTTCCTATATTAGCGAGATGACTTGCTAAATGGTTTCTACCTTCATCTAACATTAATATTTTGTAATTAAACTCTCTTTAATATAAAGCATGATACCTATGTGTTATTATTCCCACCCACTGCAACAACCATTTTTTTTTTTTTTTTCATTCTGAAAAGGCTGAAAATTAATAATAATTCTGTATTAAGTCAAATTTTCATTGGCAATAATACACCTACTACCACGCCCATTTTTTATATAGGTACCTATTTGAAATTTCTCCTTAATTTTATAATTATTAAAAATTTTTAAAACTAAAGCATGACATGTGTCCATGTGTAGGAAATGAACCTACATTCGTTACCAGAAATCGACAGGAAGTTCTTGAAATAACTCTTGTCTCTGACACCATTCATCATATGATTAAAGATTGGAAAGTATCTGAGGAACATTCTTTCTCTGATCACCGATACATCCAATTTAGTCTAGATGTTGAATCCCCTAGCCATTTTACTTTTCGAAATTATAGGAAAACTGACTGGCCAAAATATAGGATGGCGCTGGAAAGTTTAGTTAAACCTAATCTTTTAAGCCCTCCCTCTAATATAAATGATCTTGATAACAAAGTCAAAGATCTCACCCTAGCCCTTAACAATTCAATGTCAATCGCTTGCCCTCTTACCGCATTGGTGGAACTCAGGGCTCGAGCCGATTAGGAAAAGTTGTAGGAAACTATTCAATCGAGCAAAATGCACAAGATTAGCTTTAGAATGGGACTCATATAAGGAATCCCTAAAAACTTATAAGAAAGAATTGAGGAAATGTAAAAGATCTTCTTGGAGGACCTTCTGTACTAAAATAGAAGAAACCTCCGAAGCATCAAGACTACGAAAAATCCTCTCAACTAATCCAGTGATGCCCAGTTTCTTAAAAAACGTCGACGGCACATGGACCAACACAGGCAAAGAATCCCTCAGCCTGCTACTAGACACTCATTTTCCAGGGAGCTCCCAAAATGTTAATAATAGCGACCACGTTAGGTCCAGAAATATATTAACTTATCCACACGGACTGATTACAAGGGACAAGCTAAAATGGGCTATCAATAGCTTTGCACCTTACAAGTCAGCTGGGCCAGACGGTATAATACCAGCCGAACTTCAGATGACTTCTGACATCATTGTGCCAATCATGGAGGTACTTTTCATCGGTTGTTTGAAGATGGCTCACATTCCCTTGTTATGGAGAGAAGTAAGAGTTGTTTTTATCCCCAAAGCCGGCAAATGTTCCCATGTAAATCCGAAAGATCTCAGACCTATTAGCCTATCATCATTCCTTCTTAAAACTTTTGAACGACTGATTGATATCCACTTAAGAACAAGCATTGACTCAAGACTCTTGTCTTCAGCTCAACATGCTTACTGCAAAGGGAAATCAGTAGATACGGCTCTGCACACACTAGTGCGAACCATCGAACACTCTCCACCATAAAGAGTACACTATGGTTGCATTCCTAGATATTGAAGGCGCCTTTAACAACGTCGACACATCTGCAATCGAATCTGCGCTGTCATCTCTGAAAGTAGATGGTTCGCTTGGTGAATTGATTAATAGAATGCTGACCAGCAGGCGGAACTTTTGGCGATAAAAGAAGTCCTGTCTTGGCTCAAAGAAAACGTGATATCAACCACAGATATCCGTATTTTCTCGGATAGCCAAGCAGCCATTAAATCTCTGGATTCTGTCTCTACAAATTCAAAAACTGCCCTTAATTGCCGATCAACAGCAGATGGCACAGCAGTTCAACATTCACCTTTGCTGGGTGCCGGGTCATAGGGACATTCCAGGCAATTGCAAAGCAGACGAACTCGCCAAAAGTGGAACTTTACTACCTATACTGTCAAATCGGACAAATATTGGTATGGTATACCCATCGCTACCTGTAAACTTATGCTAAAGCAAGATGCAATAGATAGAACAAATCTTAGGTGGAGTAATATTGCCACATGTCAGGCCACAAAACAGATCTGGCCTGTGCTGGATCTGAAGCGCTCTAGGAACTTTTTATCTCTAAGCAGACTGCACACATTGACGGCCTTAAAGTGCAGAACCTCCGACTTCGTACGTATGCTTAAACATATTTTTCAGAAATAAAAAAAAAAACCTGCCAAATATTGTATGGAAATATATCGTAAGAGGTTTTGAATTTTGTCTTTTTCTGTAAAATGTTCAGAACAACAATGTTACGCTGAGCATGTTTTTCAACTTAAAATCAAAAGTTCTAGAGTTCCTGATATGGGTTTTAGAAAGAGTGCTGCAAAATTGGAAAAGTTGTTAATTTTCAATAACTTTTCCAATTTTGAAGAACTCTTTCTAAAACCCATATCAGGAACTCTAGAACTTTTGATTTTAAGTTGAAAAACATGCTCAGAATTTTTTTTTCTCAAAAAAGTCCTTGCTGCGTGAAGTTAGCAAAAACAAATTTTTTTTTCGAATTTTAACACTTAATTCGCCAGAACTATTGAAAAAAAGTAAGAGGAACTCTAGAATTCTTTGTTTGCTACCGGGAAATCTCATTTTTTATTCAATTTTAAACAATTCTTTTGCTAACTTCATAGGACTCTAAATAAAAAAGGAGTTTAAAGAATTCTAAAGTCCTATAGTACCAATCTCAGTAAGTGAAAATTTTAAATCTACAGATGAACTTAAATCTTTAAAAGTCAAAAGCCTATAAAATCCCTTAAAATAACCAACCTATTCCTGAATAAATACAAGCTATAACCAGTTTAAATATGGCTTTCATTATGTAGGCAAAAAGCAATTGACGAGATGGATACTTTGATACTATATTACATAGCAAACCACTCTCGCCTTTGATTTAATATAAACCAACAGCAATCTCATAATAGAGTTTAACTTAATTATTATCAGAAAATCAACGCTATAAATTGCGCGCCAATAATTTCATAAGTCCACGCCTTTAGTGATCCCACGATGCATGCATATGAACTTCCCACATTTCGAATGCCTATATAAGTACAAAAATTCCCTTTATACCATATGACCAAATGAATATAGGTACCTGAGCATAATAGTCCTGTGATGACGGTTCATCCTTTGTGAATTATTATACGTTTAGAATATCCAAAATGGAATTTGTTAATTAGATTTCTTGCTCCAATTTGGCCAATTCTTGATGGGTCAGATCGACCGATATATATGTATAGCCATACATCCATCAAGCGCGGCAACTTATATTTATATGTGAACGTGTATTGTGCAGTACAGTATAGATATATAATATTCATCATTTGGTCGGTTCGGTTCGTGATGCATTACAAAAGCAATCTGTCGGCCTATCTGTCTCTTATATCGGTTATGTTGAATGTATCTCATATTCACATGCAACATCCTTTTTGCTCAAAATGACGATGACGCATTTCTCTTCGATGTGAAATTGTAATACATTTACCGGAATTTAATGCATTTTCCACAGACATTAATCACTTTGATGCAATACATCGAAAGATTGAATATCTCACCCATCCTGGCAGTGGATGGTGTTCATATATATATATAAATATGGGTATACTGCACTGCTGGGATACTGTTTGGTGCACAGAAACGGATACGATGGATGGATAGATGGATATTTCGAAAATTCACCAACGTAACCAATACCATCCCACGCATTCCCTTTGGCAGTCACGATGATATATTTACACATATATACAAGGATCTCTCAGTCAACCTCCCCCCACAACTCCTTCTCTGAGGCATATGTCATTTTTCAAATATTGTAATATCGGTAGCATGGCAGCCCAATTGGGCCAACCGAACCGTATCCCTTTCCATCCTATATGCAACCAAGCTCATGGATCGTTGGGTTTCACCTTCGTCAAACTCAAACACTATATATGATGTGAGCTGTGCGGCATTCACTCTATAGATGGCGTGCTGGTGCATATATCGAACAAACAGAATCATCGCCATCATCGTCATCATCATCATCATCATAATAATGATGATTATCATCATCATATTCATCGGTTCAGTGGCAACAGTAGCTTCATTTGAATCCAAGGCAGCTGAAGCAGAGTCATCGCCTCCGCCGGCTGTAAATAGAGAGATAGATTGATATATCCTAACTCCGACTCCTATATATATATACACCCCTCCACTCAGTTTGCATCCTATCCCAGCATTCTATATATCCAATCCACCTACATAGATATAGTGTGTCAAATTTTTGAGGGTGGTTTTGTGCATACCCCATTTTGGCCACCCACTCACCCTCACCTCCCCTGCCGCTCTTGAAAATGTCATTCTCTTTCACTCTCACGTCGTGTCGTCGGTTTTGAGATACATTCACAGATGAATAGCTGTTTGTCTGCTTGGCTGCATCGTTCCGTCCAATTACATTTTCTTGTGACAGATTCATCAATAATCCAGATACAGTTTCCAATTCTAGCAGTATTTTTTTTGTCTATTCTAACTTTTCTTTTTATTGTATTTTTTGTGGGGGTTATGGTCGATGTATATTCTATGTCAATAGCTAGGTTATATTCTATGCTGAAAGGATAAATGGACACGTGAGAAGGATTCGATAATATTTTCTGACTAAAACTAGAAATGTTCAAAGGAAAAAGGCCTCCTGTTGGGATTTCTATAGAAGTCGTCATTCAGTTATAGGGAAGGTAAGATATATAATATCATCTCCATCAGTTAGGAATCTGTTTTTAAAAGCCGTAACTAATTAGTTTGGAGAAATCAGCCGCCTGAAGGAATATATGGTTCAATGAATTTGTACGAATCATTTCTATGGAAAAAACCTTCAGATTTCTATTTTCTATACATAGATGAATTTATTTCTTCTTCAAAAGTAAGTATAGTATACGTCATGTAGGTAGGTGTTTTCTAAATTGGAAAGACCCCTTATGGAATTTCCCAGACATAATTTTTGACGAATATAGAAGACTTGTGTAGTGAAAGTGATATTTATAAATAAACTAGCTGACTCGGCAGACTTTGTTTCGGCTTAAATTGAATTTAATTATATTAATGTCCCTTTCGAGAGTTTAGCCTCTATATTGAATGAATGAAACTTTTTTAGAATTAAATTCAACACAAATTATATACACCGAAAATGCATTTCGCACATTATATACAGGTCACTGCAACCCACTTTGATTGTTTTATATTGTTTTGTGTTTTTTTGTCCGGTGCATAAACAAACAATGCGAAGATGGCTTTCTGACTCTCGAACAAGCCATCGTACAATTGTCCGTGGGAAAAGAAAATAATCGCGGTGAAAAACAAATTAAAATTCGGTTAAATCCAATAACAAATATTGTCAATATACAACCTGCATTAACTCACCAGGTTAAATTATACGAGTCAACTCAAAATTATTTAAATCTACACACTGATTCGGTTAAAGTGTACTAAATTTTATTAATTTACTTCTGGGTAAGTTTGTTTGGTTTCAAAAACCAATAAAGTTGTTAACGAAACACATTAAATAGCTCATAGTAACCAATCTACTCAGAAATGTGTGAAATTAACTAAATATATAATTATTTTATCTAAGCAAGCTACTCGTTTAACATAAACGATCTTCAAAATTGCGAATCGTAACCAAGTTTCTCCATTAATATAACATTCTTGGGTATTTATCTTAAATAATTTATTTTAACCGAGACGACTACGTTAGAATTAACTATTGACTATACGTAATATTTAACACATTTTTTTAACCCACTTGCAACGATTGACCTTGCGATTTGTTGATTGTCATTGCGAATGCTAGTAGAATAGAACGGGAAACTGAATGGGTCTGAATTTGATTGGAAAGTCAGTTGGTATCGTCGGAATTCTTGGATGAGAACTTCCTCGTCTTTGGATTTGTCTTTGATTGTGGTGGCTTGGATGACATTGTTTAATAGTTTTTTTTTTACCGTCAACTTGGGTCCATTACAAAAGTTTTGTTGAGTTCAAATTTCACAGCACTATGATGACTGTGCCGAATTTGAGTTGCAAATTCTGCAGCGGTATCCCGGTATATCCAACGAATTAAAAAATTCAATTGGATAGCTTGTTGCTTCGTAATCATTTGTAACATGATCATATGATTTGAACGAGTATCTACATTGTGTCTCCGATTTTATTTTGAATAATAAAATTCAAATCATCGACGCACGTCCTTATTCTTAACGCAGCTGATATCGCGCGTTCACACAGCCAATCGTGGTTCAAATAATTGCGGCCAATGTTCGGGAACACTTTGCTGATTATTTCTTCCTTCGATGATGTGAATTCACCAAAAATTCGACGGGAACAAAATCAGGCCATTTGTAGCATAAACAGGAATTTTTCATTTCCAATTGCCAACGGTTGTTCTGAGAAATTAGTTTCATTCTTCTTTCGCTTTTCTTGACAACCGCAAGAATTGTCAAATGCACCAAACACCAAAGGGCTTTAAATTGTCAACGCAAGAAACAAGAAGTTTTGTTCTCAATACTTGAAAACATAAAATTTGTTTAAAATTAGTTTTAAAAAAGAATTAAAACAACTCCAAGTATTTTCCTATTCTATTTCTATTTATTTATCGTTCAATTTATGTTTTAATTTCTATTTAAAAAATAAACAGTTAACTGCACCAAGCAAATCCAACAAAAAAAATTCCCTCATCCAGTGGCGGATCCAGGATTTGGTTATGGGGGGGGGGGGGGGGTGGTCCAAATATAACAAATAGAAAACTTAGAGAAAAATAAAACTTGCGTAGCTTTGTGCTGCATTATTTATGTACGTGAAGGCACCGCCATTCTCAATTTTCAAAAAAAAAAAAAAAATACAAACAAGCACAAACTGAGCTTAAAACAGCACATTTATAATTTTTTAAAAAATCGTAATTTATAGAAAAAAAAATTGAAAATTTGCGAATTTAAAAAAAAATATTCAAGGCACATCGCAGCACAAGTTCAGCACAATACAGCACCACTTTTTTTTTTGGAAATCAAAAATGATGTATGTTTTTGCTAAGTTCCTTCGCAATATTTGCGTTCGGTAGTAAAAGTTGCAAATATGCGATTTTTTTTTATCGGTTGTATTATTTTTTGACCACAAAACCGTATTACTTTAAGTTTTTAGAAAAACTTGATTTTGGGAAAAATTTCATCCTCAAAATTTGTAAATTTGCGAAATTTTCAAAAATATTTACAACATATCTCAGCATATTTTTTTTTTTTCAAAATCGAAAATGGCGGCGTTAACTTCTTTTTGTCCTTATAATATTAGACAGTATTGCTTTGGAGAGGTAGGTATGATAAATTACCTAAGTCTTCAAAATTTTACATACCTTAAGCCCTTTTACTATGTTTCCCTCATAAAACTGTAACGCAATCTAATGTAAGTATAGGTATACTCCTTTTCCACTAAGATGTATTTGAAGTTTTTGAGGTAGGTATATCTATTCATTACACTTGAAGAAATTTTTATTCGCAATTTTATAAAAAGATCCAAATTTAGGTCAAAGAGAAATAAATATTTAATAAATAAATAAATTAATATGAAAATATTTCCGGAGCCAAAAACCCTCAGTGGATCAACTGCCTCATACTCATGTCACTTTTGCAGTTTATTCGTTACATCAACTCGCCAAAGTAAACAACCTAGGTCTACGTCAGGGCGAATTCAGGGTGAACCTAGGTCTTAAAAAACACTGACTTTGTGTGTTAGGGTAAGTTCAGGTTTTTCAAAAAATGCTTTCGGGCTCAACGAACAAACCAATTATCGTCTGATGAATTGTTCGGCAACGCAACTCGCATGTTCGTTGTCGTAATTCCCTAGATATGATAATTTCAGGTAAGCCTTGAGTTCAGGTGGTAATTTTGACGGAAATCGTCACCATTCACCCTTTAAAGTATGTGCTGATCATATGATCACTGAATCAACATAATGGTGTTTCACATGGTTCTTTTTTTGTATTCATAATCTTTATATCACCACTTCTAAAAGTATAAAGCTTCAAGATTTTCACACTTTTCCGCGGTTTATTTAATTTTCCGGTTTGATTTAATTTTAATTTTAACCTAAAAGTAGGGATGTTATTTCATAATTTTTCGACTTTTCCGTTATAAACTTCTAATTTTCAACTCCATTGTGTTCTTTTTTAAATTAATATACGAATTGAACAAAAAAATCCCTATTCAAATGGGTTGATGTTAAGCCTAGTTATGCCGCCACTATACAAAAAAAAATAATTAATTTGTATATATATGTATATGATATGTATATAGACGATTACAAAAAAAATTATATTCTTAGAAAAAGTGTAGATACAAAATATTGTGTTGCCAAGTCGTAGTAGTCAAATCGACTTCTTGTCAAATTCCTGCAAAAAAAATAACAATCCATTTTTCATCATTAATAGTCCAAAAGTGGGCTATTTGAAGGCTGTCTGAACAACTTAAATGCTCATTCTTTCTCTTCTCCCTCCTTTTTGACAGGAATGTTTTCCAATGTATGAATAATGGTTTCTAAATAAAAAAAAAAAAAGTTCCTAATCCAAAATAATTTTTCTGCCATAAAACTAGATAAAAATATAATTTCACCTGGTCCACTGCTGATAGCTAGGGATTACCTATCCTCTACCATATGATAAATACTTTTTGAGGTCATTAGGTATTGTCTGGTGCGATTTGTAGATATACCTACCTATATACGCATATAAAAAACCATTGATATAACAACCATCACTGCTACCTACGTACCATTTTTGAGCTTCAGAATTCAGTGCGAGTATAATGCCAAATAACCAACATCAACACAATCGGTGGGACTAATAAAACATTTAAACATATTGCCGAAAATTGACAAAATAAATCGTTGTGTCGCACTAAATACAATAAGCAAACATAAAACAAACGAAAAGCTTCCCCACTTCCCACACTACCTATATAGTAGCATACCTCTGGAATATAGAGGGCAAGTTTTAGACTATCACACACGTTCGTATGTTGCTCATCCTTAAATTGATATCCTGAAACACGTTTCGGTGATATTCGGTTTACGTGCCAAAATGGAACGTGAATGAGAGCAAAATACAATAACAACAACAGCATCAGCAACAGCGATGGAAAAACCTGCACTTCCATATTATATTTCTAGCACTGGACAAGAGAGAGACTATAACCTCATGGGTTTTGAAAAGTGTGAAGGTGACTATAGGAGCGCGCAAAACCCAGCAGGATTTTGGTAAAAACGTCCTGCAAAATATTGTATTGGGATTTCATTTCATTTCGTTTTCTTTTGTTTTATTTTGAATTTTTTTTTTTGCACTTTGTTTGGTTTTCTTTCATATACGAGTATCGCCCTCATATACGTATACGATACATGTTTGTTGAATCCTTGAACATTTATTTCAATTTATTGGCTGTTCTAATCTTGCAATGCTATATGCTGCTACTGTTGCTGCAGCTAAATTATATCTATAGCTATATTGTTATTCCTTCTTTATATGGGAAACACATTCATATCCTTTCAAAAAGAGAGCAGGCAAGCTAGGATTTTCGTAAATAAGTCACACCGTAAATATAAAATAGAGAGAGAGAGGGAGGGAGAGAATGAAAGGAAAAAAGTTAAAACGTTCAGCACCTGCAAAGTGTAAGAAGAAATATGGTCGACAATTACATACAGACTACCATATAGTATAAAGAGGCGAAGGATATTCCAAAAGTTGGAAAGGACGAGAAGATGCTATACCACCCTCTAAAGAAGAAAACAAAAAAAAAATTAAAATTACACGAATGTGGTCAGTGGAATTAAAGAGACACCTTCAGTAGCTCAGCTTCAAGCAGATAAAGTCTGTAAAATGGTGGTGGTCCTTTTAACAGCTTAAGTCCTTATACAGTCGATCCGAAAAGCATTTAAAAATGTTTACAGAGCAAATTTACGATTCTCTGTTTTATTTTTCTTCTTATGTTTTTTTTTTTTTTGGTTCAGTTCAAAGGACCAAAAAGACTGATTTGGTTTTTCTTTTTTTCGTTTTTTTTTTTTGTGTGTTTCTAAGTCTCTTTGGGGAATTTTACATAATTAATTTAGAGAGCATCGCGATTGTGTTAGGATTTATTTTGTGTGTTGTGTGTTTGCCCAGAAGGACTTGAGCAGAGCAGAAGCCCCTTTTATACACTATGTTATTGGTTTGCGCTTTGGTGATGTGATGGTATAACAGAGCAGTTTTGTAAGCCTTGAGCTGATGGTGATAAATAAATGTAGATTTTCTATAAAGTGATGTAATATTCAAATCCATGTGGTTTTTACTTGTAAAATGGATTAGAAGAGGATTTGTACTTAGGTATATTTAGAGGATGTGTTGTTCATGATTATGGTATAGGTATGATTTTTAATTTAAAGTGATTTTGAAAAACGAAAATCAGTTGTACCTACCTAAGTACATATAGGTAGATTTAGTGTTTATAAATCATTAAAAATAATATGGTTGGCTTTTGATGTTTGTGGAAAAATTTGGTGTGTTTTGTTAGGAATTTCATTTAATGATATTAGAAAAGGCAAAACCCATCAATTATATTGAAAGAAAATTTTTAAAACATTAATCAAAGAACAGAATGTGTATTCTAGTAATTAGATATCTGACACATTTTACTATTATTCTAAAGTTGAGGGATGGGATATATTCAGTCTTGGAAGATTTATTAAGGATTCTGGCAAGATTTTGTCGAATAAAGATCGCGTCACATCAAAACGGAAACGATGTTGAGGTTCATCAAAAATTCTAGTCAAAATTCTGTTTCTAAAATACTGTATTTAAAAATATGTACATATTGTATTTCAAAATTTGGGTAGGTAACACTATAAATTCTGTATGAAAAAAATTATGAAGTTAAATACATATGTATATACATACATATAACATGAATATAGAATAATTTTTCTTTCACTGAAATTCAGAATTAAATAATAACTGCATTTTGTTTGATTTTTATTTTTTTTATATAAAGATTTTTTTTCATACAGAATTTTGCGTTAAACGAATTATAAATACTGCATTTTATACCCCATCCCGTAGCCTATAGTTAATACCAATTTAAATTTAATGTCTTTTTTTTTAAATCTGTGAAGCCTTTTTTTGAAAAAAAAATTTTTTAAACGGGTACTGTAATTTTTGGTCAGGAAATTTGGTACTAAAATAAAGACGTGTTCTTCAAGAATTAAATATAAACGTAAATCTCATAAATAGGATTAAAATTCTTCTTCAAAATACCTACATAATTAGGACATTATGCAGCATTTTGGAAAACCAAATTTTAAACAGCATTTATAATATATGCAAACTCTGAAATACAGAATTTTGGTCTTAAATTATTTAATAAAATAAAAAAAAAATCAGGATTTTGGTCATATAGAATTTTAAAATCCTTGTGATGAACAACATTTTTATATATTCAATTTTTTTTTTTATTTTTTCGAAAACGGTTAAATTTTTCATTAAAGAATCTTTTGAAAATTTTTAAGAGTGTTCTAAAATTAAAAAAAAAAAAACGTTTTGGATGGAAAACGATTTGTTCGATTTTTATTAAACTCGGGACAAAGAGGTTTTAAACTTTTATTTATACAACATTATATGTATTACTACATATCATACAGCCGAAGTTAACATGTCTTTCCATACAACCGTTTAAAAACCCTTAAAGAAAATATGGTTTTTCTCGAAAACGACTCAACTTAAAATTTTCGATAATCCATTTTACGTTAAATAGAATCTTCTAGTAGATTTAAATATGATTGCATATCAAAATTAAAAAACAAAATAAAGCAAATATATCAACAAAAACTTAAAATTAATTTTTTATTCGATATTTAAAAAAAAATGTTTTCGTGATTTATTTCAAAATTGATGTTTTTACTCCGCATTTATAAATAGGTACTAAAAATAGTGTAGGTACCAATTTTTTTTCTTAAAAATATATTAAAAAAATTATATATGTACCTATACAAAATATTAAAAAAAAAAATGTGTTAAAAAACATTTAAATATCGCTAAAAAAATTATGTTTTTTTAAACACTCCTACAATAGGTGTGTTTTATTCATTGCTGCATAGCCAGCGCAGCAAAATTTCCCTTGGCAAACAAAAACAATTTGATTGCTGGCGAAAAAGAAGTCAGTAAAAATAAATATGGCTGTGCTGGCGATAGAGCTTTCAATTATTGAAATGAACGTATAGAGTGAGCTTTCGTTTTATTCAGACTTGTGCTGCGCATGGTTATGCAGCAATGAATAAAACACACCTAATGTTTAGAGTGGTTTTTAACAAGAGATAAATATTTTAATTTATTTTTTAACTTGTTTCTTGGACAGAAATTCGTATACATATTACTGTATGTCTCTGGATTAGTCGAAATGCTACTAGAATTGACATTTTCAAAATTTATTCAATATTCCATTCAGAACTTTTACCTTCAAATACATGCACTCAGCGCTGGTAATTACTAGGCATTTAACTTAACAACACTGCATACAAACAAGCCATTAGTGTCGAACACAAATTAATATTTTTAGTTCTTTTCTGAAGAAGAAAAAGTACCGTCTATAGTAGAAGATCCCGCCATATCACGACCTACCCTAATCGAATCACCAGTTAAGGAGCATAGGTTTAATTCGGGAATTATGGCGCTCCTAAATTGATTCTGAAATAATTTTACTACGGACACCATTTTTTATTTCAATCAAAAATAATTATTAAATTTGGGAAAAACTAAACATAAATAAATTAAATAAATTTAAGAATAAAAGTCGTTACAAAAAAAATTGCGATACAAAAAAAGTTTCAAAAAATCTATAATGCCCTGCCCTGGCAATATGGCGAACCCCATAGGGCAATATGGCGTGGAATCGTTTATTTAAGGTTTGAACGACCATATCCATCGGAAATGTTTTTGGATCCAGTAGGACACAGTGCATCCATTCACCTTTCTTTTTATTTTTATGTTATCTTCACCGCAGCCAGCACATATTTTTGAAGTAAAACTTCTTTTGCGGCATGGGGGCAAAAAATTTGTCTATGGAGCTGTCAGTGACATGTCAAACCGACATACAAATTCCCGTCACGAATTACAAAATTCAGCGTCACGATTTTGCAACGGTTCTGAGTTTCAAATCGGGTGCTCTGAGTGGTAGGACTTGAAAAATACTTGCCCTGTTGTCGTGAAAGAAGTTTTACTTCTAGCGCGTGTACATAAGTACGCACACTCTTTTTGAAGTAAAACTTCTTTTGCGGCATGGGGGTAAAAAATTTTTCTATGGAGCTGTCAGTGACATGTCAAACCGACATACAAATTCCCGTCACGAATTTCAAAATTCAGCGTCACGATTTTGCAAATACTTGCCCTGTTGTCGTGAAAGAAGTTTTACTTCTAGCGTGTGTACATAAGTACGCACACTCTTTTTTTATATAATATGGCTGCCACACTTTGAAGATCGGTTTTTAAGTTTTTTCAATTATCTGAATACAGCTCATAAATTATGTTAGGTTTTATAGTGATACAAAAAAATATTATGTGAAATGAAAATTTATTCAAAAATTTTAAAATATGTACATGATTTTTTTTAAATCAGAATTTCAATAGGGTAAATTAGGGTAAACGAAGAGAAAAGTCTAGATTCTATTTTCTAAACGAAAAAAGATAGAGAATCTTTTCTTCTTTATTTGATAGATCTTATAAATAAAAGAAAGTCATACATATAAAAGAAATTTCTTGAAAATCTGAAATTCGAGATAATAACATTTGAAAAATTAAATATTAAAAATAGACATGCGTTGGAGAAAAAATCCCCTAACACCAGGATGATATTTTTTAGAAATAAATTTTATAGTTTCGATCGAAGCAAATAAGAAATTAAAAGACCCGTGATTGCATAATTTTCGATTTAAGATTATGGACTTTTGGTCTGTGGACTTATGACCCTGTACCCAGATTTTTTACAATTTTTACAAACACTAAACAGTTTTAAAGAAACAGGAAGATATGAAATAGTAATTTATTTAATAATACTTTTTAGAATACTGATTTATTTATTAAACAAAAATTAAATTAAATATATTAAAGTTCATTATCAATCATCTAAAATACCACTTCTCCATTTCCATTCCTTATAGCCACACACTCGCCTTACAGTATACACCCAAATTTTCGGTGTTTCTTAAATTGTTGCGAAGATTAATTCAAATATCAAAATTCCCTCACGCTCTGCGTCCATAAAAGACGAACGAATTTCAATTCGAACAAGCAGCATTATCGTTTTCCTCGTTTATTTAATATAATATTGCCACAGGTACAAATGCATATACACATACATACACACATATATACATATTTTCATTATAAACATCATCATATTCATAGTAAATATAACAAAATTAATATTGCGAACAGGACACGGCCACAATTCGATTTTCTCAATATATATATTGAGTCGAGCATCATCATCATCATATACGTAGGTATAAAGGACATCATACAGATATAGAAGACAAAATAAATAAAACATGCAATAATGTTGTATTTGCATACACACAACAAACATTCTACATCCCCATCCCCATCTCCACCCCCAACCCCAACACCAACCCCAACATATCAGAGCATTATTTCGGCCGTCAATGAGAGCTTTGATTCGACATCATACGGAGAAAGATCCTTTTTTCCAATGATGTGAGTCCTTTTCAAAATATACTGATATGAATTGAATCACCAATTTCTGGTTATACCCATCACCACTCCCGCACCGAATTTGAATCTGAATCTGAATCCGAATCTATTTATTGGAAAATATTGAATATTGACAGGTGAAGGACGAAAAGGTAGGTATATGTCGGTGTGGTGTTGTGCCAGTCAGTACTTTCCATCGTATATATGGTTGTAGGTATACAATAATATCCTTGTTCCTTTATTTGTGAATTAAACTTTTCCCATATGTGATGATCGGTATTGTATAATATCTCTCTCTCCCTCTCTCATAGATGTGCGTCTGAATACATGAATGTTATCATCATCGAACTGCCAGAGAAAGAGAGATATTTTTGATTTTTAATTTTGCTATAGGCAGATAGGTATCATCTATCTTTACTTGTAGTATAGGTAAGGTTATGGGAAAAGTATCTACACCTCTATATCTTCGTCCCTTATATTATGCAGATGCTGCCGTTTTTGCAAGCAAACATCCTCTATGCCAGAAGGGTTTCCTTTGAAGTCAATTGGCTGCACGCTGTTGCTTCTTGATATTTGCGCATAATACAAGTTTATATTTCACATCCAGTAGTTATACTTGGTAGATAGAGCACCAGCAGCAGCAACAAGCAAGCCAAATGAGAAGAGGTGAAACTATAGTATAGGACTTATTGTTTGCTCTTTGTAAATATCATTGAATGGCTCTTTGTGCCGCCAATATACCCTTTTCCTAAATACCAATATCGCTATCCTTGCGACTATACATTTGTACATATAGACAGAGAATATGCTTTTGATAAATCTATTACCTATAATGTCAGGAACACGAATTACATTCTCGTCCACTACCGACTTCCCATACCTCAAAGGTATAATTTCCAATCCATAGTCAATCATATGACGTGTGCGTATAAGCCAAAGTTATAGCTCTTGGTTTTGTATGCATATATGGAAAACGTTTTTCTTATACCGTTTAATTGCGAGCCACAAATAAACAAAGAGATTCTAATGTTTGGCCATGTTCGCTAATTAATATCGAATGGGTTGCGTATGCTGTATCTACATAATATATATGATGGCCTTGGGGGCTAACTAAAAGCACTTGATTATAATGTTGGCATATAGGTTCGGTTTAGATGTATAGAACATTAAACTATGTACACAAATATGTATATGTTTATATATTTGCGCTGATGAATGCACAAGTTGTCTGAATAAGCGCGCTGATTGCAAATGGCCCTCGTCTATAATTGATTTCTACAAAGTTTACTTACAAAACAATTCATAAGTAAACTAATACCATTTATATCAATAGATCTATACAAGCTTACATGAGATACAAGAGCTTAATATATAGATATTCCTATGCCAAAGTGGGCTAAATATTATAAATTATATCTTCATTTGGAAATCCGATAAATGAAACATATAAATTATGTAAGTATGTTTCAAATAAGACAAACTGATGGAATCATTATAAAATTTTAAAATACCAAGGACCTATACACAAAAAAAGGAGGAATACGGATTTTTGTTTATCTGCATAATTTAAAATAATTAAGCATGCATTTTTTTATAAATACTACTTTAAAATTTGGATTTAGCCTTTTCTGCATACAAATTTGCCAAGGAGATGACCAATTTTGCTATGGAGCTTGGATTATCAGTAAAGAATTGTATAGTGATGTAAAAAAACATGTGTCATCATTGATTTTTTCGAGATATCCGTCTTAGTAAGTAACTCATAACGAACTAATTAAGAACTCAATTAAAACAAAATGCGAATTGTTGTTTTATTAAATAAAATGCGTTTTTTTTACTGAAAATTTTTTTGCATACAAACAAATTAATTCGCGACTTGGTACGGTATACGATTGCTGTTATGTACGATTACATCGTGGTTTTATTTTCTGAATATTTTCATTTTAAAAGAACTAAATTAGTTATGGAAAACTATATTTTATATCACCTGATAAAAACGTAGTTTAGTGTAAGGAAGTGTTATGTGACATTAGGGTGGTCGTATAAGGGTAGGCGTTATAAAAAATTTATGTTTGACGGGTCAAATAAACTCCAAATGAAAAAAAAACTTCAAGTGACATTATAATGAATTAATTGTTATACTAAAACAACAAGAGTATCTAAATTTAAAGGTTAAGCAATTTTTTGAACTTTGAAATGATGATGTCGGGTCAGTTTCTCCAGAAATAATAAAACTTTGTGAACTGTAAGTATATATATTTCCTTTAAAAAATTCGTCTATTGAAAGATCTTTTTCAACACTTTAAATGAATAAAAACATTTACGAGAACTACAATTCTTTAAAGTAGACTATCAGAATTTTTAATTATTTTCATTGAAAAAAAAACTTTTGCGACAGAAATAGTTGGAAGATTCCTACAATATTCAGAAAATAAAACCACGATGTAATCGTACTACAAAAAAAATAAATTTTTTTTTAATGCAAAAAAAAATTCGAAAAAAATTTGCATTCTTTTAAGCAAAAAAACTTTTGAATGCATTTTTTATGCTTGAGTAAAATTTGCATTTTTTTTAACGCAAGAAATCTTCGAACAAAATTTGCAGTTTTTTATAATACAAGAAATTTTGGAACAAAATTTTTATTTTTTTAATGCAAAAAATGTTCGAAAAAAATTAACATTATTTTTAATGCTTGAATAAAATTTACATTTTTTTTAATGGAAACAATTTTTTAACGAAATTTACATTTTTTTAATGCAAACAATGTTCGAACAAAATTTTAATTTTTTTTACATACATATATGTATATTCAAAAGAAATTTGCATTTTTATTTTAATGCAACTAATTTTTGAACTAAATTTGCATTTTTTGTTTAATGCAAAATATGTTAAGCTTGCATTAAAATTTTTTTTAATGCAAAATATTTTCAACTTGTATTAAATATTTTTAATGCAAAAAAATTTTCAACTTGTATTAAATTTTTTTTTTTAATGCAAAAAATTTTCAACTTCCATTAAAATTTTTTTAATGCAAAAAATTTTCGAAATTAAAAAAAGCATTTTTACAACTCTGCTGTCATGGCTACATCATGGTGAAGTTAGTAGTACTATATGAAATTTATTTGAAATGAGAACTTCAAAATTTTGGCCAAGGCTTGAAAATGCATACAAAATTTAGAGATTCGTTTCAAATTGATAGCCCAGTTGTTAAAAAAGCAGATATATGTATGTAACTATAGCGGAGCGCGGTTGTATGGAAAAAAAATAAAGTTGTTGAAATGAAAAACAAAACAAATGAAAGCAAAAATTGCGTTGGGTTCTAAAATGAATTTTAAGATTTTTTTTTATTTTAAAATGTCCGCTAGGGGTCGCGCATTAGCACTGAAAATTGAAAAAAAAAAAAACACTGACCCAATCACACAGATCCGTTGCATAGGGTCTAAAGATTATTTTTTACACGTTAAAGACACTAGTGTTTCCTAATTGCCGTTTAAAGAAAAAAAACAAGCGACAAAACACAAAAAGTATAAGAAAACACATCGAATTTTTTCATTTAACGTATTTTTTTTTATTTTTTGAATTTTAATTATTTTATTTTAAATAATCTTTTACGGTTTCAACATTTTGTTGTAATTTGCGCGAAATTGGTGTGTGTTTTTTTTGAACCCGTCTCTTTTGGTTTAAATCTGCAAACTGTTTGGGAATCATCGGTGACCAATTTGACTACCCCTTCTACAGCTTGACTGTGGCTTGGGAAACTTTATTTGTTATGGTCGTTTTAGCTGACAATATCCCAATTTGAATTTATGGACATTCAACTTCAAATTACTGCATTTATTTAGGAAAAATGTTGTAGACATATCGAATAGAAACACTCAAAATAAATTAAAATTACGAGAAATTTAATTTCCCCGATATTTGCGTTGAAGAGTTAATAAATAAGGACTTTAAACACAAAAGCAATAAGGAAGTGTTTTTTAGCAAAAATGATACCATAAATTTGTACATATTATATTTAATAGCTATGGACACTGGACACTGAAACAAAAATTAAAAACACATCAAAATGAAGAATTCCTAACTGACCCCTAGCGGTGGAAATAGAAATTAAAAACAAATCTTTAAATTATTTCGGAGGACATATGCTGCAACTTTTGCGGGGAGTATAATTTTGATTTTCCTAAATTTTATAAATCACTCCGGCCTTAAATACTGTTGAGTTCTTCATTTTATTCACCCTCTATTTCCTCCTTTAGTCCACGCTTACTATTAAATTTGTAAATTATTTAAAAAAAAAAAATCCTTTGAAGAGTAGTTTATGTCAGCTACATAGGTTTTTACAATAATTAATGAGTTCAAATTAACGCTACTCTATAACAATCGAAAGACCCTTACAGTTAAAACTATTCTCAACCTTATAGAAATTAACTCATCATAATAACAATTACTCCTGGTTACTGTGGTGATTATAGTCCATAGCTTGATTAATTAATTTCCTACATAATTTCCGCGAATTATTACCCCAAACTGCACACTGCACACCCCTCACCACACCCGCGATCACAACCCACATATTATAGCTAAGCAAAGAAAGTAATTTTGTAAAATTTTTAATTAATATTGCACCATGAACCGAACGCGGGACTTTCAATTGCAGTTTTACAAATTGGAAAATACAACGGACCATTAGAATCCAAACAAATGATCCTTCCAACTTTAATGCTAATATGACTCTTAAACAAACAGTATATAGCATTGACAAACAAACATGTATATACAGAAAACACACCACATAATTCCATTGAATATATCCTGACCCAAAGGACGACCTGCAACATAATAATTTCTATGAAAATATCCAACTATATGTTTGTATGTAGAGGGGGGTACATATCCTTGCGTCGACATTCGAGAAATTGAAATAGGTTTTCTCTCGCTCTAGATGCTTTTATATTTTCTTTCTATTTTTTCGTGTAATTTTTAATTTCAATTCCAGAAGGTCCTTTTTGGAACTTTGCTATATAGAGGGGTAGGAATCAAGGGGTTGTTAGAATATATTCCAATATCACACCATGCAGTTATATCAGACCAATAAAATCTAGCAGCATCTTTTTGTATGGTAAAGCCCAGCGAAGCAAAGCGTCTGTAAAGGGACCAATGGTGGTATGGATGGTGTGGGTATTGGGGTTCTGCAGGACTTTGAAAATGTTACCAGACTTAGTTTTTTTTTTATTGTTTTTGGGTGATTTTTGTGTTTTTCTTGCGTGTTTTGTTCATTTGCGCAGCTAAAGGCGAAAATTGTAAATGTTTTGTGTGGTGTTGAGAAGTTGATGGTGGCATGGCGGTGCGTGGTGGGGCAGTGATGGCGAAACTTCAGATATTGGAGGAAGGATTTTTGAGAGGATATAGAAAGTTAATTTTATGATTAATGGGCCTTTGGCATCGACATGGTACATGTGCTAAATGTACACTTGCTGTTTGGAAAACACACACTCACACAATCAAACAGACAACACACAACACACATCGACAGATTAGGCAGGAAAATACAATAAATTATAAAGTTTTCCATTAAAGTAACCCAGGAACATAGGAAGTATGAACAGAGCTAGTCTCCTCCATGTACATACATCGGGATTCGTATCCAAACGAGGGAAGAAAATTAGAAAAGAGGGACGTGTAGTGTTTCTTCACATTGATCCTTGATTTTAATTTTTTTTTTAACTCATGTGGATATGTGTGTGTGTGTATGTTTGTGTTTTTTGTTTATTTTTCAACGACAAGGTATAGGTGGTGTTGATTTTACTTTACACCTGGAATGAGAGTGAAGAAAAAACCTTCCCTATGTGTCGTTCTTTTTTTTATAGCTTTGTTAATTTTACAAATGGATTTCATTCGGTTCCTATACCTATATATACCTATTGAGGTCGAATATAATTGTATTTCTTGAAGCAATAGAATTTACAGCTATACACATATTTCTTTACCTTCGAAATCCCTTTCCTTATATTCTACCAACATTGGGTGTCTTACATCTGCAGCATAGGGAATGAGAATGGGAATTTAATTATTTTTATTTTATAACCTAGCACACCCTCATTGAGAGAGGGAGGAGGGGTGACGGATAGGTTTGATTGATTGAAATATTCTTGAGGCTAAAATCAATCTTTCAATATGGGTATATTATGGGGGCTTGTGAGAGTTCGTTTTGATAAAGATTCTGATTGCAAGTTAAAGGTAATTTTTTTTTTTTGATTATTTAATGGTTTTTTTTTGATTCTTATCGAAAGTCATTCATTATTGTTTAATCATTTATTTACAAAAAATGGTAAAAATATTTTTTATCGTTAATAGAAAAGGTTAGAAAGAACTTTTTTTTGCTATAAGCTATAAGGTATACTTAATAAAAATTCTTATCACACAGAATTTTTAAGTTCCATTGATAATTTAATTAATATCAAACCTTTGGGAAGAATGTTATAGGTAAACATCAATCTTTTACTTGTCTTAACAAAATAATTGCTCACGGCATCAGCATTAACCTTTTTTAATGGTTGAGAATAAGTCTATTTTATTGATAAGGTATATTTGTAAAGCTTATCAACAAATAAATCTGATGTTAATAAGGAGAGTACAGACTTATAATTTGGGCTTACAATTTGGTCAAATGGTACAAGATACAAGTTGACATATCTCTCCGATTCATTCAAAACAGCTAATAAAAATTTTAACACAAAATTCGGCTCCATTTACATTATTTCCCGTATATTATTATGGTAAAGGGTGATTTTTTAGCTGGTTTGGTTTTGGCAACACTGGTTTTGACAGCTGACGTGTGTTTAGTTACTTGTGTCACTATCAAACAGCTTCAGTTTGATTTGCAATTTAACCAAGAACTAAAGCCAGGTGACCTACCACAACGCCGAATTTTTGGTGAATGGGCTCTTGGAAAGCTGGCCGAGGATCCGCTTTTTTATCGAAAAATTGTGTTCAGCGATGAGGCTCATTTTTGGTTGAATGGGTACGTAAATAAGCACAATTGCCGCATTTGGAGTGAAGATCAGCCAGAAGCATTGCAACAGCTACCAATGCATCCCGAAAAAGCCACTGTTTGGTGCGGTTTATGGGCCGGCGGCATTATTGGGCCATATTTCTTCAAAGATGATGCGAATCGCAGCGTTACTGTCAATGGTGAACGCTACCGAGCGATGATAACAAACTTTTTTTTACCCGAAATGGAAGTTCTTGACTTGCATGATATGTGGTTTCAACAAGACGGTGCCACATGCCACACAGCACGCGAAACAATGGCGCAATTGCGAGGCGAGTTTGGTGAACAGTTAATTTCACGTTTCGGGCCGGTCAATTGGCCGCCTAGATCGTGCGATTTGACACCATTAGACTATTTTTTGTGGGGGTATGTCAAGGCTAATGTCTATAGGGACAAGCCCGCTTCGATTGACGCACTGGAAGCCAACATCCATGCATTCATTCGTGAGATACCGGCCGATATGTGTGAAAGAGTATGCCAAAATTGGACTCAGCGGATGGGCTACCTGAGACGCAGCCGCGGTCAACATTTGCATGAAATTATCTTTAAACATTAAATTGCAAGGTTCAAACTATCGATTCAAATAAATATTTCATTCATTTTTTCGAATTTTTTGTGTTTTTTTAAAAAAAAAAAATTCTAAACCTCTTAAAAAATCACCCGTTAGATGAAACAAATTAATTTAATAAAATGACTTTGAAAAAATTTATTTTTGGCTAGGGTAAGTTCGGGCATTATGGCGCACCTAACATCAATCTGAAATAACTAAACTACGAACAACATTTTATAGTTCAATTGTTTTTTTTTATTAATTTAGAGAAAAAAGTAACATAAATAAATTAAATAAAAATAATAATTCAAGGGCTTTAACAAAAAATAAATTAATTTAAAAAGAATTTAAAAAAACCATATTGCCCTACATGCGGGCAATATGGCGCAATCTTGAAGGCAATATGGCGGGGGAGCTTTTATTTTTGATTTGAACGCACATATCCATCGCAGGTGTTCTTAAATGCATGTACAGGAATCGTGAGACCACTGCCCACAAAGGACATAGTGCATCCATTCACATTTATTCTTTGTTGTTATGTAATCAGCACATGTATTTTTTCCAAAATTTTGTGGTCCATTAAACTCGTCGGCAAATTGGATTTCAACGTTTTCTTCCTCCGATGACGTCGATGAGTTCATTTTTGTTGTTAGAAATATAACTATTGAAAAAAGATCGCATGAAATTAACAGAAATCGAAACAGAATAAGTGTGAACTAATTTTACATGTAGACTTCATAAGAGCAATATGGAGCTATCGCGCCATAATGCCCCTACAATATACCTATGCGCCATATTGAACAAAATTCACAACTTCACAAAACTTAAAAAAAATACAAATTTCTTTTTTATTTTAAAAACTTTTCCATTACACGAGAAAAGCAAAACTGTACTCTATATTCCACATTTTACAACAAATACGTGCGCCATATACTTACCGAGATACACACAATCAAAAATGTAAGAAAACTATTGTAACACCCTGAAACGGTAAAATTTGTTATGTTTGTTTTCTTGTCCGCACAAAAGAGATCGCATCGACTTAAGATTTTGAATGGACACGTGTTCCACCTTGACTGAAGTTTTTTCATTATTTTTATTTTTGCTATGATATTGGAAGTGTGGTTATTATGAGGTGCGCCATAATGCCCTCTGCGCCATAGTGCCCGAATTTACCCTGATTTCAAAATTCGCAAATAATTTCCATAAAAACAAAAAAAAATGCTGTAACTTTTAATTTTTCCAAAATAAATAAAAATAATAAAAATTGCTTTTATAATACATATTTTAATTTTTTTTTAATTGTTTATAAAAATATTAATATGTTTTAAAACTTAAAATGATAATTATCAAAAAAATTAAAACGCTTGCAATACCTCACCTCTCAACGATAGAACAAAAAATATTTCACATACGCCACCCCAACCCGTAAGTATCTATGTATATATTTTGAGTAAACAAAGCACAAAACCCATTAACTATTATTGTTTTTAGGATAACTAATTTTTTGCGTAGACGCAGACGCCAATAATATCGGGTAATAATATAGAATAATAAATTGAGTCAACATAATTTTACTACCTGTAAGTTTAGCGCTTAAAAATGACTTTTAAATCTTCTCGGATTTATGAGAAAAACCAATCTTTGGAGCGGTTTATTAAAAAATAAGAAACATGTACATATGTATATGTAAACAAATTGTAATTATTTTTAAGAAAAAGAAATTGGTGCCTACGCAGATTGTTAGTATATTTTATTAATGTTAAGTTAAAAATTAAATTAAAAAAAAATCATATACCGTTTTGGAAATATTGAATTTTCAAAACAAAAATTGAAAATTGTTTCAAAAATAGCAGACAAGAATAAGATTTTCATTAATTACCGACCAAAAAAATATTGTAAAAACCACCGTAAAATTAACATTTTTCGTTTATAAAAGTGAGTTACTAAGAAAAATTTCAATATTGATAATTTGTCATATCATTGTGATATGAACAACTTATCATCATGATATGAAAATTGTCATTATGATATGACCAATGCAATGAAAAAAAAAATTTTCTGCATTTGTATGCTTGACGATGGTTTCAATTTTGTTTTTTTTTATATAGTTTTACATTTTAATTTATTATTTTGTTTTTCCCATAATGGTGGTAAACGCAGCTGATTATTTTTTATTCTGAAAACGTAACAATTTTATTTTATTTGAAAAACTTATAAATTACTCACTTGGTTTTCTGGGATTGAACCAAAAAAACTATCAGAATAACATTTTTACCATGAATTTATCATGTTTTGTGGTTAATTTGATATGAATCACCAAAAGTATGGAATTAATATTATAAAAATATTATTTTGATATTGCGTTTTTTTTTTCAGTATACTAACAAAATTTATACGGCAGGTACATGTACCGTTATTTTTTTTACGAATCCACACTCCCTAGCTTACCAATATATCGTAAGTAAAATCTGTGGATTTTCATCGCAAAGCGCTGTTGTTTCAGTAAAGAAAAAGTATAAAGAATTTTCGATTTACCGACTCCCGGATGTACCTTATAACCTACTTCTCAATTTTGTTTGCTTCTCCGTAATTAAATACTATAACATCAAAATTACTTGTTCTGTTTGTTGCCAAGATCCCTATCATTTTGGTTTGAAGTGCTATACCTACCTATTTTTTTTTGTTTTTTGCTCCAAAACATAACTCTAATTTCATATTATTAACAGATCCAATTTTATTTTTAAAGTGTCACTTCCATCAATTTCAGCCAAAAAACACTTCAAACGAAAAAAGAGGAATACAAAATAAACGAAAAAAAAAATATGTTTAACCTGAAACTCCTATTACGTAAATTGCACCCCAGCGATACGAGGTCAACATCCCTTGTCAACAAAGTTTCACCAGTGAGAAATTTAGCACTGTTTTTTTTTTGCGATAAACTTTTTTATTTTTTATTTTCAAGTTCACTTTGTGTCACGTTCTCTAGTAAATTGGAGAAAAATGAAATAAAAAAAAAATAAAAAGAAAAAAGGAAATCCCCAAAAAAAAAAATAAAAACACCAGAAAGGAGTTGATTTACCAACCCCTATAGCCCTTGATGTTCACTGTTCAGTCATTGAAACTTGTCGAATGCTGTCACACCTTAAAATAGTTTAGGACTTATATATATGCCAAGAGAAAAAGAGAGTGCCCATCATAGTCCTTTAGTGTGTGGAATGGAACCCCAACACTGGCATTCTCGCCACCCCCTCCCCCACCAAACCAACTCAACATGCATCGCAATGCATATAAAAGTGTCGATTGAAAATGTTTAATTCATGCTGTAACTCAGCGACAAACAATATTTTTTTTATTCGTCTTCTTATTTTTCTAAACCAACCCCTATATATATATACAGTGGAATCTGGATGCAGTATGCAGAGAACAACAGATGAACACACACGTAAAACACATATATCAGCAGAAACAGCAAAAATTGCTACCATCTGATGGGTTTGATGCAGGGGATGAGACGTGGAGAGACACGCAAGCAGAGGCAAAAGCGAAGTGAACAACGTTTGCTGATGCATTTTAAATGCACCCAGTCCGGTTATAAAGCTGCTGAAATAATAGCTTAGCCATCATCAGGCAGTGTAGGTACCTTACCTATACCTATATTTACAATATAAGGACGAGCAGGAGGTTGTGTCGAAATATACGTGGGGCGGTCGAGGCGGTGGTTGGTGGTTGTGGTGTTGCGGCAACGGAAGGCGACAAAGACAACAGGTGAAGTGCTTTTCGCTGTAGCAGTAGCAATAGCAGCAGCATCGCTCAGTAGGTGATGGTGATGGCGTTGTTATGCTATAAGGGCACAGGATACGAATACACACTGAAATATTAATGTGACCAACTGTCTTTTAATTGAATAGACTTAGGACATAACTATTAAGTGTGCGCTTTAAAATGTCAATTCAGGATTTTTTTAATTTTTAATATCGATCTTAATTTCTTATTTTTGTTAAAAGATTTTGGATATCAATTGACAGTTTATAAGTTCCAAATCCTTATATCTTAAACTTGCTACAGATATATCACAGTAATATAATTAAACATTTAAAATTAGTTAAAAGGATGTAGCTAGGTACCTAGAAATCACAAAACCATATTTCCATCTTTATTGTTCGAAAAAAACTTATCCACAATTCTTTCATTTGTATTTTTTAGGTTAAATTCAACATTTAAGAAGAAATACAGAAAGATATTTGGTACCTCGTTGCAGGGATAATTTTTAGAAAGGATTAAACTCGAAAATTTTTTGACTCACGACACGACACATTTAGGGAAAGGGCAGATGCTTTATGGCAAAGGGTCATAGTTCACAGTCCAAAAGTTCATATATATGAAGAAAATAATTGCTTGAAAAAAAACTCTGGTTTCCGTGGTACAACCATCGGTGGAGAATCCTGACCCTCATTCCTCAAACTTTTCAAAATACAACAGCTAATTGTGACTTTCTAAAACAATTTTTTTTTTCTTATAACCAAAAAAAAAAGAAAAAAAAATACGGTCACCATGTTATATGTTGAACCATAGTGCTAACATGATGCACGGTAGCAAATAAAATCTCTGCGCGCTCGTATGTGGCTTAAATGGCTTTCAAAATGGTGTAGTAACACAACAACAAGCAACAGCAACATCAGCTCCACTCACATAAGCAAATTGTAAATGCATTTACAATTACATCACTCAAGGGAGTTTTATACTAGAGGAGGGGTGAGTTACCGTGATGGCGTGGCTATTGTCATTACACAGCATCACAGGCATCAGCCAACCTATAAATGGATTTTCCAATTTTGTTTTGGTAGTCGAAAAAAATTGTTTTTTTTTTTTTATTTTATTTTCATCAACAAAAACTAAAACACAATAAAATTTTATTTAAGGCGATGTATCGGTGTCGTGTGAAAAAGTTCAAAAATAATTATGTGGTGATTTTGATTTTTTTTCAATAAAGTTAACTGAAAAAGTGGGGAAGTATAGTTTGAAATTTTTTTTGATATTTTCGTTTAAGCCAAATAAATAGCAAATTTTGTAGGATTCTCAAAATTATGAATATGAAATGAAAAATGAACACAGACATCCAATCATTATTTTAAGACTTAAACACAATTTTTCATTTAAGAAGGTAATTAAATTTGAAGAGCTGCAGAAATGTTCAAAATCAAAACAAGACGCATTTCTGATTTTTTTTTCTAGATTCACTACAGCTTCTTTTAGGGGATTTTCTTTAGAGATTTTTTTAAAGAGATTTCCTGTTCGGGATTTTGTCTTTAATATAAAGGTTTTCACATGGGCATTTTGGCTTTGGGGGTTATCTCTTTTGGTTTATGGCTTTTGTGCAAACGAACTTATGCTGCCATGTGTTGTAAAAAAATCGCACTAAGCATATGGTTTTTAGTGACTAGCCATATTTTTAGCGTGAAGTTATTTCGATTTAAAAAAAAAAGAAAAGCTGCGATGTGCCGTAAATATTTTTGAAAATTTCGCAAATTTTGAGGATTGAATTTTTAAGTTTTTCTAATAACTTAAAGTTGTGCTGTTTTTGCTCAAAAAATGATACAACCGAAGAGATAAAAAAAATCGCATATCTACAACTTTCAGGACCGAACGCAAATGTTGCGAAGGACATTAACGTGAAATTAGCACCAACCATAATTTTTGATTTTCAAAAAAAAAAGTTGTGCTGTATTATGCGCTCAACTTGTGCGGACATGTGCCGTTAATATATTTTTTTAATTCGCAAATTTGGAAATTTTAGAGATAAATTTTTATTTGCAAAATTACGATTTTCAAAAACATCAAAGTTGTACAGTATTTTGCTCAAAAAATGTTTCGCATATTTACAGCTCTTAGGGCCTAAAATAAATTTTTGGAAGCGTGAAGTTAGCACCACCATTTTTGATTTTCAAAATAAATAAAGTTGCGCTGAATTGTGCTCAACTTGTGCTGCACAAAGCCCACGCAAATCCCGGATCCGCCACTGGTGGCAGGGGTATCAAAAGAAAGTGTTATTGGTCTAACTTTGTACCTTTTTTTACATGCGATATAACTCAAATAGAACACACTATTGTAGCCATGTTTGCTGGTTTGCTGACAACAAATTGCAATACTTGCAGTTGGAAAAACGATCAACGAAGCTACATACAATAAAATTATAAAATGCACTTACTAAAAGAATTAAGAATTAAACATTAAATAATTAACTCAGGAGTCGGGAAACACTCTAAGCTTAATATAGAAAACAAGTTGATTTTATACAGGCAGGTATATTAAAGCCTTCTTGGACTTATGGTATATACAACTCTGGCCTCTGGGGTTGTACTCGCGACACTAATTTAAATATCCTACAAACATATTTTGTAAATAAATTGCTTACATAATTTGTTAATGCACCGTGGTATATTAGAAACAAAGATCTACACAGAAATCTCGGGATCCCCATGGTATGAAATTAAATAAAAACTTTTGCACGAAAGCATAGAGGACGACTTTTATAGAATACGCTAAGAGTACGATTTTTGAAATTCTTGACAAGACAAATTTACTACGCCACCCGCCGATTTCGAAAGACTAAAACTTCTGATTTTGTGCGTTAAACGGAAAACATAGCAACTATTACCAGAAATTTACCTGCAACCCGTTGTTTAACTTCATTAAAAATAAATTACTATAGATAAGTTTTAACTTAGTTGCAATCGGGAAGAGGAGGAAGTTTTTGTGAAGTAAGAATCTCACACTCCTACGACTTTTTTCTTTCCTCATAGAAGGTTTTAACACATACCCACTACCCAGTACCCACGGAAAAAAAATTTAAGATTGTAATATTCTCTATATTACAAAAAAATATCTTAACACTTTTTTAAATATGAGCGATCAGTAACGAGATATTGCTTCTTCGAAAAAGTGATGTGTTAAAAATATAGGTTTTTCGCATATTACTCTTAGCGGATAAATTATATCGATTTTTTTACATAGTTTGTATATTACATGACCGTTTAAAAAAAAATTAACATAATTTTTTAGCAGTTAAAATTTTAAGGACTTCATTTATTTAAAAAGAAATTACTCAAAGTAAAAAAAAACGTTTTTTTTCCACTTTTCTCTTAAATGATGCAGTTGTAAAAATAGTATTAGTAGTTAGTTAGTTACCTTTTTCCATACGATGCATCATTTCCGATATGATTTTAACTTCAAAAATGAAAATGGTATAATTATATTGTCGGCTAAATACGTAAAACTGCTAAGTCCACTTTTGTAAATTTTACAGGAGAGCGAAAAAACAAAAAAAAATAAAATATACACGGCTGATAAAAAATGATTTTCTCTTTAGGATTCTCCAACAACTAAGATACATTGGACAGAAGTGATTAAACCATTTTGTGCAGAATGTGTTTCTTAAAAAAATGGCATCAAAATCTCAATTTCAGCCAAAAGTGGGCTTTACGTATTTAGCCGACGATACGTGAAATATCTGTATTTCCGAAACTTGACCTTGAATACTTTCTTATGTAATTCAGATTTGGTAAGCAACTTTTTAGACAATATTTCTAGAATAATACGTTTAACAAGATTCACTTGGATTTTTGGCGCAGTAAAAGTAGATACCAACATTTTTCTTGTCTACAATATTATATCTGCAAAGCTAACATGTTTCATATATGTAGGTACATAAATAACATAAATTTGATCGTTAACTTTAATCTCCAATTTCACATATTCCTATATTCTACCTACAAATCTTACTAAATTGCTATGTGGTCGCATAATTCATTTTTGGTTACCTTAAGTTGTATAGGTGTTCTATACATACACTTTTTCAGACTGAATTTTCCACAAAACAATATTCTACTAAGTTATTGCCAAATATTGAAGAAAGATTAATTTCGATACACAATTATGAATCATACGATCGAATAAATCAAATATAGTAAACCAAAAATTCTACCCATCTGCTCTTCCTCCAGTTTTTTGTTATTTCTTATTTGCATAACCCTTTATCAATAGTAATAATATTTTCTGTTCCACATATTTATGTTCACACAAAACATACACACACACAGAATAAAAGAAACAAAATAATACAACAAAAAGGAGAAACAAAAATAAACTTAATTAAAATATTGATCCACTTTAGAGTCCTAGACTGTAGAATACAGCGAAAGAGAGAGAGAGAGAGAGAGATAGAGATATAGAGACAGACCATACCTTAATCACTCAGTTGTGATGGTGTATGCACAAATGAGAGTCATTAATCATAACACTGAGTCCTTTCGAATGAACCTCAAATCCTTCTTCAAACAGAAATACAGAACAAGCTGCAGCAACCAGTACCTATATATGCAGTAGCTCACCACTTGGTCGTAGTGGTTGCAGTGGTCGATGGCTGTCTTTCTTCCTTCGCAAAGGTGTGTTGCAACAAAAAAAAAACAAAAAAAACACACCGTGCTGTGAGCTTAACCACCAACGATAATAATTGATTGACAAACAACACCGTTATGTCGTGCATATTTCATTTTCAACTTATTTTCTCTCACATATATAATGTAGGTATATCCTTTATGCACACACATATCCATCAGGATGTTCTTTTTTGCACTGTGGACATTGTCTATCCAAAAATATAAAATAAAATAATAATTCGTCCTTGAATAAGCTTTAAGATATATGTAGATAAATAATAACCCATGAAGGTGCATAAATAATGACGATTACACCGACCTGACTGCACCGTAAGTTCTTCGAAAGAAAATTAAGAAAAATTCAACAAGAAAAAAGATTCTAATCAGACAGAAAGACATTTTATACAATTAGAATGAAAGACACATATACACACAAAAGTCTGTATTATATGTATGTATGTATGTTGCAGGCAGCAGTGTCGAAACTTAAAGATCTTGGCAAAAGGACGAAACATTAATATTACTGACATATTTCCCATTGGGTAATCTCGATTTTTCATCAACTTCTTGTTCTCCTTCTCCAATGGTGTCTCCAGTTTGACAAAAGTGTAATGTGCAGCTTGCAGGACAAAGTTGTCCACATAAAACTAATACATTCAAACATAGCCTAAGAAGCTAATATTGTAGCTATATATCTATATGTATGTGTATATGTATAGTATATGGCTGGAAGCTAAAGCTAGTGCAGTTTTGTTCTTAATTTAAAATGTCCTAGCTTACCCATCATCTATCGTTGTCGTCATTGTCGCCGTTGTCTTTGTGATGTGCACAATTTTACTTTAACTTTTAGTTTATTTTCCCTCTGCTTTCTTAACTGAAGAACTTCTTAAGGACATCAGTTTGATATAATGAATGCATGGTGGTTCGTGGACCCGTATAAGGTGTGAAGAAGTCTTACCACGTGTATAAATTGCGTTAGTTCTCTTTCTATACATCATCATATAATTTTTCAAACTTAAATAGTGAAAAAAAAAAAAATGTTTTCCTACTCCAATTTCTTAAAAATTGTATGTAAAACGGTCTTACAATAGGGATGCTCGAAAATAATAAGGCTTTAGTGGTAAGCCAACATCAGTAAAATCTATTTGTGAATTATTCAGATAGTGTATGACAATTCGCCGTGGCAGTTGAAGCCAATTGACCAAAGTCTGCAGCAGATCATCATTTCTAATCCTCCTTTCGAAGCCAGAATATCTTCCTTTATATAGCTGCGAGGCGAGTTTTGGATATTCTGCACGAACAATGTGGAGAGAATGGTAATCTCAGGTGGCGGCCGGTGGGAAAGTGAATAAGCCATCGAAATCAATCGATTTAACGCCTTAGAACTTCTTCCTTAGGGGCAATCTTAAATCAAGTCAGGTCTATACAAATCAACAGCCACCAATTAATGCCTTCAAAGTCAACATAATTATCATATAGAAATTTTTTGTCTCAAAAATCATAGAAAAATCTTAGCGCTCATGTGAATTTTGTCGTCCAATCTCTGAGCATTCCAAAATTTATTTTTCGTGAAACACGTCTATTGATTATGTGTCAATTACAAAACCAACATAGGCAAGTCAAAATAAATGCTTTCACTGACCTAGATGTGATTTCATCATTGAATGATGAATACCGGGATATCTTGTTGTTTTAATAACAAATTATATAAGACATTCTTTTGCCTTTTTTGATATTAAATTCGAAAAATAAAAAAGTCATATATGAAAAACCCCCGATAAAATTGTGCTAGGAAAATAATTACAGGGTGTATATTATAGTTATATGGTATCCTTCTATACCTACACCCTATACATTACATGCTTTTTTCCAAAGAACCCTTTGTTCATTTTTATATCGGTTGCCATATTTCATTGCAATCAAGAATGTAAGTCTCAAAATTGTTTCACTCTGTGGCTTCTCTAGTAGTACATATACCTATATATATGGTTTTGGTAACACGGGTAACAAAGTATTTCCCTTTTACATCACTCAACCTTTCAAACATCAACGGACATTCTATATAGGTATAGCCCAAAGGAAACAATCATTAATAATTTTCTATCCATAAGCGAAAATATCAAAAACCATGACACTGGCGTTCATTTTGACCTGGGGTCCCATTAAATTCGAATCAAAATACCACACAAAAGAATGTCATAGTGAATGGCATGCATGATGTACACGCTCTTGACAGCATAAAGGTGCGAAACAAACATATATAAACACACATACACACACACATACACATGTATTAAACCATTTTGCTAGCCTTCCTAGCTAAAAGCGATGTATGATGCGATGGAGCAAAAGGGAGCCATCTTTTACAGAAAAAAAAAATCACCTTTCTCGCACTCGACTCAAAGTCCTTGTGCAACACATTTCATACAACATATAACGCACGAGTGTGTGTTTGTGTTTTTGTATGCCCCCCACCCCCCCCAAAAACGTTGTGTCACCACCCATCACCATCGAAACATGAATTCCACACAAAACACTTATTCAGTCGTGTGTGTTATATCTAGCACCTCTCTACCAGCAGCAAAGTATACCGTACAGCAAAACCAACCTATAATGACTGTGTTCCTTGTCATAACGGTGTGACGTGCGTTTTGTTGTCATCGTCATTCTAGTCGACATGTTATACTGTACTGTTAACTACATACGAGTACATACCTATCTACTACATAGTCCTATGTCCTAGTCATTGCCAAAATGCATAACAACGCTGTTGCTCCTCTTCACACTCTCAAGGACCCTATTGTTTGTCCATATAAAACATTGAAGAGTTGTTTGTTACACAATTCTCTTATACCTAGTGTGTTTGCATGTGTGTGCAAGATCCTTAAAATCTGAAAAAGTATTTCGTCCATCATAACACCTACCTATATACATAGCTGCCTAATGTCTATAATGGGGCTTCATTTCTCTTTTTTTTTAGATGATTCTTTGAAGAAAATGGAAAAAATAGGTACCTATTGGTTTTAAAAATAAGTAAATAACGGGTGATTTTTTAAGAGGTTTAGAACTTTAAAAAAAAAAAAACACAAAAAATTCGAAAAAATGAATGAAATATTTATTTGAATCGATAGTTTGAACCTTGCAATTTAATGTTTAAAGATAATTTCATGCAAATGTTGACCGCGGCTGCGTCTCAGGTAGCCCATCCGCTGAGTCCAATTTTGGCATACTCTTTCACACATATCGGCCGGTATCTCACGAATGAATGCATGGATGTTGGCTTCCAGTGCGTCAATCGAAGCGGGCTTGTCCCTATAGACATTAGCCTTGACATACCCCCACAAAAAATAGTCTAATGGTGTCAAATCGCACGATCTAGGCGGCCAATTGACCGGCCCGAAACGTGAAATTAACTGTTCACCAAACTCGCGTCGCAATTGCGCCATTGTTTCGCGTGCTGTGTGGCATGTGGCACCGTCTTGTTGAAACCACATATCATGCAAGTCAAGAACTTCCATTTCGGGCAAAAAAAAGTTTGTTATCATCGCTCGGTAGCGTTCACCATTGACAGTAACGCTGCGATTCGCATCATCTTTGAAGAAATATGGCCCAATAATGCCGCCGGCCCATAAACCGCACCAAACAGTGGCTTTTTCGGGATGCATTGGTAGCTGTTGCAATGCTTCTGGCTGATCTTCACTCCAAATGCGGCAATTGTGCTTATTTACGTACCCATTCAACCAAAAATGAGCCTCATCGCTGAACACAATTTTTCGATAAAAAAGCGGATCCTCGGCCAGCTTTCCAAGAGCCCATTCACCAAAAATTCGGCGTTGTGGTAGGTCGGCTGGCTTTAGTTCT
Organism: Epistrophe grossulariae; assembly: GCA_929447395.1. NCBI lineage: Eukaryota > Metazoa > Arthropoda > Insecta > Diptera > Syrphidae > Epistrophe > Epistrophe grossulariae. Next base: position 9,849,259 of record OV839569.1, on the reverse strand, counting down.
TGCACCAGCTGTATCTTAAAAGGCTTTACGTCCAAATCCTTCCGCAAAATTTTCCACGTAGTGCTGTAACAAAGGCCTAACTGCTGGGAACGGCGCCGAATCGACATTTCGCGGTCTTCTGTCACACTAGCTGATACGGCCGCAATATTTTCTTCACTACGCACAGTACGTAAACGTGTTGGTGGTTTAATGTCCAACAAAGTAAATTTGGTGCGAAATTTGGTCACAATCTTCCGAATAGACTGCTCAGAAGGTCGAGAATGCCGACCATAAAATGGAAGCAGCGCGCGATGAACATTTCGAACCGAGCACGAATTTTGATAGTAAAATTCAATAATTTTCAAGCGTTGTTCATTTGTAAGACGATCCATGGTTAAATTGCAAACCAAACTGAAGCTGTTTGACAGTGACACAAGGTACTAAAAACACGTCAGCTGTCAAAACCAGTGTTGCCAAAACCAAACCAGCTAAAAAATCACCCGCTATTTTTTAAAGGTGAAAATGACTTTTAAAAAAATGTGGAAAGTATTTTTTTTTTTTTTAATTTTTTGTTGAAAATTAAATCATATAAAGTTTTTGTTATTTAAAACTGAACTAAATTGACAAATATAATATAATAAGAGCTGTCACAAAAAATATTTTCAAAGAAAACTTTAGGTATAATATCGTCAGCTAAATACGTAAAACTGCTAAGTCCACTTTCGCAAATTTTACAGGAGAGCAAAAAAGAAAATTGCACAAGGTTCCATACAAAAACTGATTTTCTCTTTAAGATTCGGCAACAACTACGATACATTGGACAAAAGTGATTAAATCAATTTGTGCAGAATGTGTTTCTTAATTAAATGGCATCAAAATCGCATTTTCCGCCACAAGTAGACTTAGTATCTAGCTTTACGCATTTAGCCGACGATATGTAAATATAAGAAAAATGAGTGTGGCAGTGGGCGGGCTTTAAAAAAATCACAGGAAATTCTTTAATTTCAAAACATTTTAATTAAAAAAATTAATTTCAACTCTCAAGGGATATAAAGTAAGAAGGAATCTCAGATAAAATACAAGTGGGCGTGGACAAGATAGGCGGATTTTCAAAACAAAAATACCTATATATGTCATAGTTTTGGATAAAGAGAGATTTGTTAAAAATTTTAAGCCTTCTTAAGACGTTATATGTGGATACAACGCTTATATAAGAAAAATGGGCGTGGCAGTGGGAAGTACAAATAAAACAAATTACAAAATTTTAATGTTCTAAGGACGTTTAATTAAAAGAAAACTTTAAAAATCATAAAAGTGGGCGCAGTGTAGTAGGTGGGACAAGCAGGGCCGGACCAACCATATGTGCAAGATGTGCAAATGCACAGGGCGCAAAATTCTGGGGGCGCACTACTAGGAATATCGCCCAAAGAAATTCTGAACAATTGTTGCTGTTTTTTTTGATTTAGGAAAGAACGCCCATATTAAAGAAATGTTTGATCGCCCAAAATTTAAGAAATAACGCCCAAATTTTACAAAAATAATTAACATTGAAAATATTTGGCGACCTTAAGATTTGGAAAATTATAAATTTCGGCGATATTTCCATTTTTTTTTTTGGGCTATAAAAAAAAATTTGGCGATATTTCCAAATCCATTTGGGAGTTATTTCCTTGGGCGTTATTGCCTAACACCAATGTAATCTGATCCTGCGCAAACAGATATGTACTACCATTTGCCATGTGTATGTATGTGTGCAAATATAAAAAGTGGCGCTTACTACAAATCTTGCACAGGGTGCAAGTTTGGCTGAGGCCGGCCCTGGGGACAAGTAACACATATCATGCTTTTAGGTTGAAAAAAACTTATAATTTTCAAAATTGGAATATTGGAAAAAATTTTAAAACTTCAGCCAATATTGTTTATCTACAGTTTTCGAATCTATAATCAAAGTCATTTATATACGGCCCTGGGGCATGGAGAGCTTAGGTCCTCAACAACCTTGATAACTTGAGCTAAAGTTTTAGATATTCTGCGTGTGGAAATAAAAAATCTGTATTACGTTGCTTCAAATTTCATATGGGGTAGAAGAATAGCTATGGGCGTTTAAAAATAATCCACCGTTTCATTGGAGCGAGAACTCTTGCCCTACGGGGCCTTGAAATATGGAAAATTAAAACATTTTCATAATTCTATAATTTCCTGAAAAAAAAAAAATTATTTTTATTTTATGCTCAATATTAAAATATTCGTGGAATGATGAATTGATATATGGGTTGGGTATATGTATGTATATGCAAATCCTCTGCACTTTTTATACCAAGCTGCGCACATAAATTGTATTACTTTAACCCTTTATCCTCCCTGAAGCTAGTGATAAAGTCAAAGTAAGCTTAATATCCTTGTGATACAATTCTCTTAATTGCATCCGCAAACATAACGAAATAAATACGTTTGTGTGTAATCAATTAAACATAAACCAAAGCACGCAACATCGATTTACTTCGATTGTCCTTTTTTGTTGTTGTTGTTGTTGTATTTTATCGATGGTGTGAGGTATTGCATCATGAACAAAAATCTACAACTACACATATGTACCATATTATACCAGTAAGTATATCTAGGTTTTAATATTTTATTTGCATGATTTAATTGTCCATCGTTTGTTGGCATTTATCCAGAAGCATTATTATGAATGTTTTGAGATTTTTTGTTTTTTTTTTTTGATTGTTATTGTTATTGTCGTATGGTAATTGCCACCGATATTTTTTTTTTTTATTTAAATTTTTTATTATTTTTTAAGGACAATGTTAAATTATTTTATTAATATTAAATTTTCACCCTGATGATGATGGTCGAGTCGGGGCTTTGAGCACCAATCGAACCCATGTTGGTTGGGAATTTGTGCACAAGGCAACAGATTCTTCAAAAATGCATAAATTAAGGAATTATATTTTTTCATTATCCAGAGTGAACGTAGAGCCCCAGCTTTAATGATAAGTGGCAAACTTTCAAAGAATTAAATACAAAAAAAATGTTTATATGCATGTAGATATTATATCTGTTATAAAGTGAGAGAGATATTAAAAACAATATACACATACATATATGTAGGTACATAACGTATACATACCGATATAATGTACCCAGCACATAGATAGATATAGATAAAATTTATTCACATTGGGACTGACCCCCGAAGGGAAGATAAATAAAATGCGTATACAAGTGCACACACATTTTTCCGGATGGATGACAGGCGATTTTCGAGTTGTAAGCTTTCCAATTAAATGAATTAAATAAGTGAAAATTATTTCATGCACGCAATTCAAATAAATCATGAAGCAAACAACACAGCGGAATACGCCTGCCTCCATATCATCATCAACATCATATATTGTTTGGGGAGTATGACTACCTATATAGGGATTGGAGATGGTGATATGGTCAGAGACATCTGAATATGTGTACAGTGGATTCAGTGAACTCCGCGTGCTTAACATTGCAAATGAGATGTTGCTGGAGTGATATTATTTGTATGAGATAAACAGTTGTTTTTTTTTTGTTGCTGTATTAATATTTTGTTCAATACTTCAAGTGCGTTAATGGGAATGATTTACATTATTATACAATTTAAGAACGAAAATGTTAAAAGCCTTTCTTAGAATAAAAATGTTTAAAAAAAATATCAGTAAATATAATTTTGCTGGCTATTCGATATAGGGAAGCCAAATTTGTTTCTTGCAAACAGTTTAAAACTAGGATTGAACGCAAATAGTCGACACGTTGATTCTCTGACGTCAAATTCTTTCTTAAGACATTGGACGTTCTCCTCCAACATTTTTTGACGTTTCTGTATATTTATCTCAATCCCACCTCATTGCGAGAAAGAGGTGGCGAAGAAAGGCATCTATTTCTTGCATTGAAGTGGGAGTGAGAAAATGAACAGAGTATCTTAAAAATTCGGCGGAGACAGTCCAATGTGAACACCATCCAAAGTTTAATCGTAAACTATGTGAACAAATGTGTACTGTTGAAGGCTGCAGTGATACTTGCGCTCATACTTGGGTTGACACTTTTTTTTTGATACAAAACAGCTTTTATAACGGCCTTTAAGTCCTACAAAAATTGGCGTTTCGTCCCGGCTTTTGTTGATACTTGCGTTGACAATTTCGTTGACGCTTTCGTTGACAATTGGGTTGAAACGAATTTTATAGATCGCTGATATTTTTATGTGACCGAGTAGTCACCATGTCAACGCAGTTAATGTCAACGCATTTAAAGATACATTGACAGAGTGTTTGTCAGCAAATTGACTGTATCCCAACACAGAATTGGCAAAATTTTCTTACCGCGTCAACGTAGCCTGCGTATTAATATACTACCCTATAGACCTCTATAGGGAGTGTATTAGAGATTGAAATCAAAGACTATAATTAATAAAAAATATTAGTATGCCTAAATTAAGTTGAACCGAAAATTCTTTAAAAAAAATAGTACGTATACGCCATACATTTTTTTTTTAACTATAAATTTATAAAGGATGCATTCAAAAATTATATTTCGTTGATAGATTATACAAGTCAAATAGTTAAAACATAATAAAAAATGATAGATTTGTCAATTACTAGTGAGCACAAAAATAAACAAACCGAGACAAGAAAAAAATCGTATGGGAATGGGTGTCTATTTTACTCCGTTTAGGCGGAAGGTGCAATTTTATATACAAACGGCTTGAATAAGTAAAAAAAAATTAAAAATCAACGACAACACTAAACATTCTCATGTTATACTTTTTTTTTAAAGCCAGGAATCCATCCAATAATTGTATTTTTAAATTAAATTGTTTTAGTGAATAATATGTAGTTTTGGAAAAATTACTCAAAGTTTAAAAAAAAAAAAATAGACTGTCTTCTTCAAATCAAATTTCTCTATCACAGCTTTATGCAATTCTATGCAGTTTAGACGAGATTTTTAAAAATATTTTTAAAGTTATAAAAGTGTGGCCACAGATAACACGTCAACTTATTTTTGGACAACATTGACCGAATGGTGTCATTCGTGTGATTGTCAACATTTCATAAATTGGCAGTACATATATTTATGATATTTTTTTTAACATAAAAAAAATCGTATTGGCTCTTAACATTGACCATCAAGTCATAGCTTAAGCTTTTAATGTTTCATTGTCTAAAAAAACCAAATACCCAAAAGCTCATCTAATTTCAGAATTATAGATTAAACCGGAAGTTTACCTTCTTCTGTCAATGCCTTGAATAAAATCAAATATTTTCTCATACCTTTTTTATGACAAAAAGGATATAAAGGTAAACATTAAAAAATATTGCATAATTAATGCCAAAATGTATTGTCATTGGTCGAATTTTTAATAATTTAATCAGAGTTCTTTCGATGACCACAAATTGAAATCTCTTGTTCGACGTCAAGTTTTAACTTTTGTGTCAACAATGACAGATTTTTTTTTAATGAATGATTCGCAATCTATATTTGATGAGTAAATGGTATAAGAGTGCTAGTTGCACTTCTTTTCAGTTGAACAGAGTATAAGGGCCGATAAAAAACTTTAAAATCGACATTGTTTTCTGATGCATGGTAAAAATAGTTACATTGTTAATAATTTTTTTCTATTAACATCGCCTTGATATCTCATTTCTAACGTAAAATATTTAATGACTAGAATTTTATTTTTTACTTGCGGTCTACATGGTAGAGATATTTACAATATAAAGAATGTCATATGCATTCGCAAAAATAAATCAATCTCGAGATTTTGAGATGTGGCCATACAGACTATTAAAATTGAAATTCCTGATATGAGTAAAATTTTTGGATTAAAGGCTTCTGAACATATATTCTGAATTATAATGGTGAGTAGATTCAATTTCCAACCAAATATAATTCTGCTTGCATCATTAAAATAATCTGTATTTTTCCACAACACATCCCGCTAACCCACCTCAACAACCACTCCATTTTTGTGGTGAAACGCTGGTGAGTTGAATTTTGTTAAGATGGCCGCAATTTTTAATAACAAAAAAATAGTTTTGCTGTCAAAAAAACAAACTCTCCCGTTAAATTGGTTTTGCAATTTAAATCTATTCATCGATACGAAACGAAATTACAAAACAACAATGTAATCAAATGGATAATAGGACGTAGGAAATATTCATATATCTTTATAATTCTGTTCAAGTATGTTCCTTAACTTTAAAACTCTGTGCATTTCTGTGAATTTCTACAAATTTTATGTTTTTTGTTATATGAACTTTGACAAACTTTTGTGTAGAAATTTACACAAATTCAAAGAATTTCAAAGTAAAGAAACTATAGGCTGTATCTTTGCTTCTGAATTTTGCTTGAATTTTAAAAAAGAAAATACATATATTATTTACTCAAATTTTGCTGCATTTAATTCGAAGTTTCCTTAAACATGTCTTTTTTTTTAAAGTTCACAAATCAATCTTTTTCATATTTTTTGCAGCCTTATAGGTAAAATAGAAAAAATCAATTAGATAGCCCATCGTGAGGTAAAATAAATATCAACTTATACAAACAAAAAAACTCCTTCTAAGCAGTCTTAATTGCTTGCTATAAATTTCAGTATCGACCAACCACGCGACGGTAGTGTGGCTGGAAAATTTTCCCTATAGCCAATTCTTTTACATCACCTGCATAATATAGCGCGAAGACCTACCTTCAGCTAGAAAATGGAAAACTTTCCATTTTTTCCTATACTACCTTTATGTACTTTGTCTTTGCGACAGTTAAAAGCGGAAGCTCAAGGAGACATTAAATACAATGGCAACCTGGGAGACAAGAGTATATAGGTAAAGATATAGATAGAATACAACAACAACAAAAAAAGGTATATAGCTCGACATAGAAAAAGTAGTCACAATCTTACCGCACAACAACAACAAAAACAACAACAATAATGTTTTTGCCTGAGCATCTGGCTGGTTGGTCCTCCGTGGATAGGTACTATTTTCTCCCAAACCATTAAAGGACAATAAGCCAATTTGTCTTCATAAATGTTGTAATTTAAAGAAAAATATTGCAACATAGACCGCCCGCCACACTAGCATAGCTTCAGCAAAATAGATATAAAGAGAGAGAGAGACTGGGAAGCGTTGGTTGGTGGTAGAATATAGCCACCATTGAAGAAGACCATCACCGCAGATCCTGCCAAGCATGGAGCTGTCTTTTGTGCAAAATAGCATCATATACCTTGAGCTAAGCATCACATGAACATCATGAAAGAAAATGTGTCCTTTTTATGTTAAAGCGCCATCAGAGTTGCTATATATGTGTTGGTGTTTTTGTTTGCATCCCTTAGGATTGAGAGAAGAAATGAGAAAAATGATGCAACGTTTGTAAAAAAAAACAAAGGTAAAAGCTGAAAAATAAACGAAGATGAAGTGAGAGGGAGACATAAAAAAAATAACGACATGTGCCAAGCTAAATTGAATGCACAGCATCAAGTCGCGGACTTAGAGAAATCCTGAGGTATATAGGTTATACGTATAGCCTGCCAAATGTGCACTAGATAGACAAGACAAATAACGAATGACCAAATCCACAGAAAATGTGAATAAATGAACGAGGCACTTAAAAGCAAACAAACTTCACTTGTTTAACAAAGGTAAACAGAAGAAGAAAACTACAAAAGGAGCAGGTTGTCTTGAGGATCTAAAGCTATAGGTATAAGTTAGATGCAGCAAACAATTGTTAATAACTACCAACACTACACTGATAAAATACATAATCATTTTATAAAAATATAAAAAATGTTTTTCTTTTTAATCAAAAAGGGTTGAACAAATTCCAAAGGAATTAAAAAATGGTGTCAATTTAAAAACTAAAAAAAAACTGAACGACTAACATCCCTATTAATAAACTGAAATCAAACATGAATTAAGTTTAATCAGTGAGTTTAATTCGAAATCTTACCAATTAACAAAATTGAAGTTATTGAAGGTTTAAATGAAATAACAAACACTTGGGTGACGTTCAGCTACCACCAAGTTAAAATAGTCTGGAGTAATAATTAATTGAAGAAGGTGTATTAACAAATAATTAAGTTAAAAATACCTAAGTTATTTTTTCCACCGACTAGAAACAAACACATTATTTTATGAAGAAGCTTAAATGAAAAAGTAGATATACCTATGTGTGAAAAAGTTCACAGTTTGTGAGAAAGAAATTTTGGTACACAATAGTTTCAAAACTTTCTGAAACATTTTCTATAAATAAAAATGATCAAAATCAGATGAATCGTTTTTGAGAAAATCGAAAATAAAATAAAATGCACTATTGGGTCACAAGAACTTGCTCTTATGTGCGATATCTGCACACTGTGGTTTTAAAGTCTGAATAATTTAGATCTGATTTTAAAAGAAGTGAATGAGCTATTGGAGCCTATATTTTATGCCACCTTATAAAAGCGTTTTTTAGTATAAGTATAAGTGAAAAGAAAAAAATTAACAATATAGCACTCCGGTGAACATAAGGTGTGCATAAAACTTATACCGTTTAAAGTGAAAAATTGGAAAAATTTTTAAATATAATAAAAATAAAAATAATTAAACAAAATCTGAAATTGTTTTGATATGAGAAAAAAAATTTCAATAACCGATGGAGTGGTTTAAAAAAAATAAATTTTTATATAAAATTTTAAATTTTTAAGAAAACAAAATTAGAACGCCATTTGTTCAGTAATTATATTAATGCAGAATTAAAAAAATAATTATTGAAAAAAAATTATTATCTATCCATTTTCGAAATATAGAATTTTTAAAAAACAATTCAGATTTTTTTTTTAAATCTAAAATCTATGTTTTTTCTATGTTTTTTTCAATATTTTTCAAACTTATTAGAAGCTCTTATGTTAAAAATTTCATTAAATTCGGTTGAACATGGTTTTGAGATTCTTGAAAACCAAAAATATGGTTCTATGAGAGAGGTGTGGATCGTTTAGTGATTTTAGGGCACATTAAATTTTTTATCAAAATCGTAGGAGTCGTTTTGAGAAAAATGAGATTTCACTTAACGGTGTTTAAACCAAAAATAATGCGTTTCGCCTAGGTACGACAGTTAGGCTCATCAGTTAGATGCTGTCGACCCTTCTAAGACACAATATTTTAGTCGATGCTATCGACACTAATACAATTTGCAGCATTAACACACTGCAAATTATATTTTTCTAGTGAGTTTATTAGACTACTTTAACTAGAAAAAAAACCCAATATGGGTAAACAAGAAGAAGACAAATTAATGACAACAATAGAAACATTGTTTTTGTTTTTTCTCTTGTGGACTAAGTAAGAGTGTTTATGTATTGAATGAATTCAATTGAAAGTATTATTTTTTTTGGACTAAATGAAAAAATAATACTTTCAATTGAATTCATTCAATACATAAACACTCTTACTTAGTCCACAAGAGAAAAAACAAAAACAATGTTTCTATTGTTGTCATTAATTTGTCTTCTTGGTGTTTAAACACTTGTATAGGCGGTACCAATATTTTTGGTTATAAGAATTATTTTTATTTTGAAATCTGCTACAGATAATGTTAAAAAATTGCTTGATGCCAAGGTTAATAAAAACAGACCAAGTCGTTTTCGAATTATTAAGTTCTTAGACGAAAATTTTCAAACTTTTTTCAAAAATCCAAAAACAAAATTTTGAAATGCATAATACCTTTTTTTAAAACTATGTATTTGAAACATTCTCCACAAAAAAATTGATTAAAATCGCGGTTGTAGCGTTTTAAAAAAAAAAATCGAAAATAAAAAAAAATGGTTCTATGAGAATTAGCTACCATTTATAACCATTTTTTGGATTTTTTTTATAAAATGGTAGCCATTTTGTAAAAAAATTACTTACTAATTTTTTTTTTTCGTTGTGGGCACGTGTTTTCCAGAAAAATAAGATTTGCTGATCTTTTTGCATTAATAATTTTTTTTTTGAGGTCCAACAATTACAACCGTCTATATCATACGGGCAACTTTTATATTACTGTAAAACCCACTTAAGAGAAACGGCACAGTCACAGTCTTCGTGGTCTAAAGTGAAAGAATTTAGTGGGTTTTTCACTTAAATGAACTCCGCTTAAGTGACACAAAATTTCACTTAAACCGATTCCGGATAAGTGAAAAAAAAAACTCACTTCGGTGGTTTTCAAAAAATTCCATTGAGCGGAAATTTAATGCTAGAAAAAAGTGAATTTATCTATTGGAGTTACCTAGCAAAAAAATTTGAATAAAATATTTTTTTTTTGACTTAAGAAAACTCTCTCAAGTGACAAAAAAACTATTTTATTTAAGTTTTTTTCACTTTAAAGTATAAAATTTAACTGAAAATATGTTTCACTTAAGCAAGTTTCGCTTTAACGGACTGTTTTTTACGTAATTGGTCAACAAATACTCGGGGATGAAGAAAGTGTTTCAGATAAATGGGTTTTTCTCTTAAGCGGGTTTCTCTTAAGCGGGTTTTACTGTGTTATCTTTTCGTGGTGATTTTTTTCATTGTCATGCTTCGCACTTAAAATGTTGGCTCTTATTCTAATTAAGTTTGCACAAATATTTGTTACAGTGTGTTTCCTTTCAATCGCAATTTGAAAAAACAACACAAATGACATCGTCTTCGCGAGTTTCATGGTGTAACATGGAGGAATATCTCGTCCTTTTGGGCATTTCATCTGCCTAAAGTTTTAAGTTTTTCCTGTTACTATGATATTTTTATGGCATTTTGCAAGACAAGTCCTGTAGTAAGTTTTATCCTTAAATACAAAAAAAATCAACACCGACCCTTGAAGGGATCATGATAAAATAACCAGCAAAATATCTTTGGAGCAAGCACCTATATAGAGCAGGGAATATATATACATACTTCCTACCGACTATATCCTTGTACCTACACAAATATAATATGAGAGGATATCCTTTATCTGCATCATGATGGCAGATTTGATGTTCTTTTTCTTGCATCGCTCATCTTATAGAACACAGGAGGTGATTTTCCCTGGACCTTCCTGAATGTCCCGTTTGTGTTTCTCTATATATAAGAGAGCTTGTAAAAATATTTAAAAAAAAAAGAGAATACAACTGAACATAAATTTTATTTTTATGGAAATTTATTCAATGTTGTGTATAGAGTAGGGTATAGGTTGTATAGTATTTTAACAATAGTCAACCCCATCCATAACCCATGCGAACAACTACTATCCACCTGTATATCTGGATGGGGTTATGATGTCCTTGGCCTGCTGTTCTCTGGTTGGCTTTGAGTGTCCTAAGAGACGTTGCATCGCATCGCGTAGATATTTGATTACATTCTCTACGGTTGTATGGATTCATAAAACAACAAACTCTGGAGCTAGCTACAAGAAGAAGGACGAACACTGTACCTATATTTTCATGTAACCATCGCGTAATCAACTAGGTAGGTATATGTACGATCCCCCCACACTTCTGTGATGCAAACAACAACAAACAAACAACAAAAAAAAAAAACGAACAACCAACCAACAACAAAATGAGATAAAAATATCTTTTGCAAGTTTTGCAAAGTTATTGGCTTCTCTTGCTCAATGTTGATGACGCGGTGTTATTCTTCGTTGTTGTTGTTATTGTTAATATTGTTGTTTTTGTTTGGTTTAATATACATCCAGCGCTAAATATACATTCCTGCATATAACTACCTACCTTCGGTGCACCATTAACAGTTTGTTATGGTTTGGAATGGCCCGTTGGCCATTTTAACGTTGTGTACTTGGAATTATGAGGGGCGTCGTCGTGTAGGGGTTGAGGGGGGGTAGTTTACTTCTATACTCCACAAAAAGATATTGTAGTGTGTTTTCTCTCGATAATTTACATCTGTGGCAATGATAAACTTGTTTTTCCGGTTAATTACCAAAAATTCTGTTGAACTTTTATTCTTATTTTTGAAGAAGGTGTTGTTGGTTGCAGTTCAGTCAAATGCTCGTTGCGCATGGAAATAATAGAAGACAAAGAAGTGTAAATAAAGTTTATTGGAATGTTATTCAAAATGGGTTGTTTATCTATTTGAATAGACGAAGAGAATAAGAGAAAAGGAAGAGACAAGATTTTGAAGTCAAACTGGACTTTTAGTACCTATTTAAAAAATGTTGAATGAAATTATGTAGGTAGGTACCTATAGGTACAGATTTTGATTTTCTGAATTTTTAACAAAAATACTCTTCTTTTTAGAATTCTGGCTGGAATCAAGTGTCTTATAATTTTCTACTGTATATATGCCTGATGGAAAATATTTTTTTATTTAAAAAACATGTGCATATACCTACTTACTTGTGACGTCGAAATTCAAACAGAGGCTAGCAAAATTAAAATTAAAACCGAGTCAAAGGTTAAAAACTAATAAATTCTAAAATACATAAAGTCCAATCCAACAGCCCAATTAGGAAATAATTGACGAAACCTGGATTTTTGTATATAGCCTCCTCATGGTGTTCATAAGAAACTGTCAAAAGTCCCCATCGATATGAGCGCGACTAACAATTTTACGGCGAGTTGAAGGCCCCCAAAATGGTTTTTCAGGAATAACTCCCAAATGGTAAGTTGTACAAAAAAAATGTCAAAGGCTAATTTGCAGCTTAATTTTTAGAAGAAAATTCGAAAAAGTTTAAAAATCGTTTATTCAAAAACTGAGCACTAAAATATTTTAATTTAAAAATATAATTAAAAAAAAAATTACTGGCTTTAAAAAAAGTTATAATATGATATATTAGGTGTTGCCGTTGTGTTCTTATATTCATTTTCTATTTTAAATATTTGTTTTTAATTTGCACCTCCCACCTTAAGGGGTACACAAAATACAGTGGGCCGATATCTTAAAGTCATGTTCATATAATGTACCAACAACAAACAAAAATTGATGCATTTATCAGAAAATGCACAATTTTTTAACTAAGCCCCCCAACTATACAGATAAGTAAGACCCTTAACTCTTCCAATTGGTTTATTTCGGAAACGGTTATTTTTATGAAAAAAAGTATTTTAATCGTTTTTGTAGGAAATTTTCCAAGCTATAAATTATTGTTTGACATTTTGTTTGTACAACTTACCATTTGGGAGTTTTTCCCTAAAAACCCTTTTTGGGGTGCCTTCAACCCCCCGTAAAATTGTTAGTGGCGCTCATATCGATGGGGACTTTTGACAGTTTCTTAATAACGCCATGAGGAGGCTATATACCGAAATCCAGCTTTCCGGCGATTTTTTCCGATTCAAATGCCGACTGGACGCCATAATATATTTGAAATAATTCAATGCAGTAAAAATGGTTGATTTGTGGAAGATATTTTTTTTAGATGCGTTAGGTATAAGGGCCTTTTATTTTCGTCGTTTATATAATTTTTTTTAGGGAGTTTTGTGTGTAGTAGCCCGTAGCGTAATGGCTAGTGAGTAGGACTGTTTTGTTATGCCAAAAGGTGTTGGTTTTGATTCCCATGCACATGCCACCTAAAAAGATAAATGCTTTTCACGGGTTACATACTGCCTCTTGCGAGGAATTGATAAATCCTCCAAGAGTAGTTCTTGTCACAAAAAAGTGCTTCCCATCTAAGCCGTTCGGATTCGGCAGAAAATTGAAGGTCCCCTCAATTCCTGCCAAACACACGCACACAGAAATTGTTGCAAATTACTGGTCACTAGGGCCCGGTTCTATACGAGCTGTCGTGCTAGATTAATAAAAATTCACAGCAATTTTTAATTAAATCTCGACTGAAAAGGTAAAGTCTTAAGTCAATTTTTAACATTTTTCACGAGAGCAAAAAAATTGTCGAAAAAGCTTCCCAAAAAAACTTTTTAAACATAGACTTCTAAGAATGAACTTTTTAGAGGTCAAATTTTATGAACTTTTTCTTTTAATTTATTGCAAAAAGATATTGTTTATATTTTAGTGAGTTATAGGGCAAAATATGACTTAAGACAGTTTGCCTTTTTTTAATTTGTTTTAAATTACTGATTTCAAAAATCTTAAGTCGACTTAAGGGTATTTTTTTTTTGGGTTTGCACGTGGTAAGGTATATTAAGTCCACTTAAGATGTTTTACCTTTTCACAATTATTACAAACTCTTATGATGAACTAATCTTAAGTATACTTAAAATTTCTTAATTCGCTTCAACATAACATCTTATGTGGACTTAAGATATTTTACCTCGTAACAATATGATATTTTCCAACAAAAGATGATTTTTTTCCTTTAAAAAAAGGAAACGGAGTAAGATAGAAGAATTTGAATAACACCGTACCTCTACAGCGCCTCTGTGTTGGTAATAGGGTTCATTAAAAAAAAGCAAATCATCTTAAGTCGACTTAAGATACTTTACCTTTTCATCCGAGAAATTTCATAGGAACTTAAGATAAATAAAATATTGAAGAAAAAGTTAAAATTAAGTCAAGAACTAAATGCAAGATATATAGACACATGGTGTTCATCCTCAGGATATTGCAATAATTTTCCTATAAAATTTCAAGTCTTCGATTTCTCTCCATCATTCTTCACAATGGTTTTGGAGGAGTTTGTGGGACATCATACTTCTAGCGTCTATATAAGAAGAAATCCTGAGGGAAATAATCTAAGATCATATCATATCAACTCTTTTACCCAGACCATATGGACTCTAACGACAGATTTTGTAGCTCATCTCGGCTCCTGTTTTGATAAGGTCACAGCCCTTTTTATATGACAAGACAAATCGTTTAGTTGGCTTAAACTTAAAATGTCATTAACTGGTTGGCTTTAAGTTTTCTTGGGCAGCCGTTTTCTACACCATCCTACTGGACATTTTGCCGCTCCTAGTTTTTTGACAGTTTCATGTTCACTGAAAATTTCATGACACATACTTTTTTCAGGAAGGAAGATGGCTTCTTCGTGTTTCGTCGTCCGTCGGAAAAAAAAGAATATCCAATAATTTGAAAGATCATTTCAATTTGTTTAACTGTAGATTGTAGAATTCTTAATCAGCTATCTTAACACATGCCAATGTTGAATTTTTATTTTGGCTGGCACAACCATCAGGGAAAAGGCGTTGGTACCACATTTTTTTCTTAGATGCGTCTACAAAACAATTAGTGTATTATAAATAACTCCATTTTGAAAATCAACCATATATCTAAGTATCTGATTTTTTTTGAGAAAAAATAGAACCGTTTTAAAAATGAATGTACCTAGTAGCTTTGTATGAAATATACATAGGTCCCTTTTGATTATTAGAAAAATAATAAATATGATTGTCACTTATTCATGTGAGTTTACACTGCAAAATTGGACCTTATGTAGACTTTCAACCTTTAATGTCTGCATTTACTTCGACTACAAAATTGGATCTTAAACTCTCAAATAAAAAAATTAATACCAAATAAATTCAACGTTTTTATCTTCTCTCTTTTAGTCATTTAAAAATTGACAGAAAAAAAAAACATTGCAAATGCCATTTTAATATCACACAAAATAGATATACATAGATACATAATTCTAGCTCATAAATGTCACACTAAATTGACACTTATAATCGAAACAAAATATCTATCCAATTTTATTAAATATAAATAAAAAAATATACATAAATTTGTATCACTATAGATACAATATATTTCGTTGTAAAATATTTACGCATGAATTGCTGCTTTAATTTTAAAACAAGTCACTCAATTTTATAGTTAGATTTTGTTAATGGAAAACCCGCTGTTGCTGAAACTTAATTAAAAACTATGAACTCTATAGTGACAATCATTACAAATACGCACGCATCACATTTTCATTGTAACAGCAGCTTCCACACAGCCTCTGTTCTGTCTGTTCACATCACATATCACTCTCTGACACGCACGGTTCGGCTGCAACAACGTTGCATATAGCTGTATTGTATTTATATATATAGAAGCAGTATCAGCAACAGCAATAGCAGCAGGAGCAACAGCAGCAGCTTTGGCAATAGCAGCACTATATATACCAGGACCACGCAGGAGGACCCAATCTCTGCCATATCGTCCTTGCTTCGTCAAGGCATATTCATTCGCATATACATATGTATATATATACATAGACGACACGGGTCAGTATATTAATTTAAATCCTCTCTCCCGCTGCCAATAACATGCCACCCCAATTAACTTTTAGGATCTATACCCCCATATCCGACCCCATATCGACTGTAGCCATATATACATACATACTCAAACATACACAAAATGTTGTAGCACATCCTATCTGCGTTCATTAAAGCTTATTCATCAAGTTCTGAATTGAAAATCAGAGTGCGTCAACAGTGAGTATGGGGTGGAATCATATGTATAGTCCCTTTCCCCCCCAACCCCTTCGGTTCGGAGAGCCATCATCATTCAGAATGGAGGGTTTTTTGAAGGATCGTCGAAATACGCGTTGAGTCTCGAGACGGGATGGAATGTGGAATAACGTATATGTGTGAACCATTTGCTGGATAATAAAAAGAACACACTTAATTTTTGCCATTTCAACTGTATGTAGCAAGATGTATGTACTTAGACCATATATATGTGCTGACGAAACAATGTACCTATATGTGTGTAAATGTATGTATATGCCTGTATGTCCCCTTGTGGCATTTGTTCAATTTAACCGCAACGCAGCACCCCATGGGTGAAAAATTGTCACCGCTGCTGGTTTCGTCGTCGCTGCCATCGTCATCGGTCGTTTGTATACCTATATGGTAAATTTTTGGGCAACACAAATTTATTATTATACGAGGTCTGCTTTTTGCCAGGAAGAGTAAATGTGACTTCTTACACATTTTTGTAGAGAAGTACGTAAGAAACATTTTGGGAAGATTTTGGAGCCTCTTTGATGAAGGCATGGGGGATATAATTGGACGATTAGACCTTGTTTGTCTCTTCTCAATTCACAAAAAAAGGCTTCTAATTAACAAGAGTTTCTAGGAGCAAGAAAGACAGCTGTACCTACAAAACGAGTAGTTTTTAAATGAGGAACTAAAGAAACAGTGACTTTTTCGTGATGCATTGGACGCTCTTGGATCTCATGTGGACTGGTATCGTAGCAAATTCGACAATTTTTTTTGCTGATGTCCGGCATTCATCCAGAAATATGCTTTGTTACTGTAGATGATTTTTCGATAAAAATTAGGGTCATTTTCCAACTGCTCCAGAGCCAATTTAGCGACCACATCAACACATGTCGTTGTCTATGTTCGTTTATCTTCAGCTCATGGGTCTGATGATTTTTATACGGGTCGTGCAGGCTCAAGTAACGATGCAAAATTCGCCAAATTGCAACGCGAAATCAACTGCTTCGGATTCTCCTGCACACTTTCACGGAAAGCGGCGCTGTTTTAGGCAGATCTTGCGTTTCGTCAACATACAGACAGATAGTCAGGCAGCCGTGAAAGCCATTGATTCAGCTGTATCAGCATCAAGATTGGTTCAGCAATGCCGCATGATTAGCTCAAAAGCCTGAATGTTAACCTCAAGTTCACTCTTATCTGGGTTCTGGGACACTTTGGCATTGAGGGAAACGACTAAGCGGATGAATTGCAAAAGAGTCAAAAAGAGTCAACATTCCTCGTTGGGTTATGAAGGGCAATATATTCTCAATTTTTCTTATAGAATCAAACCGCGTGTGGGGAAGTTTAACAAACTGAATTATTTCTAGGAAGATTTGGCCCACCTATAACAGATCCCGTACAAATGACTTGATTCGCAGACCCAGGCAACACATAACCAGGGACCTGATTCCGTAAAACGAAAACGATCAAACGATATCCAATAGCTGTCTTTATCTCTCTCTTTAGATGTGATAGATAAGGGTATTGTCAAACGATATCGTTTGATCGTTTTCGTTTTACGGAATTAGGCCCCAGGATTGTTGTAACCTGTTCTGGACACTGGGCATTAGGAGAGCATGCAGCAAACTGCGAATCCCTCACAATACTCACTGTCGTGGTTGAGGGAACCAGCAGGAAAAAGAAACAGTCGCTCACTTCCTCTGCAAATGGCCCGCTCTAGCCAGAATGAGATTACAGTCATTCGGTAAACCATTCCTCAACGACCTCACAAAACTCTCCGAAATAAAGATCAAAGAATTGGTCTCTTGTCTCAACATAACGAATTGGCTCTAAGATGAACTTCGACCGCGAGTAAGTGTACGAATGTTATATAGATTCACTCTGAACCGGAAATCAATTCATCTACCTATCTCGGAATACTGTGGATGGGGGAGTGTAATGATGATTCCACAAATTCGTTTCAACAATTCAAAAAGTTATTGTATCATAACGGCGCAATCAAGCGGTAATTGGGTCACGGAGCCAGGCGTTCGTGGCTGTCATTTCTTCCTACCTATACCCTGCGGGTGTTGGTTGATCGATTACTGAATCAGTGGACTCAAATATATGAACCATATTGCGAAAGGTCCTCTCGGTAGGATGATTATGGCGACTCTAAAATTGGCGAAGCGCGCGCAATGTTGCCCGAACACCCAAGTTGATAAAACAATTTTATCATTTGCACGTGTTTTTGAACGATGGTGATTTGGCAAAACTGACCGAATAAAAGACTGGTATAATTTGACAGAGGTAGCTTCAACAATATGGCCGCAATCAACTTTAAAAGTTCGGAAGTCCCTTTATAATATCTAGCAAGACATTCTTCAAAGACTGAGAACTCCATCAAAGGGAAAAGTTATAAAATCTTATTTCTTTACCGATTATAACTTTTAAGAGTCAAAAAAAAATACTCATTTGAATAAGCTTCAATTATTTAAGCTTCAAGTTTAAAAATCCTTTTTCTTTTTCAAAATAATCCGATTTCTATATACTCGCTTGCAAAACAAACATATTGTTGCTGTTGAAATGTTCCTTTCTCCACTTTTTCTAGAATTAACTTAACTTTATATCAACCTCAAAAATCGTGTTGTGTTGCGCTTCTGCATGTTTTGTGAGCAATGAAAGTCATACCCTCTCCCCTGATGATGGTCTCCATGCGGTAGTAGTCAAATCCGCATGGATGTTGTGTTGTTTTGTATATTTGCATGCGTGCGTATACGATTCTCCATTTCTATGCAAATTGCTTTTCGAAATTATTTTGCAAAGCCAAAAATAAAACAGAGGACGACACAAAATAAATAAAAAAAAAAAAATCACAAACTTCAAAACACATACCAACGATTTGTTTTTTTGTCGACATTTGGATTTAGGGAAATCTGTGAAAATAAGCTTGTCACATGGGAACTCATCTGGGTAGGTACAAATATTTACAAAGTTCTCAAATCCTCGAGGTACGAATATATGTATTATGTACGTATTTGGGGGATTTTCGTTTTTTTAATTTGTTATACTTTTTCACACTTTTTTACGAAGTGTAGGTTGAGTGCGACTCTGGAGCTCATTTGTGTTTATTTTTTTTTTTTTTTGGGAAAGGTTAATTGTATTTCTCTAGGTGAGGTGTAAGGCTTTGATGGATTTTCTTTAACCAAAAAGTTTTGATTTTGTAAACATGTCTGTCAATATAATTTGGAAAAGACAGACAGACAATGAGCAACATTATTGGCGAGAAAATAAAGTCAAATTAAAATAAATTCCGTCAACTTCTTTTTCTTGAGTAAATAGTAATTAGAAATGCGAGATACGCGATACGATATCCTTCAGGTCTGGAATAAGTTGTCCTTGATGATGGTGGTTTTTGGTGTTTGCGCAATTTTATACACTGTTTACCGACAGAATTGGTGCGGGAACATGGGTTGATGGTTGGTTGGTTGGAAAAATATTCAATCTTAGAAGTTAATTGAAATCAGAGCTAAAGTTTGGACAAACAGATATAAATGAATTGCCACCGGATTATAATAAAGTGTGTCATTTATTAGGTTTTCTTTAGAGTGACAACTACGACGTAATGGCATCGCATAGATAGCGGTTTGATGGTGTCCTTTTCTTTTAAACTTTCTTTATTGATCGGATTTATTTGATTTATTCTCGAATCATCAGAAAATTTCAAATGATATTTAAATAAGGTTTTTCTTTTTTTTTTGCAAACGAAGCAGTTTCTATAAAGAAAAACATTAAACACAGAATTTGGTGTGTACAAAGAAAATATTTGTAAAAGACAAAATTGGTTTATTTAAAGTGTTTATAGCTATAGTTGTTTAAGGAAGAAAGAAAAATACATAAGGAATATTTTTTCTCATTGGTATCATGATGGCACTTCATGGCCATGTTTCTTTGTTTCAAAAATATCCACGATTATAGATCGCAACTTGCTCTATAAGGTTCAAAACTGTAATATGGCTAGATATTGAAAATTGATAGATATTGATATTGATATTGCTCAGAGGCTATTAGTTCTGCTCCAGAACTAGTAAACAATATTGATCTCTTTCTTTATTCCGAACCAACTTTTATTTTTGGGAAGGTTTTTGATGTCCTGTACTGAATTTGAATCGCGGTATAGATTTTTGAAATATGTAGATATTCTTGATTCCTCTTCTGAGGAATTTACAAATCCTCCAATATTTTGCCTTTTGTTCCGAATTACCACCAGGAGAATAGGAATTTTTGTGAAAACAGGAATTCTCTTTTTGTTAAACCTAACCTACACCTGTGTTTGTGGTTTACAATTTTTATTGAGAAAGAATCCTTCAATATAAGTGTGACTTTAACAATCATAACGGTCCTACCTCATTTTTCAAGAAATATTTGAATAAATTCAAAACTATTTTGTGTTTTTGTATAGAGATTTAATTTTAAATAGGTAATGCTCCTCTTAGTGACAATAAATTAATAGTAAATTTGACAGATGACAGATAAGTTCTGTTCATTTTACATATATTCATTTTTTTTTTTACATGAACAGACCGAACGCCCAAACGACACTTACAATATTGGCATTGAAAATACATTCAAAAAAATGAGATATCAGAGATTTTTCTCCCTCAAAAAGTGAGAAAGCGAATCCGAAATTAATTTTTCCTCAGAATTTTGACAGCAAAGCTGGAAAATTTTGCTGAGGAATCCATGTTCATGAATAACTGAGATTGCTGAGATCTCGAATGAGATATCAGAGATTTTTCTCACTCAAAAAGTGAGAAAGCGAATTCGAAATTTTTTTCCTCTGAATTTTGACTGCAAAGCTGGAAAATTTTGCTGAGAAATCCTGTTCATTTAACTGAGATTTTTGAGCTCCCCAATACCTCATTTTCCTGAATATGCCTTTATTCTATATTCTCATAATATCGTCGCTGTAGATCGAATAGCTACCTTGTAAACCAGAAAAGTTAATTTTTCAGGAGAAACAAAAAACTTGATATAGAAGTATCGAAGAGCAATAACATTGACCTGTTATTTATACGCTTATCTTTGAAACTATCGTTGTATTTTTCATTAGATCCTGAAAGTTTTGTACAATAAAAGTGAGTCTTTACCTAAAAAGTGAACTTTTCTGGGTTACGAGGTATTCGATCTACAGCGACGATATAGTACAATTGACAACACTGTTGCTACAGACAAAAAATTTGACAGCTGACAGATAATTTAATTCGTGTCTATATTAGGTCTGTTTCTTTATTTCCCAAAACTGACAATTTTTACCCATTTTAGTCCAGTTCTGTCGAAATCCTATAAAAAAAATTAAATTGGACTAGAATTGGTCAAAAATGGCAGTTTTGGTAAAGTAAGGAAACAGACCTATTATAAAGGGTTATTTATTCCAAACTTTTTTTTTAAATCTTAAATAAAAATTATAAAATCGAAATGGATGATGGAATTTTTATTTTTAGCCAATATTTTTACTTTTTAATAATTTCATTCAAATGTTGGCCGCGACTACACCGTATTCGCAAGGTTTAATTTTGGATCAATTTTTCCAGAAGTTAAGCCGATATTTGCCCAATTACACGAGTTACATAATATGTTGTCCTAAAAGTCCAGAGCAGATTTGTAAAAAATATAGTGGATTAAATCGAATATTTTCGTAGTGGGTTTGAAAACGAAAGAAAACTCAAATTTTCAAAAACTGTATTTTTAACAAAAAATTTAATTTTAACAAAAATAAATATTTTTTTAACTTTAAAAAATAAATCACTAATTTTCAATCGTTTCAGAACAGATTCAAATTCCGAATCAGAGTTGGTTGGAAAATTGAGTAACACATATTGATATATGTCATTTCCTTTCATGCGATTTGGCTACAAAAAATTGAATTCGAATTCAAGTCTCCGTTTCAATTGCTGATATAAAGCTCACATAGGAATAGCCGAGAGTTGTAAGTCATTATAGGTCCTAATAATCCACAGGCTGTGGTATCATAAAATGTATTTATTTATTTTTAATAGTTTAGCTTAATTTTTTAAGTACTCGCCTATTTAAAAAACAAAAAAAATTGGTAACGTGACAACCCGTGGAAAACTATAGGTCCTGTAACCTACATTTCTCAATCATCCCTATGTCCATGTCAGAATATATCACAATATGAATGGAGAAAATTACTGTTAATAACTTTTTTGAAATTTGACATAACGGACTGTTTTAATAACAAGATGCAGTTTTATATAAACTCATAAAAAGCATTTTTATGGTTATAACTTAAAACCTTTGTATTAGGTTAGGTTTATATACAAAAGCCGATTTCGGTAAACCAATTTAAAATTTTTCAATTGACAACTCTCTATAGTAATTTATGGTATTTCCATTGATTTTCCTCAAAGCAAAAATTTTCTTCGTCAAGTTCGTTAAAAAAAAAGCAAATTTAATTTAATTTCCCTTCTGCAATGCCTAGATCAGCCTAGAGCACCAAAAAGATTTGTATATTCAAATTTAAGAAAAAAAAAAGAAATTTATTTTTTTTTGTTGGTTCGTCCTTACAAACTTTTTGCCCGCACCATAAAAACACTTATTAATTTTCCGACATTCAATCTGCCAGTGAAAGCCCATATAACCTGCTATTATGGTGCCTTTCTTTTCCTGAAGCTTATATTTTATAAAAGTTTTCTTGCACAATTTTTTTTTTTTTTGTCGGGTGTTGTTGTTTTGTAATGTTCCTTAGAGCCATCGAATATACCTAAAGTAAAAGATCCAACAAGTTTTTTTTATTCTAGTGCTTCCTCCCTCCTTGGTGTTTGCTAATATATTCAACAATTTCTGCCACAGCCTACAAAGTATTTCAAGTCAGGAATATAGCTATACTCGTACCTATACCAACCTTCCTTACCGTATACCTACTTTAATTCGGTACCATTGGGCCTGGTACTGGCAGTCAGCCAGCGAGTCAGCCAAGCTATTCAAATTGTCCTTTATATAAGGTGTGTGTGGTATAAGGTGGGTTTTGGTAATGGTGAGGTATACAAGAGCTGTGGGGTTAAACTTCAGACTGAATAAGCCGTCAGAGATACAATTTGGGCCAGAGAAACTAATTGCAGTGCCACTGTCCTATCATGTGCAGTGGTGCGCACCCCTGATGGCGATTGAGTCTGCACGAGAGACTGTCGGTTGGTTGGTTGGTTGGCTGGTGGGTCGGAGTCGAGTGGAAGAACTGCCTAAAATTAAAGTTATTAAACACCAATTTCCGATTCTTTTTTTTTTTTTGTTATATTCTGTCCCTCGCTGACTGTGTAGCTTTGCTTTTAATGAATGGATTTTTTTTTTCATTTGCATCTTAAAGGGTCTAGTAGAGTATTGATGGTTAAAAAATGTGATTGATATTTATAAGGGTTTGTATATACGCGTATTTTTTTTTTAATTTTAAATAATAGAGGCTAATATTTTTTTTAAACCTATTGAAGGAACCCAAAATTCTGATGATCTTTCGTTCATTTGGTTTTTTTAATCAATTAACTTTATGCTTAAAATTTACTTATATTTTTTTGAATTCTTAACAAAGTTATGACCTTTTTTTGTCAATCTTTCGATAATTTTTATCTGTATGATGATTTTAACCGAAATTGTATCTTAAGTTTTCCAGAAAGATATTATGCTGATGCGGCCGATGGGTAACCTATATATTGTTTGTGACTCTTTCGTTAAGTTTTTAAATATTTTTAAGGTGCAAGTATCGTTTAAAAGAACCCAAAATTCTGATGATTTTTCCTTCATTTAATTTTTGTTAAACTTTCAATTTTATGACTATTTTAATTACGATAATTATTTTTTTGAATACTTAACCAACTAATGACATATTTTGTAAATTATTTCGATAAGTTTTAATTGTTTGATGATTTTAACCGAAATTTGATTTCTAAATTTTCCAGAAACATAATATTATTATGTATTTTTTCCAACGGTACCTATATGTTCTTTGTGATTTGAATCTTAATTCTTTCGTTAAGTTTACAAGAATTTAAGAAAGGGTCACTTTTGTTGAAAAATAGTTACTAAGATATAAAATTTAATTTATATTTGACTTTATTCATAATACCAATTTTTTTTAATCTTTCGATAAGTTGATCTTAACAAGGTTGAAGTACTCGTTCGTCGTTCATATTTAATTCATGGAATTGAAAAGATTGATTTAATGCTCTTCTTTTTCAATGATTAATACTTAAGTTGTTTATTTTATAAAAATGTTTCGTTAAGTTTTATTTTTCAGAGTTTCAAACGCCAAACTAATTTGTTTTTTTTTTTTTTTTTTTTAATTCGATTTCATACTCAAAAATATCTCGATATCCAAGTTTTTAAGCCTGGGTTTCCTTAAAATATTGCAAAATGTTTTTTAATTTTTAAGAGCCTCTTCTCCAAGACAAAAATTACTCCAAATTTTTGGGCAAAAAATAATTTCATTCAATTTTCAATCCCCTTCATTAAACTTTAAATGTTTCGTTCAGTTTGACTTTTATTTAGGTGCCAAACTAATTTTAAAATTTTTCGTTCAGTTTAACTTTTTTTTTAAATTTTTTAAAAAAGAACAAAATGATTGTCTAATAAAATTGCTATTCAAAAATTTTCCAAATTTGTAAAAGACTCCATTCAATATTAATAATTATTTATAGCCAGATATTTTTTTTCAATATTTTATTCCGACCTATTTTATTGTAACAAATTAATTAAAATTAAAAATTGGATTTTTTTAAGTTGGATCAGATTTTAAAATTTTATTTAAAGCTCCTTATTATTTATGAACAAGTCTCTGTGACCCTACCGACCATTATGTTTTATTTTATTGAAGTCCAACTCTCCAACAATGGCAATGGAAAAACCGCCTTGAAATCGGAAAATGAAATCGAGGACTACAAACACGCCGCCACCGACGCCATAGACGTCCGTCTGTCGACATCCAGAGGGACTCTCTGTCTCTATATTATAGTCCTTATACGAAACAGTACGATATGATGGAGCAACAGTTGTGCAACAGCAACACATTGCAAGCTTTTGAACGTGAGGAACAGCACCAGCACCAGCACAGACGACAGAGCCAAAAGAGTGAAAACTGAGAACTGAAAAGCGGAAAACCACTTCATAAATAATTCATTTACGTAGCGTTTTTCAGCTGAAGTTTTTTTGTCGTATTTTTTTGTTCATTGTTGCCACAGTCCCACACTCTGGATTTTCTTCTTTTTTTTTTGTGTAAATCCAAGCAAAGCTTTACTGCTGCCTCGCTTCGTCCCAAACCGTACCTATCGTCAACCAACCTTTGTATGGGAGTAGGTAGTAGTAGTGTAGTGCCTTTGTGTTGAATTTTTTTTTGTGGTTCTTCTTCCTTTTTTTTTGCAAATTTAAATTGCAATTGAAATAAATTTGCTGAAATCGAGAATGAGAATCATTTTTCAAAGTGTACACTCGTGACGGGGCGTTCGCATTTGGAGAAACTGAAACTGAATATGATGCGGTGCGGTGTTGTTGCAGTTGGCAGCACTGATATGGCCCAGAGAATCTGAATGGAACGATACTGGTACATAGGTTCCACTATGCATATTGCACCATATAATAAGCAGATACTCGGATTTCAAATTTGGGAGTATCTATTTGAAGGTTTTTTTATTTTTGTATTGCAGGGATATATAGGGATGGCAATTTTCTGTCAGTTTTGTATATACCTATCTGCGGTTTATTTATTTTTATTCGTTTTTTATATGATTATATGTATAGTTATTGTGGAGGTTGATTTTATTTGCGAATTTAGATTTGCTTTTGTTTGTTTTTGAAAATTGCAATTTTTTTCTAGATTTTTATAGGTATCCTAGTTTTTTTTTAGGATGATTTTTTAATGTTGCATGATTTTGCTTAATATATATGTACTAGAGAGGTAATTCAAAACTGAAACAGTTTTATTTTAATTAGGAAATAGGTATGTATTCCATCAGAAGATTGAAAATTTATTTTTTTCTAAACGAACAAAAAAATTTTAAATAAATTTCAAACGATTTTCAGCTTTGACTTTAGATTTACTTCTTTCTTTATTTTTGTGTTAGAATCTTAAATAATGCTGAATTTGTTTAATGACGCATTGCAAAATTTTTTTGAGATTGTCAGATTGATGATCAGTTTCCCAAAAATCATTTGCAATGGATGAAATCACAAATATAGCTACATATGTGCTACACAACTTATGTACTAAAAATACAATTTGACTTAATTAAAATTTTTAATTATTTGTTTTTGTTGAAAAGAAAATTTTTAAGTAAATTAAAAATTAAAAAAAAATTAATTTCATTTTAATTTTTGACTTTTAAATTTTAAATTTTTGATTTAATTTAATTTTAAATTTTTAAAAAATAGAGCAAAACGAATAGTCTATAGTTTTACGATTAAAATCACAGTATTCAACTTATTTTTTTTTTCAATTAAAATCGAACATACTGACCCTTAGTTCTTATACACAAAGGAAGCATTATGACCACATTATGCATATAGGAGCGCTCTTGTGCCTGTGATCGTGCGACTATTTAATCTCAAAAAATAGACTATATGCTATATGCAGTTTCAATATTAATTACCAGACATGTTACCAAGAAATCTTGACTATTAAAATATTGAAAATTGATTAATTTCTTGGCAATGCGATTGTCGCAATGTATAAAATGAGCCAAGTGCAATTACAAGTTAATGCTCACACTAATTGCGATTTAAAATTCGATCAATATTGGTTTTGTTTCAATTTCCATATAGGTAAAATAATTTAGAAAATATTCAGCCTTATTGTGAGTTTCACCCGAAAAATATTTCACCTTAAAATTTTTTGTTCCCCCGGAATTTTAAAAGCTATTGTGAGTTTTGCCCGAACGAAATTTCGTTCGCCTACTAAAAATAAGTGAACATTTAGGCTGTCGATAACATTACATTCCGACCGAAATGAATGTTCCCAATAAGGGGGATTTCAATAACACACAATTTTGGGCGAAACTCACAATACGCTATAAGCGAAATATCAAATTTTCCGGTTGGGATGTTGATCGGGCGAAACTCACAATAAGGCTGATTAATTCTGGTTAAAAAATGTGGTAACGTACCCACAGGGATTATTTTGGTGACACTTTATAGTAAAATTTTAAAATAAATTTTCATCTTTAAGAAACTACATCAAAACCAATTTTCCAGCTTTATATGCAATAAATCTACCTTCGCATTATACAACATTTAATTTAATTCGACTTTTTTCTTTGTTTCTTATTTTCTGCCATATTATGGCCAACATCATACCTATACGATACTGTTGTCATAGATAAATCATCTGAATGATTATTTATGTTACCCCAGCGACAAATCGATAATCGGCAATAGGTTTTGTCTAGAGTTTAAAGGTACCCACTGTATAGATAACAAACTATATAGAACTCAGACTCTTAAAGAATTTCAAGTAGGAAGGTATAGTTCTGAGAATTGAACTCTAGGTATCCAGAGTAACAACAAATATAGAAATCAAAAAAACGAACTAAAACTCCTTATGAAACTTTGGTAACAACAATCATAAGAGATAAAGCACCCCAAGTCGAGCATCTCACAAAGATATCCTCTACAAAGCACACGTCCTATTCCTAGGTTATACATATATGTATGTACGAGTATCCAGAGTGAATTTTGTTCAATGAGAGATATGTGTGCACTATGTTGGTCCACGTTAGGGATCAAGTTTTACTAAAAACCCAGACACGCTCACCCACATGCCCTATACACCATCACACATTGTTCTACTCGACTCGCCTCGCCTCGCCTCGTTATCTACAAACTTCATCACCCACCCACAATCCCCCACTATAAAACTAAACTTCCATCAGATATCACGTAGCAGTGTATAGCAACAGCAGAAGTAGAAGCAGCAGCAGCAAGGAAACATGAGCGCATGAAATTTTATCATAGAAACACAAGGAGACAGAACGATCCCTATTGGAATCTTTTAGCCCTTAAATGGCGGTAGTGTTGAGATGCCGAGATAGGATACCAAAGGATATGGGGTACAGCTTAAATGCATGACAGAACAACGATGTTTTTTAATGATTCGAACACATGCAAGCTTATATAGTGCATTGTGCATCTAGATGTAAAATAGAAAACGACAAAGAAAATCGCGGTACATTGAACAAAAAGAAGCACACAGTGACGTCAAAGAAATGGGGGGGTTAAGTGAGTTATATGTGGAATGCTTTAGTTCTAATTGAATATTTTGAAATTCTTTACTTCAAAAATTTAAGAACAAAATAAGTCCAATCAATTCGTAATTTCAAAGTTTGACTTTTAAGACTTTTTTTTAAAGAAATTTAAAGGTAAGATTTCAAAAGTAAATTTAATAGATTAAAGAAAGTCTTATCAAACACAATGTCAAAATAAAAAAAAGTTGACCCCACTGTTTTCAATAACTCCACAAGATCGTCATCCTTAGCACTTTCATCCATATAAGCGCATTGGCTCCATAAGCCCTGCATGTCCTGTCCCGTTTTATATGGAAATCAGAATGAAAAATCATAAAAAAATCAAAGTATTTTCTATGTTCAATCCATTAACTCTTGGGGTTGGGTTGTTGTTTTTTTTTTTCTATATTACCATGCACTTGGATTCCATCGTTTCTCATACAAAGACACCTATATACATAGATTTTGCTGCAGTCTTCAACTTTACGCAATTCCGCTCCAAATCACCCAAACTCTCGTCATTTCGTTCTCATTGCTTAAGTATATACAATATGATGATTTTTTTTTCCTTTCACCAAAGGATGACGGAGCGATATTTTGATTTTTTTTTTTCTTAAGTTTTCTTTTTTTTTGCGCTTTTCTATATGAAAACAGGGGTCGTTTTTTATATGTGTGTATAGATTGATGGGTGGTGTGCTTTTCTTAAAAAATATGAGAAAATAATTTTATGCAAATCAAAAGCAGCTCCGCATGCTGATGCTGCGTTGCTTGTTCTTTTTTTTTTTGTGTTTTCCCATTATATTCTTTGGTTGAGGCCAACACCATTGATTGTATAGTGAAAGACTGATCTGCGGACAAAGTAAGTTCTTAATATTTATTTTACAGCAGTTATATTGAGAGAACTGGTTGGTGAATTGCAGAATACAAGAAAAATGTACAACACGTTGAATCCAATGGCATAATGGTCAGTGTGTTGGACTATCAAGTGCCTCAGCCTCAGGAAGTAGGAAGATCGAATCCCAGCCTATATTCCAATTAAAAAAGAGAAAAAAAAAATTTGTATGGGAACCTATACTGCCTCTTGTTAGGAAGTGATGAATCTTCCTAGAGTATATCTCTTGACATGAAGAATTGCTTGTCATATTAATCGCTGGCATTTGGCAGAAAATTTTAACTCCTCCCTATTTCTGCCAACTATATAATAATACGACACACGCAAACAAAAATGGTTAAGAATGGTAAGTTACGCGTTCCTGGTTGCGCCACCAATTTTTACTTGTGATTAAATGTAATAGGTAAGGTAAACTGCTCAATCACTTTTAATCACTTTTAAATTTTTTTCACAGCTTTTTCAATGTTTGGTCTTTAATGATATCACAAAATTTTAAAGCCTTATTAATGTTCAGATAGTGAAAAAATTATATAAACTTAACCTTTCCATGTGATTCACTGTGTACCATGGGCGTACAGATTGAGTAAGTGCATGGTACAAACTGAATCAAGGAAACATTTATATTTGTTAGTCCATCCATTCAGGTACACATATACATATATTATTTTTACCTTAAACTAAAAAAAAAACAAAACCAGAAGCTCTTTTAGTATTAATAAAAAATAAGTTAAAAACTTAAAACAATTCAGCTTATAAAAAATCGCTAAAAGTTAATTTTTTTTTTTACAGTTAAGGAATTAAATGACAAATAAAACTTGTAATAAGCTTATAATTGCTCTAAGATTTTAGTGAACATCCGTATTTGAAAAATCGACATTGAATGAAACATTTGAAGTCCGGAGCCTCGATCAGTGGTTCATTGTGTACCACTTTTAATTGATTCATTATATACCATGTTGTCATTTTGCAAACATGTTTATAATTTATAAAATAATTAATGAAAACAAACAAATCGACAAATTTTTATAAATAAAGGTAATAAACAATACAAAAAAAAAAAAAAAAACAGAACGATGCAGAATACACAAAATCACGAAACAACTCGTTTTAAAATAAAAAGAGGCAGTGTGGGTCCAGGTGATTCACTGTGTACCCTGATCCACTTGAATCAAACTTGAATTTTCGATGATAGCGAAGTCGAAAAAAATGTTATTATATTTTCTTTTTTTAATATATTATACAGGGTGTTCCGAAATCACCACCTCAGAAGAAAACCATGCCTTCCTGAGGTCATTTCAAGTCGAAAAACTTATGAGGTAATTTTCTCGTTTTCACTTCGTTTTCGACTTATAACGGTTTTAATGATTTGTTTTCTTTTTTCCTTTGACCGGTTCTAACTTTGCCAAACTAGTACCGATTTTTGAATTTTTTTTTTATTTAAACAAAAACAGTTAGAAATGAGGTTTTCCCGCAATTTATTATCAAACACTTTTTTTAAGAATGTTAAGGTTGTTTTTTTGACTTCGGTATGATTTTTTTCTAAAAAACACGTTATTAAGTATAACTTTTTTCTTTTTATTATGAAAGTCCAATATGTGTTCTTAAAAATACTTTACATTTTTGTACTTAAAAATACATTTAAAATTATGAAAAAATAGAAGACGAAAAATAAAGGAAAATCAAGAAAGTATGAATATTTTATGAAAAGGAATTAAAACAAGGGTTTAAAAACCTTTTTTAATCTTTCTCAAAAAACAACTGATACGATTTTTATAAAAAATTTTGTGTGAGCTAATATCAGTACGATCTACCATAATTATTGAAATAAAATGTACATTACTAAAAGCATCTATCAGAGAACAATTTTTTTGTTTTTCGACTATTTCATTTGTTGAACCGACTTTAGTGAAATTTTTTGCAAAAAGATTTTCTAATTCTTAAAATAATATTTACATTATTTTTAATTTTGGTAAAAAAAAAAAATGGATTTTTCAAAAAAAGTAGTAATAATAGCTTTGAAGTTCAGCAAATTTTATCAGAAGGCAAGTCAGTGATTGAAGACTTTAACACTGCTAAATCCGCATTTGATTTAGCAAAAAAGCTTTAAGATTCCATATTTCGATTTTTTTTAAGTTGTTTTTTGAACTCCTCCTTAATAAATACGTATTAAATAATGGTGTACAATTTTTTTTCTCCAAGTTTTATTAATACATACATTTTTTTTTAAACCTCTCCAACCTTTTTTTAAAAATTTTTTTCTTCTAAATTAAGATTTGTTAAAGAAATCAGATGGTATATATCGCGTTGCTGTTAAAACAACTTCAGATTTTGTTTTATCAAATTATTTCTAATAATAATGATTTTTCTTAACAATTTTTCACTTTAAACTGAATGCAATATAGCAATATGTGCAACACGGTGCTATATAGTTCATAAATATGTTCTCACATACATATAATTCCTAAACTAAGGCCCGTTTGCTGATACTACAAATAACGATTTAAGTTGGACTTAAATTCTTAAGGGGTACTTTTTAAAGTGATACTTAAGGAATTAAGTTCAACTTAAATCGTTATGTGTATAGTATCAGCAAACCTCCCTAAACTACGTTTTTAGAAGATGACATAAAATTAATTTATATGTAATTTATTTATTTCTTTAAAAATCTGTTAAAAAGTTTTTAAAAAATTCAGACTTTAAAACAAAAGTGTGAACGCACATAAGAGCAAGATCGTGCGACCCAGTCGTGATTTTATTTGCTTGTATGAGCTGTCATTACAAAAAATTAAATTCGGCCAATGGTTAATTCAGGTTTTTTGTACCTAATTCCTAGCAAAATGAGTTTTTTTTTGTAAAATATTTACATTTCTCTATATAACGTTTTCTATAAACGTTTCTCTATAACGTTTTTCCTATTCGAGATATCGTTTTTAAGAAATTGTGTTTCAAACAAAGGTCTATAAGGAAAATATTGTTTTGCTGCCTATTTTCCTATACGGTGAATGCACGGAAAAAAAGTCTCGTAATTTTTTATAAAATATGTCTCATTCTTCAAAAAAGCATGCTCTTATTTTTTGTAAGAGCTATCATTAAAAACGAACCTGTAAAAATTGTCACCTTTGACTATAACATTTACACTTTGGCAAATTAAATGGCAACGAAAATGAAGAGTATGGTAAGGAGTTTTGCAGTGTAATAAAAGAGAGAGGTGACGACAGTTTATCGTTTTCTGAACTTTGTTCATTTTTATGTCGAGCCTTATTTTTATTTTTTATATTTTATGGTTTATACTTTAAATCTCATATATAACATTCGATTTTCCTTATAATTTTGTTGTTTCATTTTCTTAGTGATTTTTTTTGTGCGTGTATGTGTGACAGAGCCATATAAGAATCTAAGGAAACTTTAGGTATGATGAAATTTACACATAATTACAAAGCTATATTATATAAAAATTGATTATAAAAAAAATGTTGACACGTACATACATATATAAGTACATTCTAATACTCATTTCATTTTTTAATGACATTTTTTAACTCAATGATTTCGTCTAAAAGAAATTTAATTGGTTTTTAGTTAAAAATAAAACGTATATGTACATAGGTACTTACATCACAAAATATGAAAATATAAATTGGTACATGCTTATAGAGTTTATATTTCAATATAATCGAAGGGAGATTTCAGATTCTTCAAACCTTTAACCACGAAGAGAGGTGAGTATATTAAGAAGGCGTTTCAGAATAATCAAAAAATGATATTTCTTTCAAAATAAGTTTAAAATCAAATTGTGTACAGTTTTAACTTGTACTTGTATTGGTCTATTTGTAAGTCTTGTCTCATCTCGATGTCTAGCCCTATACTTATAAAATGAAACCAAAATCATTAATTTCTCCATATCCTTACCTACTCCTTGAAAAGAAGTAGATACATACGATTCGCGTTCATATATGCGGCTTAGCTTATCCTTGAATCTAGATTAATTAATAAAGTATAGAGAGAAAATTCTCAAGAGAGTAAGTTTTTGGCTTAAAAAATAAATAATTTTCCAAAACAAAAAACATTTAATTTGACTTTTAACAAATATTTGAACAAACCGATATTAATATTAATATTTTCCTTAAAAATATAATCAAACTTGATATTATGAGTTTATAGCCTTATACAAAAATCTATAATATATGTATATAGGTATATCAGTCAATAAAATGAGTATCAAGATTGAACTTCGACAAACAAAAGCAAAATTTTGCTTTGTTTGTCTTTGGCCCATATATTTACGAGTATCTAAGTGAATATATATCATGTTGATGGATATATGGAAACTTCCTATAAAGATATTTGTATTTGTTCATCTCTTTGTTCCGAACAAACAAAATATTCGAAATATAATTGTCTGACCCCAATAACAAAAAAAAAAAAAAAATATTCCTTCAAAAAAAAAAGACACGAAAAAAAAAACTTTTTATCGTTCTTTCATTTTATCCGCACAAGGATATCTTTAGTGATGTCCTTCGTTTGTAAGTTTTTCGGAGAATTGTAAACAACTTTTTACCATGTGCCATACCATAACTGTGGAAAATTGTTGAAACTACACACCAACTTCGTATACCTATGTATATAACCAGGTACATTTGTCAATTTGTTCATTCTTTTTATACAAGTTTGTTCTTTGAGCTTCATTCTCATACCTATTTTTGTCGAATTTCCAAGGGCATCAACCCTTTCCCGAAGTAAAAAAAAGAAACAAACAACATCAAAAAATGCACCAATCAGCAGTTTTCTTTGCCAATATTTTTTGCCGAGCATCTTGTTTGTTGGTTTGGTTTTTTCTGTTTTTTTTTTTGTTTTTTTGGTATAGATGAATTTGAGCACGCCATCCATATACACATACTCATTGATTCCATCCGCACCTTCAGGAAAAGTTTCAATTTTTCTTTGAAAGCAGGAAAGTTTTAAACTCGAAATTTATCTCCTTTCTATTTTTTGTTTTTTGTTTCTTCTATTGGGCTATTGATTCTTGGGCTGTGAGAGAAAAAGACATGCATTGAAAGCCTTCGGCAAACAAAAAAAAAAGGATGTTTGTCTGCTTCAGTGAGTCTTGTTTTCCACTCACGTTCATGTTTATGCCTATTCATTTTGGCCGTAAGGCCATTAAGGACTCTGCATCTCACTCCATTATATATCTTGTGTCTTGCTGTGCTGGTGCTCTCCAAAGTCATATAAATTGAATTTATTAATGACAGTGCTTATCTTCTGTTTTTGCCAATGAATTTTTCAAAGCAAAAGGTTATATACCCAAACCCGATATATAAAGTTTGATATAGGTAGCTATATAGAAAAAAAGATGCATTGGTTTTGGACTTGTTCCAAAAAACCATTTGTTGCTGGTTTTTTGTATATGAGGTCCTTTAGCGAATTTTGTAGGGGTTGGTAATTGGGAGGACGTAGTCATCGTTGTCGTCGTCGTCGACAGCAAATATCGACGTCGTCATGGTAGACTTCTTATGTTTTTGTTCGTCCAAAACGTCCTCTAATCGTTTTTATCGTTCATCGAATAGTGCACGGAGTGAAAGCACAAACAAGGTCCTCTTGCAAGGAATACACATAAATATATATCCAAGTTCTTGGTTGTTGGCAAGGAGATGACAAAAAAAAAAAAACTTAATTGACCGAACTGATTGATTATTTCGATATCTCAAATGTTTATCGTTTGTTGACAATAAAAGGCTCGAATGCCTTTACTGAACGATTAGATGGCGATCAATTGAATTGCACACAAGAACAAAAACACAGACAGAAACAGAAACAGAGAGAGGCAGGGAGAGAGAGAGACAGAGAGTGAGAGATGAAAAAGAATAAATATATTATGGTCGTTTAAAAATAAAGGAGAGATTAAATTTTCTTTATTTTTTTGTTTTTATTAAGTGAAAGGACTTTGACGCGTTTGAGTTGTTTTCATTTAATAAAAAATAATTGTAAGTATAAATAAGCAGATTTAAAGATTAACACTGTAAGAAGACTAGACAACTTGATTTAAAGATACACACAAATAAAGGATACAATTTCAAAACCAAATAGGTAGTACACGCAGAAAAATAATTACTATAACTGAAAGCGTTTGTCGGTGGGTTTAAAAAAAATGTGTTAAATATTAGAAGTCAAGAATACAAATTACATAATTCACTATGTTAATTCTAACGTGTAGTTGATTCGATTAAAATAAATTATTTAAAATAAAAACCTGAAAGGGTTCTATTAATGGAGAAACTTGGTTAGGATTAGAAATTTTGAAGGTAGTTTATGTTAAACGAGTAGCTTGTTTAAATTCAATAATTTTTAGTGAAATTCAAATATCTCTGAGAAGATTGGTTACTATAAGTGATTTAATATGTTTCATTAACTAACTTATATTGGTTATTGAAACCGAAAAAACTAACCCACAAGTAGTTTAATAAAATTAAGTACACATTAACCGATTTAAATATTTTTTTTAATCGTATAGTTTACCCTGGTGAGTTTGCAGGTTGTAGGTATATTAACCATGTTTGTTAATTAACTTAACCGAGTTTTACGTTTTTTTCTAACCGATCATTTTTCTGCGTGCAAATCGAAAAAAAAAACAATATGGAATAACTACAAGGCTTATATTTCAAGGAGAGACATCGGGACCTAGTGGCTTACAACTGAATTTATTTTTTATTTATTTTAATTTTTAATATTTTTCCAACTAAAATTAGAAACCCCCAGAAAAAAAATAAACAGTTTTTCGGTCATATGGAATAAAAACGTGATAAAAATATATTCAAAATGTCTGACTGTCATTTTAAAGTGCCAACAAAAAAAACACACAAAACCTAGAGATGAGTAAGTTATGTAGAGAATATTATCTTCGTACATATATAGTAAAAAAAAAACACAAAACCTCCAAGCTAGACCAGAAAAGAGAAAATTAAATAAATTCCATTTTAATTGCCAGGAGCTGAAACGTTAATTGGGATTATCCCGAGTATGGTCTAGCACTGTATATATGCTGGAGAGCACCTTATACTCTGTTGCTTTCATATACATATATAGATATTGCCTCTATTTCATAACCATCAACCACACACACCCATACTATACTTACTCGTATATAGAATCAGCTACCACACTAATATGCTGCAATAGCATATCAAGCTCTATATCTCTTAGGTTACGAATGTCTAAATGCATTCGACTTTTAGCCTCGGGGCAGTAAACCATACGTTAAAAGCACACGTTTTTGAGTTTCCAGTTCAATCCTTATATATATATAGAGTCTCTTTGGGCCTCCTTCCTGCTGTTTGGACATTCGTGCATGAAGGAAATTCGACCAAAAGCCACCGAACATACATATAAGGTACCTATAGACTCCACAGCTATAGCTCATATCGTATTATAAATTAATATCACTATACGGTTATATATGTATAGAACTAGGGTTTTGACTTAATACTTTAGGTCCGTCTCCAAACATGTGCTGCACGTACAACTGGACTATAGAATATAGAAGGTTGATGTACTTAGAAAATATCACGAGGATACGTACAGTACACCACCTTTTTGTAAATATCTTTAAACACAAAGTTACAATGCATAAATGTGTACATCATCCCAAGCCCTCTTTAGAAGGGCTAAAGCAACCAGAGAGACAGAGAGAGTACAACACCATCCAGAAAGATATAGAAAGGAAGAAGAAGAAGACAAAAAAAAAAATAGTAGATATTTGTATATGTATACAGAAAGTACTAGAAAATTTTCTGGTCAGTGAACATTGACTAACTCAATACCATATAGGATTTGGTCGATTGTGTGCTCAAAGTTCCGAAAGATAATTTCAAATTCCATGTGCAATGACATATCCTCTTGGTTTCCATGATGCAGACTTGGCCCTCAATGAATCCTCAAAAAATAAAATTCAGAAACCAAACAAATCTATGGAGACTAGATATATACGAAACCTTGGTGGTACTAATATGACAGGGACGTATTTGATAAAATTTTATATTTATATTTGAAAAGATAGGAAAACATCGTTTATTTTGGATCATCATGCTGTCAGAAAAAGAAGTTGCTGCGGTTTTATTTTTAATACAGAACAATCGACTAAGCTTTAGTGCGTCCACACTTATTTGAGCGTGAGTCCAAACGCAGATGAACAAATTTGGAACAGATAATTTTCATCTGTTTTCCTAGAAGGAATTTTAGCTTAAGCTCACCAAAAACGGGGAGCTTTCATACAATGACTTCGATTTCTCAAATTTTCTTGAAAACGACTTTAACGATTTTGATTCAATTTCCTACCTGCAGCCAAAGTGATTTTAAGAGTAACTGAGTTTCAGGTTTTTGTCAAAAAATTACTTTTTTTTTTTTTTTTTAATTAGCTTCTAGTAGGTTTTGGAAACATTAACTTACGAAGGTTCATTTATCAAAAAAAATGCTAAATTATATTTGATTTACTTGCTTATACCGAAGCTTTCTCCAAAACTAGAAGACATTTAAGCATCTGGTTTTTAGTTTTTGACTAACAAGAGCATTGCTATAATAGGTAAACAAAAGATATTACTTAATTACATAAAATTTTGAAGAAAATTAGTTTTAACGAAACTATTTTTTTTTTTATTTAAGTTTGAAAATATTTTTCCAAATATGTCATAATGTGTATATTACTAAAAAGAATGAAATGCTCTTATGTGCGATCGAAATGTGATTTTAAAAGAAATACACAAGTTATGAGAGCCTATATTATTATATTATTATATAGACTGCAGACTGAAATTGCCTTGACACCAATGCTTTGTAATTGTGCTATCTGATTTCTAAAATAAATCTTAATTCATGAGAAAGAAATTTCAAAAATCGTTGGAGCAGTTTTTAAAAAAATAAACTTATTTTTTATATATAAAATTTTTAAAATATTTTGAAGAAAAAAAAAAATGGTACGCCATTTTATAATGATTAGTGATGCAGAGTTAAAAAATGATTTTTGAAAAAAAAAACATCTATCTATTTTTAAAAAATTGAATTTTCAAAAAATAAATTTGAATTTTTTTTCAAAATCCAATTTTTTTTAAATTTTTATAAACTTGTTAGAAGCACTTGTGTTTTAAAAAATTCATTAACATCGCTTCAACAGATTATGAGATAATCGAAAAACAAAACAAACGGGAGATACAATTTTGTTTTAATAATATGGTAGATCGTAACAAAATTTCGATCAAAATCGTAGGAGTCGTTTTTGAGAAAAATTTAACATTTGTATGAGAGGTACCCGTATTTTTGGATACAGGAATATTTTTTTTTTTTTGAAATCTGCTAGATATTATCAAAAACCTGTTGGGTGTCAAGTTTAATAAAAATCATTCAAGTCGTTTCCGAATTATTAAGGTCTCAAAAAAAAAGGGAAGCTTTTTTTAAAAATTAAAAAAAAAATTACTTTTAAAACTTTTTAAAACATTATCCATAAAAAAAAATTGATCAAAATCAGTTGAACAGTTTCTGAGAAAATCAAAAAAATGTTTATTTTGGAGTTACCATTTATTACCATTTAAAAAAAATTACTAATTTTTTTTTATTTTCTTGACATGTTTTTGAGAAAAATAAGACTTTCGTTTTTTTCTAAAAAAAAATTGTAGGTCAGCAACTTTTATTTTTGATCCTATAAATTTTTTTTTTAAATCTGTCGTAGCAATGAACAAAAAGTGCTAGGTATGTACCAAGTTTAAAGAAAATCGACCCACCCGTTTAGACTGCAGCCAAAAGGACCGACAGAATTGCGAGACCCGTGTTTTCTCGTCTTCGCGCTATCATCGCAAAAGTTTGATTAAAATCTCGAGTTCAATTTTTTTTACGAATCCATAATTCAGTTAAAAAATTTTAAAACAGAATTAGAAAAAAGATTTTTGGTTTAAATAAAAGGTATAACATATGACATTGGTAGTTTTTAAACTGATTTTTAATGTTTTTTTTTTCTAATTCAAGTTGATTTTTCAGAATATTAACCCTCCTCCCTTTACAAGGGTAAATAGACCCCACTCTCTAGTCTATACACACCCTTGTCTTTTGTCACATCTTATGCAAAGCACCCTGTATACCTTTTTAATTCCATGAACGATTGTGTGTGCAATTTTGTTGCTTCTCAAAATTTCAAACAATATTAAATTTTAAAATTTTTTAAAAATAATTTTGTTTAAACAAAAACATATAAAAAAAGTGTGAGTGCTGGGACTCACTGTTAAGATGTGTAAACATACGTAACGTTACGTGAATTACAATCACAGAATCACCATCACGATCACAAGATTACGTTACGTTTTTTTTCACCCTACCGCCAATATAGATGTTTACACATCAAAAATCCATTCTTGTTATAATATTTTTGACTTATTAAACATGTTTTTTTCTATAAAATGTAGCTCCATTGTAGTCGTTTACCACAATATCCAATCGTGCATAATTTTTTATTTTTCACATGAATACAGATTTAATGGCGCAGGATCAAAGTACAAAATGAATTTTTGACAATCTTAAAGTTGGGTAAAGTCGACAAATATATTTAGGATTTTTAGCTCACCTAGTTGAACTAGAAGTCCACAGACAATTCTTTTGGAGATTCTCGCCCATCGATTGTGAATTTTTGGACCCACTTTAGTGTTTTAAAAAATATTCAGTTTATTATTATTGTATAAGTTAGCCTTTGTCTTGTGGATTTATGACCTTGCGCCAGATTTAAGTATGTATAGCGAACAATATCAGTTAGTCTTGATTTTTTATAAATAGAACATATTTTATGTACCTGCTTTGGAGCCTATTTTTAGCCCACCTATTGTCCCTTAAATAATTTAAGTTTGTCCCTGTATATCGAACCATCAACGCAACGCAACGGACCGTATCCAAAATGACTAACATTTGGATTTCCATATGGCATGGTCAATATATTCATCTCTATGTGTCCTGTGTGTATCCTAACATACAAATACAAAAAAAAATCATAAAAAAAATTAAAATCGGACTCAGTCTTTCAAGCCTTCGAGGCATAAAACGGGAACAAGGTCTCTGTTCATGGCACACATCTCTGCGATGCGATATGGTTCCTGCAATAGAACATTTCATATATAGGTAGATAGAAACTCATCCCAAAAAAAAACATCTCACATCTCTTGATGCTGATGCCAAACAAAAACTCTCATGTCTGCTGCACCCATGCTCTGCCCAGCCCATCATTGCCCATCGGGTGAGGACAACGAGTACTCGACGCCTCCATTTGGTCATAACATGCTTTTACCCATGCGGGTTATTTCTCATATTGAGTTTATATTCCGAAGGATTTTCTGCCAGAGGCGGCTTTCAGTAGGTAGTATGCGACTCTATCTATGTATCGCATCTTGTATTGATGCCGATGTGTATCTCTACTCTATGGGGCACAACAAAAATCACAGAGAAATTCGATTGCTGCCTTTAATTGGCATAATACGATCCGGATCCATCCCCGGTTGGGTAAAGGTACAACACACACAACACACAGATTCCACAGACCCCACACTCTTCTCCGCATCTGATGTGAATATGGTTGAAGAATTCATTATCATCGATAACAACACAAAAACATAAATTGAAATCAAATAAATTGGCATCCTGCTGGTGGTGGGTGGGGGGATGGGGACATATATGAATGAATGGGTGGATGAATTGGACAAATGTGAAGAGAGATCATCAGTGCGGAGTATAGTAAATCAATTTCCCTATAAATTTTCACATATAGTAGTAGGTAAGGTAGGTACCTATAGCCAACCGTTTTTGCAAAGCTCAAACCCTCATGATGTAACTTCCTATATGTGTATATGTATTATTTTTCATCATATATGTAGTCACTCTAGAATTTACCTGCTATTCATGGTACATTTGATGTAATTCAATTTATTAGCGATGAACATTTGGGTATCGAATGTCTCTTCTCAATTGAATTACCTTTACCTACATTTTATATATAGACCAGAGGCAAAACACATGTATATATGTACTATTTTTATCTCTATATACCTACATACATCATATCGTATACATAAATTATATAGCGACACAAAAATAAGTTATATCATACGTAATTACTGGGAAAAATAAATTTACCATGAAATTTAAGAGGACCTTTTCATATTCTTTCAGAAATTAAAAAAAAAAATAAACAACACGAGTTTTTTTGAGAATTAATTTAATTAAATTTTTATTTAAATATTTTGTTCAAAAAATCCGTTGACTTAATTAAAGAATTTTTGTGAATGTGACTTCATTAGCTATATTATTTTAATAATATATTTATAACAGAAATTGCAGAGTTGTGCTTTAATTAAAAATTATTTTTCACGCAATTAGTCAGTATTTTTGTTTTAGGAAAAGTTGGAAAATTCATTTAAATATTTTTAACATACAAACGTATGTAGGAGTATGATATTATGTGGCTGTACTATATTTATACGAAATACACTGGCATAATATTAACCATCATCATCATACAAGTTATTGTTATTTAATAAATGAAGTTCAAATATTAAAAAAAAAAAATAAAATACACATTCATAATTAAATATGGACAAAATTGTTGGCTGAAAGTTTAAGTTAAATCAATTAAGTTTGAATGTTGGTTAAATTTTTTTTTTTGTAAAAATTATTTTCAATAACGAAGTTTATAATATTTTTAATATTTGTTACTGTCCACCCTATAACATAAAAAGATGTTAAAAATTTAACTTTAAATATGCTCTGTTTGGAGCAGATGGATTCCCACTGTTAGACCTTGTCTCCTACCTTACAGAAATATCGAGATGGTGAATTAAAACTTGAAAAAGATGAAGGTATCAGTCAGTATAGTTTTTTATAATTTAAATCGGTCGTTTTAATGGTATATCTTTCAGTTTATAGTAAGACTTTAAATCAAAAAGTTTGAAAATCTTTATTTGTGGTTAGAAAATTATTCGTGTGAACTCGTCGTGTAGATTGTATGTTATACGAAATAGTGTGAACCTATATGTTTGTAATGAGTTATAACGGGTGATTTTTTAAGAGGTTTAGAACTTTTTTTTAAAAAAAAAACACAAAAAATTCAAAAAAATGAATGAAATATTTATTTGAATCGATAGTTTGAACTTTGCAATTTAATGTTTAAAGATAATTTCATGCAAATGTTGACCGCGGCTGCGTCTCAGGTAGCCCATCCGCTGAGTCCAATTTTGGCATACTCTTTCACACATATCGGCCGGTATCTCACGAATGAATGCATGGATGTTGGCTTCCAGTGCGTCAATCGAAGCGGGCTTGTCCCTATAGACATTAGCCTTGACATACCCCCACAAAAAATAGTCTAATGGTGTCAAATCGCACGATCTAGGCGGCCAATTGACCGGCCCGAAACGTGAAATTAACAAACTCGCCTCGCAATTGCGCCATTGTTTCGCGTGCTGTGTGGCATGTGGCACCGTCTTGTTGAAACCACATATCATGCAAGTCAAGAACTTCCATTTCGGGTAAAAAAAAGTTTGTTATCATCGCTCGGTAGCGTTCACCATTGACAGTAACGCTGCGATTCGCATCATCTTTGAAGAAATATGGCCCAATAATGCAGCCGGCCCATAAACCGCACCAAACAGTGGCTTTTTCGGGATGCATTGGTAGCTGTTGCAATGCTTCTGGCTGATCTTCACTCCAAATGCGGCAATTGTGCTTATTTACGTACCCATTCAACCAAAAATGAGCCGACCATAAAATGGAAGCAGCGCGCGATGAACATTTCGAACCGAGCACGAATTTTGATAGTAAAATTCAATAATTTGCAAGCGTTGTTCATTTGTAAGACGATCCATGGTTAAATTGCAAACCAAACTGAAGCTGTTTGACAGTGACACAAGGTACTAAACACACGTCAGCTGTCAAAACCAGTGTTGCCAAAACCAAACCAGCTAAAAAATCACCCGTTATTTGTAAAACTTTGTTACAACTTCTGATAAAGAATATGCACTTTGATATTTGAAGCTGTGAGTGCAAAAGTAAGTGCCGACATTTCTATAGGAAAAAAGTGTTTTCCGGGTGATTAAGGCTTTTCTTATGGGAGGAAATTGATTTAACCTGACAGAATTCCTGTGCTACGATAGGTTTGGAATGGGATTTTATCTTTTTATATCGTTATAAAAAATATATATACGGAATTTTACATCAGAGTTGCTTGAATATGTTGTAGACGGTTACTTAAAGTGGATTTTGGAAGAAAAAAAAAATTAATAGGGTAAACAGGGGTAAAATTAAAGTAAGATTGGAAAAGCTATTTCTTAAATGCTTTGAGAGGAACTTTGTCAAGAATTTTTATCCTTATATACAAGTATTACATTTTTAAATTAAAAAAGTCAAATATTTTTGAAAAACTGTGTGGTTAGTCAATTAGTTAGTACCTAATTGAAAAAAAGATTAAAAACTTTTTTGTTGCAATTATCTACAAACTTAAACTAAGAAATTTAAATTTTCTCAAAAACTAGAAAAAATTAATAATGAATGAAAAAGTCATACCAATCATGGTAGGATTTTTTTTTGGCCACCGCATCCTTTGCAGACCAAGCGTACTGTTATAGCACTGTTAACGACTTAGTACGGAATAATTTTTTCAATATTCCCTACAACTATTCGGGAATTCCCATCTAACCTCATACCATGGATAAAAAGGGTTTTTGAATTTTAAGATCATAATTAAAAATATATTTTGAATAGATAAAATGGATTTTGATGGGAACACAAAATTTGGATATAATGGATTTTGAAACAATAACTCAAGTGGATAAAATGGGTTTTAAAAATAATTACAGATTTTGTGGTCTGATTTCTATGGCATAAAATGAGATTTGGGATTCAAACTTAGGCCCATCGTTTGTGTTTGAATGATACCAACAAAATCTCATACCTATAAATCATTTTGTTTAAAAGTGGATATAATGGGTTTTGATTTTGATCAACACAATTAAGCATCCAGTTTGACTAAAGTTTGATAAATGAATTGAATATTAGAAACAATACAATAAGGTAGAATTTTGAAAGAAATCAGTTTTTACTTTTTTTTTTTATTTTAAGGATGAAAATTAATTTTTAAAAATAAAACAAATAAAATTAAAAAGAACAGAATTTCGGTTTATTTTTTTATAGTATGTGTTGTTAATAATTTATATTTTATAGGTAAACTTATTTTTTTGAGACCAAAAATAACGGTAGATATTTTCCATGTATTTTTTTAAAGCATTTTTGAATAAACATGTTTTTCTAAAAAATGGTTCCACAAATGTTTCAATCAAAAATTCACTTAATTTAAATAGATAAAAACAACC
This sequence comes from Epistrophe grossulariae, assembly GCA_929447395.1. Lineage (NCBI taxonomy): Eukaryota > Metazoa > Arthropoda > Insecta > Diptera > Syrphidae > Epistrophe > Epistrophe grossulariae. Next base: position 9,804,409 of record OV839569.1, on the reverse strand, counting down.
TTTCGTTGAAAACAAATTTCCAAAAAAATGGTTATACAGGATTGGTCAAAAGTTTTTTCCTAATTTGAAGTGTTATGGAAAACGCTCTAGAAAGAGCCTAACTCTTTGAGCATGAAGCTGGTGCTCATTTGAAAGGGATTAAATTTCATACTTAGCCCAAAAAAAATCTCTATAAATCATACTTTGTGATTCTAAAATAGATTATTAATAAAAAATTAAATCTATTAAAGTTATAATTAGGAAGTCACTTTTGACCCACCCTATTAATGGCTACTCACATAAAATGTTGCGATTTTTAACTTCTTATTGTTAACTTCCCATTGGAAGTTATTTTAATCGTCCGATTTGTCAAATCGGAAATTTTGACTTATCTCCACGTTTCGATTCCCCGTTTCGATTTCCCAAAAAAAAATATAATTTTTAGAGAGATGTCTGTATGTGTGTGTGTACGTACGTTCGAACTTTCGTGATACATTTTTTTCATCCACTGTATCTCCAGAACGAACGAATTATTTAAAAATCGTCAATTTGGTTGGTAGAAGGGGGTCAGAATTTTGTACTAAAATATTTTATTACAAACCACATTACTTTAAAAAATTGTTCCTTTAAAAAAAAACTTATTTTAGCTTTCCAAAATAATTTCTGAATAAAAATAAAGCCTTACATTTGTGAATTTTATTTAAAGAATTTTTTTAATTTATTTTTTTTTATTTATGAAAATAAATTTTATAAAAACACAGTATGTATCTATTTCTTTAATTTTTTAGGTTATATTAAAAATAATAGATATCCGATCATGCTTAAATTTTGCACTCAGCATTGGTTCTGGAGAGGATATAATTTACAGTAGGTTGTACATTAAATTAAATGTTGTGATATCTGTAGACCAAATTATTCACCCCTTTAAAGTTAGTGGCAGAAACGTGTATGAGAACTTCGCTTTCACTCGGGGTTCCTTTAGAAACGAAGTGAGAACCATCTTTTTTTTTATTACTGTACAGTGTATGTACATTTTTGTTTTTATGTCAATTCAAAACACATTTTTTAATGGTCATCCTTTTAGAAAAAAGCGTCTCTAAAAAAAAAAAAAATTAACTAATTCTATGGAAGAATTTTAACAATCCAAAAACTCATATAAACAAAGCGAAAAATATATTTCATAACAAAAAAAAAAAAAAAACGAAAACCAATTAATACTTCAATCCAAAATATTTTGAAAATCATCCACAAGAGCGGAAAAAAATATTTTTTTCTTTGCAACTAATTTCCGCCATCTCAAAACAACATTCCAATTAAGCTATGAGAACTATTTCCCAAATAAAAAAAAAATTAAAAAAAAGAAAAAAGTTCGACATAAGAAAAACCTCTTAAGATACTCACCAAAATCCAGAAACAGAATAATATACGACAAAAAAAAAAATTATATTTTTGTAGAGTTTTTTTTTTCTTGTCAAAAGAAAAGCAAGTTGAGTGAGTAAAAGCAAATAAGTTTTGTTCTACAGGTAAAAACTAGAAAGAAAAAAAAAAACTCTACTATATAGGAAAACTCTTTCGATCCTGAGACGTCCCGTCTTTACTTCAAGGCTTTTACTCCTTTGAGATTACTTAGATGTCAAATCGTGGAAAAAAGCAACCGTTTTTTTTTTTTTTTTATTTATTTTTCTTACGTTTCCAACCCAACCAACATATGGTTTTGATGTTTTCTCTTTCCCAATCGAAGTTCAAAGGAATCATTTCCCAAACGGAAATGAAGTAACGTCAAAGGAATATACGCCACAAAAAGAAAGGAAGACGAAAAATACAAAGAACAAAAAAAAAAAAATACAAAAAATAAAGTCTTGAATTCTGGTTCAGGATACCCTACGATGATGCGGGCGGAAGTGTGATAAAGTTCTTGGAGAATACAAAAAAAGAAAAAAAATAATAAACCTCTAAGCTCAAATACACGTGGAGTTAAACAATTTTCTTCTCCAATGAGACTACCTCGAATATCTACTACTACTCTATATTATATTCGTACTACATACTTGTTGTTTTGCTTGTTCATATTTTTCCTTAAAAGTATTTTTTTTTTTTTTTTGCATGAAAGGTGAGAAAGAATAGAAAATTTCCACAGAATTACATTACAAGTGAGTATAATTGTGTGGGTGTGTGTGGCAAGTTTTTGGATTACAACCTTCAGCGAGTTCTTGTATTTTCTTTTCCAAAAATGAAAAAAAAAATAAATAAAAATAAATAAAAATATGTAAAGAATTTTCTTAGAAAGTACTTTGAGAATCAAATTTATTTTGTGCTGTAATTACTTTACTTTTTAGTTGTTTAAGAATCAACTATCTGCAACTGACAGGAAAATGGTTATGGTTGTTTATATACATGTTTTACGTACCTGAAAAGAAAAGAAGGAAAAGAATTATTAGTTTGTTACTTTTTTTTCAAAAAAAAAAATCATTTCTGACTTAAATGAAATCTTTGGAAATTAAAAAATTGAAAACTTATTTCTATGATTTTTTTTTTAATTTTATTTAAAACTTTTGTGATTAAAAATATATACATAAATAAATATTATAACTAAAATTCGGTGCAATTTGATTAGGGGTTACAATCATTGGAGCTACTCAACCAATTTTAAAAATTCTTTTTCTAAAAAAAAATCTGTTGTTTTTTGTTTGTACGCGCATAACTTGGTTGATTAGCGTGGTGATCTTTTTGATAGATTTGTATTAAACCAGGTAAACATACTACAAAGCTGAAAAAAGGATAATTTCGACTGGAAAAGTCGGTAAATCGTGAAAATCGGAAATTGCATACTTTTAGGGGTAAATGGAAAGCAGAAAATATTGATTTTAAGTATCAAACACTTCAAAATTGACAATCGGCTTATTAAATCCCTCACGAAAAAGTGATCGCCAACAGATGGCGTTACGCTCTCAGACTGCTACATTTGTGTATAGAAATTATTACTTCAGCGTGCCAAAAAATTGTAAAGGATTGTTCGAAGATCATATAAATTTTATTTTCACTTTTAAATAAAGGGGCGGACTAGCTAGTATTATGTTCTCTTTGAATTTTTTAAATTAAATTATCCTTTTGCAACACTTTGTAACAATAAATATGAGTATCAAAATTACACATTGTAACTGCCCAGCTTAGCGCCGTCACCGTCTTTCCAATATAAAAATTTAATTTTAAGATCAACGAAACAGCTATCGGAAATGTCTTAAAAAATATATTAGAATGTCCTTGATAGTTTAAAAGTAGTTGTCTGGCTATATCAAAATGCTACAAGAACATAATTTAATATACAATAATTCTCCCAAGGTTAAATCCAAGATATAACTGCTGACGTACAATGAGTAAGTACATAATTAGAATTAAGTGTTCTATTTCAGTCTAAAGTACACAAAATTGCAATCAACAGGAAATGATTATAAGCTTATAAGAAGCCCTTTAACAAAGCCTTTGAATTATATTTTATATTAATTGAACAATTTTCTAATAATTATCTAGAGCTAACAATTGTATCGTTGTATTATTTGTTTTCCCTCCAGAAAATCTCAATTCCATATATGCGAATCAGTGGGATTGTCAGTAAATTGGAATCTAAATCCCAGACTCAGAGTATATTATGGTCGTAGGCATAAGAGGATACGAATTTGCATTTTCCTATATTAACGAATGCAAATAATCATGTAAGGGCGACATACCATTCGATAATCGATTATTTTCTAAGGTAGCGAAGAATATAAATCCACCATATTATGAAGAGTTTTTTCTCCTATTGGGTGGTGCTGTAAAGCCTTATTAGTCACTATTGTATGTAAATGTAGCAAGCTATAGAGTTCATGATAACAAACATTCAATATCACATTGAATTTCTAAAACTATAACAATTTAACAATGATCGGCGGTGAGATGTTAGAGTGACATCTTTTGTATCATTTTGTAATACAATACTCAATCAAAATGAGAAATATTATATTATAGTGCAGTACTATCATAATATACAGAAGAAATAACGTTCGATATAGTAATAATAGTGTATCACTCATTTTTGCTACCGCTCATAATGTGAATATACAGGGTGTCTCAAAATCACCGCCTCAGAAGAAAACCATGAGTTCCTGAGGTCATTTCAAGTCGAAAAATCAAAGGGTAATTGCTTACTTTGACTGGCTCTAACTTTGCCAAACTTCAACCGATTTGTAAATTGCTGGAAAACCGTTATCCAAACAGAAAAAAGCTGTATAATAGATACAAATTTCTAACTGTTCTTGTTTAAATACAAAAAAATTCAATAATCGGAAAAGAATTGGAAAAGTTGCAGCCATTCAAAGAAAAAAAGAATATAAATTATAAAAACTGTTATAAGTCGAAAACGAAGTGAAAACGATAAAATTACCTCTTAAGTTTTTCGTCTTGAAATTACATCAGGAACTCATGGTTTTCTTTATAGGCGGTGGTTTCGGGATACCCTGTATACATTAAATGATAACCCACAAGAAAAACTTCACAAATCCAACTATGATTGATTTGTTTTATAAAATCTAGTGATCCCTGCTTTTTAAAGAAACCTACCAAACATCTCACAAATATGCGAGAAAAGTTATCCAGATAATTAATTGTCACATTAGACTAAGTTTTCAATATTTTAAACAAAATATTTTTTTAACTTCTAATACTCCTTAAATCAACAAAATGTATTAAATCATAACTCAAAAAATAAGATATTTTGGTGTTGAGTTCGCTTAAACTTTTAAATGGATTTCAATCAAAAGTGTCTCTAATTCAAAACCCGCGATGTAACTTCTAAATTAAAAACCTTAAATTTTTCAATCAACTAATCTCTTACTCTTACTAAAACAAATTTACAATAACATACAAATTAGAAAAAAAATGAGTTAGTACAATAAAGCAATTCAATTGAATCAGTCAAAAAACAATACTCAATACTCATCCTCATACCCTTCACCACTGCAAAAAAGGGAGACTACTCGACGCCTTGAAAGAATTTGAAATTTACAAATCTTACAAGTTATAAGAAAACAACACATTAAACGACAAATTAATACAAAAAACAAACGCACTATACGACACGGCTTTAAGACACATCAAAAACAAAAGAGACAACAGCACACCGCAGCTTATCACCAACATCGACTGATAATGAAAATACCACCAACGGACTATAAAACCTTTGATGACACAGTTCAACGTAAACTTGTAACCTGATGATGGAATTTATTCCGAAACGCGTTGTACAGTAAAGTAAAAAGTTGTGTAATTTTAAAATTAAAATATAAATATAAATATAAAAAGTGATTTTATTGTTTTTTAATTTATTTCTAATTTATTAAAAATTTCTTTGGTTAAAAACCGCACAACCGGAGACGAAACACCAAAAATGATCTCAATACTCATGTGTTTTCAAAAGTTGTAGATAGTCGTGCTGTATACAAACTACATCAATAATAAAAAAAATTAATCAGTAACTCAATTATTAACACAAAACAAAAATATAAGCGAAAAGCCGTGCTCTGTTGAAAATTACAATAACAATACATTTTTACCCACAAAATAAACAAAAAATTAATCACGTCCCAAATCTTAACTTATCAAAATAATTTTACTTTTTGTCCAAAATATTTCTTAAAAATAAATCCTACGAATTCTTTGGGTCCTTGGACATTTTGAATGCTCATGAAAGTGGTATTCAGATTTCAATTGAAAACTTATTAGTTGAGTTACAATAGATGTAGCTTCTGGAGACTATTTTTTGCACTGCAGTTCTTTGACTTTAAATAATTTTAATAAAGTTCGTTGTACTATTGCTCCTATACGATAAGATGTAACTCATGTAACTCACATTGTGGCCGACTCCTAACACAATTGCTTTGATCCTGATGATATATTATTATTATTATTATTATTATTATTATATTTAGCTCAAAAACCCTTAATACAATATTTTATATAACTTAAGTTAAACTATAAAACTTTTTTTTTTTTTGATATATTAAGTAAAGTATTATTTAAATTTGTTGAACGGGCAAAAGCCTCCCCCAAGTTTCTCCACTGATGATAATATATATCGACGGTTAAAGTGCAGATTTTTACTATTCATTTTTCGTGTTTTTCAGAAATCAAGAGAACTTGCCAAATTTTGTATGGCGATCTATAGTAAGAGGTTTTGAATTGAGTCTTAGTTATTCTGTGAAATGTTCAAACAACATTGTTACGCTGAAATTGAAAAAAGGTAAGTGGTTCTGACTCTATACCTACGACTCTGACCTACGCTGTAACCATCGCGTCGATATAGCCATGTGATTTTACGAATTTCGAGATCAAAACATAGAGTTATTTATGTAAACCATTTCTGGTCATAGAAATTTCGATCAATATAAGCAGATCGGTTCTTATGTTGATGCGTTTTATAGTGTAGGGTAGTCTTCTGACTGTTTTAAAAATGGCTTCCTTTTCAAGATTAACATCTTTATCGCTGATAATTTTGAGCAAGATTCTTCCAGAAGTTTAAAAAAAAAATATTCTTTAAATTGATATATAAATATACTCTATTTATGTGAGATAGAGCATGTGCATATAAATTTACTCTACTCCTTTGTGTATGCAACTCGTTCGCCTGTTAAATTCAACTTGAATCTATCGAACCTATTTGATCTCGGTGGGCAAAAAACGAAAACAAAAACTCCAAACTATGTATATTCGAAGGACAATGATGAGCTGCATACAATTTTTGTTTGGCCTGTGTGATTTGCTTTATTTTTTTGTAATGTTGAATTGGCTTGAAATTATTCACATAATTTTGGGCGCAATTCTGGCCAAGCATTCACGGTGCTTTTATGTTAATGATGATGATGGGCGGCTTCACAAGTGGTGGGCATCATATCAGCTATATTACGCACGGACGTGAAGTCGACTATGATACTGATGATGATGACGTTTGCAAATGTCTAACCAAATGAGCTTGGGCATGTGTAAGGAATCCTTGGTATACCTTCCTCACAACATATTATAAATTATAATGAAAACTCAATGCCATCCAGAAGCCGTATAGCCGAAGTAGGAGCAGGAGCAGGAGTAGAAGCCTGAATTCCAGAACACAGGCAGGATATAGCCCCAACTATCCGCAGGAGCAAAGCGTGTGTGCAATTTGATTATGTTAATGTGGAACGAGACATGCAAGCAGCCAGGAATTGAGTACATCGTAAGGGCCGGGCGGCTGGATTTCAACATACACAAGCAGCGAAGGACATGGCACGCTGATGATGCTGCTCCCATACTACTGTCTGCATATACTATATTATGCATATCTGACGGTGTGGATGAGGATGGGGGCAGCGGCGCGGCAGTGCGGGCGGTCGGTAGAGACTACTTTTGCAAACGGTAGCGCAAAATTTATCGATAGTCTAATTGTGGCATATCTCCTCAACTCAACTCATATTCGTGTCCTTTCTGTGGTCGGGGCGGTCGATCGCTGTTGTTGGTGGAATTTTCGCTTACATATCATAATTTAATGCTTGGACCTTATGTGGCGCCACACATGCGATTAAACGCATCGCATTTACTTTACCATCATACAGCTGCTATAGATATAGTTATATCCTTTTATTTATATGTTACATATACATACATGCCTACATATTTGCATATCCTTGGAGCTACATCATATACCTATGTATAGCAGCTATGTCTGTTGGTTGTGTTCAATGAACAACAGGATTCCAGGATTCGTTTTTTTTTGTTGTGTGTTGTTGTTGCTGTTGCTGTTATGGGTCCTGTGCATTCGTTGGTTCGCATCCATTTCATGAATATGAGATGAAGTTACTATGGAGATGTGATGTTGATACCGCCATGAGTATACAGAGCTACTCTTCTTTGGCACTCTATTGTAAAAACTCCTGCTACTATACTAGGTATACTGCTCCTGCTCAAGCTCCATAGCTTCTGTTTGAACACATTCACACATGTGTCTCGCGTTAAATAACAGACAGCCAGGCAGGTATTTTTAAGTTTTGCATAATTTACATGTACGGTAAGCATATGATCGGTTGGCGTTCTACACTATACATTCACTGCAGGATGTCAGGCAGGTGGTTTCGACAGTTTTTTTTTTTTTTACAATTTTTTTTGTATTTTACTTAATTCCAATGAATGGCAACGGTATACATACAAGTACCAGTACACTCACTATATAGGTATATAGTTCAACGCCAAAGAGCGAAACAAATTAAGTGAAAGACATTTTATGTTTATTGAATTCGACATTTAATTTATTGTGCAGGAGGTTTGAAAAACACAAATAGACGGGAAGTAATTGAAGGTAATGTTTGTTTCATATAGGTCTATAGGTATTTTATAACGAGGTATTTTTCGTGTGTGTTTGAATTTATGAGATTTATGAACTCTGTTGATAGTTCTTTCGAGTTCAACGTTGTATAAGTTATAAGACTTTAAAAAATATTTTACAGATGTATTATGTACTTTAGTTTTTATTTATGACAAACGAAGACAAGAACCTTTAGAGACTGGCTAAAGATTTCAGAATTATAGGTTTCAATTTTATATTTTGATGTCATTTGGGTTATACAAGTCGAAATCATAAAATAGGTACAAATTTTGTGATTTTGACCAATTGGTTGGTCTTATATGGCTCACTCAGATAAGTCAGAAATCCAATCCCCAAAAGAGTTTTGCTAAAAAGTAAATCTATTTATACCTAAGGGTTGAATTTGCCGCCATTTGTGTAGTTAAGTGTTGGCAACCCTTAAAAAAAAACAAACGATTTGACAGCTTCTGACAGTTTTGGTTTAGTAAAAATGGAGTACATTTTTGAAATATATGTTCAACAATGGAAACACGTTGTTTTCTCATGCAGTTTTTCATTTTTATTCATCGAAAATCTGTCAGCTGTCAAATTATATTATTTTAGGGTTGCCAACACTTTACTACCTACACAAATTTCAGCAAATTCAAATTTTGCGTTAATTTTGGGACACCCTTTACATAAAAATGAATGTTAGTCTGTATGAAACTTCTAGAATCGAAAACTACTATAGCAGCTAGATGATTAAGAGATTGATTTGATTTAAATCCACCCACTGTCACGCCTACTTTTATCTTATTTTAAATTTCTCTTTATTGAACGTCTTTAGATAACGTTAAAATTTTGTATTTAAGTTCCCTGTAAGCTAAAAAATGGCATGTCTTATTTGTTTCGCCTTTTACCACGCCCACTTTTCTTATATTAAAATTGTATCCTCACAAAGAAGTTTGAAAATTTATAATAAATCTCTCTTGAACCAAAACCATGGCATATCTATGTAGTTTTTTTTTTTTGGAAATCCGCCTACTACCACACCCACTTTTCTTATATTCAAGATTTCTCCCTACTTTACATTCCTATATAGAATGTTGAAATTTTATAATAAAAAACTTATGAACCCAACATATGACATGTTTAATTTCATTTAAAGTACACCTACTGCCACACCCACTTTTATTTTATTTGAATTTTTTCCTCATATCATATAATACAATTTTGCTTGGAAGCTGAAGTTTTGTAAATTGGCAAATGTCCAATATAATTGGTGCTGTAAACCTTGGCAGAGTTCAAAAAATGTTTTTTTTTAATAAATTATTTAAAATTATTGTTTTATAGTAACAGTTTATTTAAGTAAAGCGTATGAAAAAGTTGAAGATCATTTGGAGAATAATAAATATTTTAAACAAAATTTTCTTTACAGAAACAAATAATAAAAAGCTTATCAGTTAAATATTTTTCTTTATCACTTAGGCCCGTTTGCTTATACTATCTACACATAAGGATTTAAGTTGAACTTAAATTCTTAAGGGGTACTTTTTCCATGTCATAAAGTGATACTTAAGAATTTAAGTTCAACTTAAATCGTTATGTGTAGTATCAGCAAACCTCCCTTAGATAACAAAATAAAAATTTAAATACTAAAAAAATTGTTTTTCTTTAAAATTCTATAAAAATAATTTTGAAAAATTATGTGTCTGATGTTCATCGCCACAAACTATTTTCTGCATATAAATTACCCATTGGTTACTTTATCCCAACCAAAGACAAAAATTTTCGAATTTTGGAAACCAACAATAAAAATAATAATAATAATGAGCACACCTTTTCTGAATTCCGAACGAAGAAGAAAAAAAGAAGAATTCCCATATCATCATCCCTCCAACGATTACATCTATATGAGATACCACTTTATGCAGTCAAACAAACCCTTAAGAGGACAATTAAGGCTTAACACAAAAGACGAAAAAAATAAAATAAATAAAAGATTATGGTTTATTCTTCATAATCAAAATGGTGTAAATGGCTTTCAGTGATCCTTTTGTTCTTGTTCGGTTATCCACTTTTTCACACACTGTGGCCCCCATTTCCGTTTGTTTGTGTATACTCGTATACGGTTTTCCCTTTACTGATGATGTTAGGTATTGCGTTCTTGACCAAATGCAGTTTATTGTTATCTATCCCGAGGGTATATTTTGTTTCTTTTTTTTTGGGCATCTTAAAATGTATTTCGTATATATAGAAGAACGAATTTGTAAAGATGAAACTGTCTTGCTTTGGAAAGCATCCCTATACACTTCTCATCTCACTTCAGTATATTTTTATAATAATTATCTGTATTATCCTTTTTGGAGCCACAAGAGAGAATGCAATTCTCTTGATAGCTTCTGATATTTGTATTAAATATTGTTAAGGGGGGTATTTTTGTGAGAAGACCTGACTGAATGTAGAATTTTATTGTAGGTATAACTATTGACCTTTTTTTTCCAAATAATATATAGAAGATGCCTCAATGGTTGTTACATTAGATTTGATAGTGTTGTTGGCAGCTGCTTAATATTTCAATCGCATTACTAGCATCGGTGGACGTATAGACGACCGACGTCGCATAATTTCATAACCTCTTGTATATAATATAGATAGATATATCCTTCAGAATTAATGTCGTTATCATCAGTGGTTCAATTTGGCGAACGTTTTAATGATGACCATTTGACTTGGACGAAAACGACCTACGTTACATTATTGTATAATGAAATATTGAAGTTTTATGAGAGGAGACTATTAAATTATTCAATAAGCACACAGAACATCATTCTGAAGTATTAATTTGGAGAACATTATTTGGGAACGTTATATTAAGATGTGTTAAGGGATTGGGGAATTTATACTAAGTACATTAGGGTGTTCGTTATTTCCCTTTTTTTTCATAAGACAACTCCTAAATCAAAAGTTTATGTTCATATTGACAGGTAGAGATTTTTGAACCTTAAACATTTTTTTTTTCTCTTGAACAAAAGAAATTATATCAAATGAAAAAAATAAAAAAATCTCTTACAAATCCGTATATGGCTAAAATTTAAGAGATTTTTAATTTAAATAAAAATGAGTTTTGAAAATATCAAACACCCTTATGTATATTTATTCTATATTTGCTTAAGTAAAACTTAAGTCTCAATGCGGTAGAAATATAATTATTTATTGAGGGCCTTAACTGATACTAATTAAGAGCATTAACATACATATAGGTATGATATACCGAAAGGTTAAATACAAATGGGTTTGAATATGAAATAAACCATTTAAGAACTCATTGCAGATACATAGTTTAAAAGATTGGATTAAGACTCCATAGAGCCAGGGGCGGACTGGGAGTCAAAGGCCCTCCCGGGACTTTAACAAAAGAGCCACACAAAAGTAAAATGAGTAAAATAAGTAAAAGAGAATAAGCTCCGAAAACGACGTTAAAAAATTTTATCGTGGTGTAATTGAAGCCTAAAATAGTCTGCTCCGAAATTTTTATTATTTGTTTAAGTTAACAAAAAACATAACTAGATTTTTGAAAATATTAGGTAGGTCCTCTTTACTGTTATAATAAAATTTTTATAACAGATGTTTTCTACTTCTACCGAAACTTCGAAAGTACTCACATATTTTTCTATTCTGTTTCTGCGGCCCTGAAATTTGGGGGTATCCTTAAGTTACCAATGGAGCCAGAATAACTCAATAATAATAAGTGGGCCCCATCACCTTATTTATTTAACATAACTAAAATGCTAGTTTACAAAAAAATTTTTACAAAATTCTTACAAAAGTGTATATTAAGATTTTAATTAATTGCAAAAAAAAAATGTTGATTTTTATTTACATGAATTAATTATTGTTTTATCAAACAGATTTTTATATTTATTATTGTAAAAATTAAATAGTTTAAACATATTATTTAAAGGAGAACATTTTTCGTAATTGGTACGATAGTTTTGAATAAGTATACTATCCGGTATGTTCCTCAAGTTTCTTTGTGGAATATTCAAGTTAATACGAGACAGAAGGTGCAAAGAGTCTATGTTACCGTTGATTCATTTTACAATGAAAACAAAACATAGATAGTGTAGGCTTTAATTGTGTATTCACAAATCCAAACAAACAAACATCATCAATTTACCTTTTTATTTTAAATTATTATATAATCTATTTACTTTATTCTAAGAACTATATATATAATATTAATATTATTTAATATGTACCTATATAAATAGTATGATCATGCACATGCAAAACTGTAAATTATATACATAAGTTGTACTCTAACATGCAAATTGTAAAATAAAGTTAGTTCTTGTTCACATTTAAAACTAATTAGTTGTCTACTTTTTATGTATCTGCCGTTTTCTCTCGCCGTCCACATATCAGAAGTGGGATCAGTTTACCGCAAAAAATTTTTTTTCTTTTGTACAGTCTCACAATTTATGTTTTTTATGTTTTATGTTCGAGATTAAACTCGGTTTTTTACGTATAAATAAAAGAAATAAACTTTATGGCTAAAGCACGGGCTGAGAGATTTGTGCAAGAGGCAACAGTGGTTTCTTTAAAAGAAAAGTTAAGTAATTTTGGACTTAGTACTGACGGCATTAAAGCAGTTTTGAAGATAAGATTGCAGGAGCACGTGGACGAGCTAGACGAACCTGAATTAAGCATTCACTTTCCTGATGCTCAAGATGAATCGGCATCCAGTGCCGAGGAAGAAGATAACCTCCAGATTGAAATCAACGCGCTTCAGGAAAAAATAAAAAAACAGCAGGAAATATTAATGCTCAAGGAAAAACTTGCAGCGCTTTGCAGAACAAGTGAAAGTGCCTCGTGTTCAATGTCATACAAAGACATCGAAGACACTGTACCTTGTTTCTCCGGGGATGATAATTTTTCCATTAAGCAATGGGTGCGAAGTTTTGAGGAGGCCAGAACATTGCATAGGTGGGATGAGCAGCAATCATTTATTTATGCGAGACGGAGTCTCAAAGGAACTGCCAAACTGTTCCTCCGTTCTTCCCGTTGCTCAAATTGGCTCGAGCTCAAGTCTAGCCTTCTTCAAGAGTTTCACCGAGCAGTGACGTCAGCTGATGTCCACGATACCCTGAGGAATCGAAAGAAGAGAAAGGACGAGAGTATTCACCAATATACACTAGCCATGCAGGAGATTGCATACCATGCTGACATTGAAGATGAAGACCTTATTCATTACATCATAAAAGGGATTCCTGATGCTTTTTGTAACAAACAGCTCCTTTTAACTGCAAAAAGTATCGATGACCTTAAACAAATTCTAAAGAAATATCAGAAAATGAAGTCTTTGACAACGGAGTATACACCTGCGTATTCAACACCGATGACATCTTCATCATTTAACACGAAGCGACCTGTTAACAGGTGCTTTAATTGCAACGAGCCCGGACATCTGGCCACGAGCTGCCCAAGGCCACGCCGAGAGAGAGGTAGCTGTTTCAAGTGTGGAAAGCAAGGGCATCTAGCACTCACTTGTAAGAACGTTAGGTTAACTGTTAACCCAAATGCAAATCCATCAACGGTACTACTGGTACAGCAACCAGAAAGTGAACCAGAACCTAAGGAAGACGAACAAATACTATGGTAGACACAGGAAGCCCTATCAGCTTCATTCAGGAACAATTTATACCATCTTTTGTAATCCTGCCAATAAGAGACGATGGCGTTCAATATTTTGGAATCAATGAAGCGAAACTAACCATACTTGGAAGAGTTAAATGTATTATATATGTAAGTGATAGTTCTTTAAGTTGCATGTTGCATGTAGTTCAAAATAAAACAATGACTAACTCTGTTGTTCTTGGCAGAGATTTTTTACAAGCAAGCAAAATTAAATTAAGTTATTCTAATATTAATTTTATAAATCATGCAAAAAATTATGATAAAAAAGTTTTTAATACTACTTGTGTAACAAATTATGATAAAAATTTTAACGATATAAATTCAAATATGATAAAGACCAATTGTGATAGTAATTCTAACAGCAAATATGATAAAATGGAACCAAATGACGATAATTTCGCGATAGATATTTTAAATATAGATACTTGTTTCGACAAAAATGAATCTAATTTAACAATAAATAGAAACCTAACTAACGAAGAAACACAAAGAATTTACGATATTATGAAGCAAACCAATTTATATAAAAATATTTCTCATTCAAATGTTCCTTATGAAATGAAGATTAATCTTTCTAACGCAAATGTAAATTTTAAATGTGCTCCACGATGGTTAGCTTACATGTATACCGTTGAATTAAGACAGATTTTGGACGATATTTTGAAACAAAAAATAATAATATGTAATAAAAAAAAAAAAACAAAAAAAAATAATAAGGAAACAGCATTCCATCGAATTTTCTTGTGACCTGCAGGATAAATAATTTCGTTATTTAATTGGCGTTTCGCCTTAGAACAACTTTTAATCACGTCATGAATTTTGAAGTTCAAATAGTCATTTTGCTTTGAAAATAATAAAAAGAAATAATTATATTTATAAATATATATATAAAGAAAAAAAATCGAGTCGATTTTATGTCAGGAATGGCCGAAATGTAGGCTTTAATTGTGTATTCACAAATCCAAACAAACAAACATCATCAATTTACCTTTTTATTTTAAATTATTATATAATCTATTTACTTTATTCTAAGAACTATATATATAATATTAATATTATTTAATATGTACCTATATAAATAGTATGATCATGCACATGCAAAACTGTAAATTATATACATAAGTTGTACTCTAACATGCAAATTGTAAAATAAAGTTAGTTCTTGTTCACATTTAAAACTAATTAGTTGTCTACTTTTTATGTATCTGCCGTTTTCTCTCGCCGTCCACAATAGGAACGTCTGTCTTCGAGACTGGGTAAATCAATAAGTCTTAGTCTGTTATTATAAGGTGGGAGATCATAAGGATTTACCCATCCCAGTCCTCTGAGAGCAAATCTAAGAAATCTTTTTTGCACCTGTTCCAGTCTATTTTTATGGCATTCGTAGTGAGGTGACTAAACCTGACAAGCGTATTCTAAAATGGGTCGTACAAAAGATATAAAAAGCTGCTTTGTCACGAAAGGGTCAGAAAATTGTTTCGACTCTCTTTTTATCCAACCACGAATTGAATTGGCTTTATTAGAAATGCAGTTAATATGTTCAATAAGTTCGAGTTTGCGATCGAATGTGACACCAAGAATAGATACATTGATTTCACGAGATACTGATATATCATTAAACAAATAGTTGAACGAAGTAAAAGAAAATTTTCTGGTAAAACACATAGTTTTACATTTATCGATATTGAGAAACAAACAGTTACGAGTACACCAGTCGAAAAACGAATTAAGGTCACATTGTAATTCTTCGCAATCCCGAGTATTTGAAATTGCTTTGAAAATTGTCACATCATCGGCGTAAATGAGACACTTAGAGTATTTTAACACAGATGGTAAGTCGTTTATAAATGAAATAAAAAGAATAGGGCCTAAATGACTACCCTGTGGGATTCCAGAGTTGATTTTAAACTTATTTGATTCGCAACTGTTAAATAGCACCGAGTAAGATCTATCGAATAGATAAGATTGAATCCATCTTACAAAGTATTCGCTAAATCCCAGTTTTCTTAATTTAAAAAGCAAAACTCGATGTGACAGCTTGTCAAAGGCTTTACTGAAATCAGTAAATACACAATCTACTTGTTTTTTGTTTTAAATGAATCAATACAGTTTTGAACCAATTCTATTAAAAAAGTAACAGTAGAGCGACCTTTTGTAAAACCATGTTGATTGGGAACAATAAATGATTTAACATAAAAACACAAAGATTCACAAATAATAGCCTCAAGAAGTTTAGGAATCACAGATAATTTGGCAATAGGCCTGTAGTTTTTAATTTCGTCTTTCTTTCCTTTTTTATGTACAGGAATTATGAAAGAATTTTTCCAAATAGATGGGAATACACATGAAGACATTGAAAATTTAAACAGAATAGACCTTAAATATAATTTTCGTAACCTTGGGATCCAACAGCTTTATGCTTATTGTGGGGGCCCCTAACATGGGAAGTGTGGGCTTCCTGAGATTCCTTTTAGCCACAGAAGCTGTATATTTACTGGAAGTCTCTTAGAAATCCAATTTTATAAGAAAGTTTTCTTTTGAAAACTTTCGCTGGGGCCCACCGGGTAAAAACCTGGTTGTCCGGTGGCCCAATGCGCCTCTGCATAGAGCTATATAATCGGAATGAAAATAAAATGGATTGAATCGTAATAGTTTTTTTTTTTTTTATTTGAAAAATATACGAAATATGAGTTAACATCAGTTCATTTTCAAAAATTTACCACTTTATATGTCAAAACCTATATTTTTGCGAAATCTGACTCTATCAGCATCACGTCGGGCATCATACTTTTCAATTTTTCATTAACGCCACCGTCGGTTTTTGCAAGGAAATTCCATGATAAGAAGGGGATAATGAAGAAGACCGTAGAAAGTCCAGAAATTATCAAGCGAGTTTGATATGCCTCAATCTCCCAAAGCACTCTGTTTGAAAACAAACAGTTAATATGTTCTTGGAATTTGAAGACATTGTACATGAGTATCTTACAATAAACTTCTGCCTTGTGATTATAAAGCAAGACAATTCGGTAGTAAAAAACTGCTTGTTACTTTGCGATTTTAATTGGTCCCGTCAGCGACCCTGATTTGTTTGCCTAAATTTTTAATAATCATTCATTTTAATAATCATTCCGGAACTCTGGAAGCCAACATTCCCGGCCCGAAAGAGTGCAAGAAAACAGTTTCAGAATTGTATAGAACCTGTTGGGCGCCATTTAACAGACACAATTGGTTTGCAGGGAATTTTTCATCAATAATGTTAGCATTTTAATAAGTGAAAATAAAATTTAAAGGAATTTCAAACAACCCTTTACAATTAATTTATTGGAGCGCTACAATAATTTTTATACACAAAAATGTAGCTGTCTGAGAGCATAACGCCATCTATTAGCAATCCCCTTTTCACAAAAAATAAAAAAATGAGAGAATTAAAGGAGTGGCAATTCCGTATAATGTTTGTCATTCTCTAGAATCAATATTTTCTACTTCCGATAGAAAATTTAAATTTTAGATATCACCCGTGAAAGTATGCAATTTCGGATTTTCACGATTTGCGACTTTTACTGTCGAAATTTGCAATTTTCGCCTACTTAGTGTGTTTAAATCCAACATATGGCTCATTTGCTTCAATTCCGTCAGAAATCAAATTTATTTTTTTGTGTTGAAAAATTAAGTTCTCGTGAAAAAGCCATTGAAAATCAGCAATATAAATAAGACTCTCATATGTGAAATGATGAAACGATATCGATGTTTTATATTATATTTCACGAAAGTAAAAAGCTATATTTTGTACTCAAAATGTTATAAATCTAAGTTCAAAATCATCAAATTTTCCGTAGTGATGGTATTGTAAGACATATAATTATTGAATGTCGGTATTTTTGTCCGTTGTATCGATATATTTTTGTCGTAAACGGAAACAAGGTTATAATTAAAAAACGCAGTTGTAACGTATAAAGAGCCCCTGTATAGCAAGGTATAAGTGCACTACCTAAACATATAAGTAAATACACACAGAAAAATATAATTACTAACACAAAGCGTTTTTCGTTGGGTTAAAAAAAATGATATGTTAAATATTACGAATTCAAGGGTAGAAATTACATAGTTAAATTACTGCTAACGTAGTCGATTGGATAAAAATAAATTTTCTTAAATAAAAACCTAAAAAGGTTATATATTAATGGAGAAACTTTGTTAGGATTCGCAATTTTGATGATCGTTTATGTTAAACGAGTAACTTGCTTAAAAGAAATTATATTTTGTTAATTTCACACATCTCTGAGTAGATTAGTTACTATGAGCGATTTAAAATTTTTTATTAACTAACTTAATTGGTCATTGAAACCGAACAACCCAGAAGTACAAACATAAGTAAGCTTTAACCGAATCAGCTTTAACCTTATCCAATGTGTTAGATATACATGTTATTTGTTTGTCGATTTTTTTGTTCATGATGAAGTCAAAATGCATTTAAATAAAAAATTTAAAAAAAATCGACTTTTGCAAAAAAAAAAAAAAACATAAGTTATATCTTGTTCTAGATATTAATTTCACATTAAAACACAAATTTAGTAGACTTAATTTGGTAAAATTCACATACAATACCGTCTTCACTTTGAAGGCTAAACTACAGCTATAGGGCCTTTTATATAATAAAATAACAATTTTAAAGTAACAAAAATGACCACAAAATACCTTACAAGATTAAAACAATCTTAAAAACAACCATTAAAATTCAAAACATATATATAATGAAAGCAATAAAGAAAACCTCTTCCACACATAAGGGTTTATTCCCATGTGTATGATTTAAGGTCGAAGATACAAAATATTTCCCTACAGAGTACAGCTTCTTCTTATTTAGAATATATATATATATACACTTCATATATTGTATGTTTCATGTTCTTATATAATATAAAGGGTCATTATGGTTAAAATAACCATTTCTTATAGCCCAAACGCATTCATTAAAATATTTCAGAAATTAAAGATTCTCTTTAAGTTAATATCACTTGGAGTATAATAAATATTTTAATATAAATATTTTATTCGAAGGAGTTTTGCTCCTTGAGAATGGAATTCAATTACACCTGGGAGATGTATAAGTACATATAAATTGTGTATTTACATATAAGCTCTTAAGGACCAATAACAAAAATAAAATAAAAAAAAAAAAAAAACTTCAAAGAACTTTTCCTAATAACACAAAACAGACCCAAAAGATAAACTCTATATCTATAGATAGCTGTATATGTGTTGTACCAAGTTACAACAAAATTTTTGAAGTTGACGTTATTGCTATTGGATTGGATGTGTGATGGAGAGGATGTTTGTTAAGCACATGGGATACGTATAATTCGTATCCCTATAAATATGTTATAATATGGTCAATCCAAAATGGTCATTGGAGTTAATACATATATGAAGAGTGTAGTTCTTTATTTGCATATTTATTTGATTGAAAATAATATTTCGCTTAAATAAATATGCAAATTAATTATATAACTTTTATTACTTATTTGTTGGTGAGTCATGTTTAAATAATTCCATTTTGCACTCAGTTCTTTTTTTTTTGTATTTTTTTTTTTTTTAATATTTATTTTTATTTTTGATTGACAAACATGAATCTATATTTTGATAAAATTGATATTGTAAAAAGGAGAGACACAAATAATGAAAAATGTATATTAATTTTTTTTATTATTTATTGAGTAACTGGATATTGTTTGTTTATTTTTTTTTGTTATTTGTATTTTTTTTTTCTGTTTTAACAACTGACTGATATTATGTCCGACAGGCAAAAAGTTTAATATTTTGTCAATTCTCCCCCCCGTCATATAATTAATGTTTATATCAAATATAATAATGAAAATATAGAATTTATATATTTTATTTGCATATTAATGTCAATATAAATATGTAAAAAAAAATTTTTAATTTTTTATTTCCAATTCCCGGAAATCATTATAACCAAAAATTCAATATAGGTAAATTATACCTGGTATTTTGAAATAGATGTGTATATGGGTATATTATTATTCCCTCGAGGTAATTTTGCTTTGGAATCTGGTATAACTTAATCAAAATAACATTCAATTATTTTTATTTTGTTAATTTTATTTGCCTATCGTTTTGTTTTCATATTTTTAAATGATGTTTAATTAATATAAAGAGCTGTTTATTTTTTTTATTTTTTTTTTATTGAATGAATAATGGTTCTTAGAACAATGATTAAATGTAAAATGCAAATGGTTTTTGTTTTTCATTTTGTATTTATTTGAAATATTTCATGAAAAGTCAAATCAAATATTTGAAAATTTATTAAAAAAAAAATATAAAAAATAATATGTAGTATCTAAAGTAGGTATGAAATTTGAACAAATATTTTTGTTAGTTTTGGTAGGTCAACAGATTTTATTTTCAGTATGCATAAATAAACAAGATATAATGCAGTCAAGTATCTATGTGCCTATATATTTCTAATTAAATTTAATTTTTTTTTTCTTTTTTGTAACTAGAAACAATTGGTATTATAGTCGAAAAATACTTCTACTCCAAATTATTAAATAGAAATATCGCCAAACTTTTAAGTAATTAGTACAAAAGCAAATTGTTAACATTGACGTCGCTTGACTGGTCAACATACAGTAAGAGGAGTTACGGATCTGCCTGAGTGGGACAAGGACTCAAAAAGGAGATAAATCCTTACAACCCCCTCAGCGTAACTCAAAATTATAGGTACACTGTTGACCAAGAAAACGGATCGGCCACATCAGTTTACCACTATATAACCTTTGCTCATTTTTGTGGTGTTAACTTTCTAATAATTCTGAGAGCATGACTTTGATTTTTTGAGAACAGTGACAAATATATCTAATTCATTAAAAATTTGTGAAAATGTTTTTTTTTCAAGCTTTGAAAAATATTTTTTGATGAAATGCAATATCTCCAGATAGGGTTGTCATTTTGGACAGTTGAGTTTTTCAAAATATAGTCATCTGTCAAATTTTGAAATAAAAAGAAAAAGAAAAAAATATTCGAAATCTTTAAAAAAAAAAAAAAAAAATATTTTTAGGGGTGGTCAAAAAAAGTATAACAACCCTTTTACTTTTTTTGACCACCTCTAAAAATGTGAATTCAGAATTTTCAAACTCGGACAAGTATAAAAAAACTGAAACAAAAGATTAAAAATAATTTCAAATTTTATAAAATCGAATTATTCAATGAAAATATATTGCAATTTGTAGATTCAAACTTTAGGTTATTTTTTCCGTAAAAAAACACAAATAACGATATCGAGATTTTAACGAGATGGTATACTATTACGAGACCATGACGAAACTGGCAAAAGTCATGGAGATTATTTCTTACTAATTTCCATACAACCCTTATTTCGGCGGAATCAAATAATTTTGGTACTTCAGTTTGTAGCTAATTAAATGGTAATTTTTTGTTTTAAGCTTTTATGGATAGATAATATTTTAACGAAAAACGCGCGTTTTTTAAATTTTAATTTGAAATACAAAAATTATCCTTATACATATAAAAGCCGAAAAAATAATTTTTCGCAACAACTAAACACTTAAAATGCTTCAAATTCAGATGAAACGGCTTTAAAAGGGGTAACTTAATTATATTAACAAAAAAAAACATTTGTGTTATAAAATCGAGGTTTAAGCAATTTATAAGCATATGATTAGCTTCAAATTCAAGACATATTCTAGCGGAAATTTCTATTACAGAAAAAAGCTACAAATATTTGTTTTGCGGAACAAATTATTAATTAAGTAGATACCGAAATTGTTTGATTCCGAAAAAAATTGTCCTACAAAATTCGATCTTGGAAGAAATAAATTTTTTATTTTCGTTTTTATTTTTGTTATTTTATTATATTCAAAAATACACTATAAATTTTTGTTATAACATGTGTTGACAAGCCGGGGAAATTTAGGTATTTACTCTTACAAGTTTGAGTTGTGTTAGAGAATTAACTAGTACTTGTTGGACAAGTCTTAT
Organism: Epistrophe grossulariae; assembly: GCA_929447395.1. Lineage (NCBI taxonomy): Eukaryota > Metazoa > Arthropoda > Insecta > Diptera > Syrphidae > Epistrophe > Epistrophe grossulariae. Next base: position 9,782,367 of record OV839569.1, on the reverse strand, counting down.
TTTTAAAGTGAATTAAAATTTTTTGACAAGCCATGTTGTGTTATTCATAAAAAAATTCGTTACACTATTGTATATTTCTGTTACAGAAAAAAAAAACAAAAATCAAAGGGTTTCCTTCGCTTTGTGTAACAGAAATTTGGACAAGTTGTCGTTTTTTACTTGTTCGACAAGAACTTGTCTCGTTGTGTTACAGCCCCCAGCTAATTTTCCATACTTTCCTTTTAAACAAAAAATAACAAATAGTTTTTTGTTCACTTCGTTTTGTGCATATAAAAAAGCTTTAAATTGAATAATACATCAATGTTAAAAAAAAATTAGAAAGACTTTTATTTATTTTGTGAAAAATTACCTATTTTATCCCAATCATTGAAAAATTTCAATTCCATTTGTAGATATTAAATTAGTTAATAAATATTAACTTTTACTTAAATTCTATGTAATTGCTTATTTATTAAATTAATTCAACTCGGTACACACACACAGATTTTTAAGTTTAATTATTTTCCGTTCAAGTTTATGTCATTTAATTGAGTAACTTCATAGATAAAAATTGACGACCGGCTAGCTATACATATTTAAATATTTCACATTTTTTTACAATACATTTTGTATTTTTTTTTTATTATTAAAGTAAATTAAATACTTAAAATCTTTAAACACATTTAATTTTATTTGATTCTATTCTAAAAGCAATAATATTGTTCTTGTATATATATGTCTTTTCGAGAAGTGTTTTTAAGTGAAGTGATTTTAAAGAAAATTCAAAAAGGCACCATGTAATCCTCAATTTAATTGGCTTATAAATGTTTGTTTCTTTTTTTGCCTAGATCACCCCTTAAAGTTCTAAATAAAAATGCAAAATTAAAATAGACACAATTTTCACTTCCTATTAAATTAATCGATAAATTGCACATGAAACAACTTTTTTACTTTATAGGTTTTTTTTTTCAATTTAACAATACAACAGCGGTGGTATGAGGGACGCAAACGTCAAAAACATTCCAGGACTGAGGATTAATATGAGCGGCACAGAGACCAACAAAACGCAAAAGAATTATATCACATCACTACATTTAGTTGATTGTGAAACATCTCGCCTCTCTACGAACTAAAGTTATTTTTTTTTTTTTATCTTTCCAATTGATTATGTTGGAAACAAAAATTTTAACTTTTTATTTGTTAAAATACACAATATTATTCTAATAATGATTATTTATTTAAGGACTAGAATAACTGCGACAGTGATTTATGGGAAACTAGAAGAAAATCCATTTCATTGGAAATTTGAGAAAATTTTCAAGACAAAAAACTATACACAAGAAAATGCATCAAATTTTCGCTTCACTCGCTTGCATACAATATACTACCTATATGTAGGTAGGGGAAGGAGAAAATCTCGATTAAGGTGTTGAAAGTGGCACCAATATTAGTTGCAAGAAGCCATATATACACATATACGTGTTACATGCACCTTTAGTATAAGAAAATAATAATAAAATAAAAAAAAATAAAATAAAACAAAACAAAATGCACCCCATGAACTGTCAAATAGCATCCACACCAAAATATATCCCCTGCTGTCCAAAAGAGAGATAATCAACAATCAACAACAGTTTCCCGATTTAAAGGGGCAACCATGTCACCACCACCAAGGCAACTATCAAAAATAGTTTTGTGGTGAAATACCACAGAATCCACAGCTGGAATAAAAAAAAAAACGAAAACAAAAAAAAAAAAGAAGAAAATAAAACCGCCACGACGAAAGCAACAGGCACTCGTTTTTGTCCCCCAATAGGTTGGCTGGCATATAAGTTGATGTTGCATTCAGCAGAAAATTTCATTCAGCAAAATATATAGATACATATATCTTTTAACGATGGAAGAAGGAGAGATGTCCTGTCAATCATTACATAATCCTTGAAAAAATTCGTTTTTAATTTTAATATTTTAAATGGATTTTAAATTATTTTATTAAAACTATTGCCTTCGTAATAAAATATGTATATAATGTCGTTTTTGAATTAAAAGGATTGTATCAAATATTATTTCCCTCATATACAACCATAGGTATAATACCTATATAGTAACATTTTCATTCAACAGTTTTAATTCCCACGCGTTATTTAGAATATTTTTGAAAATAACAATAACAACAACAAAGAGTAATAATGACATTTTATCGAATAAGAATGAAATAAAAATGAACAAAAAAAAAGTCAAAGAAACAATATTAAAGGACAATATTGAAAAATGTTACGTATACGCCACAGTTGACATACACAACCGTCTGGTAGGCGGATAAAAAATATTAAGCGCATGACTGATCGCATGCGCTTGCAGTTTTCCAAGTTGCACAAAATCATCATCATAATATTTTTCTATTTTTCTTTTTTTTTCTTTTTAGTTTCGAGTGATGAATAAGAAAATAATAATGAAACACAAAAAAAAAAATATAAGAATCGAGTGTGAAGAAAAGGAAAGATAAATTTTGAAATAAAATCAAAATAGTAAAAAATAATGCAAACATACACAACACAACTACCAAACTGGAAAGGGAGATGAAGCAGCACTGGATGATGGTGGAAAAGATGATGAATGGAAAGAAGAATAATAAGAGAGGGAAAACTATTTTACTTTATTTTTTTTGCAGTGAAAAAAGAGAAGGTCATGGAAAATAGAAACTACAAAAAAAAATGAACAGAAAAAAAAACTATTGTCATATCTTTTATAAAGACTCATTTTGGATTACCTTTTCTTTGTGACGGATTCGAAAGATTTTCAACTCTCACACCATTTAGCACGTTTTGCTCGTGGTGTTTTATTTTATTTTTTTTTTTGTTGTTTATTGCTACTCATCAGACAGAAAAATTACTTTCCAGTTGTTGGATTATGTAATGGTTGGAAGAGTTCACTAGACGAATAAGATGTTTTGGAAATATTAAGAATTCTAAATAGCGAATATTTTTTTTGGATTTAGAAATATATACATCATCCCAAAGACACAAGTGATTTAGTGAATGATTTGACAAAGACAATAACTTGATTTCATGATTAGGTTTATGATTGTATTATATTAACTGTTGTTAACGATTTTCAATTATCAATTAATAGTTGATAAATATTGAAATTTAGTAAATTAAAACTAAATTTATTAAAAATCTGATCTGATAATTATCAATTTTCTTATAATTCGTTACGTTCTGCACCATTCAAATCCAATGATCAAAAGTTGTATCAATTGGGATTTTTACTATCAATTTCCATAATTTATCAACTATCAATTGAAAATTGACAACCGAAATTAGGCTGCTACTGTCCATATTTATATTATTTTTTATTCATTTCATTAGAACCCGTTCAGCAGTTGGAGTTATCTAACTTTTGGTGTAAAATGTATTTGTAACGGGATACTCTTAGCATTTTTCATTGTTTTTTAAAGCTTTTAGTATATACAAACAAATTAGGTAAATTATAACCACCACCTCCCTCCAGACATTAACTATAATTTTGGCACCTCTATATATTTTTAATTAATTTTATTTGAATTCCCATCGGAAACAGAGAGATAAAATATGAGGCAAATTTTGAATACTTCATATTTTGTTTTGATACGGTGTTCATAAAGAGATGTATAGGGTGGTAAAATTCCCAGAACCCATTTTTTGCGAGTTCTGACCTACAATTTTTTTTTAAATGAACTTCGATAGTAAAGTTGCAGATCTCATTCAAAATTTTATATCATAAGTATAACTTTCCGCACAACCCCGCCCTTTGGTTTGAAGAATACATCTAAATACATCAGGGACTGTTTGAATTATATTTTCTTTCAGAAAAAATCAAGCGTTCACTAGACAAATTTTCAGGAATAATACGACCGTTTTTTAAGACCTCAAATCAACATAATTTTTAACGTCAAATGATGTTTATTTTTTTGACGCAGATATTGCTTTCGTGCAAGTAGGACTACTTGCACAAAATCTAGGTATCTTTGATTTTCCCAATTTTCTTGCAAACGCATTTCACGTTCACTCGCTCGATATTTTTACAGTCATCAACTCTATTTTTTGTATTGCAGAGTTGCGTCAAAATGATGTTATCAAACATAATATTATTAGCAAACTGTGTTATCAACTTTTGCAGTTGGTGTTTAAGAATATCTTGACGCAAAAGATGTTTTCGAAAACGGCATACTTCTACTTGCTTATTAATTAAAAAAAATTGAATGCAATATAAAATTACAACAAATAGGAAAATATGAAAGCATTAACAATAAAACCACAAGCTTGGCCTATACTTCTATTGTTGTGGGACTTATCAGGAATCTTGAGACCATTTTAGGTTCCATGAGTGATACCATTAATAACAGATTAATGTTAAATTAATTTCCAATTAAAAGGTAGATCGTACTGATATAAGCTCGCATACAAATTTTAATAAAAACCGTAGAAGTCGTTTTTGAGAAAAAAAAAACGTTTTCTAATCACTTTTATGTCAGGCACTTTTATTTTTGGCTTAAAAAAAAATAATTTTAATTAGAAATCTACTTGATAATGTTAAAAAAACTGCTAGATGCCAATTTTAATAGAAATCGACCAAGTCGTTTTCGAATTATTAAGTTCTCAGAAAAAAAATGGAAACTTTTTTTTAAAAATCTAACAAAAAAATGTTGGTATACAATACTTTTAAAACTTTTTCAAAAATTCTCTAACCATTTTTGAGAAGATCAAAAATCAAAAAAATGGTTCTATATGGGAGGTACCATATTTAAAACATTTTTAGAAAAAAAAAATGAAATGGTAGACCTTAAGTTTAAAAATTTCTGAATTATCTATAAAAATAGTCGTGTGGACATTTTTGAGAGAAATAACATTTTCATTAATTGCTTAAGAAATTGTAGGTGAGGCAGGTAGGTAGATACCATTATTTTTAGTCCTAAAAAAAATTAAAAAAAAAAACCTTTCAGGAGAATGCCTAACTGTAAATATTAAATTTAAAGAAAGTCAACCAAACCGTTTAAGCTGCAGCCGAATGGACAGACAGACAGACGGACAGAATTGCAAGACCCACTTATTTCGACTTCGCTATCATCTTAATGTCAACTTTGATCAAAATATAGAGTTCGATTTTTGTACGAATTCATAACTTGTCATGTACAAAGAGTACCTATATGTAAAAATATCACAAATAAAAATAAGGCTGCATTGAAGGGAAGAAGGAAAGAACACAGAATAGAAAAAGAAAAATCGATCGAACGGTAAGTTAAGTGTCGTCAGAACAAAAACCTTGGGAAATACCAGAAAACTACCGTGGAAATATGTTTTCTTTTTAATTTTTTTTAGAAAATAAACAATGTTTCAAATATTTAATATACAATTTTCTTTTAATAACTACATATTTTCTAGAAAAATAAACTTTTTCTTATCGCTTATACGACAACTTATATTTTTCTTGAAAACGCCTTCAAAAATTTTGATAATATAATTTTTCAATAAAACTTTATATTAATAATAACAATTCCCTTTCCAATTTGTATCCACCACATAGAAACATATCTGCCAAGAAGAAGATTGCATTGATTTGATTTGTTGAATTATTGATTCGAAATTGCTTTTAACGTCCTTAAGTCCACAAACGGGTCAAAGTTTTCCAAACAGCTAACGTACAACGCTATTAAATTCTATCAAAAATTTTAAATCTCTGCTACGTAGCCTTCAAGCATTAACTTACATATAGCTTGAGCCACTTATAGTTTTTTAAGCTCATCCAATATCAAGAATTAACAAATATCTTATCAGTAAATTATAAATTATTTAGTAAATTTTGTATATAATAAAACCCAAACTATAAAATTGTCTTGCATATTCATTGCAACGCTTATATTTAAAGGTAGTTAAAACAAATTGTGAAATTTTTGTTTTTTAGCTAATAAGAATATATTTAACTTTCTAAAGCTCCATAGAGTTTAACATAACAGAAAATTTTAAATGAGAAATATGTAAACTCGCTCGATTCTCAAAACAAAAGCTAAAACTTCCCAAAATGAATTTATAATCATTGGCCAATAGTTTTGTTCCCACATAGATTTTGCATCAACCCACCTTTGTTCGAATACAAAGTGATTTTCTAAGTCATTTTGGTACATTTCAGCCATTAGCCAATATCCATATACTTAAGAACGTTTTTATAGGCAAATTCCTTAGCATTTTACATCATGGTCAACTTTAACCAAAAACCTAAAAAAAAACATTCTTATTCTAAGCTCATAAATAAAATGCATTTTTCATAATAAATAAATAATAACAATAATTTGCATTAAAACATCAAAAGTTAAGAACAAAAAAGACAAAAACCCTTTAATGAAAAATAAAAACAGTAATATCGAGTCTTAAGAGCTTTAGGGGTGAATTCCATTTCGTTTAGAAAATCACGGAACTTGAACCATGATTTTATTTATGTACCTACCTACATATCTATATATTTTATTATTTTCTTGAAGTTGTTATAAAAGTGATGGCGGAAGAAGACTTCGGAAAAATAAAAAAAAATGCGAAGAACGGAAGAAGAGAAGCTGAAGCAGCAGGTGCTGCAATTTACGTTGCAGGAAATTTGTTATTTTTAATCTCAACTGAATAACATCGAAGGCATTTTGTAATATAAATTTTATAAAATAAAGTATCTGCATCCCTTTTCAGTTAAGGAGATACACACGGATGCAGGTATATATATTATATATACCTTGGTTTGAGCTCAATTTGTATGCACTTAAAAAAAAAAATAGAAAGTAAAATGGTTGAAGATATTTTTTATATATAAGTACTTTAGGATTCCGAAATTAGGATAGATAGATAGAAATTCTTAATAAAAAAGGTGTTAACTTAATGGCTCCGGGATCTTATGCACCTCATATATGGGATATTCGCAAAAAAAGTATGCCATCTAAAAGGTCACTAACTGGCCATAAAAGGTCAGCTATTTTCAGAAATTGGTCAGGCTTAGAAAACTTGTAATCCAAGCTTGAACTTTTTCAAGGTCATTAGCGATTTTTGGCACCTCATTTATGGAAAATTCGCAAAAAAAGCATACCATTTGAAAGGCCACTGGATCGTGATAAAAGGTCAGCTAGTTTCAGTAATTGGTCAGGCATATATTTTTTTAAATAATTTTTTTAATTTTTTTCAAGGTCATAGCGATTTTTAGCACTTCATTCGTGGGATATTCGAAAAAAATATATATCATTTGAAAGGTAACTCAATCCTCATTAAAGGTCAGCTATATTCGGAAATTGGTCATGCATAGATTTTTTTATGATTTTTTGCAAACTGAAACTACCTGACCTTTTATGACCTTTTAAATTGCATAGTTTTTTTTTTATAAATTCCACTAATGAGGTGCTAGAAGTCTTATACTGTGACATTGAATTTTTTTTTTAACTTCATAAAAAAAACCTATGCCTGACCAATTACTGAAACTAGCTGACCTTTTATCACGATCCAGTGGCTTTTCAAATGGTATACTTTTTTTTGCGAATATCCCATAAATGAGGTGCCAAAAATCGCTAATGACCTTGAAAAAGTTCAAGCTTGGATTACAAGTTTTCTAAGCCTGACCAATTTCTGAAAATAGCTGACCTTTTATGACCGATTAGTGACCTTTTAGATGGCATACTTTTTTTGCGAATATCCCATATATGAGGTGCTAAGATCCTGGAGGCTAATTTAATAATTTTGCAGAAGTTGTTAAATCGATAAAAATATCAATAAAACGATTATGGAGAATTTTGAAAAAGTGGGTTTCGTCATACCGTCCGTCTCGTGCATGCGTCGGTCTGCACATCTATTCAAATTTGAACTGGATCCCAAACGGGTGAACTGACTTGCTTCAAATTTAGTACAAAGCATTTTTATATACATATGATTGCCTTGAGGGGAAATTCGTATTTTCTTTTAAACTCATCTAAAACTTGTATAGCTGACATGCAACTATTAATGTTTTTTTTTAATTTTGTCCAAAACGGATGCAAAGATTTTGATTAAACTTCGTAATTTTAATGAACAAAATGGTTATAAGAGAAGTGCGTTTCAGAATTTTGCCAAAAAATTCTTGCTATGGAAAAGGGTTATCATGACATTTTTTGAGAAAATTGCCTCATTTTTGAGTTATCCATCTATAAAATTTTAATTATAAATTTCCAATCTAATGCTTCTAAATAATTCAAACAATATTTTAATTAAAATTTTTTAAATTAATGTTTTTTTTTTAATAAAAAATAAAATAAAACTAAAAATTAAATTTTTTAGTACTTTTGACTTTTTTTTATTCAAGGAGCATCTCATGACTTGACCAAAAAACTTATAAATTTTTTTCTCTCAGTGCATTTCTTTCTTTCTCTCTCTCTCGCTAGATTGGTAAAATATAGATATAACTGGGTATAATTATTTAACTACCAATGTTTGTCGGTGGCTGTTCATCATCAGTGAAAGCTTATTTTTTTTCTCTTTAATGCAACGACAACCATGATGTTGTAGCTTGGGTTGCAGTTAAATAATTACGTGGGGCACTAATTACATCTCAGGTGTCCGAATTGTAAGTCAGATAGAGTTGACTGCAGTTTTCTTTCTTGTTCTCATCAGAGCAAGGATATTGGATGTTATTTATATTTTTTTTTCACAGTAAATTCAACTTTTTAATAAATTATTTCATGGAAATATTTTATATACCTACAGTTACATTGGTTATTGATGACATTAAATGGAAAATGAATGAAAGCTTCCTATTTTTTTGTAATTAAATAAAATTAAGTCAAGGTTTATTTAAAAAGAGAAGGATATTTAATTAGAATAAAAGTAATATGAGAAACTAAATATAGCGCTAGAATATAAGGCACTTTTGTGGTTAGTTGTACAATAGTGGTTCAACCTCGGTTCAAGATTTTAACTCACCAATTTCGTCGGATTAACGCTGGTTCAAGTATTTAATTGGTTATTATCACACACTTGAACAGTAAACCACTGTTGAAACTCAATTAATCCGCCGAAATCGGTGGGTAAAAATTGCTGCACCACGTGTTTAAATATTTGTACAGCTGGCCCTTAAGAACTCAAGAAACATTAATTTTAATGAAAAGAAAAATATTCAAAATCTTGTAGCGCTCAAGTGTTAGTTTAAGTAACAAAAAACTTTATTCCCTACTATCAGGACCTATAGTTACTTATGATTCTCAATTCCTCTCAGAAGGCCCAACTTATGAAAAAAAAAGTAATTATATTTCCTTAAAACATGCATTTTATTAACATTGTCGTCGAGGTCGTTGTAATAAAGAAAAAAAGAACCGTCAAACGACATCAATTTTTATATTTTAATCAACTAAAAAAATCAAATTAAATATTATGCATCAAAACTCCTTAAGTTCCTTTGGATATTTTCATGGTAAATTTAAGTATTCGTTCAAAGAAAATTATATATAAAAGAAAAATTCTTTTCACTTAACAAAAAATTTCCATTTGAATTTCTTCATCAACTTTTATCAAGAATTCAGACACACAATACTTCTTCATTGCTTTACAATAATATCACAAGAAAAAATTATAATAATTTGAAGAGATTTTCCGCCACCAAGCAACAAAAGAAGTCATTTTCCTGCAGCACCATCAAGGAAATCTTTTCAGTGTCACAATAATGTACCCCCGCCACCACGCTGCCGTGTGTCTCAGAATTATCCCCCCAACCAGCCCCCTTTACTTCTTATAAAAGCTCCAGGTCTACTTCTTGAGCTATTAGAAGCAAACGTTATGCATAATTGCATCCATTTGCGCATTCCAATTCTCATTCTGTGTAACCGCAACTTCATCTGTTCAAAATCTATCTTTTATTCCTTTAAAATGGTTGGCATTTAATCAGCTTTTCACTCTTACTGCCACTCCGTACCCCGCACTGGTACTCTTTTTGCATCCTTTATAACTATGGTGGTGAAATTTGAACTTTGGGGATTCGATGATGGTGCATGTGGCAATGCCACAAAACGAACAACCAACACTGTAAAAACCCCTTCCACGAATATATTAAATGCACTATAACTGCAGTCCTCGCGCCGCACTTGTATAATATTGTTGCCCCCCCTTTTGGGAAAAATTCTTTACACAACGTAGCATGCAAAGTTTATGTTGCAACATTAGTCAGAAAGTCAAATGCATAGAAGTCGGCATTTCATCACTGTCGCACCATAGGAATATTGCAAGGGAATAAAAAGAAAAAAAAAAACACCATCATATAGTTGATTCTCTCTCGCCGGGACTTTATTTTTCGTCCTTTTTTTTGAGCGGATGGTGATGGAATTCTTATGTTTGATATGCCGTTCTTTTGGTATTTCCATCGTATACCTACCCTGTACACCGACTTGACTTTATTTCCAAATCAGATATTTAAGGGAACACACACATAAAATTCGTTTCTCAGGATGTCCTTGGACAAAAAAAAAACAAAAAAAGAGATAACTGAGGATATATTTTTTTGCATATTTATTTTTCCTTTGTGAACATGAGGAATTCAATCAAATTTAAGGAATCATATGGTGAAAATGATATCCATCACTGACAGACTGGCGACTTATTGTAAAATTTTTACTTCTTATTTTTATATTTTTTTTTTTTATTAAAAAAGATCAACAGGAGCTAACGAAGGACTCTTTTAGCAGCAGCAAGGTGGATAGATAAGAATGGGAGTCGAACAAATCGATTTTGATTTATGTCTCCAATTTTATGATGTGGTTTACGAAATTACTTATTGACGCATGCAAATATATTACATTCTGATATTAAAAGGGATTTTAATAAGTTTTTAAGATCCTACTAAGACTTTCCTCAAGTTTGCAGGCAAATCAGCACATGAAATAATTTTGTATTTAATACAGTCGCACCGCCACTTATAATTACTGCAAAGTAATCGAACAAATTTGGTTGCAATCAATTTGGTGGTGCCTGTAACACCAAAAGAACACAAGTCAAGCGAAGAAAATAATCGCAATACATGCTAATACATAAAAAAGGACTGGGATGCATTTATTTATGTTTTAGTTAGTTTTATTTAGAAAATTGCCCCTCCCGTGTTAACGGTTTGAAATAGACCACTCTTTCATTAGTTTTTATTTTTATCTTGAGCCAACTTACACACCTAGATTTTGGTCGCATCTTATGTGAATCACCCTGTCTCTTAAATACTAGCAGACCCGTAGTTGCGTTGCTTCGCATTTCTTATAGTTTTTGTTAATAATACGTAATATGAATTAGAAAAATGAATATAATAAATAAAATGTATATATATGTATATATGTATATGTATACGTGGCATACGTTATATAAATGAGCTAATGAAAATTACCATTGCATTTCAATATAGCAGGATTTAAGACCTCTAAAAAAAAAATTAAAAAAAACGTGGTATTCTATTAAACTTTTTTGAAAAAAATCACATGGGAAATATTTTTTAAAATTTTTTTTTCTGAAAGGATGTGTTACCCTTTTGTCGCTTTGAAGTAATTGATTTTGCTGCCCTAGTCTGGTGCCGCCCTAGTCAATTGCTTGTTTTGCCTACAGGCAGGTTCGGCACCGAATGGCCAATTGTGTCTTAAACTTGTTGCTCAGTCGCTTATCGCTGAGACCTTAGCTTACTTATTATCTATGGGCTTTCAGTTTCTTAAAAATATGAACCATTAGTTATGTAATATTTTAAAGATGATAATACTTATGTTTAGTGAACATTTTCCTTACACCAAATAAAAAGACTTAATCAATGTGTATTTGTCCTCCCTGGCTCTCTTGTTAAAAAACTGTGATTTTGTCCGAACACAACAGAAAAAAATAAATAAAAGTGTATTCTTAGTAAATAACAACCAAGGCTTGACTTTATAAAATTTTCTTCACACCATTTTTTTTTGTAAAATAAAATACGTATAATTAAATAAAATAAATGTTTGTTTGCTGCACAAAAAAAAAACTTTTTATTAATAAAAATTATTCCATGAAGAAAGAAAAATTAAATTAAATTTTCATTTTAAAAAAGAGAAAAATTTTAAGAATGCATTTAATAAGACAAAAAGAGGAATGTGCGCAAAGACACATCATCAACGTTGCTTTCTAGAAAGTGCCAATTCATCCACACACAAAAAAAAATCTTTTAACAGGTATCCAACGAAATGAAAAATTCAAAAAATCCTTTTTCATATTTATTTTATTATCCGCTGGGTAGAAGTAAATTCCTTACCAAGTTAGATATCCTTTTTTTTGTTGTTACTAACAAACAGCAAAATTATAATGAAAAAAGATGGACCTTTCTCTCACCTCTACCTCACTACCTACATCGTGAGCCAATGCCATCACCAACACCACCACCATAATACCATGGCAACACTTTGCAAATTCTTAACTAATTTCATTTTTCTTGTTACTCGTAGGATACTTCGCCTCTGTATCTCCTTGAAGGATTATTATGAAAAAACACCTGAAATGTTTAAAATGTTATTATTTTTTTTTCTGTTTCTGTTCACGGGCTTATTTGATGCTTTTTCTGCATTTTATTTAATTCTTGGTACTCATGTTTTTAAAATATCATCTTTCGCTTTTTACTATAAAAAAAAAAACAATAAAAGCAAAAAAAAATTATAGAATTCCTCTGTGAATCTCTAAATGGAAATATTTAAACAGGATGCACTAAGCTATATTACATTTTTATATATCCAAGAGTTTGTTGCTGTTTTTTTGCTTTTTTTTTATTTTTATTTCAGATTTCACCTAACAATTTTAATTCATTTTTCATTTATATTTACCATCATGCTTCAGGTAGTAGAGATGTAGGTAGATATATTTATTTATACTCGTATACATGGCGGGAGTTAAGATACCTTGCGAAAAAGGATTTTATTCTATTTGTATTAAAAAATCCAGTAGCAAAAAAAAAAAATTGTAAAAATACTTTTATTTAATAATAATCCACGCTAGTGAAATTCTAAAAACAAGAGTTTAAAATGTAAAAAGCAGCAAAATATGTGTAATAAAACAAATAAAATATTTTGTGAGTTTTTTAACGGTCGGATGCATTTTACAGTTTTGAATTTTATGAAATTATGTTGTATAGGTATACTATGTTTAATGACTGACATTCCTGTTAATGGAAGTTTCGCTTACTTTCTGGGTAAATGTATTGTTTAGGAACATGTTTTGGATTCATAAAAAAAATATTAACATTGCAATGTGTTGATATTACGATCGATGGTCGGGAAGTAGTAAATAATATTGATTAATCCTCGTATAAGGCTTTTTTGAGTTGAAATCAGTAGGTACATTTTTTTGGAGACTAGACAAGAAAAAATTTCTGCCAAACTACAAGGTTTTACATCACAAAAATTTGTTTCAAGTTGAACTTTGCATTTTATTAATTATCAAAGCCTTAAGCATTCAAAACAAACTAGAGTATTTTTGTTAAATTCTTTTTGGTTAGAGAGAAAAGTGTGTATATCTTCCTATTCCTAGACAAAAAGTGTTGATAGACAAAATTCAGATAAATTCGCCGTTAATAACTTAAAAAAGTATTCAAAAATATTTTAAGATTTTGTTTCATTTGAATTTTATTCCATGATTAATGTTTTAAGTGACAGTTTTCCTTTTTATATAGAACAGAAAAAAAAATATAATACATTTTTTAGCTGCTATAACTCAGGTGTGTGCTTTCATTTTATAATTTAAAAAAAGAATAACTACCTATATATTGATTCAGCTGATGGAGAATTTTCCTTAATATGTAACAAGTAGGTACATGCAACGCATTTGTTAACTTTATATTTTTGTAATGATTAATAGAATTTTCCATACACAACAATATTAATTAATAAATAAAGAGATAAAAGTTTCTAGAAACTTCTATATACAATAACACGTAATTTTACAGAAATAATTTTGCTTCTTAGAAAAGTTTTAAAAATAAATCTGTAAATATGAAAATATTTAATTTGTATAATTCATGTTCTAAAGTTTTAATGTATTTTCTTTAGTTTTCTTCGAATGAAATAATTTACAAGTGATTTCATGCGTTAATATCTTTTGAAAAATATAAAATTTTGTTTTATTTGTGAAAAGCTACATGTTTATAAGGCAGACATAAATCTTTTAACAGAGTTCAATGCATAAGAGGTAGACTTTTACGTGTATTAAAAAAAAATTTAAGGTACATGACTTTGGATTTCATTGAAGAGTTTTATAGCCAAAGGTTTCCTAGCTTCAGGAAATTAATCCTTTAAATATTAATATCTTTTGAATCAATGTTTATTTAAAGGAGCTCTATAGAACAATCAAGAACAATTTATTTTTGACAGCTTCCAAAAAAAAAGCAAAAAACGAGGTCATTAGCAAACAAGAGAGAAAGAGAAAATGAAATAATTTTCAAAATAGCTTTTAACATCCTTTAAGTCCTACAAAAATTGGCGTTTCGTCCTGGCGATCTCACTTGGACTCATCAGTTGACTAGTGAGGGCCTTTGTCTATTTTAAATTAATAATTCAACAAAGTCCATTAAAATAGTGCTAAGTCTTCTACTTGGCTGATGTATTTCAGTAGTATAGTATATAGAATTTGTAATATTAAAAAAACCTTCTGAAATAATTTTCATTGATAGGAAGCAAGCCAATAAAATGCAAAAAAATCACCATTCATTTCGATCAAAATGATTGCAATCATTTTTTTTCCATTCATTTGACTGCAATCAATTGAATGCAATCTTTTGTGAATTCATGCATTCTTTGCATTCATTTGCAGTCTGAAGTCTTAAACGAAGTCAATGAATGCAATCTTTGAATTGAATTCAATAAATGATTTAAAAAGACTGCATTCACAAAAGAATGCATTCTTTTACAAGCCTGGTATCCAAATTATTGGAGTGTTCAACAAAATTAATTGTAAAAGATTGTTTGAAATCACTAATAAAAAAATCATACGAAGTTGGGCGGGCCAACTAGTCAATAGTCATTATATAGAAACGTTAACGCAAATCATTTGGTATCATTTTTTAAGTTTATTTAAAGAAAGTGGACATAAATTATATTATTACTTTAGAAATGTTTTGTTTTTACAGATGTGCAAATATATTAAAAATCTTTAATGTTACATATTTGAGATTTTTGTTTTTTGATTTTTATAATTTTTATCTTTTAAATTAATGAGTTAAGAATTCTGAAAACTTGTGAGATAGAAAGGCTAGTGACCTAATTTTGGAAAAAATGTTAGTAAGCTTAAAGAAAATACTCAAATCAACTCTGCGTTGCGAAGACATTCGCTTGATTGTCACACAGTGCTCTTTTTTTTTTTTAAGAATTTAATTAGGTTTTTCTTTCATAAAAATTTAATAATTGTTCGACATTTTCATTTTTAATACAGTTAAGAACTCAACTCTAACTTAAAGTTTACTTAAGTTATAGGAACACAAAACTACATTAGTTGCTATAAGCTGAAATTCTATATACGATATCAAAAGGACCACATGTAACTTTGCAATTATGCCGCAAAAATATTTCCCAATAATAATATTATGTACCGTACGACGTACATTATACACGACGAGTATAATTTACCTAAATCAAAGGCTGTGTTGGCTTTATAATGTGCAGATGTGAGTATTAAACCACAAAATTACTAAAAGCCTTCACACACTTTGCTTCCCCATTGTGATTTTGAAATTTTGTGTAATTGTGTGTTTTAATGTCATTTGTCGATATACATTTATCTATACTTATATTATCCATATACATACATATGTTATGTATATATTTTGCCAAAGAGCACTACAAGTGCTCCATGATGTCCTGTAGATATAAGTGTTCTATGGTTGATTCTAATCTCATTTATCTCCATTGTCGCGAAGGATTTAAATTGCTGCCATTGACTTTGGAAAACCACACTTATATAACTATACAGAATTATGTTTATAGGGTTGACAATAGTCTTGGCTTTTAATTAAATGAATCCATAGCCACGTCACGTGGTATCGTTTTTAAGAAGTGATAGACGATTGAGATTTTATATTAATTTTGCGTGAAGATTTTTGTTAAGGAGTTTTTAAAATTAATAATAAATTAAAACATTGTGATATTATATTGGGGTGAATTAAGCTCTTAAAACTGAATAATTTCGAAACCCAAAGGAACCGAAATGCTTTATATTTTTTTAAATGTTCAAAAAATATATAATAACTTTTTGTAGAGAAACAAATTTAAAAAATTAAGCACAATAAAATAAAATACAAAAATAACAAAATAAAATAAAATAAAATAAAATAACATAACATAACATAACATAACATAACATAACAAAAAATAAAATAAAATAAAATAAAATAAAATAAACTAAAATAAAATAAAATAAAATAAAATAAACTAAAATAAAATAAAATAAAATAAAATAAAATAAAATAAAATAAAATAAAATAAAATAACATAACATAACATAACATAAAATAAAATAAAATAAAATAAAATAAAATAAAATAAAATAAAATAAAATAAAATAAAATAAAATAAAATAAAATAAAATAAACTAAAATAAAATAAAATAAAATAAAATAAAATAAAATAAAATAAAATAAAATAATATAAAACAAAATAAAAGAAGAGAAATTTAAATTAAAGAAAACAAAAGAAAATAAAATAAAATAAAATAAAATAAAATAAAATAAAATAAAATAAAATAATATAAAAATAAAATAATTGTTAAATGCTTTGCTTATACATAATTTAAGCTTGGCTAAATTTTGGAGAGAATTTTGTAAGGAAACTTAATTTTAGCGCGATCTGCGTACTAGTCTTAAGAATTAACAAAGTAATATAATAATAATCCTTTTGAAACTTTAAGAAATAAGGCCTATAATAATAGATCATAGATGTTCCTTGTGTGATTCTATAGTTGCATAAAATATCTGAGAATTAATTAATTATACATATGAAAGGATATTTATTTATATATATCCTTATCCATACATAAGCATTTGTTTTGTTATGCATTTCCCAAAAGTAAATGCGGTTAAGTTATTGAAATTGTTTATTCACCCATTATATCTATATGTTTTAATTGAAAACCTTTTGACCGAGCTTATTTTCAAGTTCAATAAGCATTAACCATGCACGACATAACAACATTTACCATATTATAATAATAATATAAACCATTAGAAACCAGTAGAATCACACTTCTAGACATGGTTCATTATAATATCCGCACATATTTGGTATTAGCGAGGAGGAAGGTGTATAATATGGGAGACGAGTGTGTGTGGTTAAAATGGACAAACTCAAAGTATCTATATGAGTGTATCTAATAGATGCGTGCTATTAATGCATCTTAACATTATGTGTGACTGTATACAATATAAAGCTACATGACGAACTATCATTATTAAAGTATAAAATGGTGTTGCCACATGAAGGAATTCTGCAAATCTAGAAAATAAATGTGTGTATGTTTTCTAAAGATTCAATTTTTTGTATAATTTAATCAAAAACTGTAATTAAAAAAAGAAATACATAATCAAGGCAAAAATTGTTGCATTTAAAATCTTAAACATTACAATTTTTGCGTAAGGGTAGTAGATTTTTAGAAGAAATGACGTAACGATGGTGCGGCAAGTAACAGATGTATATTAAGACAGATAACTGATATTGTAACCAGGGTTGTATTGCCCATGTGATTGCCGATTGATGATCGTGATTTTTTGATATATGACAGTTTCCTCGTGTTACGAACAAATTTAATATAGCATACGCTTTTTTTATTTTCACTATTTTACTTAAAAAAATCGAATTCAAACGAAATTTGATGAAAAGCTATTCTCCAAATGAATTAAAATTTTCCAGAAACTCCTTTTTTTACAATACACGAATCAAGCAATTAATGTATCTTTTTTTTTTTGTTATATTATATGTTAATGTAATAGTTTTTTTTCAACAAAATAAAAGAGTCAACAATATATAAGCCCGATGATGGATGAAAAAATATCCGAAAATTAAATAAATGTAGTGGCACTTTTTTAAATAAATAATTAAAAAACAAATTTAAAAAGTTTATAGAATATTAATATTTTTTTTTTTTTTATTTTCAACAAAAAAATAAAAGAATTTGGGTGGCAATGCTGATTATAAACTTTTGACACGTTTTCGTCTTTTAATTGCTCTTAAAAAAAAGGTGTTTCAGTCTTTTTTGTGTAGAATTTCATAAGCTTTCACATTTTTTCAAAAAACTTATAATTTTGAAACAAACATTTGAACAAATTACAGAATAAATTTCCCTTTTTTATGACACAATTCTAAAAGCTTTGTTCCAAATCAAGGGAACTATTCGTAAGATGCGCTTAAGACGTTAAAACAAAACTCTCCACTTAAATTCAACTTTGTCGGATATTTTTTTTATTTTAAGGTCTAAATAATCTTATTGGTCTTTCTCTGGATAAGCCTTGAATCTATATACATATATTAGACATCTAAGTATTGGAATTTGGAGACTAAATTTTTGTTGGTCACTATTAACACGTGGCTGTAGTTTTTGTTATTTTATTCTTCCTCAGATCACAAATGGTACCTATAAATTTTCTTTGAGAACATCAATGGAGATTGATCATCTTCCATGATTGATGCGGGAAACAATCAATGCGTATGCACCATGATAACTCAAATGATCAATATTTGGTGTACCTCGTTTGTCCAGCTTAGGGCTAGAACCTCAGTAGCAGATTTTTTAATAAAAGTGGAGTAGATTAATAGAAAATGTAGATTTGAAAACGAAAGAAAATTTTGGTTTTCAAAAACAGTAGGTATTTTTAAAAAACAAATTATCACTTAAATTCCATTCGCTTCAGAACAGAATAGAATTATAGATTCAAAAATTAAGAGTCTGGGTTGTTTAGAAAATTTAAAAAACAGTGCTGTCATTTCTTTTTTTGTTGTTTGGTTATTTCTTAAAATTGGAGTAAATTTACTCCGATTGGAGTAAGGTTCTAACGTTGAACCGGTCTATTCATTGACTATAATTTTTTTTTTGTTGGTGGAGAGTTGTGAAGTTTTCTTTTCCTATGTTCATAATAGATCCGATAGTATTAAGCCTAGTACATACTTCCTCGTGAACTGAACAACCATCAGTGGAGAAAGTGAATTTTTGACACAATTTGCTTGACTTTTGCAGCTTTTATGGTCAAATTGTCAAAGCTACACAAAAAAATCAAAGAGTTTCCCTATATTTTGCGCGTGAATATGGTTCACCGCTCGTGAACGCAAACTCTCCACTTTTTGTCATGGCTTCACGAGCACGCTCACGGGTGAACAAAAATGCAAATTTCTATAGATTCACGACATGATTCACAAGTATGTACTAGGCTTTACACTGCATAGTGCTCTTATTAACTAGATGTTAACGGTTTATTTTTAATAAATTATTGATGAGAAAAAAGTAAATAAACAGTATTTAGAAACAGCTGTAAATCCGTCCTCGTGGCAACACCACTGGTATTAATACACCATTAATATCAATATAGGTATATATTTGTGCACTTTTGTGCTCGTCGAAGCATCAATTTTCTAAGCTTGCAGTGATAGGACGATTATGTGTACCTATAGTACATTATGCTTCCTATGTATATAGATAAATATAGTATAACAATATTACGTGGCTCTGGACTTTAGTTAGAATTAACTTCTTTTTTTTTGTTCGTAGTGGAAATTTTATTTATTTTTGTTTTTATTTAGCGGTTTTACTAAGCAAAGTATGTATAGTGAAAAATGTTTATACCTATAAGAGATGAAAAAATATTCTTTTTTTATCATGAATTTTAATGTGTTACGCTATAAGGCCTTTGACAATAAAAATCCATTGAACGCGCGAAGGAGACTACTTTTTATTGAATTTCTAATTGAGCAAGTTGGTATATTATTTTTATACTTATTATATCCTGTAGATACGAAAGTGTATGTATCTTTGTATGGTGGAGAGTTTATAATTATTATTCATGTATTTTTACAATCTACAGCCTTGAGCATGAGGACAAAAAAAAAAAAAAAAAAAAAAAACATCGTCTGATGGTTTTAAGCGGCTTTGTTTAAAAACATGGTTTTCACGATTAATGATAGTGTTTTAAATTAATAAAGTTCAGTGGTGGTGGTTATAGTTAGATGTGGGAAGAACTTTTTTTTTTAAGGAACAAAGAAACTTCGTTAATGTACATTTTATATAATTAACTGCTTGTGTTGAGATCTTAAATTAAAAAGTACAGTATTTTTTTTATTTATTCACTTTATTTAGTATTTTTTTTTTGTCAAGTTAAAAATAACAAAATGTCTATTGATTTTCACTTATTTTTAGTTTGAAAAGACGTGATTTAAAAAATCCCATCGATAAAAAAAAAAAATCCCACTATATTTTTGTGAATGGAAAAAAAATATCATGCTCATTATACCAAAAAATCGTGATACTTAAAAAACTGAAATTTGTTTCACACATACACACATCTGTACATAAGACAAAAAATCGCAGCTATCAAAATAATAAAATAGATTCCTATTTTTTAGTGTTTTTTGTCGAAAAATTAAATAGATCAAATGGAAATAAAATGAGGCTGCACAGTACACGCACTTGCAATTTAAATAAAAGTCTTTTTATATTATATTCTTGTTTGCGACTAAATAGTCACTCAATTAAAATCGCAAGTGTGTTTTGGACTTATTATTCGACAAAGAGAACAAAGTATGTTCCTATACAGGGTGTCCCGAAATCACCACCTCAGAAGAAAACCATGAGTTCGTGAGGTAATTTCAAGTCGAAAAATTAAGGGGTAATTTTCTCGTTTTCGCTTCGTTTTCGACTTATAACGGTTTCTATGATTTTTATTTTTTTTTTCCTTTGAATGGCTTTAACTTTGCCAAACTACAACCGATTTTTGAATTTATTTATTTATTGATTGACAAGTTTTATGTGAAATGTACCTATGGTCAGGTTAAATATTTTTGTTTTTTGAGTTATAAATGTAAGGTAAGAAAAAGAAATTGGAGGAAAATAGGTACGATAGGAACCAGAGTGTATAGTAATGCTATGGTAAAAATATTATTTACCCCAATAAAAAACCGTTTGGAATTTTTTCCACCATAATTCCCGCACCAAACTGATATTTTCCCACCATTTTGGTTGGAAAAAACACCAATCTGGGAACGCTGCCCTGATGCCTCTGTCTCATATCAAAAAAGGAGCAGAGAAAATAAATGCCTTATTTTATTCTGTGATAACTATTTAATGTTTCTGTAAAATGTTGAAATTTTCTACAATTTTCCCGTGAATTATGAAAAAAAAAATTATTTCGGACTTTTTCCGATATTGTAAAGGTATAATCTTTAATGATAAAAAAAACTCATTAAACCTCCCTGTTTTTCTCACAAATTTACAAGGTGTTATTCAAAAGTACGTAGGTATAGGTACCTTTTAAATCTATCCACTCATATATATTAGACCTTAAGAGGGACAGAAAGAATATTGCGTTTCAAAGCATTTACTGTGGCTTTAATAATAGTAATTTTGAATAAATTCAATAAATCAAATATTTAGGAACTATAAATAGGTGCATATTAAAATCTTAATTTATTTCTATCGAAATTTTATCGGAATCTATATATCACCACCACTTATTTATCAAGAGGATCTACATAATATATGAATTGTACCTGTAAAATATTTTTCATCATTAAGCCCTTCAGTAAATATTTTCAAAATCAGCAAACAACATCTGTATACCTACGTATATTTAAAATCAACAGATATTGAGTGTAACTTTGCATCATGCATGACTTAATTTTGGTTCACCAATCTTCCATTCCATGTCGTTAATCTAAATAAATTTCAAAATAATTCCAATATTTTCATTTTATGGATCTAGGTATACCTATACTCGTATAAAGTTGAATAAACTACGTTACCAAAACATTTGAGATTTTAAATTTTAATGAATTGTTTGAAACACCAACCGCTATACTCGTAGTAATTCAGATCAGATTCGAGTTTATATGTATGAGGTATAAGAGAATAAGGTGCGGAAGAACGTCGAACGCAATCATCTATCCTCGCTCTTGCCAATTTTACCAAAACATGCACCACATATAACGAACGAACCTTGTGTTGCATTCTGTCTGTCTGTCTGACTGTCTATCTATCTGGCTATAACCAGTTTATGAATACGACACCCAACGATAATCGAATTAACTTGTGATTCCGACCCAACACACTTCGAGTACTTACTTACCTTCCTATATCTACAAAAAAAAAATGAAAAACTCTTATACTTCGGTTCGCACATTCCTATTACCGAAACCAATTTCCATGCATGCGAACTGCCGAGCAACGCCACCGATGCCGCTCTGCCGATGTCGATGTGCCGATATACAAATGACGACGACGATGTAACTTTGCTCTTCGTTTCGTTGAGCTGGTTAAACAACACACAGTATTTCCGACAAAAGTAGCTCAAGGATAATTCTCTAGTCTATGTATATTCAAAAGCAGAGCATGCAACGAGTGTATCTGTATATTTTATCCTCGAGAATTCCAATACCAACATTCGTCGCGTCGTCGTCGTCATCGTCATCGTCGTTGTCGGTATCGTCTATTTGTAACACACTCAATCTCGCATGTTTTCTAATTGCTGGCGAAAAAATTTCCATACAAGAGTACCAAGTACCTATACCAAAACTCTTCTATATATACTTCGACTTCCTCCATAACCCCAAAAGCGAAATCCAATGAATTTTGAATGAGAATGAGCAATGGAGTGGTTTGGTAGGTTTATATTTGTTGATAGTCAACATCATATCTGCAGTCAATATCAAAGTTCTAATAGTTCAATTGTAGAAATTGTCCTAAAACAATTCTGCCTTCAAACTGACAGAAATTCCAATCACTTGTAGATTTGTTTTTTTTTTATCTTTAAGGGTGGTCTGAGTAGAAATTTTAGAATTGACTTCGAGATTGAGTAAAATAAATATCAACTAGTATTACTGATCTTTTAAAATTCATGATGGGTCACGCCTTGGTTCGTTTGTTAAATTCTAGGAACTAAAACCCACGACAATTCTCAACAAAACCTAAATAAATTATTTTAACTAAATTCCCATTTTGAATAAAAAAGTCAGTTCCACGGAATTCGCAGCGTCCTCAAATCATAAAGTTTATCCAAATTCAATAATTTGCATCTAGAATTGTCTTGGAACATGAGTTTGGAAGCTTTCAAAACCATTGATTCGGTTATAAAAATTTCCGCTGGAGATACGACGAAATGCTGAGTAACGAAAGACGAGGGCCATTAGAGTCACTTCTGAGCATGAAACTGGATAATTCAGCAAACATCAGAAACTGCAGTGCGTGATGTTTAAACAAGAAAAAAAGCTGCCTAGTTTCGATCAGTGTTGAAAAACTTGACGAATCGTTGACGATGTGCTATCCCATCTTATTTTCAACAGATCTCTCACCTTATACCTATACTTATAATTTAGATATCAACCAAAGGCCCCGGAAGTAAAAGTATCGAACGTCTCTATGAATTTATCACTATAGTCGGATACCAGGTCTGTGCCTCTGGGGCTCCTATTTTAACCTATTCTACAGAGCTCACTGTCACTCAAACAAAGTAGAAGAATTACTCAAGATTTCTAAGAAATATCACTAAGGAGTGAAATTACATTTTTAAAGAATCAATGATATTTTTTGGGAAATTTGTGGGTAATTCAGTCTACTTAAAATAAGTAATAAGAACATTTAATACCGAGTAGTTTATTTTTATTAATTTATTCAAAATGGCTGCCTTGATTTTTCACAGTCAAAAGGACTTTGGTCCTTAATTTTTTTTTCACGTAACACAATTTCTTTCTAATAAATAGAAATACCATCTTAGGAGGGAAATTTTGTTTTTAGAATCAACAATTCTTTGGGAAATTTGTGGGAAATTCAGTCTGTGTATACTTATGAAAGGGAAAATTAATACCGATTGGTGTTTTTTTATAAATAATTTATTCAAAATGACTAACTCGATTTTTCACAGTTAAAAGGACCTATATAGTTTCTTAATATTTTTTTAATTTACATAATTTTCCATGAAATGGCAAACCATTGGATTTCTATAGATGCTACTTGTTAAAGCAATTAAGTTTTTGTTAATTCTTTCTTGGTAAAAAATAAAACCAATATTGATTTTGAAGTGTTAAATTAGTTTATAGGCCGAAAAGGCATTTGTATTAAGTTATATGATATAAAAAGCTCCCGTAAAGATCCAGTAAGTTAGTTGTAAGTTATTGATAATTAGGCTAGTTTTTCATCAATTTTTGTCTAGCATTAAGATACTTATAAGTTTAAATTGAATAAAAATGAATAAAAAAAAAAGATGCTACTTGTCTCATTGGTCAGTAATTTTGAAATTAATAAAGTTTGATTGCAAAATGTCCTTTGACTATAATATTTCTACAGCTGGGATGATGCTCCAGACAAACTGAACAATTCCCATGAATTCCATAATCAAATGTGAATCCCTCATGCTCGCTCCTATGCTATACCTATACTGTCGTCGTTGTCGGTTCATATATACAAAAGAGAAGGACACGAATTTTCCGACTCACTTGAGAAACTATATTGTGGTGATTTCAATGCCGTTTTTTTTTTTTTTGTTTGTTTTGTTGTTTCTTCTCAAATCGCGGCTTGTAGACCGGGATATAGATTTGGAACTCCGAAAACATATAGGCCTTGCCCTAGCTGTTTCAAGTTCCTATGCCGTTCAAAATACGATGCATACAAACATACCTAGACACAAAGATTAGACTTGCCGCTATTACCACAACAACTGCGGTACACTGACTAATTTGGTGTTATGCAAATAACAAGTTAGTAGAATTAGCAACTACTGCAGCACAACCAGATAAAAGAGGTTAGCTATGCTACATATTATGTATATATAGTGTTCTTTAGTTTTCTATGCTTTCATATAATAGAGAATTTGTTCGTTCGTTGGGTTTTCAAATGAAAATCTAAAGAGTATGAGCTGCAAGCAGATAATCTGATACGTGATTCAATTTTGTAAGGATGAATAATTATTTGATTGCTGAGCCTAAAGCTCTTGTTGTTGTTGCAATAATATACCTACTACAAAAGAAAGCTTTACCGAATGTTGTGATTTCAAAATATTTCAAACTCAATTTTTGGAATTTTGAATTATTAGGGTTACATACTCGTATATGATGAAGAGGTTGAGTCAGAAGATTATATTGATTTAGGAGGGTACAGTAGGTAGATAGTGGTACGATTCTATTTTAATATTGAACAATTTCTCAATGCAAGATATCCTATTGAAGTTTCCAATAAGAAAATGTATTTATGTACGTACAAACATAATATATAAAAAAAAGTCGATTGGTAACAATCTTGAAAGTTCAGTACAATAAATTATTTTTGCTCTGTCTAACTGTTATAAATGTAAATAAATCCCTTTCCCACAAACCGACGTAACTATGCGCCTTCCAGCGAAATCTTCTTACCCGAATATTTATATCTTTTTCTAATACAATGCTTTTGAAACCTACAAAACGTGAATGACATTTGTGAGAAAAAAAAACACTGTTAATGCCATCAGTTTGTGGTATTTTTCTGCATGTGGGTGTTTTACTGAATTTCAAAGAAAATGACATTTTCTTAATACGTCAAATAAAAATTTCTATACTTTGTGGGTATAAAACTCAAATAATGTTTTTTAATAAACATATACCTAATTGAGTTTAAACAATTAGGTGGGAAGAATATTAAACATAATTTTTGTATGTGTAAGTATCATTAATATATATAATTATGATTAACAATAGAACTAACAAAAAATTTCAAGTTAAAAAAAAACCTAGTTAAAAAAATTTGCCTAGTTATCCGATGATTAGGTACTTACTTATACATTTTAGCTCAATTTACTAAACAAATATTGAAAACCAAAAGATTTTTATGCCGTCAATTTGTCGTTAATTAGCGGTGATGATAATTTCAGTAAAAAAAAATGGCATGTTTTGGCGATAGAGCTTTCAATTATTGAAATGAACGTATAGAGTGAGTGATCGTTTTCGTGCTGCGCTGGCAATGCAGCAATGAATAAAACACACCTTATGTTTGCAGTTTTGCTAATTCAAATTAGTTTTAAAAATTAGTTTTAAAAATTTTTAAAATTTCAAATTTGTTGAAAATTTTGTCTATATTTTTTTTATTCACATACCTACAGCCTAATTCTTAAAATTCCAAGGAAAAACCTACCATGATCAGTGTTGTCACTTCCTATTTAAAAAAAGTGGTAGATAAAGCTAAAAAAAATTGGTAGTTTCAGATTTTCCGTGGTAGAATTAATTTAAATAAAGAGAGAAACAAATTTAGTTTTTAGTTTTATAAAATATAGATACAAAAGAAATAATGTAGGTACCTTAAGTAAATTAAGTTAACTTAAACTCTTATCATTTTCTTTTGAAGAAAAATTAAATCACAATTATTTGGAATCAGTTTATTTAAGCACAGCCGAAAATATAAAATATGTACATTCATATGTACCAATTTTTGGTAGATACAGTTTTAAAATAAATTTCATAGTTTCTCAAATTTACCATCAACAAATTTAAATTGTAAATAAAAGCGAATCGTTTCTGGAGATGGAATAAATATTTCAACTTTATCTGTCATTTCTTTCGCAAAAATAATACATCAATGTTTTTAATATCAATCGATCGCTTTAAAAATCAAATCTTTTTTTACGCATTTTAATTTTGTTTTCACTTGAAATACAATTGACTTCCACTGACCACTCTTCTAGAAAATTTCGAAAACAATAAACGTTTAACTGTTTACCGTCAATACGAAATCCAAGTAAACAATATTACTATTTTGAAATAAGGCACACTATCTTAGGAGTAAGTGAGTAGGAAGTAGGATCTACTTAATTTTCTTAAGCAGACTATAGAACTTTGTTTTTTTACAAAATAAACGTAGGTATGCACCTAATGCGGAAAAAAGAGAAAACGATAGGTAGATACGCGTATGCAAAATGACAGATGAAAGCATTCACATTGAGTAAAAAAAGCATTGTGAGATAAAGCCAATAAATGTATTCAGAAAACAGCATAAAAGGTGCAGAGAAAACAATTTTTTTTTTTTTTTCAAAAATCGAAGCAGGTATTTTATTTATTGTTTTCATTTTTTTTTTCTGGACGGGCAAAAAGGGGTAGAATTTTTTACTTCCGGGGTAGAAGTGGTAGATTTTGAAAATGTTGGAGAAAAGAGGTAGATCTACCACAATTGTGGTAAAGTGACAACACTGACCATGATAGGAGACATGTTTTCTCGGAAGTAATAGGATACTCCTATTCCGATTTACCCGGTAGAATATTTTTCCCTTCGAAATCGGGAATGAGAGTCCTGAATGTCCGAAACTTCAGTTTTGCAGTATTTTCGAAATATAAGTCAAATTGCAGAAACAAAATATGTTTCCCCGGGAGTATATATTTAGAATTGGGCTGATAAAGTTAGCAAAAGACTTCTATGAAACGGGTTTAAGACTTTCTTTAGTGAAATTTGTATTGCTTGATAATTTTTGTTAGTAAAACGTTTTGTCAATTATTTCTATGTTTTTTTGGGTTTATCCGGTAAATTCATATATTATATGAAGTTAAATAAGCACCCCCGCAAAAATGGGTTAAAACTTATATAATATTAATTTGTTTACTGCCTAATAATTTACCGTATGGTTGATTAGTTAAGTGCAATGTTTTCTATGTTTTTTTTTTATGAATTCATATAAAGTTAGCAAAGCACTCCCTCAAAAAAGGGGATATTGCTTTTTTATATTATGAGTAACTCATTATTTAGTTTAGTTTTAATTTTGCTACCTACGCTTTGTCAATGTTTTATATTTTTTTTGGGTTTTCCTCTAAATTCATGTATGATCGGTTAAATTTTGTATTATATTAATTTATTTGTTGCTTACAGTAAACTAGTCAATGATTAGTTCTGCAATGTTTTCTATTTTTTTTTACATGGGAAAAAAACATAGAAAATGTGCAAATACAAATTTAAATTATCACAACTTGTATTAACGGTTAATTATTAAGAATATACAATATACATATCTCAATATAACAACTTATAGTCCAATTTGGAGGCTAACTTCATACGAATTTAGCAAAAAAGTCGAAAAAAAACATAGAAAACATTGCATTAAAAAATAAATTTATCACTTATTACCGACTAATAAAGTATTGAATATAAGAAGTTTTTAACCTTTTGCAGTGTATTAAAAAGAATAGAAAATATTTAACTAACAAGTTCGAAACTGTCACAACTAGTAGAATCGGTGCCGTGTCATAAGGCCATGTGTCATAAGGCCATGTGTCATAAGGCCATATTGAGAAATATGGCCTTATGACGCACTCGAAATGTGTCATAAGGGCATACTGAAACATATGGCCTATTGACACTTTACCAAGGTGTCATAGTGCCATATTTTTTTGCGACTTAAGGCCATATCTAAATATGGCCTCATAATACTTGCGTTAAGTGAAAAAATATGATTTGTTTTTTAATCCAGAATCTTTAAATGCAAAAGAAACTGCATACACCCAACCTCGCACCTACCCCAAATCCTATAGTGTGCCCAAGCAGGGGGGTTGCAGGGGGGCAGCATGTCCCCCCATACATACCTCACTGTTTATACGCCGTAACTGAATTACAATTAAAGTGTTGGACAAAAACATTTGGCCAGGTTTATTTATCAAACAAGGAAAGACGGTTGAAAGTGACATAAGGCCATATGGCCCTATGTCTTTTTATTAATAAGTCAAAAGGCCATAAGTTGGAATATGGCCTTATGTCATAATAATATGGCGTCATAAGGCCATATTTCTTAATATGGCCTTATGACGCATGCCCTTATGACACGGCACCGTAGAATCTAGTAGTAGTAGTAGTAGTAGTAGTAGTAGTAGTAGTAGTAGTATTAGTAGAAGTGATTTATTTATTTCAATAATTTCAAAAGTTGTTTAAAATATTCACAATATCATTGGCTTTTGCCATCAGCCGAGAATGAGTGATATGCATATAGTTAAAATGCTTCGTTTATTATTTGTTGCCGGTATTTAAGGGCAGCTCTTATGATGTTATATAGCAGGTTCCAGTTTTCTCCGTTGAAGATTCGCAGGATTTCATCCATTGATAGCGTACTTTGTCCCCAAACTGATCGTCTTGTTGGGCTAAGTATGGGCAGAACATACGAAGTGTAGTATGTCTTCCCTTAAGGCAGGTAATTTAAATGTAGGTATAATAATTCTCCCGTGGTTTTAAAAATGGTAGATATCATAGTTTTATCTAGACTGAAGCTGTCAACAAAGTACATAGTTATCTTCGCCAAGGTCATGCTGAAGTTACTTATATGTATTTTGTAACTGACTTTGTTGGCTTTGTCTCTTAAATTCGTTTCATGAAGACTCCTCTATTTCTGTGATTAGGTCTTGCAGCTCAGTCGTTAAGGGACCCTTGTTGTATAGTCGCTTAAACTGACGTTGTGGTCGCTGGGTAACTTAGACCATTCACAACTATAATAAATTAACGACTAATCAACGGCAAATTATTCATATCACCACTTTTCGATCGCCAAACATTTGCTTTGCTAAATTGAAATTCATTATAATGTAAAATCTGTTTAAATATTATAAACAAAATATTTGAGGTAGATTTCGCTGGAGCACAGAATTCTTACTTTCTTTATAAGAAAAAGGCTTAAGACCTCCGGCGCGGCGGCGGGATAGCTTAATGCACTTACAATATTATACGCTAAGGTTTAATGAAAAAAAAAATCAGTTAGGTTTCTAATATTTTAGAAACATTTAAAAACCACTGCAAGCTATATGCATTAGATATGTTATTTTAACATAAGGATCTGTATATGCAACACATTAAAACACTCATCCCAAAGCTGGCCCATTTACTTAATTAATTGCTTGACTCTCAAGAAGAAAATTATTTCAAGAAAATTCTATTCATTCAAGGAAAAGTCCGCCGGTAATTTTTGTATAAGCTTTCAAATCTACCTTCAATTCTTCGATATATACCTTATAGTCTTTTTAGTAGAAAATTTCAAAAACATTAAATTGTTTTTGGTTTTACGTTTGACTTTATTTTCAATTAAACATTCAGTAAGGTATTGGACTTACCTGTATTTTCTACACCAGGAAGACTTAGAAAATAAGAAGAAGAACAAGAAGGATGACTTTTATCTTTGTTTTATATATAAGAAAACCTGGGGCGTGTTTTGTAGAGATATACAACAAAAGCCCCGATTCACATTTAGAAAATAGATTTTAAACAAATTTGAAATCATTCTTAAAGGCTTTATATATGGACTTGTTGTTGTCCCATTCTCTTATTGACACACTACAGGTGTCTTTGGGACATGAAATGAAAACATTTTCATTTGCCAACACACAATACTGTGTCCAAGCTATACGCTATGCTATGGATGTATAGAGGGGAGGAAATGGGTCTTTGAATTAATTAAATCCACCCATACCCGTTTGGAAATGGGGGGAATATAAACAAAACAGTCTTTTGTTTTCCCAGAAACATTGTTCGAAGTGGGTATAATGGAATGGGGTTAGAGTGTTAGTTTAGGAAGGAATTTTGTCCTATTCTATAACTATAGAGTCGATTCCACCTTGACTTGGCCTTATGTTCGATAACATTGACTTCGACACCAATTAAATTAAAATAATGTGATGTGGTGGTAGGCAGACCGGAACAACCAACCTCCTCAAACTTTTCTATGTAGCTATAGGTAATGGTGAATTAGGGATCTTTTTCACCTTATCTATATAGTTTTATATATGTATGTCTTTATTGTATATTTCTTTCCGGGCCAAATCTATAGCAAACAATTAAGAAATTTTCAAAATGTTCTCTTGAGGGTATGCACATTGTGCATTTTATTGTTTTGTACACATTGACTTATAAAGTATTATAACGGGTGATTTTTTAGCTGGTTTGGTTTTGGCAACACTGGTTTTGACAGCTGACGTGTGTTTAGTACCTTGTGTCACTGTCAAACAGCTTCAGTTTGGTTTGCAATTTAACCATAGATCGTCTTACAAATGAACAACGCTTGCAAATTATTGAATTTTACTATCAAAATTCGTGCTCGGTTCGAAATGCTTTTTTTCGAAAAATTGTGTTCAGCGATGAGGCTCATTTTTGGTTGAATGGGTACGTAAATAAGCACAATTGCCGCATTTGGAGTGAAGATCAGCCAGAAGCATTGCAACAGCTACCAATGCATCCCGAAAAAGCCACTGTTTGGTGCGGTTTATGGGCCGGCGGCATTATTGGGCCATATTTCTTCAAAGATGATGCGAATCGCAGCGTTACTGTCAATGGTGAACGCTACCGAGCGATGATAACAAACTTTTTTTTGCCCGAAATGGAAGTTCTTGACTTACATGATATGTGGTTTCAACAAGACGGTGCCACATGCCACACAGCACGCGAAACAATGGCGCAATTGCGAGGCGAGTTTGGTGAACAGTTAATTTCACGTTTCGGGCCGGTCAATTGGCCGCCTAGATCGTGCGATTTGACACCATTAGACTATTTTTTGTGGGGGTATGTCAAGGCTAATGTCTATAGGGACAAGCCCGCTTCGATTGACGCACTGGAAGCCAACATCCATGCATTCATTCGTGAGATACCGGCCGATATGTGTGAAAGAGTATGCCAAAATTGGACTCAGCGGATGGCTACCTGAGACGCAGCCGCGGTTAACATTTGCATGAAATTATCTTTAAACATTAAATTGCAAAGTTCAAACTATCGATTCAAATAAATATTTCATTCATTTTTTCGAATTTTTTGTGTTTTTTTTTTTAAAAAAGTTCTAAACCTCTTAAAAAATCACCCGTTATTATGTATGTAGGTACTATATACATACCTAGATATACGACTTTCCTTATAACTAAGGGCAGGAAGAAAATTATAGAAGATAGACGATATATAGTCAAACAAGGGCGAGAAAAGAAAAGGACTTTCTTGATTTTGTTTGTTATATAGGTAGGTATACCTATAGTTCCTTGTTTACAAAAGCCTTATCCTTCACAGAAAGGATATAGCGTATAGCGATGTGCAGTGCATACAATTTTCCACAAACTATATAAAAGAACCTTTGCATTAATTGTTTGTCTAAGTACTAAAATTTTTTTTTGTTTCTCGCTACATATACCTATATATAGACTATAGAATGTCTTGTCTAAGCTTAAAGAACAAGCTAGGTATATATATTTTTGTCTTGCTATAAAGGGTGGGTAATTCAAGAGGTTATAAAAAGCAAGAAAAATAAGTATTTGTTTGTTTTTTTGTTTTGTTCTTTTTTTTTTTTTTTTTTTTTTTAATTTTGTTATGTTTCCTACAATTTGTTTACATTGCTTTCGTCTGTATAGATGTGACTCGCCTTCACTTAGTTAATAGAGAGCTTATTTTTAAACCTATTTTTTTATGTCTATGGGATCTGTACCGTAAAAATGTATTAAAATTCAATTCTTTTCTCACAAAAAAATAGATGATACATGTGTTTTTAGCTTTCTGTTGGGTTCAACTCGTACATTTAAAAAATATGTAAATATTTTTAATTTGTAGTTCTTAGTTCTGTGTAAACAAAATAA
This sequence comes from Epistrophe grossulariae, assembly GCA_929447395.1. Classification (NCBI taxonomy): domain Eukaryota; kingdom Metazoa; phylum Arthropoda; class Insecta; order Diptera; family Syrphidae; genus Epistrophe; species Epistrophe grossulariae. Next base: position 9,749,606 of record OV839569.1, on the reverse strand, counting down.
AATCCACAGTTGGATTAGTCAAACGCGACGCACAGTGGAAAATAATGGTGTGTTTCGGATCAAAAATCCATAACTTTTTTGTTTTTAAAGATAGAGCGTTGAAATTTTGTAATTTTATAATTAAAAAAAAAATTACCTACTTAAAACATACACAAAATTATTTAAATTACATTTTTAATTTTTTTTTTAAATAAAGTTGTTTGAGCAAATAGTTTCTGAGAAATTTATTTTCAAACTCAAAGTTTTGAAAAAAAAAATAATAATTTTTTTGTTCAAACCGAATTTTTTCAAAATTTTACTAATTAAGTAAAATAAATAAATTAAATTGGGTGGCGTGACAGCTCGTGTAGAACTAGGCAGGTTTGCAAAGGTTTAAGCTCTTTTTTACCTTAAGCACTGGTTCAATTCACAAGTCAGTAATGGACTCGTGAATTAAAAAAAAAAATCAATTCATGCTAGTTGGGATTTGTGAATTGAAAAAAAATTCAATTCATAAGCTAGTTGAGATTTGTGAATCGAATGAAATGAATTAACTTTTTCAATTCACAAATCGCAACTATCGCTTATGATTTAAATGTTTTTAAATTCACAAATTCCAAAAAGCTTGTGAATTAAAATATTTTTCAATTCAAAAATCAAAAACAGCTAATGGCTTAATGTTTTTTCCGTCCGGATGGAATTCTGCCAATCATGCTTCAAAAACTAGCAGAGGTAGTTGTCCCCTGGCTGGAGATGATTTTTAAAGGGTGCCTCCATTTCAATCATGTTCCCGAGTCATGGAGACATGTACGAGTTGTTTTTATTCCGAAAATCGGCAAGCGAGGACATGAATCCGCGAAGGATTTTCGACCAATAAGTCTTACCTCCTTCGTACTTAAAACATTGGAGCGCATCCTTGACACCCATATAAGAGACATCCTTGAAGAATGTCCTTTGGCAAAGTCTCAACACGCTTATCTGAAGGGTAAGTCTACAGAAACTGCTCTTCATGATGTAGTGCGTACTATTGAAAAAACAATCCACTTTAAAGAATACACTCTCGCCACCTTCTTAGATGTAGAAGGGGCTTTCAACAACGTTCTTACTGAATCCATTCTAGAAGCGCTCATTGAGTGTGGTGTAGAAGACTACATCAGGGTATGGATAATATCCATGCTCAGCAACAGAATGATTCAAGCAACTTTAGGTAATACAAAATCGACCAAATACGTCAGTAGGGGTACACCCCAGGGTGGTGTCCTGTCTCCTCTACTGTGGCTTTTGGTCATGAATAAAATCCTCGTTAAGTTGGAGAGATGTGGAGTGAATGCGGTTGCGTATGCGGATGATTTGGTATTACTGGTGTCAGGAAAGTTCCTACCTGTGATCAGTGAGATTACAGAGATGGCTTTGGGGAAAGTTAGCAACTGGGCCACAAGTTGTGGTCTAGGAGTTAATCAAAGTAAAACAGAACTGATGCTTTTTACTACTAAAACAAAAATACCCCCTTTCACTCTACCCCGACTCAACGGCCAAACTCTTTCTCTGTCCCCCAGTGCGAGGTATCTGGGCGTAGTTCTCGACCCGAAACTAAACTGGAAGTTAAACATTGAAGAACGGGTAAGGAAGGCCTGTATAGCCTTCTATGCCTGTAGTAAAACATTCGGCAAAAAGTGGGGTCTCCAATCGAAGATGATACTGTGGACGTACACAGCAGTGGTACGACCTATCCTCACGTATGGCTCTATTGTTTGGTGGCCCGCCCTTGGTAAAGCCTATAACTTAGTCAAGCTTAAAAAGGTGCAAAGAACAGCTAGCGTTGGCACTACAGGAGCACTACGATCCTGTCCAACAGATGCCTTAAGCGTTTTTCTTCACCTTTTACCCCTTGATCTTCATATTAAATACCTAGTCTGTTGTAGCGCGATAAGACTGAAAGAATCCAATCTTTGGTTTACCAAACCGTATGGTCATGGTAATATCCATAATCTCATTCCCAATCACATCCTTTCGGCAACTACTGACTACTGTGCCCCAACTTTGTGCATCGGTGGGGATTTTAAAGTAGCTTTCCCATCCAGACAGGATTGGCAAGACGACGTCGTGACGAAAGACTTCGACACAACTATTTTCACTGATGGTTCAAAGATGGAGTGTGGGGTTGGTTCAGGAATATTTTCCGAATCTCTAAACATCTCTAGATCTTTCCGGCTACCCAACTTTGCTAGTGTGTTTCAAGCTGAATTACTGGCAATTAGGGAAGCATGTAAGATTCTTAAACAAGACAGTAACCAATACCGAAATGCTGCTATCCTGACGGACAGTCAGGCAGCTGTTAAAGCCATTAGTTCGGCTGCTTCTTCCTCCAAGTTAGTGCAGCAATGCCGTGACGAGCTCACCAGCCTTAACGTGAACCTTAATGTCACACTTGTCTGGGTTCCGGGTCACAGTGGCATTGAGGGAAACGAACGGGCTGACGAACTGGCCAGGCAAGGTTCAGCCCTTCATGACTCACTGGCGGAAAGAGTCAACATTCCACTTGGAGTTATGAAGGGCAATATATTCTCTATCTTTCTTAACGAATCCAACCGCAGGTGGGGCAATTTATCAAATTGCATCATTTCTAGGAAGATTTGGCCCACCTATAGTAAATCGCGAACAAATGACTTAATCCGCAGACCCAGGCGAGACATAGCCAGGGTCGTTGCGACATGTTCAGGACACTGGCCAATTGGAGAGCATGCAGCGAAGCTAGGCATCCCCCACAACAACCACTGCCGTAGTTGCGGGGATCAGCAGGAGAAGGAAACAGTCGTTCATTTCCTCTGTAAATGCCCCGCATTGGCCAGAACAAGAACCCAATCACTTGGTCGAGCTTTTTTCGAAGACCTAAACGAACTTTCTGATGTGAAGATCAAAGACTTGATCTCTTACATTAACGAAACCCATTGGCTCTAGGACAAACCTCAGTAGCTACTGCACCCTTCTCCTAGTTGTCCAACGCAAGAGGTCACCCCTCTGACGCCTCTGAGCCAAGCTACCTGCCGAGCGTGGCATATCGCTAAAAGACTCAGAATCCCCAAACCATCCCCAACCGCAGGTTTAAACGAGTTTATGGTATCAAAACGGCGCACTTTAGCGCTAATTGGGTCAATGAGCTAGATTGCTCGTGACCGCCATTTCTACCTACCTACCTAATGTTTTTTTAGTTCATAAACTCGCAACCCTGGAACCAGGGCCTGTGATTTACAACTCTCAACCATTCCTATGTGTGCGTCTTATTCGCAGGAATGGAGGGGACCTACAATCCAAGCGGTTAGGTGAGAAGCACTTTTTCATGACAGTATTTGTCAATTCCTCGCAAGAGGAATTGTTTTTTTTTTTTTTAGATGGTTGGTAAAGGCTGGGAATCGAACCCCAGACCTTCGGCGTAACAGTTCTACACACTAACCATTACACCACGAGCTATTACGTTATTAAGTAATGTTTTTAATATTATCTATATTCAATACTCTTATCAATTTGAAGTCAAACACTGAAAACTAGAAGGTTCTAGGACTTATACTTTAAAAGATATAAGAAAATATCTAAAACAACTTCGTTAAAAAAAGAAGAAAAAACTGAACAGACCTCATTCACACCAGTAGGGTAGCTGAAATGATTATATTATGAATCGGATTTTTCTCCTTTTTGTAACGAAGTTGTTTTAGATATTTGTTTATATCTTTTAAAGTATAAGTCTTAGAAACTTCTAGTTTTCGGTGATTGACTTCAAATTGATAACAGCATTGAATATAAAAAATAAAAATAGTAGTTTATAACGTAAAATTATGAAAAACAAATCAGTTTGAACAAAAAAATAGTTTTCTTTTTTAAATTTTTAGTTAGAAAATTTTTGAAACAACTTGATTTAAACAGCAAATTAAAGAATGAATTTTTAGCTTTAAAAAAATATATAAGATGACATTGTAACAGCCCTATTCTTGCAAACCTCACTGAAACTTCATAAGTCACATCAACTTCACGAGGTGAGGTGAATTCGATTTTGTGAGGTTTTCGTTTTCTGGCAGCACCCTTACAACTGTGAGCCTCACAGAAACTATCAAAATTGTGGTCTTCTTCAGAGCAGGACACAACTCACAAATTTGACTTTTGAAATACAATTTTAAGACACTTTTGTAATTTCTTGCCTGAAAAAAAAACATTTTATAACCAAATCAACATGTTAATTCTGGTGAACAAAATGTATCCTCTGTCGTAAATGGAAAGAAATTAATTTGTCCATAAAATAAAATTATTGTTGACAAATTCTTCAAATACGATCGACATAGAACAGCAAGTGGTGTAAATATGTCGATGAGTTCAGTGCGTTCACCAAAAATTCAGACCTTAGCAATCACAATAAAAAATTGCTGTGGTGAGTTTTTTTGTGAGGTTTCTTGTGAGGGTTATCGAAGATTATGAAAAATGTTATCGAATCACAACAACCTCACAAGAAATCAATCTAACAAGGGCTTGTGACTTGTGAGCCCTCACAACGCCAGAATAGCCCTATGTAAGTCTTGCCATTGTTTTTAAATATTTTTTTTAAATAGCTTAATTATAGTAAAATTGAAATGTAATGTCAGTATAAGCGACTTTATAGTAAAAACATTTATGATCTGCTTTTGCTGCTGGGCGACGCGACGGACGCCCAGGTTATGTTCCTGGATTTTCATTAACAATTTCAAGCACTGCTTCGATATTCACGTTTAAATAGCTTGTTTTTGATGGCCATTGTGTTAAGCATCAACAATATTATTGATCCAGTCTTTCTGAATTATTCAATTTCTCTCTTCATTTTAAACGGAATTTCATCAAAATTCCGACCATGTTTTCGGGTCGATCGATGAAGGGCCTATAATTTAAAATGCTCTCCTTGAGATAATCCACATTTTATCAAATTAATAAAAAATTTTATAATGATTAAACAAATTTAAAGACTCATGTAACATGATAATATGTACATATTATGTACTATGTATAAACATATTCCTCCAGGATCAAAGGATCATGTTTATGTACTCATTGCCGCTATTGCAATTCCGCACCTGTTACCTTACGGTGGCACGCGTAACTAAACTAGGAAGTACTTTCCTTGACAACGTTTCTCTTCATTGGATGTTGGATTCTTTGCCAAAAAGAATGAGGTTTATGCGAAAGTTCTTCAATAAATTCTCTCCATGGATACATCATGATGTTATAAAGGGAAAAATATCAATTTATTTCATTGTGTCCTAGGTACCTATAGAAAATATTCTCAAAATTTCATTATTACCATTTTGAGAAGAGTTGCTATACCTATGTTTGTATGTATGCTATACTGAATGTTTTTTGGACACATGACTGCAGCAATATAGCTGTATTATGGGTATAGAGAGAGTAATGTTATACCTATATTAAAGAAATAAGGAAGGTAGGTACTTACGCAACCTGTGTTTTGTTATTGTTATATAAAAATAATTTTATACCTTTTCTCACTCCACACACACACACACACACACACATGATTGTGTGGGCTTATGGGACATTTTTTTTTTTTTTTTCAATTTCATTTACTCCCCATTTTTATTGTCATAACACATTGCCATCGAGACACAACAATAGATAGGTATACGAGGTACAATCCTATATAACTTTGGTATTTCTCATAACTCTTATTGTCGTCAATGAGAATAAAAATATGATTCTCACTCTCTAGGTATAGCTTCCATTTTTCATACATATCTTCATGTATATAAAATTGTGGACTATATACGCCTTCGATATCTTTTTAACCCCCAATGGGGTAGAAAACACATACGGTTTTCATTTGAAATTTTCAATTCTATATTAAAAAGGGGATTTGTATACTATGAGATACAACTTGCTTTTGAAAACTACAGGTATGACAGGTAGATTCAAACAAGGTAGGTACAGCTAAGGTAGTTTATTTTCAGAAAAGGATTCTTTTGTTGAAACACAGCGGGATGAAATTAAGTTTTGGGTATACCTCTACCTTACCTACCTATAATCGTATATACATATTTCTTTGTCAATTTCTATAGTGAATATAAACGGAGGACATCATCATCGAAGAGAAATTTTTCATTTCAAAATCTATTCATTATATTTTACAATGAACAACATTTTGTAATTTTGAAAAAAAAAGCAAAAATTTCTTTTCTACGAGGCTACAATTTGGATTCGAGTATAGATTCGGAGTGCATTTTTTAAATATTTTTTTTTTATTAAATTTCGTTCTTTTGAAATGTAGGTAGGTACTTTGGAATTCACAATAGAAATTTTGAAATCAACTTAGCACAAAAGAAAAATGCAAAAAAAATTTAATTCAAAGAAACGTAGGATAAAATCTTTGTCTGACACCTTTGGTCTTATTAATTTTTCCGCCTAAGCTAATAATATATTTCGTCAGCATCATTACGTGCTAAAAGCCTTAACTTTTCTGATAGCCCTCTTTCGCAATAGTGAAAAATTCAGTTCTCTTATATTATTTCCTTCAGACGAAAAGATTTGCCTGTATAATATTTTATCCCTTGCAAAACGTAATTCGCTACTGCGGAAAAAATCCAAGTGAAGATTTTTCAATACAGTTATCTCCCTGTTGACACTATAGTCCCGTAATAGATTTAGGACTTATGTCCCACTCAAATGGAATTAAAGTGCCTTCGGGACTTAGCTATGTCCTGATGAGGATTTATTTTCCCGCTCCTCATTATTCACTATTCGTAAAGTTTTTAATAATTCCAATAAATATAAAACACAAATCCTCAATTCAAAACAAATAAAATATAAGCTCTTTGTCTAATTGAATTGATATACAATTATAAGACAAAAAATCAAGTAATTATGATGCAAATCGCACATATAATATCCAAAAGCCAAACATTGTATTTATGAATTTAGTTACGGTGCCATTTTTATATCCATATATGTATATATACTTTACCTGATACCTATGTAAATGTATACATATATACAGTTAATCCAATCAAATTTTCAGGAACTTTTCATTTTAATCTCACTCATGCAAATATTTCAATTGAAACAAAAATATCAAATTGGAATGTTTACCTTTTGAGGTAAAACCTCCAAAAATTGTGAACTCAAGAAGCCATGACAACACTCCATATATATAAAACGTCAAAATATGTGTTGTTTTTCCCTCGAAAGTCCTGCTCTGATGTTTGATAAAATTTTCGGGTTAAAAAAAATAATAAAATAACAATCTATTAGGTACAACATTTTGCTACCTCAAAACAAAAAAAAAAAAAATAATAAACACAAACACACACATAATAAAACTAAAAACAACCGCATCCAACATTTAATTTTAATTGCAGATTCCGGCTTCAAAATAAAAAAAAAAAGTACAGACGGATATTCGAATGAATGTATATATACATAATTCCATTCATAGCACTTAAGCTTTGTATGTTGTTATAGGTACAGGTTTTTATTTTTTTCGAAATACACACTCTTCGGATCTACAAAGACTTCACAGAGAGTTGTTGATTTTATCCCAACATTTCTATCTCTGAATGGCTAGGTTTTTTTTTTTATTTTTTTTTTAATTCTGATCGCTATAGTAACAAAAATAAAAACTAACTTTAAGCAAAAAGTTTTTAAAGTATATGAATGAAATTAAATAAAAGTTGTAGATTGGCGAGTTATAAGCAAAACAAATATAAATATAGTGGGGCAGAATAAGGTATAACCTAGAATAAAATCCACTAATATATCAACGTGGATTATTTCACTTCTGAGTATGAGTTTACCTACCGTGTCCATTTTTTTTTTTGATTCTTGGTCTTAGTGATATCATAATTTTGGCTTAGATCCTCATAATTAACGCCCGTTTTGAAACGAAACACAGCTTAACCGGTAATAAATCCACACCAAAAAATGGATTTCTGTGGTTGAATTGCTATACCTAATTGGTGGATTGGTATCATCCCAAATCTGCCAACAATTCTTTTTGAAATACCCGTTCATCCAAAAGTTTCTTTTCTTAAATTTGGTTTCTTTTTTAACAGCTGCAGAACACAGTTATTTAAGATATTTGCACGCATTTTGCTCGACGCTGTATCTAGCCATTTGTTTTTACTCTCTGAGATTATAAAATAGGAAAATTAACGATAGATAAATCAAGAAGGCAGCTATAGACTGTTGAAATTTATACCCGCTTCTATTTCAAATCACTATAAATATGTCTAATAACATTTTTAAATCTTATAAATATTAAAGAACACGGTAGTGCCCAGCCAAGTTCTGGCACTACACCCTTTTTACAGGAACAAACTCAGGCGATTTTCGACCCCCACCTCCCCCCATTTAACTTCAGTACCAATAAAGCAAGTTTTCTTTTTATTACGCACAATTCAAAACGTTTTAAAAACTTGACAAGTGAACCCACCAAATTTAAGTCAGTAATAAATGAAATAATAAATTCATCTTATAACTTGGAGTTGTTTCAATATTACTCTACTTAAAATATTTAATATTAAACCTTCATAAAGTTAGAACTTGGCATACTTTTAGATCTCACTACTACTTTTCACGGTTGAGTTGTTACATACAGATTATTTATATAGAAGAACTTGGCTATTTGTATAACATTTATGTTTTTATTCAGATATATTTATTTTAAAGTCAGCCTGGTGTTAAGGTGTAAGCATAGTAATAGTAATAGTTTTATAACTTAAGGTTCTATTATGAAATGTTCTAAGTTTTAAAATTTTTTAACTAGTATCATACTTAACCTTTTTTTTTAATAAAATTCAGCTGAACATGTCTAAAACAGTGTTTTTTAAAACAGTGTCAGCTCAAGCAAACCAAAAATTAAGCAAACATACCATTTTTCATATTTTTAATTGTCATGGTGACATTTGGAGCTACATACTATGCAACTAGAACGTTAAAAGAGACATTTGGATTTAATAAAATTTAAAAAAACAGTACGAAATTAACTCGTTTAAAATTTAGAAAAGCATATTTTTAACGTATCTAATATTTTAGTACTAAAAATGCTTGAACATTGTTCTGATTCGTCTAAAATTTGGTGCCATTGCTGTTCTTAAATTTATATATATTTTTTTATTTTTTGTATAGAGGTTGTCCTACTGTCAAAATAACGCAGCGACGGAAAATTTAAGAGTTTCCATGGTAATTTTTACATCATACTCGTATGATTCTTTTCTATTATATGAATATTTTTGAATAGAATTATGCTTTTTTTTCTATACGTATATTTTTTTAACATTTAACCTGACTTATGTGATTACGCTTTGTGATAAATTTGCAATTATATCAAATTTATATAAGGTGATACATTAAGTGGGCTTTGGTAATATAATACATTGAGAGAATTTGGTTTGGTATAACCAAAAGCAAAATTTAGTGTGTTACGAAACAAACAAAATAATATAACAAATATTACTTCAATAATTAAAAATTTTATTTAATTATTTATTTAAAAATTATTATATTTAAGAAAAAATGGGACACGCAATTCTGTGGGATTTTATATGCGCCAAGAGTTTTCACTGGCAGAAAAATTGTCATCGGTTGCAAATTTTTGAAATGATGTGAAGTAAAAAAAAACACACGTAAAAAAGACACACAAAATTTTGACTAGTTAGTATTGATAGCCCGAAATAGTTAGAAATATGCTTTATTTGATTAATTAAAATATGTAAATACTATAAATGATTATTTAAACATAATTTATTAAATGAATAAATAATAGTAAATATTTTAAAGAAAAAGGTACATTAGCCAATGTTGACAACTGAGTCCGTTGTCTTAGTCAACTAAAATGTTTATCTATAACTTGGATGGCTGCAGTCCAAAGTAAGACAACGCGTTTATAAATACGAGCGTATATATGTATACTACTAAAGAACACGAAATTTTTTTGTTCGAAATAATTTGCAAATTTACAAAAATTATAAAGCATGTTTTGCGCCACCTTGTACTTTGACCTACAGCCTAAACCACTGAGGCAATTTTTTTCAAACTTGTTACTTAAAGCTTGAGGTGATAAAACTGAAAAAATAGCGGTACTATAGTCATATAACCGTTTAGAAAAAGGTTATTTATCTCTTAACCGGCTTTAACGAATTTAATAAAATATTTTCAGTTTAAATTTTGGTTGACAAACAATTTGTGAAAATAATTTTTAATATTATTATTATTTACCTCCCAAAACCGTTATTTTTCTTTAAAAACTCTTTAAAACACACAATTTTTTTAAATGAAAAAATTAAAAATTTGTACATCCCCTTTTTGTTTTGTAGGCACACAATAGCTGTGTTTTGATAAAAGTGAATAGTAACTATCAGACAAATTTGTACATACAAAAAATTATATTTTTATCACTTTTTCTTCTTATACTGTTTGTGTACCTATTTGCAAGCTATGAGCTTTAAAAAAAATACGGCTATGATTTGAAGTAATCTTACAGTTCTTGGATTGAAAGAAAATGTTGTCTTTATAAAAATATTCAAATGTTAGGTCCATAGATTGATTTTAAGAATATATTACCAATAACTTTTAAAAAGAATTTATGTATTTTTTTTTTTCAAAGAAAAAAATATTATATTATAATCGATAACAAATCATAGATATATATCTCTCAAAGAGATTATCCTCCACATAACAATTGCCATAAAGTCTATGAAATGGAATAAAATATATTTCCAGTATTACTTAGCTGCTCTGATAGAAAAACATACACAGAGAAGCCGGATAAAGGAAAATAATAAGAAACATCAAATGAAAATATATTGTTTATTATCATAAAAAAAGGTAAATACATTTTATAAAGATATTAAAATAAGAGAATCAAGGAGCAAAGATGCAAAACGGCATCCGGAAGTTAGAACAAAAAATAATAAACATAAAGCCAAAGATATTTGCTTGCACTAAGCAACACGTAAAGAATCCTGAGGTTAAGTTTATAAAAAAAGATAGATGAAGTTTTTTGAAAACATAAAAATCTGCTTACTCTGAAGATGCAAAATAAACTGAAAATATTTATTGAAGACCGCCTCCGTATTAAAATTGGATAAAATCTAAAACAAGTATCCAAAACTGGGTGGTTTTCATGCCAGAAGATAATCTATGTCAGCATATAGATACCTCGCTAGGTGGAGTCCTATATATCGTCTTCTTTTGAATTTAATACTCAATTAATAGCAGTGCTGCCATATTCTTGAAAATCAATTATCATACAATGCGTTAATTTCAATCATACCGGAGGGAGAATTATCAAACGCAAAACAAAAACATGTTTTTTTATGCAAAATTAAAAATTAAAATTGTTTTAAAATATTTTAAAATTTTTATATTATTTAATTATTAATAATTTTTTTAAATTTTTTAAGACATATTTAAAAAATGTTAGTTGCTGATTTAAAAAAATCTTTTCTCAATTTTAAGAGCTGAAAAAAATTACACCAATTTTAATTTTTTTTTATTAAAATACAAGGTTTTCATTAAATATTTTCTATTTAACATTAAAACAGAATAACTTTTACTTGCGATATAGGTAGATACTACATACATTTATATGGCAAGTTTTGGATTTGCAAAACATCGAGATTTTGATTAAACTTGACATTACGATAAAAGCGAAGAAATGGATCTCGCAATCTCGCCAGTCTTTCTGTCTGTTTAACTACAGCCTAAACGGATGGGTCAATTTTCTTGAAATTTGTTACCTATCGTTTTTTGGACATTCCCCCGACATGTTTTTTTTATTTTTTTTATGACCAAAAATAACGGTACCTTTCATATATTTTTTTAAATAATTTTTGAATAGATAATCTTATTTTTCTAAAAAAAAAATCAATAAATTTTAATGGGTAAAGGCTATATTTTGGTGAACAAAAAAATTCCAAAAAATTGTTATTAATGGAAAATCCCATAGAACCATTTTTTTGATTTTCGATTTTCTCAAATACGAACCGACTACTTTGGATAACTTATTTTTTTATGGAAATTTTTAAAAAGCTTTAGATAATAATTGTGTACCAAAATTTTCGAAAAGTTTCAAAATTTTTTCTGAAAATTAAAAAGTTAAATTAAAAAGTTTTGTATACCAAAATTTTCGATTTTTTTTTTGATTTTTAAAAAAAGTTAAAATTTTTTTTTTTTACTTAATAATTCGAAAACGACTTGATCGATTCTTATCAAACTTGGCACCTAGCAGTTTCTTAAGATTATCTAACAGATTTTTAATACAAAATTTTCGTATGACCAAAAATAACGGTACTTACCCATACAAGTGCTTAAAAACCGGTAAGGAAAATCTCATTTTTCTCAAAAACGACACCTATAATTTTGATTAAATTTTGTATATCAGCTTATACCAGTCCCATCTACCATATTGTTGGAAACAATTTTTTTTAATTTTTAATTAAACGATAATTAGCACTTACCTCTCATAGAACCATTTTTTTTATTTTTGACTATCTCATTTTCAATGAAACCGATTTTAATGAAATTTTTTATAAAAGAGCTTCTAATAATTCAAAAATCCTCAAGAACTTGTGAAAAAAATATCTTTCAATTCGCAAATCCCAAAAAGTTTGTGAGTTTAATATTTTTCATACGAAAGTTTTTTATAGTAGCTAATACAAATACCTAATATACCTGCTGAAAACCATCAAATGAGATCGCCTGTCGGGATGAAACCCCAATTTTTTGCAGACTAAAGACCGTTAAGAACTATTTTGAATCAAAATTTTTCAATTCACGAGCCAATTACAGACTTGTGAATTGAAAAATGGTTTAAGCTTAAAAATAGCTTAAGCTGTTGCAACCCTATATAATATTTAAAAAAAATTTCCCTCTTATATATAGAAAATTGTTCGTTTTCTTCAAATTTAATTTTTTTTAAGTTTATTATTTATTTAATTAAAATATGGAAATTAATTATCATACATTTTGTGTATATGATAATGATTTCCATTCATACATCATACCAGATCAGAAATTGGCCCCCTGATTAGTAGTGAATGAAAATTATCATGCGAAATAAAAACTCTGTTATACATAAGTAGTTCAAGTAATATTACATACCTATATACATAGATTCAAATTTTTTCCAAAAATATGTTCTATCATTTAAATTACTAACACCCTTACATGCTGATTGCTGAACTCACCTACAAAAAAAAAAAACGTCTTGAACCTTAAGACCAAGTACTTGCGACCTCGGACCTGGTCATGCATTTCATTTGTTGATATATTTTACCTCATTCGTTCAAGCTTTTTTAAAACATCAAACTTTTTATCTCAACTTTATATCTATCTAAACATTTTGTTAAAAGAACGATTTTCAATTTATTAAAAAAAAATAAAACTTATTCGTCCATTTGACAGGAATTCGTTCTCAATCAAAACCTTCTGCCAATGTAACATCCACTTAGAGTCATATTATCTAACCTCTAACGTTTTGTACTTAACTATCCCTTTGGCGATATTTTTTCATTAAACTTGAATGATGAAACATGAAATGAATCGAAGAAGTTAGATGGATGGATTCAGTAGATAGAACGCAACGCACACATATACCTATATATACAGAAGAGGAATGAGAATCGACGTTTTAATATTTATTGCTGTGAGGCCAACTTTGAAAAGGCTTTTTGCAAAGCCATTTCCGCTCACAAAGAGAGAAAGTACTCTTGTAATATAAATATATATCGATAGGTATATAGAATATTGAAACAGCTCTATAGCGAAAGATAGATGGATTGCATGGATTTTTTCGATTGCAGTTAATCCAAAAGATACATCAGAATATATCTATATGTATATTGTATATATATAGATAGATTTTCCAATCAAAGTTTGACCCCCGGTAACGTTAGTTAATAGCCAAACAACAATAACAACAAACAACATTTCTAACTACACAAACACCATAATGTAGCCAGATATAGAACATCTATGTATGTAGGTACATTACACGAAAGAGATGTAAAGAAAGTCCTGTCGGAATTGAGATCGGTATATTACATCGTATCAGGAGTCGGGATCGGGACGGGATGCGCTTCGCTGCGTGAAAGATGAACAAATTGTGAACTTTTGCTTGGTTATTATTATTTCAGATGAGAATTTTTTTTTCTTTTACTTTTACTTTTTTTTTTATTATTTTCTCAATTTTTTGTATTTAGTTTTTTTTTTTTGTCGACTTTGTTCCGAAATGAGTTTCTATGGAAACTTTGTAGACTCGCATCATAGAGAGAAAAGTATCAGACTTTGATGGATCGTAATTATGACATCGAATATTGGATGTTCATGTTCTCTGTTCATATCGATGTACTTAATTAAAATGAATCATCCTTTGAGTTGGATTAATAGCAAACGATATTGGAAGAGGAATAAAAAAATAAACAGGACATGAATGGTCCTTCTTTTATAAAATTGCAACAGAAAGCGTTATATATCTATATGTAAAGGATACTTTTGATTGGCGCATGAAAGGAACGAACGGCATAGGTTGAAAATATAAAATTGGATTTTCAGTTATTTTTTTTTTTTGTGTGTTCATAATATTCGCGAAATTTATATAGACTCTTTGATGATGCAGTAATTAATGTAAGCCAATATTATTGTAAGTTTTGGATGAAGTGTAGGATGTATGTAGCTATACCAACCCTGACCGGATTTAAGTTACTTTATCTATGTATTCAAATTTAATTTGAGAGAGGGAAAGATTTTAGCATACAAATTTCTTGATAACTTAACGAACAAAATTTTATACTTGAGTAAACAAATTAAAAATACTTGATTGGAATGCAAATTTATGTGAAGCATTAAAATTCAAAAAAAAAAAATATTTTAATTAAGAATTTAGTTTTATGTCAACATGCGTCCGTAAGTTTTTTTTTTTAAAGGTCCAAGAATAGAAATATTTACAATAAAAAAACCCCAAGGGAGGATGACGGGTTCATCAAGATAGATTTTTTTCAAAAATAAAAATTAAGAATAATTTCATCATCGCATAAAAGATAGACAAAAAATATTTCTTAAGTTCAGTGCGTATATAGATTTCAGGATTAATTACAAAAGGATAAATCAAATTGTAAATGCTAAAAATGCAAATAAATTAAATCAATATAATAAAAAGTTAGATTATGGATGTAATTTCTTTCGCATTTTAAGCTTCATGAGAAAATGTATAATAATTGGCAAAATGTAGACTAAGTGTGTTACTTACTTTCTTATGAAAGTAAATAAAAACATTTTTTAACGTGCGTGTTATTAAAAATGTTTTTCAATATTATGTAATTTACTATTGGTGGATTGTTAACATAAAAATATCTGTAAAAGTGTACAATAATAGATGGAGAATCATTGAACATGACACAAATATTTATACAGGAATCTTGAGGTGTATATTTAAAAAATATTTTCACTTTTAGCTATAATTAAAAATAAAAATACATATAGACCTTAACGCTTAAACTGAAGTATATTTGGTATTTCCAAATTAATAAATAAATAAATAAACACAACTGAGTAATAAATTATTTAGGTATAGAAAATTTTGAATAATTTTGTCTACCTCGACTGTGGATTTGATCAAAAATTATAACAAAATTTCTCCACCTTTCACAAACAAGCCTAAGAAAATTTGACAAAATGTGGCGAATGGAATTCCGACAGAAGCTGAACTTTGGTGTAAAACCATTTTTTTATAAAATTTTTTGCAAAGCAAATTTTAATTATGTATTAGATAATGAAACTGGGAATAACCTGAATATAAATGGATATTTATAAAAATGGGTCTAAAACTCGGGTAAACTTCGTATTCATAATTCACCTAGGCAAACAAAAAATCAAAGAAAATCATCAGAATTTTTGAAAAAGAAAATTACCTAATTTAAATGCAAACAAAATTTAAAAATATCATTATTTTGTATACTTATTTAAAATTTTTTAACATTCAAGGAAATGGTATTTTAATGGTAATTTCCTATAACATATTTTTAAAATATTGATTTTTTTAAAAAATAATACGTATTTCGAATAAAAATAAAAAAAAATTTTTTTGATTTTTAAAAATAAAAATTAATTTTTTATTTTAATTTTTATATGGAACAAAAGTCGAAAAAATTTTGTCAAAATTCTGTCTGTCTGTCTGTTGAGCTATAGCAGCTGCTGGGGTAATTTTCCTTAAACTTGGTATAGGTATGTATAGGTACCCACTTTTTTGTATTTTGGAACTCCCACGAGACATTTTTAAAATGTTCTTAGTACTAAAATAAACATAGGCAAGGCAATATAATTTTCCTCGAAAAATGTACCAAAATTTTCAAATAACGATTTTTTTAAGTTTAAAACAAATTTACTAAATACGCTCTTTACTAACAATTTATTCCAATAGAGCCATTTTTTCAACTTGATCAATGAGCGCTTAATTAATTTAAATTTATATTTTTCCTGAAGCTTCAAAAAAGCATAAATAACACCGATTACATAAAAAAATTACAAACAATCTTTTGCTATTTAAAAAAATAGTATGAGTAACTGGTAAGCATATTAAGAAAAATAAGGAATATTATTTTGTAAATGCGATACCTATAGAGTGGACATCTGACGTAAATTCTTAAATACAATTTTATTTGAAAAACTTTCTACATCCACATCATAGGGGTCGAACCTACGCATATCAGATTACTCAGTCTTAGAAGTCGTATGCACTACGCATTCCACCGCTTAAGACCACTGACGTCACAGGTCGAGAATTGTTGTTTGTTTGTTTATCTTAAGCGGTGTTATGCGTAGTGCATACGACTTCTAAGACTGAGTAATCTTATATGCGTAGATTCGACCCCCTTGGTGTGATGTAGAAAGTTTTTCAAATAAAATTGGATTAAAGCTCAGCACCACTAATAAGGAGAGTGATGATATGGCTTGGCACCCCTTGAAAAAACTACCTATATCTCCAGCCAAATAATTAATTAAAACGAAATATAAATTAATTTGTATACCATTGGTGGTAGCACCTTTAAGTTGTTATTGTTGTTCAGAAATTCAATGAGACTTTTCTCTTATTCACATGAAAAATAAAAACAAACTACTAGTGTGTTTATGAAGACATTCCTCTTATAAAAATAAAAAAATAAAAAATAAAAAAATCATAAGCTCAAATCCTCTTCGAAAATTTCCAAATAAACAGTGTTTTTTGTTCAAGAATTCCGTTCACCAAGTACATAATAACTAAACAAATATAACATCCTTATCCCAAATTAAATCCTTTCAAGTCTTAAATAACTCTGCATCTGCACCACAGCGGGATTGCAAACACCAATCTTTCTATATGCCATCACATGCCGAACGTCAATCACTTATGTAGATATAGCCCACCACCAAAAATAAACATAAACACTTGCCAAAGCCACACTTCAGTAAAGTTTGAAACACTTTTGAGCAATTAATCACGCTATTCATGGAATTTATTAATAAAAGGGAACTCTGTCTCTCTTTCCATATATCTGCAATGAAAATCAAATTATAATTAAGTACGCAATTTTCTTCTTCAAAAATCCTTGAAATATTCGTTTGTTGTTTTTTTTTCTTTTTTGATAAATTTTCCTTTCTTGTGTGCATTTTATAGAACCCTCATTTTCGGTTGGTACTTGGTCTAAAAAAAGTTTCATCGATCGATCTAAATTGAAGCGAGACCTTTTTATTTATTTTTTTTTAATTGACTTTGGAAAATGTGCTTCATAACAAAAAAAAATAAAAATTTATTAATTGCTATTTTAGAAAAATATACATAATTTCCTTCCCCGCAGGGCACTTTCGGAGCTAAATGTTCATAATTAATTTCCATTAAACCGCCATAACAGTTTAATATCGAACAAATTTTTTATATTAATCCACTTAATTTCTATTTTAAATTTTTTGTTTTTGTTGATGTTGTGAAAATCTCGGCTCTATTTAAAATTTCGAATCATTTTTAGATTTCTCGTTATTTTATTTGAAGGATCGAAAGAAGGCAGCCTTTGTGAAAATATTCTACAAGTGGCAACATTATATTATTATATCAAGAGGAATTTCTTTTCGATAATAATGGAAGGTACACACACACTTACTCATATAAATTGAAAATTATATATATATCTGTGTTAAATTTTAGAAGCTCTACTGTCATCACTGAAAGTAGCAGTTTTATAAGAAGGACATATCCTCCCTTAGTTTGCAATTTTGTATCGGTTTTGATGCTGCTGCTCGCCTCTGATGGGTGAAAATATTTCTCCTTGTATTTTGTATATTTCATTATAAGTACTCGTACCTTTGTATTGTATACCTACCCTAAGGGAGAGAGGGAATACAAAAATATATATCTGTGTGTATAAATATCAAGGGTACTTCTTTCGAATAAAACTCAATCATAATTATTGCCATGGCAAACTGTTGCTACGCAGCGGAACCCATTCTAGTTCCAGGCATCCATCATTGTATCCTGATGTTGATCCTTCCTCTCGTCCTTGTTTATATATATGTATTTAGGTATGTATAGAGTATACTGTATAGTCCTCCTCAGTTGAGGGCTTTATCTGTTTTTCTGATTTCTGTTTTCAGTATTTTTCTTTTTTTGTATTATTTTAGCATGAAGTTCTATAAACTCTCACAACAACCAGAATCTCACCCCCTCCCCAATCCTCATTTTCCCTACCACCCATCACCCATCGATGAATACTTTTCTGTGTACTCGTATACAACAGCAATAACAACAAAATCGAGAAAAAAAAACACACACAGATTTTCCCAGTCATATTGAAAAATATGAGATGAGAGAGAGAATCCTTTGGGGATGAGATGCAGCAAATACTCGTAATAAGTGGATGGTTGTCAGGTTGTTTTGTTGGACAGAAAAACTTTGCATGGTACCTATACATACCTACCTACATATATCATGTGTTTTTCTCATGTAAAGGCTCAACGTAGTTTTTTTTTGTGTTGTATTTTTTTTCCGTTTGTTTGCATTTTGAAGGGTTTGATTCTATGAATTCATCATCACTGACAAAAATATATTTTGGAAATATGAATTATTCTGCAATTTGTAAATATAAGTGAGTATTTATATGTGAGATAGTATTTTATGAAACCAAATAAAATAAGTTTTAAGTTTTAATTAAGAAGGAAAACATATTTTGTTAAATAGAAATTTATTGGTTTGCATTTGGGTATAACATTCTTTAGTCTCGTCCACTTCTCTGCATACGGCCAAAATGAAATACTGAACTAAAAACTGAAAAATACTTAACAAACAGTAATTTTTTCTGCAAAACTCATATTACTCATATAATTGAATTTTATAATTGAGTATAATTTGAAGCTTGTATGCGAAGATAATAAAATTATCTAGGAAAATAAAATCCAATTTTATTAAATTAAAAATAAAATTAAAATATACTGAAATTGTATATAAATGAAAAGGAACGAACCAAGAATACTTCCGCGTGGAACACCAATTAGTGTTGTTCCACTTTTTTACTTTTAAGTTTTTTACATAGTTTTTAACGTTTTATACATTACTTGCATGTACTTAAATTATGCTTATGTAAAAATCGTAAAAAAGTTAAAAAACTGATCAAAAACGCGAAAAAAAATCAAAATTGGTTACCTTCAAGATTGAACATGACAGTTGGATAAAAAACTTTTGGGTTTTTATTTTACTTTCGACAAAATGATGAAAAAACAGGTGCTCCAATTTATTTCAATGCAATTTTTTTATTAGAAAATGCTTCAATTATTTATTTGTTCTTTTGATATTTTTGAACGTGTGGCAAATTTTCATTATTTATTTAAATTTTAATACATAGATACCTCTCACTTTCTCTCTTTTTTTTCAGTTATTTACGTTTTTTACCTCTTCTTTACCTATTTTACGAGTTTTTTACGTTTTTTACACTTATTTACACGTTTTTTTACGTAGAAAAGTTAAAAAATAGTTTTAACATGGATTTGAACAACACTGAAAACAAAATTTATTTAATAATTATGCAAGAATGTGGTAGGTACATATGTCATTTCAAAGAAAAAAAAACAGAAAATTACTTTGATTTCAAGGATTCGTTCAAAACTTAATCGAAGTCTTGCGAAACGCCAAAAATACACATGAAAATATATATTTTGTCAACTTCTTTTAGTTTCTTAATTTCATATTTAATGCTATCAAGTTGATCAATTTTTATGTCATACCAAAATGATGAGTATAATAGGCATACATCTATCTTTCTTCGATTCAAGGGAATAAATCCTCAAATGGTATAAAAATTACTAAAAACAGTTTGGAAGAAATAAAAGGCTTAGTTGAATTTCAAACCGTCTATTCATTATTTTATCATATAACCACAGCACTGCTTGATCTAAATTAGAAATAATACATTTTTACGAATATTTATTTCATTTGCATTTTAATTTTGGTGGAGTGATTAATTTGTGTAAAGAATTTGTTAAAATTTTTCTGACGGACGAAATGATCAAAATTCAGTAGACTTTGTTAAAAATTTTCTGACGGACTAAATAAGCAAAATGCAGTAAATTTTTTAGGAAGAATTATCAAGGCAAAAATAAAAAAGCTGAATTTTGGTACAAAGCTTTATTTTAATTTTTTAAGCAATATTCAAAAGGTGCCCATAATTCGGCCTTGAAAGGGATGAAATTAATTATTTGTTTTGCAGTTTAAGTTGCATATAATTTTGAGTGTTTATGAAATACATTCTTGAAATTTAATTAACTGTGTCTGAAAATTTGTATGACTTAAAAGAGCTCTATATACATACTTCAACTTACTGAAATTTTTGAGATAAATTTCAAACATTTTTTAAACAAGGCTTTTTAAATACATACATACATAATTGGGTATTCTGAATCTTTTTAAATATCAAATAAAAAAATTAAAAAATTAGTTATAGAGCTGAAAGTAATATGATGCTCTAGTGCTCTTAAAAAATTGTTATTAATAGATTTTAATTTATTGTTAATATTTATAAATAAATACAAAATTAGTTTATGGTTGCCAGGTCTAGAGTTATTCAATTTAGTCCAATTTCAGAATGTTTGCAGCTAAATAATAATTTTCAATTTAAAAATCCTAAATATTTTTAATTTTTAACATAAACAAAAACAAAATAAAATTTTTTTTTAATTACTTTAGAAATTGATAAATATACAGTTTCTAAAGTCCAGTTTAAAAATTAATGAATATAAATTGACAATGTAAAATAATATCAAATTTAGCTTAAAAAAAGCTTAGCGAGCTTTTTTATTTAAAAATAAGGAAATTTTGATGATTTTTTAATTAATAGAATTTAAAAAAATTCTTTACATGTAGTCTTGTAAGCTTTTCTTGTGAAACAAATAAAAATGCGCTCGAAAAACTACGCTGAACATGAATCAAAGTAATGTTCGTTATGTCCTATCTAACTAATTGTTGTTTCTTTTGATATTCTTATGACATATTGACTATAAGAAAATCATCTTAAGAATGTTATAGTTTTTTAAGTTTAGCTTTTAACCTTTTTCTGATGTCTGTCTTTGTTAGAATAATTAAAAAAAAACGTATATGTTATCTTAACATTTCAATCGAATGACACAAACCTAACAAATAGCACAGAGCACTTAAGTTTTATGGCGAAAGTTGTTTTTTTTTTTTGTATTTGTCCGTTCCATGATGGTTATCCTATTAAAGAAAATAAACCTGGAAAGGTTTTCAAAATAAAGTATCATTGGGATTTAGAGTTGGCTACATAAAAGGTCGCTATGCTTCGTCGTCGTTGCAGTGAAAATGACGACACCATCAGATGACACAGAAAAAAAAATAATAAAATATGAATGAGGTTATAGGAGCATATGACAGTATTAGCGAGGACAAAATATATCGAAACCCACGTTTCAGATCTTCTTACCCCTTAGCCACTATAGTAATACAGAATTTGAAATCACATATAGATCTCAAAACCACTCATCCTCGTGTGCATAAGTCATATAGAAATAGTACAGAAATGCACTTTTTCTCAGGATGTGTGTGTGTAAAAGTTGTAAGTGTATATACGATTGTGTTGTTGGTGCACTGAATAAAATCGTAATTTCCGTTTTATTTTTCTAGCTTCCTCCTTTTTCTTGTCGGTTGTAGGTGACAATTTTATTTCTTGTACATATTTCTATGTATGGTATAAGGTATGTTCTTTGTGTAAAGGAATTGTAGAGAAAGTTAACTCTCAATAAAATGTTTGTAACTGTCACTAAGACAAATTACTTTATCAGATCAAATTGGAAGTGAACTTGGTGAAAAGAATTGAAGTAATGTTTAGTGTCACTGGTGAAATAATGTCAACAAAACGATGCGTAAGACTTTAGTTGTGTCCTATTTTTAAGACAGTTAATTTTTAAAGCTACAAAATTAACTTCTTTTTTTAAATTATAATTTGTTTGCATATCAAATATTTAATTCATTTAATTCAATTGTGACAGAAACTTTAAAAAAAAAAAAATATTAATATCCGAGTCCAATCGATATTAAATCACTACATTTCGTGGGAATAACTCAGTAATATAAAAGGTTTTGTCTTTTTTCCTATCAGTACATACTTTAATACATTAAAAGAGTTATAACTCATATTTATGTTGCTTTTGCTATGGTTCGTGATGGACAACGCATCGGACATGACACATGATTTGTTGAGTTATGCTTCTCTTCATCTTTTAGTTTTGTACAAAATGTTACAAAATTTGTGAAGTACTTACATTTAATTGGTACAGTACTCTTTAAAAAAAATCAAAAATCTGTAACTCATTTTTAAATGGGTACTTTTCGAAAATGTTTTTAACAATTCGGAGGCCAGGGAGGCTAAAGTCAATTTTTATGAATAATATTTTATTTTTAATTAAATTATAAAATATTTGTGATCTATAGATAACGATGAAGACTGAAGACTGGTGTGAAAACCAATTTAAAATCTCGAAAGCGTCCATTTGAAATCTGAAATTACATTTTAGTGAGAACAAAGTACGAAAATTTGGTTTTGTTTGAAAATAAAATTTGAGATTTTAATGATATATAATATTACGGTGATATGGAGAAAAATGTGGTTTTCATTATACTTTCACACGCGGTCATTCTGTTTTGTGTGTCTGAGCATCCAGATGCGTGCATCGAGCTAGAGATGGATAAAATTAGATTTATGTACTTCAAATTTGGTACAAATCATTTTTATGTACCTGGAGAAAAAATTCGAGTTTTTATTTAAACTCATCTAAAACGAGAAGCTGCGTCATACAACAATTTCAGTATACTACTTAATAATGTAAAATTTTGAAAAAAAAATTATTGAAAATTTTTGTTTTTAAATTTCTTTTTAAAAATTTCGAGTTTTAAAATTATTATCTTTAAAACTATTAACTTAAATAATTTGATTTAAAATCAGAATTTAGAATGAATTTTTGGCTTTGGAAAAAGATATAACATCACATAGTTATAAGTGTGAACATTGTTTACATTTTTTTTTATTTTTTCTATTTTGAGTCAATTTTTTACCAAATGGCTTAAACTTCAGTTCGATTTTCCAAAATAACTGAAAATATACTTCTAATAACCCTCTTCTAATTTGTCTTCAATCTTTGATTTAAATTGCTCTAAAATTCCTATTTCCACTACGTAAGAGGTAAACCACATTTTGTTATTTTTATTTTTCTCAAAAACTATAAGAAGACATTTAAGCATCTGGCTTTTAACGTTTGACTTAAAATTATTAAGAGCAATGAATATTTAAAACAAAAATACTACCTAATAACGTAAATTTGAAAAAAATAGTTTCCATTTTTTTTTAATTTTTTTTTCATAAATTTGAGTTTACAAATTAGTTTTCCAAAAAGTATTCATTTAAATAATTTTATTTAAAAACAAAATTAAAAAATCGATTTCTAGATACAATATGACATTGTAAGTGGTGTTAAATTGTTTTAGGTTTTAATTATATTTTTATTTCTACTTGAAGTCAATTTTTCAAAATTCAAGATGGTTGTTAAAGTTCCAGCCGGATTTTTCCGATTTTTTGTATTTTGCAACTGGACTAATATTTTTCTATATTATCTCTTAAACAACTCTAACGATTTTTGATAAAACTCTTAATGTAATGTATAAACCATGATTAAATATCCTGAAACGCAGTTTTGTACAATTGCGTTTCAGGATATTGCCAAAAATTCTCAAACTGAAAATAGGGTTTTTATACATTTTTTGACAAAACTGCTTTAAATTTTCGGCAATTCCCGGACACCCGTTAATGACTTATGTGAATGATGAAACAATACAGCAAATATCTGACAGGATTTTGTTTCTTTATCAAGTCTATTACTGGATTTTATTCTGTTTATAACGCGGTTTGGTTCAAGAGCATGAACTGATTCCGAATAGAATATTTCAATTTCTTTGTGGGAGCTAGTTCAGATTTGTTATTTAAACACAGATGTGCGTAAAATAGATCCACCAGCCACCTCTATGACAAGAAGTTTCACCCATATTTCTATTCTCGGACTTTGTTTTACTCTTATTATGTATCATAAAAACGAACGCAATTAATATTTAAATACGAAAATATAAACAAATCAAATAAATTTCCATAAATTTGATGTTTATACTTATACTTTATACGTCTTAATCAAATCTTCCAAAAAGGAAAATCTAAAAACAAAGGCAATTTTTGTTTTGGGGCTCATAAAATTTACGACTATATATCTTACGATAATATCATTATTTGAAATCATGCAATTTGCTGCTGTCATGTCATAAGATATTTATATTTTAACAAATGAATTCACAGTAGGTATATAGATACCTATTGACAATCATTAAAAAGGACAATTATTTAAATTATCCATTCCTTTTGGTATATAGGTATTAGGTACGCATGATAGAGTGTGTTTTGACCATTAAATCTTAACACTCCTATAAAATCATAAAATTATTTGAATAAAAATTCTAATGAGTGTTAAAGTCATATATACCTATAATACAACAATGCAATATCCAAAAGGATTTGTCACGAACCGCACAACCTATAAAATTTGCTATACCTACATTTCAACAAAAAACAATCCTCTATATTATAACTCGAAACTCGAATGGTAAAATATATATTTTTTTATGGCATATCCAAAGGACGAAAATCCAGCCACTGGCAAGACAGTTTACAAAAAACATTAAAATTTCAAAATAATTTATGATACTCATCCGTTTTCATAGAGGTCCGTCCTGTGTGTCTGGAAGAAAGTGTCTTTCTTTTAATTTCCGTCTGCTTAATTACTTCAAATTGCGTCCGTCGTCGTCGGTCGTTTGTCGGTATGGTAGGTAGTTTTGATTAAGTGAGTCGTTCATAAGAATGATATCTTTTAACTTTACTTTGAATCTATAGTCTATTTGCTGCTGACTAGTCAATAAAAAAATAATCTCCACACATACCATCAGCGCAGTTGAAAATAGATCCTTCTCAAAAATGTTAATGTACACCTTTACCACTCAATAACAATTCATTTGTATGCTATATTAAGAGTATTTGTACGAGTATATATCCTTGCATACAGACACAACGATCGTTAAATAAATAATTGACCATAATTATCGCAGCAAAATGCAGCTCCTGTTACCGCTTCTTCACAATCGGACAATTCTTTATAACTCGTATACTGCAGACTTATATCTACTTCATGACGTTTTTCTCGTGATTTTTATTGAAATCCTGCAATTCTGGAAAAAATTATATGACTGAATCGTCAAAAAACAGAAAGATATAGACACCAGGACGACAACGACCGAAATACCACCGACAACCGACAAAGCAACGAGTGTTGTAGTAGGGAAATAATACTCGTATAAGAAGAAGTATTTTTCGCTGAATGTTGCAATTTGTCGTAATAAAATCGTGTAAATGTTGTAATTGCTGGCGCGCACCTGAATGAAATGATTTTCTTTGTTATATTTGCTTTTTGGGGCAAAAGACAAAAGGAACAAACAGTTATAATATTTTCTACATCTACATACATACATACAATGCAGAGTTTCAAAGGATGTTGAGTGGCGGAAATGGTTTTATTGCTTCATTTGGATTTATGTGCAAATTTATTTTGGGTCATTACCCACCTTGTATATAGAAGGTATGTATTTATGTAGAATATATTTCTATATTATGTTTGTTTGTCTGTTTGTTTTGTGAAACAGCTTTATATCGTACAATTTCAACAATGTTGGTTTGTTTTGTTTGTTTTTGTTTTTTTAAGAGAAGGAAATTAATTAAAAATTTTAAGTACCAGAGAATTAGAAGTAGAAACACGTGCTTCATTTGGTATATAGGTAGGTATATGGTTAATATCTATACACTAATATTAATGTTTTATATCAGCCTTTATTTGAAATGGTAGATATAGGTTTTATTATTTTTGCGCTGATTATAAAACTAACGATTTAATGTTTAGATACCATTAACATTCGTATATTCTTAGGATTTATTAACGATATTAAATATATGTTATTTTATATTATGCATTAACAATCTTTATTTTATTATATGACATCACTCATACATTTGAAATGGATTTGATTTTAATTAAAATTTTAGAGACAAAAATCATTTCCCACGGCAAATTTGAACGAAAAACGGGCTTCAGGTCTTTTCTTTCAATGTTCATAATTTTTTTCATTAAAAAGGAATTTTTAAAATTCAATGCCAAAGTCAGGAATTTAGTCAAATTTATTTAATTTTTTTTGACTTCCCTTAACATGAAAAAATACAGTAGACGCAACAGGATATGGTTTAATAAAGAATATGCCGATGCACATTGGTTTTGAATTTCTGAATATCACAATGAGATGGCAAAATAGAGTTATATAGGTAAAGCATTCCACATTCGTGCAGTGCGGTTAAAAATAAAATCTCTGTACTTCACAGTACGCCTGAAAATGGGCTCAAGGGTACCTAAACTTTTGGCCAAATTTCTCAAAAAATATGTACTTTTCGATGAAAGTTATTTCATTCCAGATAAATAGGTATGTACTAAATTTAGAAAATAAAAGATTGAAAATTCCCAAATGATTATAAATAATTTTTGTGATATTACTTTGATATTTTTCTTTTGAAAAAGATTTTTAAAACAGATCTGATAAAATTTAATACAAAATTTACAATTCTGACAATTCAAAAGACAATCTACAACATAGAAATAAGCTTAAAATTTTAATACTACAGTTTATAGGAAGTGTTGTAAATTTTTAAATTTTTCTGGTTGGAATAATTGAATCTGATGTCTGACAAGGAATTCTGGACTAATATTAGAATATTGTAAAATAATCAATAAAATACAATTATGTATTATGTAAACAGTAAAATTTATTTTATACTTAACTCAACAACAACAAGGGCTTGTACAACAAATATGCTCTTCGGTTTACATTGTTTTACATGTATACTTAATTGAAGAAGGACTGAGTTTTGTTCTTTGGTTAAAATTTAAAAATTAAATCGACTAATTTTGGAGCTTCCTCATCACATAAAGGTATCAATTTTAACAACAACCTTAAATTTTAAACGTCAAAATTGTCAAATTTCTATCAAAAATGGTCTGAAAATAATTTTCAATACAAACAAAGCAATTAAACAAAAATTAGTTATTATCCGTTGGGAACATTGCGCCTCATTTTGGACTTCATTTTCTTAATTTTGTATATATGTACATATTTGCATTGACATTTCATTTATAAACACACAAATTTAAGCAAATTTTAAGTGTTTATCGAGTTAAAAAATAAAGTTTAAAATATTTGATTCAAAATAGCTTTTAACGGCCTTTAGTCCTACAAAAATTTGGCGTTTCGTCCCGGCGATCTCACTTGGACTCATCAGTTGAATAATGATTAGGAATTCTAGTCTTGTTGGATATAGTTCACACTAGATATTCGTCACGAAATCTATGTATGATGAACTGAACTTAACAAAAAATTGCGTATTGACAAAGGCCCTCACTAGTCAACTGATGAGTCCAAGTGAGATCGCCGGGACGAAATGCCAAATTTTTGTAGGACTAAAGGCCGTTAAAAGCTATTTTGAATTAATAATTCAACAAGTCCAAATAAAATAGTGCTAAGTCTTCTACTTGGCTGATGTATTTCAGTAGATAGTATATAGAATTTTTATTATTAAAAAAAACCTTCTTTTAAAATATTTGTTTTTACCATTTCTGGCTACTCATTTTCGAAATATCGAATTTTCAAAAAGTTATTTTGAATTTTTTTTTTTCAAATCGAAAATTTGTTTTTTTTTCAAAATTCTGATACGTGATATTATTTAAATTTATTAGAAACTCTTGTGTAAAAAATTTCATTAAAATCAGTTTAATATAATATGAGATTCGCGTAAACCAAAAAAAAAAGGTTCTATATGAGAGATAAAAATTCTTATCAAAATCGTAGATAAAAATTCTTATCAAAAATGAGATTTTCGTTACCGGTTTTCAAACACTAATTGTATGGGAGGCACCGTTATTTTTGATTATAAGAATGCATAATTTGTATTTACAATCTGCTAGATAACATTAAAAACTGGCGGGTGCTTAGTTCAATAAAAATTGATTGAGTTGTTTTCGAAAAAAAAATTGAAACTTTTTTTAAAAATCCAAAAAAAAAACAAACTTTTAAAACTTTTTATAACATTCTCCACAAAAAATTGATCAAAGTCAGTTAACATGTTTTTGAGAAAATTGAAAATCAAAAAAATGGTTCTATGGGATGTACCATTTATAACCATATTTTTTTAAATTGTTATTTGTTTTCCAGTTCAGTCCTAATCTGAGGGAAAAATAAGTTAGTCTTCTGCTTACTTAAAGTAAGTACTTAAAAAGAGGAGAGTATCGATAGGAATCTAATTCCAGACCGCCACTCTTTTTCTTTTTAGTACCAAAAAGGTTTGAATTTACTGGTACACGATGCACCCAGAAAAGAAACCTAAAGCTAAAAGCAAAAATTTGTCGGAAACTTATTCTCTGCTCTTATAATTCGAGAATCAGAAAATCATGAGTCGATAAGTTTCGAATTTCTGAAATTTCTTTCTTGCTACAGCAAAGTTTTCGGGGGTGGCCCCGGCGCAGTGGAAGTAGTGCTTGACTGCTAACCTGGATGTGTGGGTTCGATCCCCAGTCTAGGCAGCATTCTTTTCTATATTCCCTCAATTGAACGCCACCCCTGGGATTTAATGAGATAATCAAAAACCTAATTTCTCAATCCACTGTGCCAACAAAAATCTATCCTATCCTTCTATTCCTTCTAACATTTGCCTAATTTATAAGACCCTAGGTCTTACTGGCATATACATGTTTGTGTTGTTTGTTTGTTTGTTAAGTGTGAACTATAAGACGACGAAATAAATATAATTATTTTGAATGATGATGTCGACTTCGTTGTATTTGATATCTGTGGGTGGTGGGTGGCTGCTGGTAGGTACGTGTTGGTTACATATAATTAACGCATTAATTTTTGGAGAGTCTGGAAATATTTTTATTATCTTTCTTAGCCTTTGTAATTTAAAGAATGAATACCTGCCCAAGCCCTTTGCAAAAGGTTTTTTGAAAAATGTATATACAAACAAAATATTTTGCCAAAATATAATCAAATTTTGCAAACGCATCTTTGAAATTCCAAGTTTATATGTTTTTGCTTTTGCAACTTTTTTCACCTTGAATCTGAAATTTATTAAGTAAATATTATTTTATTTCTCTTACATTATTTTATTTGTATAATTTTGTTCTTTTTTTCTGGAATTTATTCAAAGTTTCTTCACACTCCTTTTATGAAATCCATTGACAAATCAATGAATAAATTTATTTAATTTATCCAATGTGCAATTACTTTAATCAATCATTTCCTCAAGGGAACCTTTTTATCTAATGAAAAATAAAAAATTGTCCACGACATTATAACACAACATAATATACACAAAACCGAAGACGATATATATACAGAGTATCTAGATATTTTTTTTTGTATTTTTATTATTATCAATTCCCTTTGCTGCAATTAATTAGAATTTACAATAATAGATGTCTCAGCCACACCTCGCTGATATAAGAAAAAATAAAAAAAAGGAATTTCTTAAGCTTTTGAATACAATTTCTTATAGGGAGTACATATACTTTTATTTTTTTTATTTTTTGACGAATCCAACCCTCAACATTCTGTATGTCGTAATCCAATATTAAATGCATTTTCGAATGCAATATTTACACAGCTCAAACACGCAAACGGCAAGCGAGGGAGTGCGGAGAGAAAGGAAAACTTGTTAAAATATTAGATATTGAGATATTTTACACTGTACGTATCCTTGTGTCCTTGAAGCTTATTGTAAAGAGGGTACTCTATAATACAAGTGTAGTGCTTTGCCGATCATGTAGCTATAGTGGTTGGAATAGAGAGTTTGTGTGCAATTTTATGTTTGCCAATTCAAATTGATTTCTCTTGCTTTTCAAGAGGACAAACGAAACACCCATATACAATATGTGTATGATTTCTTTGGCATGCAGTTTTTATATTCAAATGTTTTTTTTTTTTTTTTTTTTTTTCATTTTTTGAAAATCTATTGGTTCGATGAAAAATAGTTGGCGCATCACTATAACAAGGACACTTCACACTCTCACGTTTTCATATACATATATTCGCCATCATTTTCGTTTCACTCTGCGAATGGCATTTATTTATAAAGTAAACTCCCCAAAGGGATATTGAGTATTGGTGATGGGGTCGGGGTTTTAGTCGAGTATTGCGCTATATTGGGGGTGAGTAAACGGTGTGGGATATACAACTTTGTAGATAGGAACACAACAGTGGATATGCTGTCGAACCAAACGGCTGGCTGACTGGCAAAGGATGACACAAGGACGACGACGGACGAGTAAAGAACAAACTGCAAAGCAAAACAACAATATATACATAAACACAAACAAAACAAGGGACGACCTTTTGTACCAGAACCAGTGGATTTCTATACGCGCAACCATTCAATATGTTTGTGCACTGTCTGGCACTTTGAGAATCTCTAAAAATGTGACCTCATCTCCTCTTTCAACCTGCCTATATAAAAGGTAGTCCCTATAGCCTATAGTGCATGCCTTGCTTGGTCCTTGTTTTGCAATCCCATTATATTGTGTTGTGTTGTGTGTGTAGGAGGTGAAAAAGGTTCCAATACTCCCCGTGGTATACTTTGTCCTTTAACAACGGATGTTAACGGGCAGAAATATACACAAAACCGCGAAAGGAAACTATAAGGTGAAATGATGTCTCCTCTCTTAGTATATATATATATCAAGCCTCTTTCGGGAAATGAAGATGCGGGGGAATTGTGAAGCTCCCTTTGTACTATATTGTATTGTATTGTAGATAAGTCACAGAGTCTTTTATAATGATATTCGGAGAGACAAATTTCTTAACAAACGACACCACACAAAGGTTGCTATTCTGTTCTTACCATGCAACGGCACACAGGTGGTGGTAGTGGTGGTGGTGGTGGTTTGAGTTTTGTATAATAGATCCTAGCAACACAGCATGGATACTTTGCAAAAAAAAAAAATGCATCTCAATGAAACCACAATGAACGAGTAGGTAGTATAGAGTCATGTGAAAATTTAGTAAATAAACTTTCGTATGATGAAGTATAGTATAGGTGTTGGCGTTAATACACTCTAAAAACATGTTGGTGTTACTACTTAATATTATATTAAAATTTTAGTGATAGATTTTTGATAAAAGACAAATTATAAAGATTTTAAAATGTAACACGGTCATATCAAAGGACCAAATATACACAAATATGCACAAAAAAATACGACAGCCTACTTAATAGCCTAAAGCTTAGGCAGTTGAAACAAAAACAAAACGAAAATGGAGGTTCATTCGGCCTTAAAAAATAATTTACATAAATAAATTGATTAATAATTTTATCCCGAATGAGCCTCTAAAAAAATTAAAAAAGGAGGAAAAAGTTATTCTACATAAAATTGAACAAATATAATATTATGACCAAGCTCCACAAAAAGGAATTTATCATCAGCGTGGCAGTTGTGAAATAGCTATAACTCCAGCCTATAAAAACTTGGTGGCAGCTCACCCAAGTATTGTTGTTTTATTCAAACTTTCAAAAAAAGGAAATGTTTAAGGAAATGTTTTACAAGTGTCTCTGACAAATTCTCCCAGAGTATCTCTTTTAAAAAAAGTGCCTCTGAGTATAAAAGCATTTCTATAAATAAAAAAATAATTAGAAAAAATAAATTAATATCTGAAATTATTAAGAAGCTGAATACCTAAAAAACTTAATGTCGATATAAAATCGTTTTAATTGTACCATTATTCCATTTGCTAGCTAACAAAATAGACTTTTGGAAGAAATTAGATTAAATTAATTTTTTTAAGTTAAGAAAAATGTTTAACATTTAATTTCAATGGGTCAAATGCTATGCCTTTAAGAATAATTCTTCAAAAACGAAAAAACTAACTAAAAATATTTGAAACTCTTACAAAAAAAAATATTTAATAAATGCAATTTACGCAAAAAAACTTCATATCTACAGCTGCTGTAAGATGACCATAAGAGATGCACTGAAATGTCACTGACATGTAAAGATATTGGTATTGTCATGTTTAAAATTTAACTAACGCTTTGAAATTTTTATTTAATTGTTAAAATTTTAATAGCTATGTTCAAATGTTCGCGTTCAAATGTACCCTTTCTTTCCTCCCTACGAGCTGTCGTACCACCAAATTTATTTATGTTTTTTTTTACATAGGTAAACAAAGTAAAATTATGGAAGTAAATTTTAAGCTAAATTTTATATTTTTTTAATTATTTAAGTTAATTGATTATTAACTTTTACTATATAAATTTTTTATAAAAGCCTGAAGAGAATTAAAAAATTTATAAATTTCATTAATATTTTCTCAACGTGTATAGGTTGTTTAACTTTTTTGTGTGAAAAAAGATGCATAACTTTTA
The DNA here is from genome assembly GCA_929447395.1 of Epistrophe grossulariae. Taxonomy (NCBI): domain Eukaryota; kingdom Metazoa; phylum Arthropoda; class Insecta; order Diptera; family Syrphidae; genus Epistrophe; species Epistrophe grossulariae. The sequence goes on along the minus strand of OV839569.1, from coordinate 9,716,535 downwards.
TCTCTCGACTTATTTAAAAGAATCTTGTCTTTTGATTTTAAAGGCTTTGATATTTATTTTTTTTTGTGTTAAAAAGGATTTTTCAAAATAGTGGAAAATAGTGGTTTTGAACTCGTTCTTTGATGAAAAAGACGAAATTGTCTATGTGTATATGTCAGAAGAGTTTGAAACATGTTGTTCAGCTATATAAAGCGAAATGACTGTGGTTTTTCTTAATTTATTCTTTTTTTTAAATTAAAGCCTCTATATGGTGCATGAGTTGACTTTATTTTTGTCTGTTTAACAGGCGATATAACATATGTATATGAACGATAGTCAAAGAAAAAAAAAACATTCAATTGATTCACAATTTTGCATCTATTTATTTTGAAGAGGTATACTCGTCATTTTAAACCCTTATATTAATGTGCTTTTAATTTCGCTTGAACATGAGCACTGACATAAAAATTTCAAAAGAAAAATTCTTTCTTATAATTTTAAATTAAATGCTAATTTTTTTTATTCTAATCGTTTTGCAAAAAAAAAAAAAAAAACCTAGAGTGTCACATGTCATGGTATAATGTGAATGTGAAATTTTAAAAAGAGAATTAATTAAACTAAAAACTTGTTTTAAGGTACGAGAAATAACACACATGTTTTAACATCTGCGACTGTTCCCACATTGGGTTAGATTTGTGCTGTTAAAATGAAAATCATAGTTTATATGTAGCTATGGTTGCGTAATTGCAAATTAAAAGAATTGACGGACGCATTTACATATGAATTTAGAAATTATTTTGTAAATCGTAAATTTGTTAACAATCGGTGAACTGAACATGTCTGGATGAATAAGTCATTAATAAAAATTATAAAATAAATTTAAAATCTAGATATTATATAGATGGCTTTGAATTTTGTTATTGAAAAATAGTCGTGGGTAGAAACTTGGTTATGTGGATTTTTACATACATATTTTATTATTTTCATTTTTAAATGAGACATCGATATTTTCAACTAAGAGCAAGGACATTTAAACATTTTATTTTTTGCTCGAAATTAAGTAAGTTAACTCTGTGTTCAACAGCTGCTTTTGATGTTCTATCCTTTGAATTCGTTAGGACGATCTGCATGGAATCTCTACTAATTTTTAGGAATGAACTTTAAATAAATAATGTTCAGAATTAACTAAGTCTCATTTAGCTCTTCATTGAAAAATGGGCCTAAAAGATTCACAACCATATTAATAAAAAATTCTTAATTACTTTCTAATTCACAAATTAATCAAAACGTTGATCAAAAATTAAGTCAGGAACCATACACTTCATAATTGGCGTTAAGTAGTAATTTTTAACGAAAATCTAGTACATTCACTTCATAATTGACGTTAAGTAGTAATTTTTAACGAAAATCTAGTACATTCAACAAAGCTCTTTACGGAGGCCAAAGAGTATTATTTTGTCTGTATTCATACGCTTTCTCCAAAAGACTAAACTTTTGCACATATATATAATTTATGATTTTAGTTTGAATTAAGAAATATTTATGTGATTATTGCTTTTTTTTTAATCTCTTGTCGTTGGTAAGAATATCTAAGGTATTTTTAACGATCTTAGTCGTTAATTCACCTACTCAGCCAAATTAGCTAATTTACATGAATTAACTTCAATTTTGTTTGGATATTGATAAGATTTTGCACTTAGCTCACTGATTAAAGATAATTTATGTTTTATTTAAATTTACTTATATGGATGTCAATTTTAAATGTGACATCGTAAATTTAAATGTTTTTTTTTTTTTGAAATAAATAAAATTAAATCTATAAGATGTCGCGGTATCCTCATATATATTGTCTTTTGCTAAATTTAAGAAAATCCTTAAAAATAGGAGAACGGCTAAAAAGAAACCTTAAAATCTTGACTGAAATGTTCTATACTCTGCGTGTCCTTAACATTATAATTAACTTCTCAAAATGTTCCCTTTTTTACTAAAATGAATCTTAAAACTTTCCAGTTAATTTCACCATAAATCAAACAATCATAATCCACTTAAATTTGAATCCTTTTTCATAAGTGGAATAAATCAAAGTTCCCATTTTCGAGTGAATAACGTATAAAAATAAAAACTAAGCAAAAAAATATAAAAAAAAAACCAAGAACAAGAACAAGAAATATTTCTTGAGTCCGATTAATATTATTACAAAACTATTGATGCATAGGATTTCTGAAGAGAGCTACATATATATACAGTTAGCATTTATACTACCTACCTATATATCTACCAATACTCTTTATAGCTATTTTATTCCAATCTTTTCAACTGCAAATATAATGTTATATAAAAAGCTATTCGACCGTCTTGCAATAGGGTAATATGCATCATCGAAGAAAAAATATTCTTTTGATGTTAACCAAGATCCATTATCCGCACATTTAAATATTTTTCATTCCAACTTTGTACTTTACAGATGATTACATTCGTAAGATCTCTCCAATATCAAAGAAAAGAATTAAAATAAAATAAAATAAAATAAAACATTTTATTTTGATTTAAAATGGTCGATTGAATTTTGAATTGAAGAAACATATATTTATACATATAAAACGTTAAAGCTTATTGTATTGACAATTGGAAAAGAAATGACAGAATGAAAAGAAAATTGAAAGTCATATTTAAGGCTTCGGAACTGATGGAAAAATTCTTAAATTTAATTTTGAGTAGGAAATTTATTTGCAAGTGAAAAATATCCTCTAATTAAAAGAATAAAAATGTTAAATTTTTAACATATGTAGACAAAAAGTATAAAGCAGTACCTTTTTTCAACAATTTAAAAATATATTTTAAAATTTCTTAACAGGAAAATAAACAAATTATGATTTCAGTTTCATTTGAAAAAAATGATTAGTGTGTAACTGGCGTGTTATATCTATAATTTTAAAAATAACTCAAATTAAACAGAAGAAGTGACAGAAGCAAGTCTTATAGCGATGCATTTTATGAATTCCAAACTTTCTAAGCCAAACAGTTTACGGACTATTGTTTCGGTAAAATCTGCAAATTTGCTCTGCAAAATTTGTTTTAGCAAATCTTACTGTGAAATAGATCTTACATAATATGGAAGCATAATAAGTTCATTTATATCATATTACCTAAATTATTTCAAATGTTTAAAAAACCTAAAAACCAATTTAATTGAAGCCTTATTTATGAATGTGGCATTTTATAGCTTCTTTAAGGCTTCCATAATTTAAGAAGTATAACTCAAATGAAACAGAGGAAATAATTTAAGCAAATTTTATGGTGATGCATTTCTTAAATGAATTCCAAACTTTCTAAGCCACACAGTCCAGGATACTGGAGTTTCGGTAAAACTTGCAAAATTGCTCTTTAAAATTTTGATTTACGATTTTATCTGATTTACTTCAAATATTTAAAGAAGCTTAAAACCAATTTCATTGAACCCTTATGTATGTGAAATTTTATAGCTTCTTTAAGGCTTCCATAATTTTAAAAATACCTATAACTAAAAGAAACACTGCAGAAGTAACAGAACTAAAGTTTAAGGCGAAGCGGTTTTTAAATTAATTCCAACAAAAAATTCTAGTGCCACACAGTCCACGAACTGTAGTTTCGGTAAAACCTTGTAAATTTGCTCCATAAAATTTGTTTTAGCGATTCATTGAGTGAAATGGATCATACATAATATGGAAGCATACAAAGTTCTTTTTTACCATTAACTAAATTTCCTTAAGATCTTAAAAGGAGCTTACAAAAATTGATGGAAGCTTTATCGAAACTGCCATATTAGCACCTAGGGAAAAAGTGCCTTATTTTCGTTTAATATGACAGATTTTGACAGGTAAAAACCTATGCCTTTTCCAAAACACATCTAATTTGGCTTACAGTCTTTGTCTTTATAAAAACGATAAAGTGTCTATAACCCTGTTTACACATCAAATAGAAAGAGATATAGGTACCTTTTTAAACCAAGTATCAGTTTTCCAGCCCATGTTTAGATAGTCTTTTTTCTAGTTTTGAGATAAGTATGTTTACAAGTTTTCTAATTAAATAAAAGAATTTTTTTAGTCTTTCTTTTTTATATTGTCAACGAATACATATCAAAAACCTATCTAAACCAATTCCTAGTGCATGTTTCCCATACATATAATAATACATAAATAGGTATCGATGGTTAATTCTTAGAAATATTTTCACTCCACTTTTCTGCCTTACCTATAGACCAAAAAGCTAATTCAATTTGGAGAATGTTTTTCGAAAAGACATTTTCATTATTATTGACATTTAATTAGAGAATAATTACTTCCCACGGCAAATAAACCTCGTTTAAGGATATTTTGTGTCCAACATCATATATAAATTATATACACACGCATACAGTCCTTCATTTACTAATACAGTAATAAAGCTATTCTACCAGTTGAGTTCTTGTTCTTCTTCTATAGAAGTTATTACATATTTGGCATTTGCACGTGTTTATTATTTTAACACACCCATTTCGACTAAAAATCATGAAAATAAACATTTTTCTTTTTTTATACAAGACCAACTCATATATATACAAAGATAAAATAATATACCAGATAAGCTATACCGTCTTCGTTCTTCTGGAAGAAAAAGACCATAATATGTATATAGCTAGCTGATATTAATATTAAAACATATAAATAAAGGAAAACCTTAAGGGAATTATTGGAATTCTATCATTTCATATAACCATGACGTATAGGATGTATACATTTTCTTCATCCTGTGGGGGCTTCTTTTTTGGATAACAAATACCAAAAAATTCTTAAAGTACTACTTACACACATACCATCATATATAAGCACAAACAAAAATATATAAGTTAGAATAGAAACAAAGCACACATAAAGACAGGAATGTCCGTTCAGGGAATCAATAATCCTCTTTTCCTAATTACTCTGTTCTTGTGTAAATAAGTCTATTGACATTGAATAAATACAGGGTGGTTGAAAATGCACCACACCTCTCTCTCTGCCTTCTTCTGATATAGATAAATATATCTGTGCTGTGCAGAGACATAGCTTAAGGGTCTCCTCTGGCAAGCAACACGGTTCCTTTTTGGAACATATCCGCTTAGGGATAATATCGCATAGCAAAAAAAGAAAACAAAGAGAAATGAGAAACGAGAAATTGAGACCACTGTAGTACATATACGTAAAGTGAACCGAAAAATAAAGTTAAAATATTTTCCACTAGAAGAAACGGTATTCGGATAGAAGAAGACTTTATTTTATATTATCACATATATATGGGAAGTATATTTAGAGCTAGTATAGTAGTGCCACTATCATCTATTCGGGGAGAGTGTATGGTATATGTAGAGACCATATGACACACATGTTATTACAAAAACTAGCCTCGGGCCAGAATAACATCCAAAACTTTCTTCTTATAAAACCAAGGATCCAAGGGAGACACTGTGCATATAATCGACTCTTCATATAGGTGCCCTGCCGGAGACAGAGATGATGATTATACACGTACATTACATTAAATAGTCGTTTATCCGAAAAGGAGATCGATCCTGGTGCTCGTATGTATATAGTTTGCAGTTAGAAAAACGAAGTATTCAAGGATAAGGGATGAGTTTTAAGAGCAACCATACTCTGCTACCAATGCTACTCCACCACCTCCACTGCTACCTCGCCATCATTGCCACTGAGCAAGGCTAGCAATGTGAAGGAGTATATTAAAGAAATTGTTCTTTATTCCTAAAGATAATGTTACTGCAATTTACAGGGTGTTTTCAAGAATTACAAAACTTCTAATATGAACGATTGCATTTATGTACCTACATATTTAGTAAAAATAAAAAAAAAATAAAAAAATTATTTTAATAAAATATTTAAATTAATAACAAAATCTTAAAAACGATCCAATTGGAATTGAGCTGAATTTTTAAACTTTATTATTTTTTGCGAATAAATGATTAATTTGATTTGATTTTATTTTATTTTGTTTTACTTTTATTTTATTTTTTTTTATTTTGTTATATTTTATTTTATTTTATATTATTTTATTTTATTTTATTTTATTTTATTTTATTTTACTTTATTTTATAATATTTTATTTTATTTTATTTTATTTTATTTTACTTTTATTTTATTTTATTTTATTTTATTTTATTTTATTTTATTTTATTTTATTTTATTTTATTTTATTTTGTTCCATTTTATTTTATTTTATTTTATTTTATTTAATGTTGTTTTATTTATTTTGATTTAATTTAATTTAATTTTATTTAAGCAAAATATCTAAATGCTACAACATAACCAGATATAAAATATATTAGAAACACCCTGTTATTTTATAGTATAAGCATACTATCATTCTCGATTCGGTTATTATAGCAACATTTAAAATATAAAACAAACATATAAAATAAATGACCAACACACTGTGGCGTATACGTAATCTGTCTGCAAAGAAAATGATTTCCTTGAGGCAGTTTTTTTTTGTTCCTCTTCCCTCGGATTTCCTATGTTATTAAAACAAACCCTCAAATAAATATTGTAAAAGTTTATTTTATTAGTAAATGCGCACTCCTTATAAATTAATGTCGGCCGACGACGACGAAGCAAGACCTCCAGCATGACATAAAGATGAAATGATGCAGGAGCCGGAGGATTGATATGTATATGAATGTATATGTGCGATGGCAGCAATGATGAATCATGAAGAAAGGCTAGAACATGCAGTCTCAAAACTTGGTCGGTAAAACCTTATGCCTAGCTTATTCTGTCAGACCATTTGTTTGGTAGTTCTATATACATAGGTATATATGTGTTATTTGTTTGTGTAAAATAATACTTTGCAGAAGTTTACTAGAAATTGTTTGTATCATCATCACTCATCAGAGCCGGATCATATTCCGGAAGTAAAATTGCCTTAAGGGTGTTTAAAATAATAAAAATATAAAACAAAAAATGGGATGCAAACGGGGAGTGATTTTAAAATGAAATCGAGAATATTAAAAAAAAAGAAGTCAACTAACAAGTAAAAGAAAGACCGTATTTTTTTAAATTAATATCGAGATTTAATGTTTTTAAAGCTTGAAGTTACTACATATAATAATTTGGAAAAAAATAATATCGAAAGATTTATTAGACATTGAAGAAAAGGCGAGCTTGGTGACTTTATTGTTAATGCTTTCAAATATTCCCTATTTGTTGTAATTTCACATTGAATTAAATATTTTCAATAAATAAATAATAATATTTATAAACTCTTATAATTAAATTTCGACCAATCATCCTTCCTGCTTACCAAAGGTTTGAGAATATCACTCACCTGAAAATAAAAAAAAAGAAGATTTTAAAAGTTACCCATAAAAGTTTAATTATTAAAATTAGAATAATGCTGTGTAAAAAAGATAATTTCATCAATTTGGAAAGTTTATCCAAAATGTTTTGTAGCTATTTAAATTTTTTTTAAGAATTAATTATAATTCGAAGAATTAAGAAACTATGCTTATTGTAAATAAAATTAATAACATATTAAAAATTTAAAATAAAATAAAATAAAATAAAATAAAATAAAATAAAATAAAGTAAAATAAAATAAAAAGAAATAAAAATAAAAATAAAAAAAAAATAAAAATAAATATAAAAATAAACATGTAAATAAAATAAATTAAAAAAAAATATTAAAATTATAATAAACCTTAAAATGTTTTCAAATTTAATTTTATTTTTATACTTCAGAAATTAAAAAAAAATATCTGATTCAAAACAGTTTTTAAAAATATCTGTTCTGAAAATTGCATTAAACAAACGCAAGCACAGCAGTGAATAAAACAAAATTAGAAGTCGTGATGGGTAGAAAGATATTTCTCAGAGAGAATATATGTAGGTTCTGATCAGCGTTGCCAGCCAAACAAAAATTTCCGGGACACATTTTCTAAAAAAACATAATTGAACAAAACGCAAATTCTTATATTAAAAAAAATATACCTACTTCAATAATTGTCAAAAAAATAAAAAATAAATAATTTTATCTCTTCGTGTATTGTCAAATAATTAAGAGCTTATGGAAGTTTTTACTCCATTTGGAGAATATCGTGCCATATTCAATTTTTTCTTGCCACCGTGCCAAAATGAAATTTTTCTGTCAAAAAAGCACGATTCACAACGCTGGTTCTGATGTATCGTTGTTTTTATTCATTGACTTTTTAAGAACTATTTACGCTACTGGTGTTAGTGTTTAGAAGAGAATAAAGCATTATGAAATTTTAAAATGCTGCGCCATATCATTTTTTTGGCATTATGACATTTTTTTATTTTTTGCTTTTAAATTAAATTTTTGTTTAATGTTTCGCATTTAATGTTCAGATTTTCTCTCATTATGTTCAAAATTCAAAATAATTTATTCAAATAAAGTAATGTAGCACGTACACATATATAATATTCTTCGGTTCTATATTTTGTATGAGCGATGATTGTGTTGATCTGTTAAGATGTTGGGATTTTGAAAAAATTCGCCTCTTTCAAATCCTTTTTGGCTATAAATTTCAAAGAGAATGTGTACATAAGTTAGGGATAAATAACATAAGTGAAACATCCGTTTAACTTCACAAAACAAGATTGTGGAATGTGTAACAAAATAAGGCTAAGAATTACTAAAAGCCAGTTTAAAAATGTTAAAATTCTAAAAATAAATAAAAATAAGTGAAGAAAAGTCTTATAACAAGGTTTGGGATGAAGCACCAATTACTTATTTTAATAGATATACACATGTTAAAAAAAAAACAAATCAAAACCAATGTCTGGTATGTATGTATATAATGTGAATATTAAATATATACGTTCTCAACAAAAGTTTCATTTTTGTATGGATTTATACTCGATTAAATAAAGTTTGAATAGTTTTATTCTCAGTTTCAATTATCTACCAATACTAAGATTTTGTAATTATGTTCTTACATGTGATATTTATAATAAAAGTACATGGCTGCACAGGAACAGGAACCCACAACCAAGTCCTGCCTTTGCATGAAAATGAAAATCATTTTAGGGTTTCTTTGAAAAAAAAATATATTATTAAACTAATTTTCTTTTTTAAATTTCTCGCAAAGAGCTACAGCATTTTTAAATGGAAAATTATTTAACTAAAAATTTCAGTTACAGTTGACTCCGTATAATCTAACCCTCAACTAAAATAAAATAAAAAATATGCATTGAAATATAAAAACATAGCTATAAAGACTTGATTCAGTGTTTTATTTTGAAGGGAGAAATATCATAATATAACTGAGTTATTCACGATTTATTAAGAAAGTGTTAAGCGCAAAAAACTTTAGCAAAAATATGTTTTATAAGCCGTTTTTTATTATGACCCATGATCCATAGGGATCATCCTGCTAAAATAAAACAGCCTCACCAGTGAGGAGAGGCAGAAGTTTGTTTGCGGATCATGAAACGTGAACCCGATTAAGAGCAGGTTCATGAATTGTTATTGTTATGTATGTTGTTTGACGATCCCTATGGATCAATTCTGATAGTAAAAAACAACTATTATTCCAATAACAAAATTTGGGAAAGATTTACCGTCAAACAAAATTTTACAGAATTTTGCACAACCTACTGAGTTGGGTTAGACTTTAATTGGGATTCAATTTAAAAAATTACTTTAGTCATTTAAAATATATTCACAATTAACTCAAAAATAATTATCCTGAACTTTGCAGACAATGCGTCCGCTGAAGTTTGAACAACCACCAAAGTCGTAATATTTGTTCGATTTGAAAAAACTAAAGGGCTTCGTCTCGACAAAATCTAGTGCCGATATTTTTAGTTTTTTTTATTTCCCTTAAAAAAAAGTTATGGTCAAAAGATTCAAAAACCACCAAAAAATTACCTAAAAAAACTTTGGCCTTCAGTCACCACTGTAATTTTCGCCGAATTTTCATTAAAAATACGACAATCGCTTCGTCTCGGCAAAATCTAGTGCCAATATTTTTTAGTTTTTTTTTTTTTAATTTGCCTTAAGAAAAAAGTTATGGCAAAAAGATTCAAAAACCACCAAAAAAACTAACTAAAAAAAGCTCCAAAATTTACAGAGGTGACTGAAGGCCAAATTTTTTATTAATTAATTTGTTGGTGGTTGTTTGTATTTTTTGGCCATAACTTTTTATTTAAAGCAAATAAAAAAAAAGTAAAAAATTTCGGCACTAGATTTTGCGGAGACGAAGCGATTACCGCAATTTTAATGAAAATGCGGCGAAAATTACAGTGGTGACTGAAGGCCAAATTTGTTTGTTAATTTTTTGGTGGTTTTTGAATCTTTTGGCCATAACTTTTTTTAAGGGAAATAAAAAAAAAACTAAAAATATCGGCAGTAGATTTTGTCGAGACGAAGCGATTGCCCTTTAGTGTTTTAAAATCGAACAAGTATTACGACTTATGGTGGTTGTTCAAACTTCAGCGAACGCATTGTCTGCAAAGTTCAGGATCATCAAAAATAAGGTAGGTAAATTTATTTAAAAATCTATCTCAATTCGAATAAAAAAAGAAGAAGAATGCAGCATCATTCTATAATTGCTTTAGACATGAATAAAGTTTAATCAAAATCGTTGAATCCGTTAACGGAAAAGTTTTTAAAAGATATATGTATATAAATATACCTAACATAATTAAAAGCCCTGCTCTGTACCAAATTTCAATCTAACCCAATTCGTAAAGGCTTTAGCTCAATGTAAACCTAGACGAATGGACGAACAGATGAACAGAAAAACATGCCTAAAACCACCTTTTTGGACTTCTCAATCAAATCGTTATGTTTGTTTTCATTCAAACTCCATTTTTTTCTTTGAAAGGAAACCAATTCCCTATATAGAGCAAATAAAAATTAAACAAAGTGAATTTTTTTTACTAACTTAGGTTTTGAGAGCTTTGAAAAATTAAATAATATTTAACAATGAACAACGATATATTTATCAATTTGGCGCAAGAAAATTAGACAAAAAAACTTCCAAAAAATTCCGACAAAGCTGACTTTTAGTGTTTTATTAAAAGTAGGTACCATAAATAAATAAATAAATTTGAATAAGATCATGTTTTTTTTTTGTCCAAATATCTCTATCATCATCAATATCATTTTAAAAAATCTTGAAGGTATAAATTGGATTTTAATTTGTTGATGTCGAAAGCGTCGCATATGCTTGACGTTAAAACAAACCTTTCTAGATCAAAATCCATCTTTGTAGAAATTTTTCGAAGTCAAAGTATTATTTTAATTTATTGCAATTTCAATTGAATATTTTTCTGTTAAGTTAGTCTAAATTGTGGAAAAACAATGAATATTTATCTTTTTTAAAGTAATAAAGTATCTGTTAGCAAACTTTTACTTAGTTTTTCTTAACTTTCTCTTCCATAATTTATTAATTTAATTTCTTATAACGGAAACATTATTGGAAAAAATATTATTTTAGTTTTTGGAATGTTTAAAAGTACCCTTCTTTACGATGAACATTAAATGTTTCGCTTCATTTCATTTATTCAAAATAAAACTTCAAATTTTTTTCATCCTAAGTTCTATCGCTTAAAAAATTGTTCGTCTAAATCATTATTTTTTTTCTGAATACATATTCTCTATCTAAAATTTATCATTTAAATAACCTTCAAATTTCTTCAAGGATATATAAATTATTCTCATAATAATAAATCCTTAAAATTATCATTGAAACAAACTTTTAAAAGCAAAAGATCTAAGAAACCAAAACACCAAAAACCAATCGATTTTTCGTTTTTTTTTTTCTTTTCATTTTTGCTTCGTGAAAGTTAATTTAATTTCATTTTAGTTTTCTTACTTCTATATGCAACACAAAAACCTTTTTTCAAAAACTATCTTTGGCTCTCTCCTTTATGTTTTTTTTTGTCGTCATCTTTTGTATTCATTCATATTATCTCACCCTATCCCCTGACTTATACAGGGGAGCACAGTGAACTATAAGTTTTTCACTCACCCAAAAAGTAAAATCCTAGCAAAATGCAATGTCGCCAATGCAGCACCATTGCCGTACAAGAGAAGTAAAAGAAAATAATACACGAAGCATCGCGCATCAGAAAAAGGACATTGGCCCCGAAAAAGGAGCGGTTTTGTAATATTCTCTGCTCATATAGCTAAGAACCCTTTTGCTCTAGAACTAAAAAAAAAAAAATTACAAAAAAGCAAAGCAAAAAAAAAAAATATAGAAGGACCACTAGGCCTAAAGAAAGCATGTGCCGGCGCTGGGCCAATGCATTTGAAGATTTTCAACAACCTAACAATCCTATAACATCGACTAGGACTTTGTATGCCAAAATGGGTTGTTTGTAGGGCGCGGTTTGGCAACTAGCCAAAAACTCTGCAATGAATTTTCGGATTGGGAAGCCGGAACGATTTAGTTTGGCTTGGGGTAAGAAAAATTATAGTTTCCACGATATACCTATACCTTATACCTACACCCAGAGTATGTGTGAAGTTGGTGAATGCAACGGTATTGCACCAACGGATAACTATACAAATGCAAGGACACCATAGAATTACCGAAGGAGAAACACCGACCGACAATAATGTTAGTGTCACAGGATGATGATATTATGATGATGATGATAATAATGATTATAAGGTATGAAGTGATGCCCATTTCCAGTTGGGGCAAAATAAGCATCCATCCCTTACCTCATGGAAAATGAAAATGTGCAATGGCGCGCTCCAACTTTCCATTTCTGTGTGTGTATAGGCACAAGGGCTATCTGTTCTCCTCTTTAGTTCCAGTACACAAGGAATTTCTATGTATATGATGAAGAAAATCTGTGTCAACAGGTTGCTTGTAAATAGAACGGAACATCGAGTTCTGTGACTTCAGACAATATTTTGTGGAGGTGGGTTTTTGTGAATGTTATATGTGCTTGTGCATTTGTCGAATGGCGGAGGAGCTTTTATGCCTTTTGCTTTGTAGGTATATGCAGCAGGGGCAGTGCAGCAACAGCAACAGTAGCAGTAGAACGAAGAAGATGAAGTGGGTGTTATGTATGGATGAGTTATGTCATAAGTCCGTTGTCATGGGAAAATTGTGTTTTTTTTTTCCTTTTATCTTCAAAATGTTGAAATTGATTGATTTTTGACCAATTTTTTGATAAGCCAAAACAGAAAATAATAATTAGTGACGGAAAATGAGAATTATTAAAGAATGTATAGGTAGGTAGGTAGGTACCTATTGGTATAGGTATAAATTGCAGATGGATGTATTTATGTACAAATTATGAAACAGATTGATTTATAATGAACAAATATTTATGACTTGAAATAAAATTAAAATGTATTTATTAAATTTACCTGTGTAGATAATATGCAAAATTTGGTACTTAATAAACTGATAGGTAGCATAACAATAAATAAGTGTAGCTATCTACCTGTTAAGGCAAAACAGGATATACCTACTTATTATGTATGTACAGGGTGTTTCCCAATTAAGTGTTGGTCATGTTTAATAAAAAAGAAATCATATAGGACGGGGTTTATGTCCCCAATTCGGTGTCGAACCTGCCATTAGGCAAAACAGGCAATCGCCTAAAGGGCAGCACTTGACTAAGGCGGCAAAATCAGTGCAATAATTTCAAAGCCAAAAAAGGATCTTGCTACAAACTTAATAATTGTCAATTTCAAACTATTTAGCTTAACACTTCTTACTTGAAGAATTGTATCTATCTAAATTTACTAACGACATTTAAAATATAATTAACGTTTCCTGAAAATTTTGCATCAGGTTAAGCTAGTTTCTCGAAGATTTAGCTTATAAAAACCTATTTTCGCTCAACAATTACCCAAGAGCGATTAACTGGTCTTGCAACTATTTCATAAAACTGCCTAATCGCATTGAAGAAAAAAAAAATCGCTAAAAGATTTTGCAAAAATTAAATCTCGTAGGTATAGATCTGTATTTTAATTTTGTAAATAAAGCCTTTGATTGTTATTAAATAAAACCCGATTTGAATGTTAATGTTGTCGATGAGCTCAACTGCCGTATACTTGGGCGAGACCCATTTTGTAATTTTTTTGTTTAATTTTATATTTTTAGAAGAGTTACTTAATAATATAAGTGAGTATATTTCAATTTATAATATTAAATTAATTCAATTCCAAAAATGCGTTCCGCCCAGGTATATAAAGGGAAGCTAGAATGCAATGTAAATGCAATCGGTTGACGGAAATGAAAAAATTGAAACCATTTTCGGCTTAAAAAATTAAAAGCAAAAAGTTATAGTGTACGTCCAATAATAGCTGCGGTTCATTTTCCCCCATGATCATGATCATGAAAATAAAACAAACCAGGATTTCAGTCACAACTTGTTATATAGGTTTACCCAACTCTTTTTTCCCTTTGTTTTTTATTTGTATACACCCGTTGTCTTTTTTCCTTACACTACTGATGACATTTATAAATTAAGGGTGTGTGTTCAAAATGGAATTGGTAATCCAAATTCAAATAAAAGTTGGATCTTGTTTTGTTTTTGTAACACGCTTAAGAGAAACCTGGTTAAGAGAAAAACCCGCTTATCTGAAACACTTTGTTCATCCCCAAGTATTTGTTGATCAATTTCTTTTAAAACACTCCACTTAAGCGAAACTTGCTTAAGTGAAAAACTGTGATACCTGATACATATTTCCAGTTAAATTTTATAGTTTTCATTGAAAAAAAAACTCTCTTAAGTGAAAAAAAAATTGAATCGAACAGAACGAAAAATTTGTTGAACGCTTTCATTTCATTTTTTAATTTTCAGCTGCTATTTTTGGAACTTTTAAATCCGCTAAGGTGAATTTTTTTCACTTATCCGAACTCCACATAAGTGAAATTTTTTTCACATAAGCGGGGTTCGTTTAAGTAAAAACCCCGCTTAAGCGAAAGAAAGATTTGACATTTTGCCATTTCTCTTATGTGGGTTTTACCCAGGTATACAGGTACGACTGATAATAGTAAGTCTTAATAAAATTGTTATGAAGTTAAAAATGAAATTTCAAAAAAATTTTATATCTTAATTTTTTGTATCCAAAAAATATTTTTTTTTGAAAATTTAAGGCAATATTATTTTAAATTATTCGAAACTTCGAAACCACAAAGTTTAAATTTTCAGCAAATTTAACCATATCTTTTTCAATATGCGTTGAGGGTTTAAAATTTTTTTTTAAATTCAAACAAAAATTTATTGAAAACCATGAAATACATGATTTTTAAAGACATCTCTTTAAAGAACTTGAAAATGTTTTCGAAAAAGTCGAAAATAAGAGAAAACGTAGCTTGGGTAATTTAGATATCCTTATAAGCAAATAAAAATAACTGATTTCGTCTGTATAAATCTATTAAATAGTTTTTGAAAGAAACAATTTTTTTCGTAACGGCTAAAAAATTTGGATGACAGTTATCGCTATTTTTGGTCCCAAAAAAATAAAAAAAAAATATCAGGGAATTCTCAAAAAACACTTTCAGCCAAAATCTAAAAATTCCCAGGGAAAAAAACCTACCTGGGACTAGTGTTTTCTCGGGGGTAGAATATTTCTATTCCAATATCCTTGGTAGAATATTTTTCTCTTCTGAATGTTCGAAACAGCTGTTTTGCAGTATTCGAAATTTAAATCAAATTGTTGAAAAAAAAAATTACCCGGGAATATTCACTTAAAATTGGGCTTTTTGCTCAACAGGTCCACAGAAGGCAAAAACTTAAAATTTAGTTTTCTTTTCTATTATGCAGGATACAAATTTGAATAAAAATCTTCAAAGCCGATTTAGAGAAACTTATACAAAAATTTTGTCAGGCTAAAATAAAAATTAGATTTTTCTCTCTAAAAAATTAGATAGATTAGATAAATTAGATATACAAAAATACAATACAAGCTACTTAAAGCAATTTCATCTATCTATTGAGACTGAATATATCGATCATCGGATGGCTGTACAGATGCATAAGTCGAAATCAGTAAAAAATCACCTGTTTTAATTATAATTTGTCCATAGTCATCATTTTATACGTTCAATTAAATCTTCAAAACCTTTTATTAGGCGTGTTTTTTTGCAAGCCTTGGGGAATTGGATGAAAAAAACGACGTGGACTCTAAAAAATGTACATGTAAAATGCAACAACAACTAATTCCCTGTGGGCTTAGCTAATCCCAGATAATTTTTGTGGCTTAACTTAAGCGCACATAAAAACTGTGTTATCGGCATAAATTACATACATGTTATCGATGGTTTGTATGAAAACTCCATGTTTTTTTGTGATGTCGTCGCTAATCTTCGTTGTCGTTTTTTTCAATCAAATTCCCCCGGTATTGCAAAAAAAATACACCTATTATTGACAAAGCTAAAATAAAATTGTACCTAATATTTGAAATAAAACCTATGGCGAAATTCACAATATCGAGTTGACAACAGCGCCACACAGTTTTCAAAACATTATCTATAGAGCTTTCAATTTCAGGAAAAACTTATCGAAGCTTAATTATCTTAGAGCTTTTGGGACAAAAGCCTTTAAAATTCAACAGTTTTGCGTTCCACAAATTTTATCTTAAAATCGAACCATTATTTAAGATTTTCAAAACGTTTTAAATACCTGAGCTGGGACATTTTCAGAGAGCTTTATTACCAAATTTGTTCTGCATCGTTCTAAAGCTTTTCGTGTTATTATGTAATTATCACGAATACATAGCTAAAGTCAAAAGAAAAAAGCCGCACAACGTTTTTCTGCTCATATTGGAACACGATTTTGATAGTATTAGATCCAAGGAGCCCTTTAATAGCTTTTCTTTTGATTTTCATAGCAAAAAAATAATTTAATTGAGACCTAACTTCAGTTCCTTATAAAATTATAAAGTCCAACCTCATGGATCTTAAATTAAAGGCAAATAACATGGGCTTTAACTAATAAAACTTCAAAGAACTTTAAAATTTATGTACAAAATATAACAAATAATAATTAAGCTAATGCAAATAATATGGAATTGAACCAAAACAACACCTTGGAACTTTTTAAAACTTTTAAGTTTACATACAAAAAAAAATAATACAAAACAGGACATTGTGCATTAGCTAAATTTGTTTAATAAGCTTTCAAAGCTTGTTCTCTTAGCTTTCTGAAAAGCTTTAAAAGAGGTTTTCTTCTGGAAAATTCAAGCACTAAAGTTTATATACCTCGTCTGCTAAGGTAATTTGGAGACAGTTCCTTCTCAAGTTTGTGTTCCTGTAAGTTGTTCCTATAAAGTTTCCATACAAATTTTAAGGCCCTCAAACTGTGTGTTTGACTGAATAGAAGTTTGAATACTACTTCAAAAAACTGGTTAGTTATATGTCTTTTTAAAAATTATTATTGCCTGAAGACTATAAACCAGATTTCCATATACCTAATCTGAAATCTTTCGGTTTCTTACAAAGAAAAAAACAAACAATCCAATTTGAACTCCGAATAAGATTTTCAAAACAAATTTGTTTTTTTGTCTTATATTCTGTTTAAGCAAATTCATATAGTTTGAAGGGAAATCGTTAATTTTTTTTTCCTTTCCTCGACAAGCGATATATTATATATGAATCCTGATCCTGCTTTTTGTTTCTAGTTTTGGTTTTGTCTACACACAAAAATAATCCTACCATTCGTTCGTTTGGACTAATGGAAACCATTAGCTGAACAAGTTGTACTTTCGCACTAATGCCTCTGTCCTATAGCATAGTTACCATCACCACTGTTATATAATATAGGTATATCATGATGGTCGTCAATATAGTTGTATCAAGAGAGTAGAACTTTAGGCCAATTTCTATGTGTTAAGAGGAGAACAAAGCTTCATCCGCATATGAATTGTACACACACAATTCCACAAATGCCCAGAGGCCCATTTAATTTGGTTGCTCTAGCTCTGGTTCTAAGTCTGACTGCATATACAGGGAGTGCACTATATATCCAAGCCGAGGACGATGCTGATGATGACGAGAACGACAATAATGAAACAAAACAACAACAGAAGACAGGACATGAAACTCAAATACCTTAAAAAAAAAAAAAAAAACCAACAACATCAATTTTATAATGTAAAGGATTCTCTATGCAACAGTGGTATTCAAATCAACAACCGTGGGCCCACTATATATAGTATATACCTATACACTATCGCTAGTCCACCCCCATATAAACTATCCGCTGGCGATATGGTTAGAAGTACAAAAATCCTATAACCGAAACTGGTTGTTGTGCCACAGCACAGCCTCTTGCACTTGCACTGAATGAATCTCAATTAGATTTATGTTCTATTTTTGGGATGCATTTTGTGATTGGGTGTGCATGTGCATGGCTGTGTGTGTGTGTTTGAGTATGCAATTGCCAAAAATGCATAACAAGCATGTGAAGGATATATAATCGTATGTATGGTATAGATATAAGTATATTTATGTGTGTACGTATAAATGGCTGCGGGTAAATTGAGATGATTTGTCTAAACCCGAGTTTATTCCAAAATTTGGAAAGGCGATTTAGTGTTCAAAATTTGTTGGCGAAAAGGAATAGGATTTTTTTTTTTTTAATTTCTTTGTGAAATAACAGTGTGATATACAAGAAACTAAGAGTAGGTATAGACATTTTTCTAATGATGAAAATTAAAAACAAATTCCTAAAAAATACCTTAAAATGGACTTGATATCGTAGGAACGATATAATATTAAAGATAAATTGATGTATGTCATAAAAATTTGAGCAAGTTGAAAAATCTGGTCGAAAATGATCTTGTTTGTTGCAAAAATCGTTACTTTTGAAGGCATTTTTCTTCTTAAAGGAAATTTCCAAGGCTATAAAAATAGCGATTTTTAAGAAAATTGCTTCACAGGGTGTTTCTAAATTATAGACTGAATGAGATTTTTTAGAAAAAGGAATTAACAGAGAAAGGAATTAAAACAGAACCTTAAAAACAGTTAAAATATTGCGAATTTTGTAAAAAAAAATGGATGTGGCTATTTAATTTTTCACAGGATGTTCCAAAATAAAATTGTTCATAAGAGTGGATGCATATAAAGTAAAAGAACCAATTTTTGATGTTTTTATAGCAAGTATTTCAACAGTATTTTTATTATTTGTTTGCTCATCGACACATCTTATAAACTGTTTAATTGGCCAATTATTTGTGAAACAGTGTAGGAAAAGAGTAAATGGAGCAAAATTGTAATAAGTAATTTTTTTTTTTTATTTTTTTTAATAAAATAGAATACCTACATAATACGCCTTTTTAAATTAATTACAGATTCTAATTTTTAGAAAAAAAAATTATTGACACCATTATCACTTTCAGCATTGCCAACCTAACATACATTGCTCTTAAGCTCTTTTTTTTGGGGAAGCAAAAATAACTTAACTTTTCCTAATCCCTGTTTTCTTTATTTATTTATTATTCCTATACGATTTACATTATCAGATTTTAAAGTTAAAAATAATAAATCAAACATATTATGTACATAATAGTTTTCAATTAGTACTAAATTTATGTGCTAAAAATGCCAAAAATAAATTTTTAAAAATACAATTCAAACATTCCAAAAGTCACTGATCTCTATATACATTGGATAGTGAATAGCCTATAGTGTATAACAGTTTTTGTGAAGCAAGTTTTTTAAAGGGTACCGGCCACGACCTCATATCTCGCTCTATACAAACGAAGAAAGAGATTGAAGATATTTGCCGAAATTGAGCATTTATTTGATATCAGTTGATGTCAACAAGCATTGCGGCTGTAAATATTGAAAAAAATATAAGAAAATGCAGGTCCAGTAGCGTTCATTCCTCTGGCGCCGCTGTTACACTGTTATAAATATAAGGGTACCGGCCACGACTATATTTTTGCCTCACAAATTTTGTATGAATACACTATCCAGTGTATATAGAGATCAGTGCCAAAAGTGAATTTACTTTTATAAGACCAAAATGTTATAGCTCCATAGAACATGCTTTTTTAAAACAATTTACATTATCTCAAAACATTGCAAAAATCTTGAGCTGCAATTTCTCATATGGTTTAACAAATAGTTAGGCTAAAAATATTCTGGTAATTTTTCAGCTGCATCTAAAAAGATTTCTTTTGTAGCTCTATTCAAACTCATCATCAAACTCAAATCATAAAAAAGTGGTTATTTATTTTATTTATTAAAAATATTAAAATAATATTTTTGTTTAATTTAATTTAAATTTTTAATTTATTTAAACATTAAAGAAAAAAAGAAAATTTTTCATGGAATATGCCATAACTGTAAAAAAAAAATTGCATTTGCAAAGCAAAAGTGAAAATTTGTTAGAGGTGTCGTCTCCATGTTGTGTGTTTATGAACGATTTCAATTTAAAGAGTATAAAACTTAAATAAAAGAATTTTAAAAAACGTTTAATTTAAGTATTATTTAACTTTATTTATTATTATTTAATGATATCACAACATGTGTCAACGAATTAAGCCCGAAGATGGATGAACAAAATAATAAAAATAAAAATTTTATATGTTGTGATATCATTAAATAATAATAAATAAAGTTAAATAATACTTAAATTAAACGTTTTTTAAAATTCTTTTATTTAAGTTTTATACTCTTTAAATTGAAATCGTTCAAAAGTGAAAAGTTGCAAAGTGAAATGTGTTTGGTGAAATAGGTCCCAGATCGTAGGAAAGACAATTGTTATTTTTTCCTCCTATGGACATTTTACCCAGTATTCAAATTTTAATCAGAAACTTACTGACACATTGTGAAACAGGCCCTTAAAGCAAAAACAAATTCCTTAAATCATAAAATTTAATAAATTAAGCACTTTTTGATAAAAATAAATGAAAAAATTAAAATATAGCAATTACGTAATATTACATAGTATTATATATATGTACAACGAAATATTCAAACTTAGTTTTCTCGAAAGTGATGTATATGGTGTGGTTTTATACCTTTAGGTCCATTTGGAAATTTTTCAGTTTTAAGAAAATTCCATTACCATTCATAAATGTTGTGTTTTTCTATTTAATTTAAACAAATTAAATTTCCTCTTAAATTTAAACGAAGTTAAAAGTTAAAATTCTATTTAAAAAAAAATACACCCTTCACTAAGCATAGATACATCTCATCACTTTTCACGTCAGCCAAGCCAGTTTGTATCATTTCCAGTGATTATATTATTATTTTGTTACTTAGAAAATAAAATTAGTGCGTTTTAGTGCATAATATGCTCAGAAACAGCAGAATCTAAAAATGAAGTTGCATTTCTATTTAACACATATTCCTAGGTAACTGACAGTTGAGGTCAGACTAGAAAAGTTGAACAAGTGATTATATCGCTTTTATGTTCAAAATCGGCCAGAGAGATATTTCCATCATCATCATCATTCTCATGCTGGGACTAGTTTTCTATATGAACACAACCATCAGGACAGGGAAAAGCATTAAGAGGAAGGAACTAACTATACTGCTGGTGGTGGTGGTGATGGTGGTAGTATAGCAGATATATAGTTGCAGTGGCCGAAGGTCCTTTTGTGTGGTAATTTCTGTGAAATGGTAAAATGCATTTAAAGCATTTTCTATGACGTTCCTGCTGCTTCTGCTACATATACTGCTAGTAGGTACACCATATAGCTGCTTTGAATTTCTGCATTTGAATATATTGTTGATATACGTAAGTGGAGCATGTAAGTGAAATATATGTGATGCAGCCGAAAAACCATCATATCAACCCCAAGGGAGATGAATGTGTCCGACATTCAGCTTTATAGCTGCAGTTTCAGCTTCAGCTGCAGCTTAAACGTTCAATTTGTGAATAAAGGAACATCATCAGAGGCCTGAATGAATACATTTATTCCTATATAACTCCTTGCAGCCACTAGGTTTTATTCATAAGTGAGTTATACAACACACACACATAACACACATTTCGATGAGTAGAAAATGTTTTTTTGGAATTAAATAAGTGTTCCGCTTGAAATGAGTGCACATATACACATTACATTACACATTTTATATGGGAAAATGCGGTGAAATCAGTCAGCCATTGAAATTATTACCAAAGAAATGTGGGCAGAGCAGCTTATAAGTGCTTGACTATGCGAGGAATGAGAACAATTATATAATACCAGTCAAATTAAGGTAGGTATAAGTACCTGCGAACCACCTTATAACCATCAAATTGCTTGATCAAAAAAAAGACCTTTGTACTTTGTGAAATAAATTTTAAATTTCTTTTTATAAAACAACTTTTGGCTTCTCAGTGGTGGTAAAAATACAAAAATAGGATCTTAATTCTTTTTGGTATTCATTTAAAAAAATAAAGAGCCTGTCTATTATAATATTTTTTATTTTATTTTCCACATTAATTTCATCGCTTACTTAAAAGAGAACATTTATGAAAAAATGCCTACAAAGAATTGTAAAATTCTTTGAACCTACGTGTTGATGATCATAAAACAGAGCGATATTAAACATATTATGCTCTATTAAAAAATTTATTTTTTTTTATAAAAAAACTATTTTATCGTCCGCATATTTGGATACATATATTTGTGTTTACTATAATTAACTTATTTACAAGAGTTCTTTATACATCGGAAGTTTGAGAAATTTATATAAAAAAAAATATGGAAGACTGAAAGCCACTTGCTCCTAATTTTTTAAATTTAAAATATGGATGTTAAAGAAAAATTGAACAAGAGATTTTTAGCAAAAAAAATTATCCTCATAACTAAAAATAACTGTATACCTTCAATGCAACTATATTTAAAACTGTTAAAGAAAATCTTATTTTCTCTGTACACGCTTCGACAATTTTTTCTATGTGTTATAATATTAGTATGGTCCAAAATTTAACAGGAACAAATTTTATATAAAGCCATTTTTATGAGTACATCTAATAAAATCTTTTTATGTTTAACTTTCAACTATGTATCTCATTATCTGTTTATTCCATTTAAATTAAATTCTTGTAAAAGAATTTCTAATAAGTTCAAATAATATCAAAATTTTCAATAGAAAAAGAAATTTTGGATTAAAAAAAAAAAATTAAAATAATTTTTGGAAACCGGAAAAATAGGACAGAAGAAAAAAATTACAAAAAATAAAAGATTGAAACTTGGAAATGTTCCCATTGGTTTTTTTTTTCTTAAAATATTAATTTTGAATTGAAATTTTTTTTCATCAATTTTTATTTTAGAAAAATCAGATGACAAATTATATTAAGAGTTTTCTGCCGTCCGAAAAATGAATCTACTTTCTTTAAGGCATTTAATAAAAAGTATCAGTGCCTAAAGTTTAATTACATTTACATATTTATGTAAAAAGATTTATAAAGATAAATCCAGATCAAAAAGAAATTTGGCTTCAGAAGTATTTCAAACATATCTGAAACGATATTTAAAAGCTTCCGAACTTGTTCTGAAACATTTCTGCACGTGTTCCCCATTTCTGTTTGAAAATTTTATTTTTAAAAATCATGAAGTATTTCTACTTTTAAAAAAGATTTTTTATATTATTATTTCTTTCTTCTATTTCTCATTTTTGATTTTTTTAATAATGATAAAAACAGGATTCAATTTAGCTACTATATTTTAAAAGTGAATAGAAAATAAATATTTTTGAAAACTTAAAAAAAACATTTCAGAAATGTTTCATTGGCATGCATACCAGAGAAACATTTTAGAAACAATTAAGAAAAGTTTCTAAATCAAATGGAATAGGTACTTGGGAACAAAACATCAACAAAAAAAAATTATTAAACAGTATTTTTTCTTTTGATGTGATGGATATACCTCTCTTATATATATAGGAAATAATTTTGAGAGACAATAATGAAAATAAAAATATTCACGTCAAAAAAATATATTTTCTATTTTTTTTAAATTATGCAAATTTAATTATCAAATAAGAGTAGGTTCATATAGATTATGTTATGTACTTACTCGTATAAATAGAAAAAATCATATACAAACATATTTGATCATTATAAATTGTTTTTAGCCACATAAATAAACTCTGCACTTAAGTACATCGCATTATTATTCATGTTAGTGGTTAAAATGATAAAAATTCACAGCCTCATTTATCCATATTATATCCAATTATATGATAATACTTACCATCAAAAAATTAAATGACAAACAAACATGCGAATTCCATTAAAATCAACCACATGTACATATGCAGAAGCACAATGATTCCAATATAATAATAACGAGTATACTCTTCTCATACCCCACACTAATTCCTCCTTATATAGCCATGGACTTTTTCACAAATTAACCAACCGCACTTCAAATCAAGTACCCAGACCATCATGCATCATGCCCCGATGAAACCATAACCTCAACACAATGAACATCGTTCTCTACTTCACAACTTTTAGTCCTCGAATAATATTTCTGGCATTGCTTCTGATGATGCTCGCTGGCATCAGAGAGGAGTTATTCTGCTCGACATCAGCAGTAGCACACTGATTTTTACGCTTATTTCGGTTTCGTTATACAAAAAAAAAACAAGAAAAGGACGACTATTAAAAATATCCTTCTGCTGCCACCCACTAGGAGCCATATATAAAAAGCAGCATCCTTTCGCTGTCATCACAAATCTTAAGATTTGTTTGTTGGCAAACAAATAACACAAAAAAAAGTGTTATGCCCCTTTCTTCAAAGGGAACAACAAGAACAGAAATGATGACTTTGTCTGTCTAAAGGACAACTCACAGGACAAACCTTCTCTCATCACAGAGATATATAGAGCAGTTTTTTCTCTGTACATCAGTACAAAAAAAAATAAATAATAAAAAACAGAAGACGCTATCATTGCGATGTTGGAAAATATTTTGTGTATAAAAAATATAAAAAATTATTCGCCTCTCGGAATACAACGCTGCTGGTAGAGAGATATATACTTTTGCTGAAAATCATCACCATGAATCAACATTCATCGTTTGTGGAACGTTTTCAAGTCCTCCAATCTTTTTTTTTCCACTCGCAGAGGGAATATAATATGCAAGAAGTACATTCGCTATTCATCGTTGTTTTTGTTTTTTTTTTTTTTTATTGTGAAGCCTCCTTTGTGTATTGAAATCGAAATCGCTTGTGACACGGTGTCGTCTGCGGCTGACATTTAACACTATTTCTGGAAGGCACAAATTGTTGTCTAGGGTCAATCTATTTTTTTTTTAAGATTCTTGTTCGGTTTTGTTTAGCAGCATAGCAAAGGGCAAGTCTCTTAAAAGAAGTTGACTGCGCCTTCCGCAAAGATGAATCATAAAAATGAGACATCATTCAAGAAAACAACTTTGGAAAATATTAAGAGATGACGCAGAGAGTAGATTAGATAGAGATTACTATGTACATTGTAGGTATATATACCTACACTAGATGACTTTAATTATTTTTCGAGTAGGAGTGCATAAAGGAATGTCTACAAATTTTTTGTTTAGATCTCTCGGAATTATCCAGACCGAAAAACTCAATTCAAAATACAAACTTTAACCACCAATTAAAGAAAATCTGTTTCGATATTCTTTTAATTCTTTAAAAAACTGTATCATCAGTACCTATTTCTTGTCCGTGTGACTTTAACTGACCTCTTCCTCTAAGCAATTTATAGATCCTTATAAAATATTACATTCGGAAAAAATTTTAAAATCACATGGAGTGGTTCTTTTAAAATACATATTATGTTTTTGGATTTAAAATATTGTAAACTTTTTTAAGAAAAAAAATTGATACGCCATTTTTTGTTTTCAGTAATTCACAGTTTAAAAATTAAATTCAAAAATAAAATAAAAAGATTAAATTTTCAAAAAATAGATTTAATTTTTTTTTTTTAAATCTTAAATTTGTTTTTTTTTTTTGAAAAATTGGATGTAAAATATTATTTGAACTTTTTAGAAATTCTTTTATAAAAAAATTCTACCAAATACAAACGGCTATGGTAAGAAGCACTTTTTCATCACAAGAGATACTCTTGAAGGATTTGTCAATTCCACGCAAGTGGCAGTAGTACGAGAAAAATATTTCTGGTTTTTTAGGTGGCATAGGCTGGAAATTTAACCCAAGACCATCGGCGTCACAGTACTAGCTTTATCCATTACAAAATACTAATGAGTAAATGGAAGTAAAAAAAGATTCTATGAGATGTAGATACTATTAATAGTGGGTTTTTATATATGTCCCCTCAGGGGGTTTGTTGTTTCCCCCTAGAATAATAGTCCTCAGATGACGGATAGAGGAATTCTCGGAAGAAATGCAAGTTAAGTGCGGGAAATAAAATCGTGGACCAAAAAAAACACAACAATGTGAAGAACACAGATATGAAAATATGGAAAAAGAATATAGGAGGAATAACCTTACGGTGAAGTTAGTCAGTACCCCTGCTGTATACCGGCGTCTGTCAGAGGTGAGCACGCAGTCCCCGCGTCCGCAAAATTAAGTCAAAAATAGAAAACTCGGTAGTGGCACAATTGGCTCCCGTGGAACAAAAAGCTACAAATGAAACCAGGAGAAATCTCTTTAGGTCCTCTTGCAAAACAGACGGATAAAAATACTCAGAAGTCCCCAAACCCAGTCAACCAAGCTAGACAACATGACCAATAAGACATTAAATAGGGGGCCAAGGGTAAGATGGAAGTTTCGGACAATGATGGTATAAACCACGGCTGCAAAAGTCGATACAATTGTACTTTTTTCGAGACATTCACCTTGGCTAAAGTATACAAATATACTTTTATAAAATTCGATGCAATTTTTGTATTTTGTTTTAATTCATTACAGTTAAAAATAGTAATAGGAATAAGTTATTCATTTTTTTTTTGTATTAATCTTGACTAAAGAATTTTACTCAAAAGGTAAAGTTGATTAAGTCGACTAAGCAAAATTTTTAATGTTTAAAAATATGAAAAACTAGCCACATTTCTGTTCCTTTTTCACCTGGAATACACTTTTTAATTTTTTAAAACGACCTAATTCAATGAAAATCATGTGCTGATAAAAATTTTATGCAAAAGATTTTTTTTCTATAACGCCAGTTTGCTAAAGTCATGTCTTCGATAATATATCAGCTGCGTTTTAATGCTTATTTATAGCTAAAGCGCAGCAATATAAGAACATACCAATATTTTGAACACTCTTCATTTCTGTGGCTGTGTTCGAAAAGTATTCTTGTTTCCATGCAAAATTTTATGTCTTGATTATCGACAGGTTCGTAAACGACAAATGCGAATTCAAAAAAATCTAATAAATTAAAAACATATAATGTTGTGAAATCAAATTATAAATAAATTAAAATATTTTTTTATAAAAATTAAACTTTTTTAATAAACAAATTTTATTTTTCAAATTAAACACACAACATGGAAACTACAACACAAAACTATCAAAAAAATTGATCATATTGATTTTGATAGCAATATTTGCGTTAAAAATAACGATCATTTGATGAATAAATTGACTTTGATTTGACTTTTTCAAAAACAAAATAAATTCGTATGAGAAATCTTCGAGATTTTAAGAAGTTTAAGTGTCAATTTACCTAAAAACTTTTCTACTTAATCACCGAACAAATCAAAGCAAATAGGGAACATGCAAGAGAAAACCGTAAAACAAGTGCATAACAGGGAAAAATCAGGCATCGAAAACTTCGACCTAAGTTTTAATCAAGTCAAAAGTAAATAAAAAGTACAGTTGGAATTTCGGAAAAAATGCCAACTCTGATGACACCAAAACTGTCGTCAAATCTGTGTGTCAAAGTAAACAAATGGGAAGTTCTCCTAGAATTTGGACCGGAGACGAAAGATAAGGAAGCTTTTGGAAAATCACTTAGAGAAAATTTAGGAGCAAGGACAAAAGTTCAAAGCCTTGAACCAATTAGTCGCGCTTGAGATCAGGGATCTGGATAAGTTGACCACGCAGCAGAAGCCATCAAAAGGAACGATTCGAAGCTCGCAGATAATCGCCATATAGTTCTACAAGAAAACCTCCTCAGGAGCTAGGTTCAAGTTAATGTGTTAACTGCAAGTAAACATCATCATCATCATCATCAACAAATAGTACGTGAATAAGGAATAAAACTGGATATCTGAGCGAAACAATCTGGATTCCTGATGCAAGGAAGTTCCCCATCAAAAGCCAAGTCGTACAACGGGGCTTTGTGTGGGTAAAACTCGAAGGACTCACTGTATAATAAACACCTATTTTAGTCCAAATGAAAGGATCGATGAGTTCCAACAAAAAATGGGAGACCTTGGGAGAAAGTTGAGGGCGATATCATTGTTGCCGGAGACTTTAACGCCAGAGCTCATCAAATGGGCATAGCCAACTCCAGATTCACGAGGAAGACAAATACTCAAGATGACTAAATGAAGCCAACGTAGGAAGCACAAGAAAATAAAAGTGTTAGGGAATTACCTAAAAAACACAAGGAATATGAAAATCGACCCACACGTTTTAGTTGTAGCCGAACAGCCAGCCAGGCAGACGAATAGAATTGCAAGACCCAATTTGCTCATCTTCGTTATCATCTAAATATTTGGTTTGATCAAAATCTGAAGTATTTTTATTTTTTGTAAGACCATAACCTGTCATTTGCAAGTATCTATTATTTCTATGGCAATAAGACAGAGGAGCTTATGTCGACATACGCGTTTTTTCGGTTTTTTGATTGTTAGTAGTCCACAGTTTGAGAGCTACTGTTCTGTCCAAACCCCATTTTGAAATCATTACCCATTGAAAAATTATCTTGAAATTGCTAAAAAAAATGTACATTAATTCCTATTACACATTGAAGACAAAAATGCATTTTTCTCGAAACCTGTTTTTTTTTTACCATAAGCTATACTTTGTCTTATTGCCACAGATTTTAATTATTATTTATTTTTCTTGAATATATTTCCATTATAAAGAAGTATAATATTTAAGAATATTTTTACACAGTTAATTAATAAACGGGAAAGTGGATTCTAATAATCTATCTAATAATCTTTTGAGCATTAAGCTTTTACAAGATATATTCTGTAAGACCTACCTGCTAAATCAAATTTTGTACAATGAAAATATTTCCGCACTCATTTACATTTGTTATAAATTAACAATGTTTGTAAAGGCTGAATTTTCACTCTCTCACCATTCCATATGCAATACTTCTCATAAAATGAGTATTTTGATTAAATCAGTTCTTACAACATTAATAAACAAATATGCTATGAGAACCTACCAGAATTCCAAATGTTTTTCAAAGGACAAAATAGTTAACATAGTATCCGTCTTTTATATAGATAACTAAGTTAAATACTTCAAAACTGTAACGTAGGTAATAACAGTGTTTCAAATCATTTCCAAGAAGAACTCCTCATTCCTAACTGTATATATGGATGCCATAATCCTTAATGCTCTTTTATGCTATTTGAATAAACATAATATCATACAGATTGTTCAACCATTGTTCACTTATTTGATATTCAAAACATTTCCTTTTATATGAAACTCTGCGATTTGTATTGAAATTAAAATCGAAACCATATAAGTGAGTAGAATTAAATATACGACTTCTACTATGATAGGTACATATATGTGTATACATGTGTGTCTCATATAAGAAAAACTTCCACATGTGTGGCTTCAAAAACTTTTGCTTACACAATACTGAAACAAAAACAAAAACAAAGGACATTATTTGTTCTTATATATTCGAATTCTCAAAACTCACATCCCCACTTTGAGAACAACATGGACATATCAATATAAAACCAAAGTCAATAGTAAATTTCTTGTTTACTTAAAATTGTTCAGTTTTGTTCTATTGGACGGGATAAATCCCTAACTATAAGTCCTTCAGACAAAAAGATACACAATCCAAATAAACAAAACATTTCGATTCCTAGAAACCAACCACCACCATGGACGAAGACCAACATACCAAGACCAAGACCATATCACCACTCGTTCTGTCACAACCCACACCATCACAACACCAACTCAAGCCAATGAGAATTTGAGTTTACAGACCCACAAAGCAGCAGTAACATTTGTCCCGCAGAAGAGCAAAAATTCTGGTACAGAGTTTGGCAAAGTTTTGTCCCGAAGTCCCGATCAACAAACTACTTACAAGTCCTTGTTCAGGGAACATGACCAAATCGTATATCGAAGTTGTGTTCTGTTGTGATGCGGTGTACAAGTGATGTTGGTTATATGGTGGAAATAAAGTTGCCCCAAGCTTCGTCCCGCTATAAACATCGGTGAGTGAGGGATTCCAATGCCACACCACCTCACCCTCCCATAAGTTTGTCTCTTCCTACTGCCGCCGCCCGCCACCGCGCCGGTTAAGGGCAGCACAGCAGTGCGGTCCAGAGGACCAAAGGCAGTGAAATGCATAGTTCTGGCCTTGGTAACATATACTTTACGTGAAGATGTTTTCGCTTAGAGAAACCCCAAAAACTTTTAACGCTATTTCTATATATTGCTAGTTGCTGTATAGTTGTTGTGTATAGTGGTAGTTGGCCCGTATGCTTGTTTATGCGCCTAAGTAAAGTCGTTTTTGGTTTTGAGTGTTTACAGTGGACCAGGGACTCTGATGGCACTGGGGTTTATATGGTTCCTCATAAACTTTTGCAATGAGTTTCTTAATTGACAGCCTCTTTTGCTGGGGCACATTTTTGAGAGGGAAAGTTTTCGCACCGCAAACTAAAGAAAAAGAAGAAAAAAAAAACCGGAAACTGAAATGATGAAAATAATTGAAAAGAAAATTGAAATAACTTTGCCAAGTAGTTGAATAAAAAGGAACTCTCTCTCTCTCTATCTTCTTCTAAACTAAACTATAATCTTGGAAACATGAGACAAGGGGAAGGAGAACGAACTGCACTTTGTTTATACCAACGACTCCCGATGTAAGGGAAGACACTATAAATGGACAAAGTTATTCAATCTTCTTACAAAACGAGAAGAATATTATGAAATTCTTATGAACATTAATTGACAGAGCACTGATAAGGGAATGGTTTATAGGACATGATGATACTCATATATACAGCGTGGATGTGGTGTGGATGTGGGTGGGTTGAGATGGGAATATAATAAATTAAAGTTTGTTTCTCTTTGTGACTGCGGGTCATTTTATAGTTTAAATTTGTTTTAATGACGATCTGTAAAAATGTAGAGATGGGTTTATTTTTCAAGGCTGTGAGATATGTTAACAAGTTTTTGATAATGTGCATATAAATGAGGAAAAAATCCTTGAACGGTTTTTCGAACCAACTTCGGTTGCCTAAATTAAATCCTATACTATCACCTTAATCACGTAATTAATCCTGCATTCACTTAGGAAGGTACCAATTGAAGTGAAAATTAGGTTTCAGGGTTTACGGAAGGAATATAGCCACTAAGGTACATTTTGTTATGATTCAGGAGACGGGGGATGATTTCTCCAGAGGGAGTCAACAGTGGTGTTAACATTTGCAGTCAATTTATCCGATTCCTTGTCCTTCAAACTTTTACTATAAGCATCTAACTCTCGTAAAAAGTTGTGAGTAAATGCCTAAAAAACGTTAAACAAAATTTTACGAAGTAACAATAATTGACGGATATGACGGATATTTACTGACACCAACCGCTACAAAAGAATGGTAATAGACAAAATTCGAATTTGAATGCGGAAACTTAATAGACCACTATCGAGTATCAACAACAAAATTTCAGATTAGTTATATGTGAAAGGAATCATTTTGTAGTTTAAAAATATGTCGAAGAGTACCTGACGAAGATTCGAATCAAAGTTAAATTTTTTAACATAAAACCAATTGCTATGCATTCTTGTCCCAAAAATAATTTCACAAAGCCAGAAGGTCAAAAAATATTTTTGCCTTTTTCATACTTATTTGGTATACCTTCAAATCTTTGACCTTTTTTTTCTTAATTATAGAAATTATCATAGAAACAGTATTCCATGTAGTTAAAATAATTATCCAATTTTTGAATATTTTGAGCACCTGTGACGTTATCATCGGTTCAGAACTAACCCCGTCACAGCTCAAATATCGAATTTTTTTTAGTTCAATTTCAAATTTGTACGGAAGAAAATAACTAGGTTTTACTGCTGATAAAAGAGCTTCTGTGCGGTCAATTAATTTTGTAGGTACAAATTGGAGCTTCACTGTAAAAAAAATTCTGACAATATAACATGAATTTAATTTTGATGTATTTTTATATGCAACGCTTTCCAAAAAAATTACAAAAATTTTAACCAGAGTTTTTGATTTGGTGAGTTGAAAAGGTTGACATTTTTATTTTAAAAATTGCTCGAAAACTATAAGTTTTTTTTTAAAGTTGTTTCAAATAACACATTTGTTGGCAAAATATAGAAAAAAAATTTAAACGCCTTTATAAAGATCGAATATATTTTTCAAGGAAAACGTTCGCAAACGCACCCAGTATTGTGGTGAAGTTAAAAATAGTACATTAAAACACAAAAAACTGTTATTGTAACGCAGATTTTTCTCTAAATCTTTTGCTCCTACGAAGAAAGAAAAGAACCGAAAAGAAGGGTACCTGTCGTACAATTTTGTTACCCAAAAAGATAAAATCTTATTTTTCCAAAAATGTGCCTACAACCATTTTATAAAGTTTTTTTTTCGAAAAATGGTTTTAAATTTGTTTCATCCCATAGAACTATTTTTTTTTTTACGATTTTTTAAAAAAGGTTCATATGATTTTGTT
Organism: Epistrophe grossulariae; assembly: GCA_929447395.1. Classification (NCBI taxonomy): domain Eukaryota; kingdom Metazoa; phylum Arthropoda; class Insecta; order Diptera; family Syrphidae; genus Epistrophe; species Epistrophe grossulariae. The sequence continues at coordinate 9,683,817 of OV839569.1, read as the reverse complement.
CTTATTTTTTACACAAATTATTCTAAAAAGTTTTTAAAGTTTTGTATACCAAAATTTTTTTTTTTTGAGATCTTAATTCGAAAACAATTTGATCGATTTTTATTAAATCTTGCACCAACCGGTTTTTTAACGTTATGTATCAGCCTTTAAATAAAAATTATTTTTATAACCAAAAGTAACGGTACCTCCCATACTATTTAAAAACCGGTAAAAAATCGAATTTTTCTCAAAAAAAACTCACACGATTTTGATTAAAAATTTTATGGGGGCTAATATCAATACGATCTACCATTTTATTGAAAAAAATTTTGTACAAGAGCTTCTTATAAATTTAAACAATATTGGACATGAAAATTTTCAAAAAATAAATTTTGGATTAAAAAAAAATTATTTTTTGAAAAATCTATATTTTGAAAATGGGTAGATAAATTATTTTTTTTTTTTTCAAAATTTATTTTTAACTTTGCATAAATAAACACTAAAAAATGGCGTACCTGTTTTTTTTCTCAAAAATGTTTTCAAAATTTTATACATATGTATAGGTATAAAAAATAATTTTTTAAAAAACCGCAACGCTCAAATTTTAAAATCAGATGCCGTACATAACCCATGATGTTAAAAGAAGTTTAATTAATTTACTTCTTTTTATATGTATGTATATTAATTTTTTACCAATTTTTTAGTTTAAACTGTTGGTTTCAATCATGCATTATGGGCATAGTTGTGCTAAATTGATATTTTTTTGTATTCTCACATACGTTTTTATAGTATTAAATATATATATTTCCTCTAAAAACAGACTAATAGATCTTAATTATTCAGAATTTAAAACCACAATGTGGTCGCGCATAAGAACAAGTTTGTGTGATCGAGTCGTGCATTTTATTTTTTATAAGTAAATTATTCTTCGTTAAATCTTCAAAATATGAAATATGTTTCCAATTTTCTTCTAAAAAATCAAAAACACAGTTTTAATTTGGCAAAACCTAGATGGAAATTTAATTAAAGATAGCAGCAACCCTAAAAGAGATATAATGGTTGAATGTTTCGATTTAAGAATTATAGAAAGTAATTGGCAACAAAAAATGTTCATATCCAATGATCTGCACAAATACCTTTAGAAATCTTTCAGCCAAAATTATTTATAAATTCCTCCGAATAAAAAAATTTCAAAAAATTTTTTAATAAATGAATCCTTTTGAAAATAAATGCAAAATTTTTAAAAATATCAGATTTGTCAAAACTTTTTTGTTTTATAACAAAATTTGAATACATTAATTCATTAATAAATATTTCTCTTTTAAGAACTTCAGGAAACCAAGTACAAACCGTCGTCATATTTAAAAAAATCAAAGTAAACAAAAATCGACCTTAAGCTCACACATGTAGTAGGATTCAATTATCTCAAACAAATATTGAAATAAAATACAAAAAACATTCTTTGACTTCAAATGAATTTGAAAAAAATGAGTTCTTTCAGAAAAAAATTTATCCCCGGAAAAGAAGAGTCCTCTGTGATTCAATTGTATCCCAGATGGTGACTCTACTATTAAGTCTTCATATTATCTCTTTGCAATCAAGACTTAAAAGCTCTGATACCTGCAAACACTTCAATATGGATTTTTTGCATTACAGCTTAACTTAGTCAATTAAAATTTTAAACTTTAAATTGAAATAAATAATTTCCATCATATCTTAAAATTTAAGATTTTTAAACCACTTAAATGATAAAAATAAAATCTTTTAAAAATTGATTTAGAATAATAGTGTTTTTCAAAAAATTATATACGCAAAAAAAAACAGTAACATTGAAAATTCCTCATAAATTTTTTTTTGTACTACATTTCCAAATACATAATATTCAACAGTATCAAAAATCATCTTGATTATAAAATATTTCGTAAACATCTATTTTACCGTTTCTGACTAAACATATCGTTTATAACTCGAGTAATAGATTTTTCGATTAAGAATACAAATAAGTTTCCTCTTTGCAGGGCTTCAAGAATGCGGTAACTGCACTAGGATTTAAGCATCCCAAAATGAAAAAAAAAAAAAAACAAAAATGTCTTCCCCATTTCCAAATTAAATTCCCATACGAGTTATAAATAAATATATTGGACAACTAAATTTTTTGTTGAATTCCGTCTTTGGAGAAAAATTAAATCATTGATTTCTTCGAAATCAATCATCAACCACCATCATCATCAATCAAAAATCAACCGCCAACAAGAATGTTTCTTAAATTTAACGAACTACAATTTCAATATTTGCCTATCTCGTTTTGTGCTAAATGAAATGATTTACTTTTAAATAAAGTACTTTATCAAAGGCCTAGATAAAAACAACTGAAAAACAGGCATACTTTTCCTCAATTTTATTCATCTTCTTTTATCTTCTCGTTATAATTTAAAAATATAATCATTTTTGTTATGATAAAAAACATGACGAACTGTCTCTGTCTCTCATTAAGCTTCACATAAATTTGTTTCAATGTCCTACTTTTTATTTTAGCTAAATTTTATTTCGTAGAAAACATATCACTCCCCGCTATTATAGGCAATTTGGCAGTTTTATGTCTACCAAGAACATTTGTAATTGTCAGAGTGATACTACTTGTTGGCATTAGGTTTCTGTTTCGTTTACAAAAACCATACATATGTTTGCATTTTGTGACTGACTTTTATGGATGAATAAAAATATAGCTTAAATGTTTGCCAGTTTTTTTTTTTTTAGCGCACGAACAGTGAACATCACCCACACTCATACATAGTTATTCTCCCTTGAAGCAGTTAAGCTTTACCTTTATTCATTGGTTTCGATTATTTTTTGGCAGCAAGTTTACGAAAAAGGAAAAAAAAAAATCAACAAGTTCATCATGAACATGTTCAAATCGAATATACATGCCTACATAAATAACTATCTGTGTATAGTATAGTATAGACGAAGAGGTATGTACATACATAATATGTTAAAAACAATTTCATTTCAAATTTTCAGTGTGTCACAATATTTTTCTTACAAAATACAGGATACGCGCACAAGTACACTCTTGAGTCCTTGGCAAGACAAATAAAGTTGTGATTTGCATTGCGGATGTGAAAACAAGAAGCAGAGTGTTAGAGAGGATTTTTATTAAGTGGCCAAATGATTGATGATAGAAAGTTTTTTTTTCTGGAATAGAATGTTCTTGCAAATTCGTTTTTTTTTGTTGCCTTTTGAACGTAAGGAGAATCTATCCAGTGTGGGTGGACATTGATTATGATGGCACAGGCTGCTATGTGAAAATATACCATGCAGTTGTAGTTTGTCAAGGAAAAAGTGACTTTTATTTAAATCACTAATTTTAACATAATAATTTAACAAACATTTTTTTTTTCATTTCAGAAATTCGAAGAAAAAATATATAATTTTAGTAAGTATACGCCACAGTGAACGTGTTACAGTATTTTAATTCATTAGGTTTTATTGTGCTACCTGAAGACCTTATCATCCAGCATCATGAAGAGATAAGATTTAATATGTTTTTTTGATAATTTGGATTTATTATATTTTTAAAGCTTTTTAGAAAATAATTTAAGTCGTTTATAAGCCAATAATGTGCAGATGAAAATAAAATAAAGTTTTTTGTTGACGGTTTTTGTTAAAGTGCTAAATTTAGCACTTAGACCAAATTCTATCAAAATCGTAAGAGACGTTTGACAATTTGTCAGAAGTGTTAATCCCGCAAAATTATTTAGAACCTGATTTATTTAAACCACACTTTTAGATTAATTGATTAAAAATCCTTGTTGTTTATAAATTTTAGACATAATTAACAAAAACATCAAGCCCCCTTTATATTGAAGTAAACAAAAATATTTGTCATGTCTGTCAAAATCCATAAATTAAAACAAGCCTCCTTTCGGACATCCTCTGACATTAAATGGTTTGTATAGCGAATAGCTCACTATACCTCAGTGATTCACCCAACGATGACGACGACGATGGTTGATCGTCCTTTAGACAGTGTTGGCTCGCCATTCCTTGGTTTTTATTTTTTTTTTTAATTTTTATTCCACCTTCAAATACTTCCACATAAACTCCATAAGTAGTCTCATAGTAGAGTCACTTTCTCGCCGCCGCCGCTGGCCGGTCATCGCTTCATCGTGGATGACGACGAATGCGGCGAAAGGACATTGATTGATATTAATGACCAAGAAAGAAATTAATTAGTTTTGGTTACCTGTGTTGCAAATCAATTGAGAACGCCAATTATTCTTTTTAACTGGTGGCCATTACTTAAAGTCATTGCCGCCAAGCTATGGGCTATTTCAATACTGCACATACACACACATATAAATACATTAAGTATAAAAGGTTCTTGGTTCCAAAGGGTACACTTCAATGCCCTTCATTGCACGTTTTAATGGGCTTCAAGTATTATATTGAGCGCTGTTTGCATGTAAACTGATGTATAGCTGTGTAGTGAATTTTATAGGATGTTTATACGTATAGTTTCAATAAGTCTCGGGGTCTAGTCATGGGAAGCACAATCATGTTGTTAATAAATGTTGTTTTTCCGGTTTTTGTATACAAGTTCGTTTTCGTCTTGAGAAACATTTATATATAGTACAAGCATTGCATGCGAGTTTAGGGAAACAAAGTATAAAAATTGTATAGAAAGCAAGTATAGTGGTCGTAGATATGCATATAGGCATTGTCGAAGAAAACTTTTTCAACACCCGGCTTTGTTTGGAAAGTTGTTGTAATTATTATTGTTATTCTTTTTCTGTTTCTTTTTGTTTTTTGTTTTTCTTTTTCTTGTAAGTACTTTACTTTCGATGTTGAACACCATTAAGGGAGTAGCTTTAATCAAAAGGGCGATTGAGTTAATGGGAAAATCATTTTATGAGAAATAATAATATGTTTGATTTATTGTGGTAGAAAGTATACATACATATATTTGTGTTTTATTGAATAATACAAAAAAATTGTTAACTATCTATTTTCTAGATCTCTTATAGCCTCAAGACTTAAGAAAATTTAATGCCCTTAAAACCTATAGTTTTCAGAATTTAAATAAGTTTTTAGGATCCCTTTATTTATGGATTATTTTTTATTTTGTACATATTTTCATTTTTTGAACTACATAGCTAATATGTTAATTGCTTTTCAAAAAAAAACTTTTAAAATAATGTCACAACTCACAGGTCCTTATAGTCAAATGTATGTCATGTGGAGCGTTTAGAGCAGAGATATTTTGCTGAAGAATCTGTTTGGAGATCACAGGAAATTTTCATTTTCCTGAACATGCCTATTTTGAAAGACGTCATTTAACCCGATTTCTTTTCCGATGTCATTTTGACAGATGTCGTTTTGATAGATGCCAATTTTGACAGATGTCATTTTGACAGATGTCATTTTGACAGACGTCATTTTAATATATGTCATTTTCACAGATGTCATTTTGTCAGATGTCCATTTTTGACAGATGTTATTTTGACAGATGTCATTTTGGCAGATGTCATTTTGACAGATGTCATTTTGACAGATGTCATTTTGACAGATGTCATTAAGACAGATGTCATTTTGACAGATATAATTTTGACAGATGTCATTTTGACAGATGGCCATTTGAAGTGTCAATGAAACATAACTTTAAAAAAAATTAGTAAAGTTTCAGATATCAGAATTTAAATTATGTAAACTTAAAAATGGTCAGACTTATACTTTTTTTTCATTATTCTCAAAAAGATTCTCTTAATAAGCCCTTCTATCTATTTAACTACTCATATAATATTATGTATGTACAATTGCATATTTTTATAATTCCAAAAATGACCACATAAATGTTCACAAAAGGTTAACAAGCAAATACCATTATCGGATCTATAATATTTTGGATTATTTTTCTTAAATTAAATTTCTTGTTTTTCCTCAAACAACATAATATCAATGTCCACATTCGAAAATATTTCTTCACAATTATCTCTTGCACTTATCGATGGGCGAAATTAAATGAACAAATGAGTCGTACAAACTTGCCTCTAGAAATATTTTTTTTTTTCCATATAAGATTGTGCATATTAAAGTTTTAAATTGCTCTAACCAGGCCAACACAAAATTTATCAAAACAACTCTTGATTCAATTCAAATTAAAATACTATTTAAGTAAAATTTCAAAAATTTGTCTTTTTTTTATAATTTTAAGTTTGAAAATAAATTTTTCCAAAATTATTCATTTAATCAATTCAACAAACAATTTAAGAACAGAATTAAAAAAATGGATTTATGACTTTAAGAAAAGGTATAAAACATGACATTGTTAGTTTTGCTGTTGATTTTTAACGATTTTTTTCTTTTTCAAGTCAATTTTTCAGAAAATTGCTCCTTCCGCCTAAACAGGGAAATATAGACCCTTTGTTCTATAAAATTTTTTGTGTTATCTTAACCCAATCTACACACCTTAGCCTTATCTCGAATTATTTGCAAAACATCTTCTTTAGATGAAATAACAATTGTTAAAAATCTCCAACTTTAATATTTTTAAAACACCAATACTTGCCCCATTAAAAAAATCTAAGACGAGAACATTTTTGAAGAACAACTATGCTACTATATTCTCTATCCAACCACATTGTCGACGAGATTATTGCATGTCTACTCATTTACATTTCTAGATATATTATTGCATATGGCTATTCCCTCCAGTTGGATCAACCCTCCGGTAGAACAATGCTATACGAGTTCTCTTTATTTTGTAAAAAGCATGTAAATTCGAATTCAGTTGCCCCTTGATTAACACTGAACTCTGTTGGTTTCTACATTGATACAACCAACATGTTGGGGCTGGCTTGGCCATACACCCCACTTTATATACCGGCTTTTCAAAATCTACACACGAAAGCAAGAATGACAGCTGGGTAATTGATGTTGAATAAAATGGAAGGATTCATCGGTTGGTCGTTTTGTATGTAAAGCCAGACATTATAGACAGAGACAGAGGCGTATATAAAGAATGAGAAAACTGACTCTGGTTTTTGGATAATTTTGCTTTAGGGAAACAAAATTAAACTTTCTGTATATAGGTAACGAAGAAGATCACAATTAGTCTTCTACATCATCGTACACACACACCATTTACATATTATATATACCTGAGGACCTATTCGAACATACCAAAGTTCTACCTTATTTTACACAGTAATGTTTGAGCTGTGAGCTTAAGCATCGTTCACATTTCAAACTTAAACAAAAAAAAAAACACAAACAATTTTCCTATCCTCTGAATATTGTTGATATTTTCGTCCTGTCAGCCAGTGCCCCAACAATAGTCAACCTGATGGGCAATCTAACAAATGTCAACAATATTAAGTAGAATAAATCCGTTATGTGTGAGGCTTGTGTGTTGAAACGTTGAGATTCACGTCTTCACACACGTGGTGGCATATAGCTAGAACTCGCTTCAATCCTGCTGTTAGACACACAACTGCACACATTCATATTATCCTGAACTCAAAGTCCTTCTTGATGGTTTCGCTGCAGTTGAGTTTTGTGTGGCAAAATGTATATGGAATGTGTGAGGACCAAATATAAGGCCGCCACAGCCGCCACCGACCGACGCCGCTGGCTGGATTGTGCTTCATTTGGTTCGTATATAGTGCGATGGCATGATGGTCAGGTCATCAGACGGAAACTTATACATATATAGAAGCAGTAGACCAACGAGCTCTCTTGTTAACTGTTCTTGAATATACATAGAACTGAACTGACGTCGTCGTCTGCATTTGACATTGACGGATAATATCATCTAAACAAAACAAAAAAAAAAAAATAGTTATGCCCACAGGACATGCATTGAGGCATTGTTGTGTTAGCTATATATGGAGGACAAAAAAAAAAAATAAAACAATAGTGCCTGGTGTTAGTTGTCGGAGTTCTGTTTTAAAATTCAGTTAGATATCGAAATTGACTTTTTATCGTTAGAATGAAATCGACATCAAAGTGTATGTGTGTGTGGGATATAGGAAGTTTATTTATAAAACATTGGGATTTTTAAAACTCCAAAACGATTTATGAATTTTTTGTTGTACTAACCAATCTAGTTAAATAGATATTTGATCCTTCTGTGCAACCTCACCGCCGATAGTATTATAATTGGATGAAACAAAAGTTTTGTTCTTTCAAAGTTTTTTATCTTTAGGCTAGTTTTTTTTATCAACAAGCTTCAAGCTTAATCTCCAAGAATTAATTTGTTTTATTTATTAAAACCTCTTTAAACAAAAAAGAATGAAAAACACTCGAAATACAATTTATTTCTCATTTTAACATTTTATAATTTGTTTGGAAGAAAAGTAAGTTTTTCCTAAAACAGTTTTCCAAAGCAGGAAAAGGTATTGATTTTATAGACATTATTGGGATTCCAACAAACAAACTCTCCAGAGCTAAGATCTCGAAATCTGCAAAAAAAACTACTTATACGACTCTTTTATATCCCATTGCTATACTTCAGAATTGTTATCTCGTTATGAAACTTACATAAGACTCACAGCTTTTTTATTTTAAGAGTTGAACACTTTCCTCTCTTAAAATACTTGAATCTTATAGCTAAATCAATTTTTCTATAGGATTACACAGGGTAATTGGTATGAGGTGCACCAAAAAGCTAGAGCGAGTAGATTGGGTTAAGACAAGAAAAAAATCGTATATGGAGGGGGGTCTATTTCCCCCTTTTTAGGCCGGAGGGGCAATTTTCTAAAAAATTGACTTAAAACAGAAAAAAATTATTTAAAAACAACGGCAAAACTTACAATGCCATGCTAAACCTTTTTGGGAAGCCAGAGATCTCTTCTTTAATATTAATTTTAAATTAAGTTAATTAAAATTTTTTGAAAAATTAATTTTAAAACTCGAAATTTTGAAGAAAAAAATTGAAAAATTTTAGTAATTTTTTTTTAAATTTTATGTAGTTAAGTAAAATGTTTGTTATTATTAATTATTATTAATTTTCAATAATAAACAGAAAACCGGATGCTAAAATATGTCTTAGTTTTTGAGAAATTAAAAAAAAATGAACAGTAGTAAAGGTGAAATTTAGTTAATCCTGTTTATTTTTTTTATTATCCATTTGCTAAAAACCGGAGAGTATGCAATAAAAAATAAAAAAGATATATGTATATAATTTTTTACAAACACGCACTCTGTTTTTTTTTTTAAGAAAATCTCATTGGAGGAAAAAAGTTACTTGGGATTTGACTCTCTCTTTCAACTCATATTTTGACGTCTTAACTTTTCATAACACAACACACTTTTTTTTAAAATTCTGTCGCATATTGCTGCTTCTTTCTCTCCATGAATTGAGAGTACACCGTCGTACGAACCAATTTTATTTTAATTTATAATAATAAATTTAAAGCAGAAGCTTTTACAAAAAGAATTTTTACGAACAAAAAAATAAGAAAAATTAATAATAATTCATGTTGAATTTACTATAAACAATTTTATTTCAAAATGATTTAATTTTGATTTTGCAGGAACTTTTATTAATTACACTGGGAATAAATGTGAAACAGTAACACTTACACTTAATTTAAAACAAAAAAAATATTAACGAAAATTATTATAAATTATATTCCTTGTTGAATTTAAAATACAAATTTTAATTCAAAATGATCAAATGTTTAGTTCAAACTTAGAGCATCAAATGTAAGCAATTAACAACGAGAATGAAGAAATTTTAATGCAAATATTAAAAATGTTTCATGTTGAATTTACAATGTTAAATTTCATTTCAAAATGATTCAATGTTAATTCAATAATATGAGCTTACATCATTCTTTGACATAAAGCTCATGAGTCACTCATGACACATCTTAATGTCATATTATTTTATGAAAATGTCTATTTAAATTTTATTTGCTATAAATGTAAAAACTATATGTACCTAAATATACGAAATTTAAAAATTCAAGGAAGGCATCCAGCCTACATCAGAAAAGTAAATACGCCAGCCGAAGACTGAACCAACTATATGGAAGGAAAACAACCAGCATTAATCTTCCCTCCACCAGAGGTTAAGGGTGTCAAGATTATATAGATTGATAGCTGGAATCGTCCGTGATTTTCCCGGTTCGCCAGTTGATTGCTAGATACGTCTATAATTGCCAGATTTGTCTATGATCTGCCTGGTTTGCTAGGTGATTGCCAGATTCGTCTGTGATTGCTGGATTCGTCCGCTTGATTGCCTGGTTCACCAGTAGATTTAGCCAATACATCAGTTGTCTAAGGAAGCCTGTCCCTAGTAAGCGAATAAAGAAGGTATAATTTCATAAGAAGAAGACAAATTATGGAGACAATTTTAAGTCGCAACCCACAAAGGCATGGATATAAGAAATCATCAACGAAAGCTGAAATCTAAAAACGATTTCAAAATCAAAAATTTTATACCTAATATATCATCGTAATATATTTTGAATTTTAATAAATAAATTAAAAGAACCCCGCGGTAGATCGCCGAGCTAAACCTCAGCTTGAAACAAAAAGTACCTACATAACTCGCACTAAGTATTCGTTGTTATTATAAAACAAATTTGCCAATTTCTATGATTTTTTTTTTAAACATCACAATTTCTTAACATTAATTAAGCCCACTTTTACTTTAATTTTAATGAAATAATTAATGTTTGTCATTTTTTTAATTCCACCATTGCTACCTTCCTAGATGTCATGTTTTATTAATGTCGCTTCCTTCAATCTACCACTTGGTCTTTTTTGTTCACCTTTTGCAAAGCCTCTGGGCAACTCCTCTATCTACCTTCCTATTAAAGAAGAGTATTAAAAAACCCTTGGGAGAAGAATATAAAAAAAGGGCAATTCTCGGAGATGAAAAACAGAGGACAATTAAAAATTCTTTTGATACTTTTTTGTTGCCAGGATATTCCTGAATACAAAAAAAAAAAAAATACAAAATATCCCAAACAACCCCAAAACAAAAATGTCACTCTCTTAGCACATTATCACATCATAAAGCACAAGGTGAGGCTCAACATTGGAGAGCTGGTTTACTAGGCTGATGACAATGGTGTTGATGTTTGTGTCTAGTGTGATGTCGGAGATGGAATTGTGTGAACACGTGTATAGAAGACTCTCTCTCATTCTCTTCTTGGAGATTTGCCATCATCATCTATACAACATCATATCGTGGGTCTTTATTTTCATTATTTTTGGAGTCCTGTTTGGTTTTTTTTTTCTTTGTTTGTTTTTGTTTTCTTTTGAAGTGAGAGTTGTATATATTATATCCTTGAGGAGTATAACAGCCCACTGCAACTGCACTCCAGCTTCAAGGATCACCATTCAAAAACTTTATTTAATTAAAGTCTTATGTGTGGAGTTGCTCTTTTGCTTTGTCTGTTCTTTTTTGTGTTTTATTTTTTTTTTCACCTCCATCATCGGTCTCATTCTCATCTCACATTATTACTCTTGTCCTTTGAATACATGTATGGACGTAGGTATATATAAGATTTGCTCTTTTGTTGCATGAGGGTTGAATCCTTGCAGGTTTATATGCGTTAGCTTGTCATCATCATCGTCATTGTCGTTACCGTATCGTCCACTGTACTGTAGGTACATTCTATGAGTAGCCCTGAGTGATTTTGGCACTGTGTAGATAGTCTGCTGCTTCTAACCCCACCTTAAAGCTTCCTTAACTGATTCTGCATGGTCCTTCTTCTTTTGTGGACACTTTATTCTATACCATGAGAGAGAAGAGATGACAACAAGTCACTCAGTCAGTCAGAATGACTGTGTGCTTAGTGTGTTGCCTTTAGAGTGCAAATGAAACACTGCGAATTTCATAGAAGGTTATACTCGTATAGTCGTATATATTTGCAGGACTATATGCTATAAAGAGTAGGTTTTTTTTTTTTTACTTTTTATATGTAAAATCAACAACTTGGAACTTTCCATCTATTGTTTTATCGGCAATTTTTCTCTTTCTCTTATTTTTAACATTTCTGTCATCGTCTTTTGTTTTGTTCTGTTCTGTCTTTTGGTATTTGAGTCGAGATATTTCACCGCAAGGACTTTTTTTTTTTTTTTTCTTTTTAACTGGAACACAATACAAATGGTATTTAAGATCTGAAGAAGGACATAAGAGGTTAGCAGCTATAAAGTGTTTTGTGAAGTCTGGTAGGTACATATTTTTTTTTTTCAACGCGATTCTCGTATCTTAAACGAAATCATATACTCACCATCATCACAGCAAATACAATTAACTTCTATAGGTATAGATAGCACTTGAGATTCTTGAAATAGATGTCGTTGATTTCACAGATTTGTTGTATCCTAACAAAGGCTGAGACTTGAAAGTTGATTGGTTTTTATTAAAAGGTAGTGGAACAGAAGATTTGAAAATAATTTGATAAAATGGAAATATATAGGTATAGGTACAATAGAATCTCAGGAAGATCAACTCATATAAAATAGGTCCTGTTCATTTTTGTAAATTGTTTATCTTTTTGGGTAAAAATTTCAACCATTTCATCTTAAGGAGCACTGTACCCATACCTTATGTTGAAAATATATCGTTCATTTTTACGAACTGTTCATCTTTTTGAACCATTCATCTTAACGAGATCCTAATGTACCTATTTGTATTTTAGGCTTAGTAAAAAAATTTGCAAAAACTGGGTAAATATCTGACTAACCAATGCTGCAATCTCAAAAATTTACTCAAAAAACTCCATTTCATGTTTAATTAAGCCTAAAAGTGTTTGCCTTTAGGTATCCATAATTATTTACTAATTTTTAATTGTTCAAATTTTAAAGTTTAGTCAAAATATTCAAAAGTTTTTTCAATAATAAAATTAAATATATTAATATAGTTTTTCATATTTAATAAAAGTAAACCCTTGAAGAAGATTGGAAAATCCGACGAAACGTAGGAAAGAGTATGAAATAACACTCGTATTATTTGTATATAAAAATAAGCTACAAAAAATGGCCGATTTTACCCCATTTCTGTCATGCAAATTTGTTTGTTGAGTTTGAAAGAAATTTTTTCGAAAACTGTTTATACAAACAGGTTGATTTAAAAATACATAAAATGAAAGAACAGATTTCAGGCTTTCAGAAAAGTTGGAACACTTTTTAGTAAGTGTTGCCATTTTTTTTAAATATTTCTGTTTGCATTTTAAATGCTTTTTTTTTATAAAATGTGCCAAATTACAACTTTTGCGCTCGATTTCAATTTAACTGCCATATAATAAAATAAAGTGCTCTCCATACGCTTTCATATGACATAAGTTTCATCACTGTTGAGCAAAGTTGAAAGTGGGCCCAAAATACCCATGGTCCTTTAAGTTCTGATAAAAACCTAAAACTTTTTTTTTTTGACACGAATTAAATAAAGGTTTACCGTGATATTATTCACTCGATAAATCTCAATAAAATCTTAATTCCAGATGTAAAATAATTTAAGTCCAATGATTAAACAAAATTCCATATTAATCGCTGAATTTAATCCAATATTTTAAATTCAATGTCGATAGACTGGTCTTCGAAGGAAAAATTCAGATGAAAACTCGAAACTTCTTTTTCTATAGCTCTTATCAATTTCTAACATATCCAAAATTAAGTTGAAAGAAATTTGACAATTCACAACTTTGGCATTAGGTTTAAAGTATTTTACATCTGGATTTAATACAAGGTGTGTTTTATTCATTGCTGCATAGCCAGCGCAGATAACTTTCCCTTGGCAAACAAAAACAATTTTATTGTTGGCGAAAAATAAGTCAGTAAAAAAAAAGATGGCTGTGCTGGCGATAGAACTATGAATTATTGAAATGAACGTATAGAGTGAGTAATTAATCGTTTTATGCAGACTTGTGCTGCGCTGGCTATGCAGTAATGAATAAAACACACCTTTAATTTAAATAAAGTCGCACAAAAATTTTTAACAGTCGTTGATAAGACGGTTAAAAGCCGTTAATAAGACGATTAAAAGCCAATGATAAGCCGGCTAGGACCTGTTGATGAGCCGGTTAAGGGTCATTGATAAGCCAGTTAAGAGCCGTTGATAAGCCGGCTAAAAGCCGTTAATAATCTGGTTAAGAGCAGTTGATAGGCCAGTTAAAAGCCGTTGATAAGCCGAGCTTTGATTCCGACGAGTATACCTCAGCCTAAGAACACAAGGTACATCACAAATTAGTTAATGTATGAGAATGATTTTACTTAAATTTTTTAACTTTAACAATTTTCTAACTTTAATTAAAGGTTCTTAGTATTTAATTTCCTTTAATTAATACCATATTATATTTTCTTAATAAACTTAAACTGAATACGTCCAAAGTGGCAGTTCGTTCAAACAAGAAGGCAAACATACCATTTTCACAATTTTAAATATCAAATTTGCATTTGGAATAAGTCTGATCTTAAAAAGTTAAAATTGGGATTTGGTGATATTAACTTAATAAAACTTAATAAAATGTTTCCAAAGATAGCATGATGCTTACTCGCTTAAAATTTGTAAAATCCTGTTTTTAACCTAGCATCATAATATACTTAAAATGCTTTAACACAGCACTTAAATGCGGTCCACAATTTTGCGCTTTTGAATTTTTGCAGTGAATAATATGGACAGTAATTTAAATTTTTGGATGTAATAAAGTTGAATTTAAAATTCATTTAAATCCAATTAAAATATCGAGAGTGAATAATACCTATGGCCTTTCCAAAAACATTTTTTTTGTTAACAAACAATTTCCCTACAATTTATCTGAAGAATTTATAAATATATTACATAATTACCTAGAAAAATAAAATTGTACAATAAACAACCTTTAATGTTTCGCAATTTTCTTAAACAACAAAAAAAAAATATGTTTAGCCCCTTAATTTACTGTTTACTATTATATTTTCATTCTTCCCGCCGCCGCCGCCACCCGTCTCAGATAAAAGAATCAACAAAACTAAATAGAGAGAGTATAAAATAAAACTTTTTTGAAAAGCCAAAACGAGCTAAACTTTTTATTTTTCTGCTCCATTAAGTAGCCGCAATTTGATACACAAATCTGTGCAAATACAATTTTGTTTTTCCATTTTCATGTTACACCAAAACCGCCCTTACAATTACATAGCTAGCTATATTTGCCTCAGGAAAAAGGATGTTTTATAAATTCTTTTTCTTCTTTAGCTTCTCGTTTTCTTTCCTTTCATATTTTTCTATTTCAATGAAGATTAAGAAATACAAGAAAAAATAAACCTATGTAACCAAAAGAAATTAAGGATAACTGTCTGAAAAAAAGTTCTTGAAAGCAACATTTTCAAATATATTTTCATTCGATATTCATTCGACTGCATATTCGTGTCAAATTCATATAAGTATCAACTTTTCACAACACATCTTTTCGAAGTCATGAATAATTTCAATAATTTTTTTTTATTTGAAAATTTTTTTATCGTTGACAATAACAATTGCTCACCTTTTGGCGAAGAAGAAATTGTTTCCTTCCCATTCCTGTCTAAAAGGTGGCAGAGAGGACGCCCACCTAACCGGAAATGTGCCATTACTCGAACTGTTCTCGTCAATTTGTTATTTCAGTCCAAAGTCGATATGGCTGAAATATATAGACAGAGAGGGGGGAGAGTTTAAGTTCACCCGTCTATCCGTGTCGAAACTATTGCGCGCCTTCTTTTCCTGTTTTCATATCCCGCAGAAGAAGAATATATAAAAAAAAAATCAGAAAAAGGACGATCTTTTTAGTTTCGATTTGCTATTTGCCAGTGATTTGGAAATGAGCCAAAGTTGCCACTCTGCCGGAACAGCGGTTATTCTACCACAAGAAATAGGCGAGGATGAAAAATCAAACAAAGAAAAAAAGCTAAAAAAATCTTGAAGCTCTTCAACCTCAACCGTAATGTCTTTAGATTGTGAGGTTGCAAAAGGATGATGAGCCAGTGCAGCAGTGGGATGAAGACTAAAAATTAAAACAAAAAAAAATTTATATATCTAAGAAAATTCTAAAAACAAAGGAAGTAAAACATAAAGAGGCAGAGTTGAAAAGAGAGACTCCTCAACCGAAAGGAGCCTTAGAACGCAATCAACCAATGATTTATTCGTTTGCCGTTGTTAATGGCATTCTTTGGGAAAAATTTCATGTTTTTCAAACTCCTTTTTCTCCCTTTCTCTCTTCAGATTATTATTTTTTTTTTTTTGGTTTTGTGTCAGCACTTGGAAACATGAAAAGGCTGATTTAATTTAATCGCTTTCGATTTTTTTTAATTAAAGCAAAGGAATTCAAGATGAGTTATGTAGTCACTTATATGAAATAAATATTTTGAATTGTTAGAAATTAAAGATTTGTTGCTGGAATTTATCAGAGATTTATACAAGATAATTAGCTGTGAAAAGATGATTGCTTATCTGTGTGGTCAAATAGTTAAAGCCATGAAAATTTAACTTTTGCGCAGAAATTTTAATATAAAATTATTGAAATCATGCTAAGGATAATATGAAACATACTAATTCTCTGAACTCTACTCATTTCAAAAATATAATCGATAGTTTAAAAAAAAAAATAGTACGTTTAATGTTATACGTTTTTCACGATTGTGAAAAGGTAAAATTGCAGGCTCGGTGGCGTATACTTATCATTTTCTGAACTAAGCGACGGTAAATCTTCAAAAACTTTGGATGTGTAGTTTAATTTTATACATATGTATTTCTTGTCGATTAAACGAAGAAAATTCCAAGTCAAAAATAGCTCCTAGAAAGATAGGAAACCCTACAATTACTGTGTCAAAAACTCTTTTTGCTATGGGGAAGTAAAAATTCAACAAACGTATGGGGGCATGAACAACTTGTGCGTTCTTGGTTTTTACAAACTCATTGATTATAGGTTTGAAAATTTCTAAAAACACAGATTACTCTACGAGTATCAGCAGAAAGATAGGAATCAACTTTGCCTATATATATAAGGAATGATCGTGCCTTTTTGGAACGATAATTTTTTCGTGGAACTGGGGCACGAACAAATTTAATATAATACAACTTTTCTTATTCCCTTTATTCTACTTAAAATAAAACGAATTTTTAAGAAATTCGATGAACATTTCTTAAAAAGGAGTAAAACTTGTCAGAAACTCCTATTGTATGACAATATGTGTACGATTGAAGCAAACTAAGTCTCTTATTTTTGTTGTTGTATAACACCTCGTAAAAATATGTATTAAATTATATTTTTATTTTTTTTAAATAGAAGAATTTTAATTCTTTTTTATATGACACGAAAATGGCACGGCTCTTCAGAAAATGTGGCACGTTTATTTATTTTTGGTCGGCAACGCACACCTGCTTAGAGGGATATATTTACAAAATAGATATAGGCTTCAGTCATACATTTTTCGAAAAATTGTGTGAAGTATTTTATCTCAATTTGCACTGTACAGCAGCAGATTTTTTTTTTTCAAATACCTTAATTTATGACAAAAATCTTAATAATGGTTGAACCGATATTTTAAAAAATAAGTTTTTTATAAATAAAATTGTATCCAAAGAACAAATTTTTGTACACCAATTTTAAGTTTTTATTAATGTGGAGTTAAAAATTTCATTTCGCAAACAATTATATTTAACCATTTATAAAATATCAAATTAAAAAAAAAAATTAATTTTGACGTTTCTCTCCAAAACTTAAAAAAATGGTCCTTTGAGATGTAAACAATTGATTAATGTAATTTTGTTCTTTTACTTGATAGATCGTATTTATATTATCAGCTCACAGAATTTTTTTTATTCAAATCGTAGATGGCGTTTACGAGAAAATACACGATTTAAAAAAAAAAAGGTTCAACAGAATATAATGAGATAGTCAAAAGCAAAAAAAAAATGGTTCTTTGACAGATACCGTTAATAATCGGTAGATACAAAATTTGTTTCAATAATATGATAGATCGTATTGATATTAATTATTAACTCACATACCAATTTGAATTAAAATCGTAGGAGTCGTTTTTGAGAAAAATGAGAATTTCCTTACCGGTTTTTGAACACTTACCTTTACCGTTATTTTTGGTTATAAGAACAAATTTGATTTAAAATCTGCCAGATAGTGTACAAAAGTTTAATAAAAATCAACTCAGTCGTTTTCGTATTACTTAGTACTCAAAACAAATTAAAAAAAAATGTTTAAAGAAAAAAAAAAAAAAATTGAAAGTTTTACTATACAAAAATTTTAAAACTATTTGAAACATTCTCCCATGAAAAAATTGAATTGATGAATTAATTAAATTAAGAAAATATAAAATAAAAACATGGTTCTATGCGAAGTACATACCTTTTTTAATTATTTTTCAGAAATTTTTTTTTATAAAATGGTAAAATTTTGGAAAAAAGTTATTGAAATATTCAAATAAAAAAAAATTATGGGCACATTTTTTGGAACAAATAATTTTTTTTTTCGTTTAGGCTGCAGTCGAAAAGACAGACAGACAGACGGACAGAATTTCAAGACCCACTTTTTTCGACTTTGCTATCATCTTAATGTCAAATCATGATCAAAATCTCGAGTTCGATTTTTTTTTTGCGAATTTATAATGTTGCCATTTTAGTAAACACCTATTAAATCGAAAGTAACTGCCATATAAATAACCTTCAGAAAAATTTGTTTACCAAAATTTAGCCTAGCTTTATCTATTTGAATTAACTATGTACATATATGTATATTTTTTTTTTAATTCTTTGGCACTTTTTTTTGTAAAAATAAAACTTTTATTTATATTTGGTGCTAAACAAATTATAAAAATAAGAAGGTTTAATTTTTAAACTTTTTATTTTAAATTTTAAGTTAAAAAGATTTTTTTTAAATCAAAATATGTATCTGAATTTAGAATCAATTAACACAGAACATAACACAATATTATGAGTCTTAGATTTTTTTTATCAAAAAAATCCTTTTTTGACCACAAACAAAATGTGTGTTCATAATAGGAATTTCTTTGGTAAAAAACTTAACTTTTAACCACAAATTTTTTTTAAACTTTTAATGTTTTATTTAAATTTTAAAGTAAATTCAATTTTAAATTTAAGACATTATGAATCTTGTTGTTTTTTAATTTAATTTTTTTTATTCTAAATATGATTTATCTCAAAGATTATGCCACAGTCCTATCACCTAAACTGGGAGGATATTTAATTGTCTTTACCTAATGTAATATATATGACGCCACATTTATACTGTCTTAAATAAAAAAAAATATGTCTCTAAAACTAAAAGTAATGGATATCTGAACCCCTTGAAATAAATATCTCTGTCGAATACTGCGTCATCGCGTTATATAGATCTTTTAATGCTTATACGCAAAATGAAAAAAGACTGACTGAATTTTATTTAAATTTTGAGACTTTCAGTAAGGAATATTAACCTATTTTTTCTTATATAGACTTTCTTAAGCCGCAGGATATTTTACATTCGCCTCATTTAATTTCATTGCCATAGTCATCACAATAATGAAAGAAGTCTTCTTAAACCTTATATCTCGCGTAGTATTATATATGCCTTTTCACCAAAGAAGATTTTAAGACTGTTCTTTTCCATGTGCTATATATACGAGTATAGGAGTGTCTTTACCATGTTAATTCGTTTCAGTCTTGAATAGAAAAAAAAATGAAAACCTTCAATCCCTACGGCAATTGTTGGTAATATCCTATCCAATATTTTATGCCTGCCTATTATTATTGCTCGAGACGGTTATAATACAGCAGCTCTCTCTCTCTCTCTCTCTCTCTCTCTCTCTACTATGGCTATACACAGTTTTTCTCAAATTTTTAAGTGCGCTCATTCGGGCATTTCCGTTTGGCATATTCTTTTTTATTAAAGGATCCATAGATAAAATGCCAAAGCCGTTGTATTACCAGTCCCGTCCACCCAGCCCCTCCCACCATCCTTTCACCATACTCAATCCTCCTTATACCTAGCCACAATATGGTTCTCTTTCAGTCAGTGCTTGCTGTGATGCTATGTGCTCTATATAGTGCAATTGTTGCGTTGGCATAAAGCCAACGAATTAAAATAAATTGAAGGGTGCTGTTACGGGTTTTTCATGCTGAGCATACAATTTTCGCAACATCATTGCTTGAAAACAAAACTGGGTGGGTATATAGCTATAGATAGATGAATGGAAAAAGATATTACATGCTACAATATGCGTATAATAATGAGATAAATTTGATGTTTTTCAAGCTGATGGTTGGAAGTGATTAGATGTATTGCCAAGATTGTATAAGATGAAGAAGATATAAGTATTATATCCTCGTTTTGTAGGCACACACACACACAAAATATAAAATATTGGATTTTTATAATGTGGTTTTTTTGGGAAGGGGTAAGTATATTATAAGTTTTCGATTACGATAAAGAGATCATGGTGAAAGTAATTTTATTTGAGAACATAATTACCCGTGCTGAGCTGATTCAAAAATTTGTAAGTACCTATAGATAGAGAATACAGGGTGTCCCATATTCAATGCTCCAAACTGAAATTGTTGATTTAACAGGTCCTTGCCTTTCATGGGTTTAGTAAAGTTTAGGCTGTCATTTCATTTTGTGGAGCCTTATTACATTTTTTTGGGGGGATAATTTCATAATGAAATAAATCCCCAAAGAAATATGACCCTAGCATTAATTTTGGGGTTTAATTTTATTTTATTTTGAAAAAATCTTGGTGCTTATTTCATCATTGTTATTGTTTTTCTCAAAAATTATTATAAAAATCCGCTTATCTAGGACTCTAGCGATTTTTGTCAGCTATTCTGTTAATTGCTGATGGTTTTCAACACGCATTTTCTTGTTGCATTCAACACAAATTTTTTAATACTTACAAGACAACAAAACAGCTGACAAAGTACGAGCTATTTTCTTCAGCTCTTCTATTGCCTACTTATAAGCATTTTAAAATTTTGCAATACAAACTGAAATTGACCACTGACGTGCAGGAGAACTATACAATTAGTGTCCTAGCTGTAGGCAAATTGTACAAAGTTACCCTGCAAATATGTACACATTTGTATGAAGTTATGGGATATTAATTTCCGAAAATAAACTTTAATATGAAAAAACAAATTAGGGTATTAACAAATTTTTGAAAAAAAAAATATTAATATGACAAAAAAAAATTGGGGTCTTTTTTCATTTATTTTTGGAGCGTTTTTTTTTTTCATTGGAGCCTTATTGTATAAGAAATAATTTCACCATGAAAAATGGTTCCTAATTTCGTACCTTTTTTCATTTCAACTTTTGGGGTCTTCCGTTCATTTTTCCTTTAGTCAAATTTTTTTAATTAATTAATATAAAAGTTGAAAATTATTAATTTTAAAAGGTAATATTTTTTTAATTTTTTTTTTTTTCAGTAAAATCTCACCGATCATTTCTTTGCAATTTGCAGTCTCTAATTTCTCTTAAGTTTCCATTGATACAACCATAACAAGGCAAGAATCCAAAAAGATTTATCGCAATTTGGAATTTACAAAGTCATCCGCCTATCAAATTTGTGCATAAACCCTACCCAAATACCCTACTAGAAATTCTGTTCAACATCAACTTATATTATACCCCCAATACTTCAACACTATACATCAACAGTTTTCTATTGAGGGATAATTGAATCAAATTACCCTAACCCCCCCTATCACCATTGTCATATACTCTTATGGGAATTATACATATATGTAACTATATATGTAGATATGATGTGTCATACCATGAGCATGACGTCGACTCAGACGTCAATGATGATGCTGTCGATGAAGCTGATGATGATGATGATGATGATGATGACTATGATGAGATTTTCGGTTTTGGTTTCACAAAACCAGAGGGCGAAATTTCGATCCAATATCTGTATACGATATTCATCGCAGCAATTTGCTTTTAGCCAGCATCGAAATATGTGTATATATAGTTTGTGTATATATGAGGTAGATAATGTTTTGAAAGATATAGGTAGATATATCGACCACAATCAAAACCATCAGGACAAAAGCGGCCTACACTATATAAAACAAAGAGCTGATATGGACTAAGGGTATGGATATTATAGAGTATTGCTATAGTGTATGGTATAATACCACCCTTATACGCGATAAACAGACAGACGGAAGGAAATGCTCGGACGAGGAGAAACCCCGGGGATATACATATAATCGTTCTTGTTGATAAGTATCTTTCATGGATTGGAAAATTTTTCGATGATTTCACCATGTCTACACGTTTGTGAATAACGCTTGACACGATGTCTATACTGTCAGACCAAATGCAACCAATTTCATAACAATCAAGCTTCAATAGCATATATAGAAACAGACATTATACATATAGATACAAATATAAATGTGCCTATATATATATATATAGATAGATATGGCATACAGCAGCGAGTTGGCTACACTATATGCGGCCAAAAAGAGTGGTTTCCGATTGTTCAACTGATGTGCATTTCTACAGTCGCTCGGTTGGATATACGTATTTTTTTTTTTTTTTCTATAAACAACACAATTAATTTCACCGATCAAGTTGTTTTCATATATGTAATAGATTACAATCTTTTGTTGGTGTGAAAATATTTTCATGTAACATAACACATCATTCTGTGTCAAAATATAATTAATAACGTTTGAATTCTTTTGAATGCACCGCACATAAAAACTGCTATAGCAACATTTGATTTTCAATTAATGATTAAGCAAAAATTGTGTTTATGTATTCGAAATTTGAATTGTGATATTCACTACTATTGCAATAAGCAATTATAAATTGATAGATAATAAGTATCGAAATTTGGTCCTTTAAAACTAAATCATGATTGGAGATATCAGACGTGCGTCAGTAAATTACAGTCTGAGATGGCAGACTTCACTAAATCATAGACTAAGATAGCAAACGTCACTAACAGTATACGATAGCAGACATCACTTAAATCCAGTCTGATATATCAGACGTCATTAAGTTACAGTCTGAGATAGCAAGCGTCACTAAATTACAGTCTCAGATAGCAGACGTCATTAAATTGCAGTCTGATATAGCAGACTTCAATAAATTGCAGTCTCAAATAGCAGACGTCAATTATACAGTCTCGCAGATAGCATATTTCACGAAATAAAATTTTGAGCTAGCAGATATCCCTAAATTACAGTCTATAAGATAGCAGACGTCACTAAATTACACTCTGAGATAGCAAACGTAACTAAATTGCAGTCTGAGATAGTAGACCTCAATAAATTGCAATCTTAAATAGCAGACATCACTAAATTACAGTCTCAGATGTCACGAAATTACAGTCTGAGATAGCAGATATTACTAAATTACAGTCTATAAGATAGCAGACATCACTTAATCCTAGACTAAGGTAGCAAACGTCACTATACAGTATGAGATAGTAGACATCACTTAACTACAGTCATGAGATATCAGACGTCGTTAAATTACAGTCTGAGATAAGAGGCGTCACTAAATTACAGTCTCAGATAGCAGACGTCATTAAATTGCATTCTCAGATACATACGTCACTAAATTGCAGTCTGAGATAGCAGACGTCACTTAATTACAGTCATTAATTACTGCCAATTCTGGAACCGAATTCTTTCGAAATCGATACTCACTAAGTATTCTTGATTGTAACTATTTTATTACCATGGCGGAACTCGGTTTTCTAGTTTTCGTTCATAGTCCCTTATATTTAATTCGGTTCAAACCGTCTGTAAACTATATATTCACAGAAAAACGAATATAAATAATTCAATTCACTGGTGAAGTAGTGATGGCTAAATTGGTATGGATTGGCTTTTTTCTAGAGTCATCGGTAGCGGTAATTCGGGATTGATTTAAATGCAATGTCGGGAGAGAAGAGTTGTAATACATCATTACAGTACAAAATTTCATAAATTTCTTTTCCATGCTTAAAAATTACAAACTAGACAAAAATTCATTGTGAAATTCGGAAAAACAATCCATCCACCAAACAAGTCTACCAAGCAACGACATCAACGACTCTCATTCCGCCATCAGGACGACAATAAAAATAATAATAATTGTAATAATGTGCAATTACAAAATCTGTGTTACCCACTTTTCAGGATATATATATGTATGTACGTGCACAGTTGGATTCCGTTTTAATGTCTCGTATACGCCGTACGAGTGCATAAATATTGTCGAAAGCTGCTGCACATTATGCGAAAATTAACAAAAATAAAATGAAAAACAAAACGAAAATAAAATAAAATATAACAGACAACACCCAAAACACAAACAAACAAAACAAAAAAAAGACAAATTTAAGGACACAGAAACATCAGTGTAACGAAAGAATGCGTTGCCCAAACCATTTCATTAGTCTGTTACGGTTTTATGAACGTAAAATTTGTATGAAGGATATGCGCTTATACGTACTTCTATAGCCGATTCGAGTATAGAGAGTTGCGAGATTGCAAATGTTGTGTTGTGGGTGGAGAGAAGAAAGATGTCCTTTGCCCCAACATTCCCATATATGCATATCGATATAACCAAACAAACAGCTCAACAGGGATATATGATGTGAGTGCTTCTGTTTGGCTTTTGGGATAGTTTTCATTTACTGTAAGTGCACTTTACATTGTATAAACAACATATACATATACAAGTTACGGCGACAAATATACCTATATAACTACATCATATTATGGAAATGGTCCTAGGTATGAGCCTCCATATGATGAGGCATTTACTCAAGTGAATCTTAATGCCAGAGGCCTATACCTACATATATATATACAAAAATATGGACGCAGAGAGGTAAAAATGATAACCAAGGACTCACAGAGAGTGCAAAGAGTGATATGTCAAATGGCGGTTGCTACCACCACTGGGAATATATATATATGAACCAGAAGGATATCTCTCCAGATGAATGTAGTTTAGAGTGTTGTGGTTTAGTTAAGTTTTTTTTTTTTCATCTTTCTCTGGAAAAAAAGGTAGATAGGAAAATCCTAAGGATAATTATTTTTTATTGTTCATTCCTTATGATGCTAAGAGACAACCGGTTTTTTCTTTTATTAGGTATGCATAAACATGAAGTGGAGCATTTTAGGACGTTGTTATTTATACCTACCTAGAACAGGATGAGGATGAAAGAGAAAAATCCTTATTTATTTTGTTTCTTTTGCTAATTTGAAGAATGACTTCATGAAAAACGGTAAAGCTGATGAGTTAATTGTCCACAGAGGAATATAGCAATTGGAATGTGGACTTAATTTTGTGGAAAATAACAATAGGTATACACATCAAGCAAGAAAATGTGCGATGAATATATTGGGAGTCGAAATAAATGAGCGAAAAAAGGTGAACAAATGAGGCTGTTAATGAACATATAGCTTAAGACATTTTCCAGGACAAACAATATGATGGCAAAACTAATTAGATATGATTATAGCTATCAATTTGGGAGGATGTAGGTATGAATGTAAAAAGAAAGACAATTCTGTTTTCCATATTATAACGTCGGGTAAAATATGTAAAAAATGATCACTTTGACATTTTTTACAGGTAAAATAAAACTTAAAAAAATGATTATAAAAAATCTATGCCTGACCAATTACTGAAACTACCTGACCTTTTAAGACATTTTACTGACCTTTAAAATTGCATACTTTTTTGTTTTTTTTTTTTTAAGTAAGATACTAAAATTGTTATACTGTGACCATGAAACAAATTTTAAAAATTCATAAAAAGAACCTATGGCTGACCAATTACTGAAATTAGCTGGCCTTTGATCACGATCCGGTGGCGTTTCAAATTGTTTCTATTTACTTTTTTTGCGAATATGTATCCCATAAATGAGGTGCCAAAAATTGCTAATGACTTTGACATTAAAACATCAATATACCTTATTGAAATTGATTAAAAAACCTATGATTGTTTTGACAGCAACTCGATGTAGGTAGGTAGGTACAACCTTTGATTTCTTAAACAAATATCAAATTATGAGAAAAAAATTTGAAAATTGTTGGATCGGTTTTTTTTTTTTAATAATTTTTTTTGTACCTATAAAATTTTATAAACAATTTTAAGAAAAAAAATTAATCCACAATTTTTTAACGTTAATTAATGCGGTGTTAAAAAATTTATTAAAACAAAAAATCATCTACCCATTAGAATTTTCAAAAAATAATATTGAAATTTTTTTTTAAAATCCAAAAATTTTTTTGCGAACATTTTGATATGCAATATTATTAAAAATTATTAGCTCTTGTGCACAAAATGTCAATTAAAACCGGTTTTACAGATAAAGAGATAGTTGTTATAAGTAAGTGGTACATACTGTTATAAGTTCACATAAAAAATTTGATCAAAATCGTATGAGTCATTTTCGAGAAGATAAGATTTTCCCTGACGGTTTTTAGACACTTGAATAGTAAGTACCGTTATTTTTGGTTAGAAGAATTATTTTCATTTAAAATGTAATAAAAAATGTTAAAATAACTGCTGGATTCTAAGTTGAATAAAAATCGACCAAGTCGTTTTCGAAATACAAAAAATTAAATTTTTTTAAAAATTCAAAAAATTTGCTATTTCTAAGATTCTTTTAAAACTTTTTGAAACATTCTCCATAAAAAAATCAAAATGTTGAACCTTTTTATTTTTAATTTTGGGTAAATTAATTTTCAAACTCAAAATGTTAAAAATGAAAAAAAAAAAATTCAAACTTATTTTGTTAAAAATTTTACGTTACTAATACTCTTATTAATTTTTAGTCAAACATTGAAATGCAGATGCTAATGGGCCTTTTTTTCACAATTGCTCAACTTGAGGCGAACTCTCAAGTTGGCCAACTTTAGAGTTGACTTTAACTCGAGAGTTAAAACGCAAGTTGAAATTTCTTTTTATTCAACTCTCCAGTTGAAGATCGTTGGCCCACCGCCCACTTCGAGTTTGAAAAATGTCCCTGGGATATTTATGAAATATAAAACAAAAACTGTCATTTTTAGTTTAAATCTTTCAATCATATCTAACTGTTTGTCTGTGTTTTTTGTGTCAAATTTTGCTTTTTGTATCAAATTGTGCTACATTGTGAAAAAGTTATTGAAAAATAATAGGTATGTTCCTTTACTTTAAAACTCTGTGCATTTGTGTGAATTTCTACGTCATTTCATTTTTTCTATATGAACTTTGACAGACTTTGGTGTAGAAATTTACAGAAATACACACTTTCAAAGTAAAGGAAACTGAGCTAATGGTTTAAAAAAAAAAGAAAAATAATTACTTCGGCACATTAGTTTTTTTTTAAATATATTTTTTTTTACGATAACTGAAGCCAACACGCTTTTGAAACAAAAATTAACAAAAAAAAATAAAATTGGGACGTAAAACAAAACCTCAAGTTTGCTCGGTCAACTTCCACTTTTTCCAGGAGTTGACTAATCTTAAGTTGATCAACTCTAGAGTTGAAAATCGAAAGTTGAAAACTTAAACTTTGAGAGTGAATAAAAAGAAGTTCACAAGTTGAAAATATAAATCCTCAAGTTGTGTTCAACTTTTAGTGAATAAAATCGGCCTAAATGTCTTCTAGTTTAGAAACAAATTTAAAATAACGAAAAATAATTTTTTCTAAGAAAAATCTATTTTTTAAATTTTTAATAAATTGATTGGAATTTAAGGTCAATTATAAATTATAATGAATGGAAGGCCGAAGGAAGAAACAATTTTATTTATAAACAGAATTAAAACTGAATTTCTGGCGCTAAAAAATGTTTAACATGATATTGTAAGTGTTGCCGTTGTTTTTAAATGATATTTTTTACACGCTCTAGCCTTTTGTAGCATCTTATGCAAAACACCCTGTTTATAGGCTCTTTTTAAAACTTGAGTTATTCCTTAAGATTTTGAAGTAACTGTACATAGCATGGGACAGAGTTAATCTTAACAAAAAAGCATCAAAATAACAATTTTAACAGAAATGATCCTCTTATATTTTCATTTCATTAAAATAATCATCAAGCTCGTTAGGTTTTCTATTAGTTCACCAAAAGATTCATCCACAACATAATAACAAAATATATTATATTATTAAATTTCTCTAAGTATTTGGGATTAAATAAAATGATTCAAATCGAATTGTGTCAAACCCTTTTCTTAAAAAGACAATCTGAACTAAAAATATTATATTCGATTTCGCAATCTAGGTAGGTATAGGTACTTTTCTTGAATTTTCATGAACCCAATTTTGGCTTATAATATTTCGTATATATAGATAAAGGTTACCTGAAAATCGAATTTTCTGGAATTAACTTGAAATCCCAAAACAAATCTTCTGATTTCAACAAAACCGCAAGACAAAGAGGTTTATAAGTAGGTACATATAGTATATAAGGTTGACCAAAAAAAGGGAAAATGAAAAAAAGAAGCTTCTTATAAGAAATCCGATGTATCTATGCAAGGACATTGGAAACGCATTTTCTTATATATCTAGGTATAGTAGGACAACTTAAATTTCACCTGCTGAATAGCATTTACCTTTTTTTGTTGTTGTATTTAATTCACAGGGTGGTTCAGTTTCAATTGAGAAAAAGTTCTTTAATATGGAATTGAAAAAAAAATTGATTTTCATTAATATTTCAATTGTACAATCAATTGGTATAAAAGAGTTTGTAACGTTTTATGTACGCTTACAAACATAAGCCCTAAGCTATGTTGCGTAGCACGCTTTATATTGATAAATTTAAAACTAAATAATTAAATAAATTGAGTAGCGCAATATTTCCTGTCAAATCAGTGCCTAGTGACTAACAAATCTCTGTCAGTTCTGTTTGCTTTTAACTGGCAGGAACTAAGGGGACCTACAATTTTCTGCCGAATCCGAACGGTTAAGGTGAGAATTACTTTTTCATGACATGATAACCTACCTTTGAGGAATTGTCAATTAATCGCAAATGACAGTAATCCTTGAAAAACATGGTTTTATCATTTTATTTTTATTTTCATCTAATTGGTATAAACCAAAAACTTACTTCTTATACCTACTCCACGTCAGGTGCTACAAATTAATACTTTGTACTTTGATTAGTCGCGTAATAAAATTATTAAAAAGTGCACTTTGTACAAAGTGTCTATAAACAACAGCGAAAGCCTAAAAAGTTATACTTTCAAAATGTCAAATTGCACATTCTATGTAGTGTCTACTAGTCGAAAATGATATTATTTTGTATCCTCTCCGATTGGTATAAACTGGTCTAATACTCTTAGCTCTCGATTTTCTTTGGTATTTAAATATTCACAAGCCTGGAATTAATGAAAAAAAAATAATGAAAAAAGAAACAGGCAAATGGCAACTCTCTTTTATTAACAATCACATCAGTTTGTCATTACAAGATCAGAAGTGGGATTTTAAAAAAATATTGAAAATAAAATTTAAAAAAAAACAAAAATTTGCGTGTTTTGTTTATCTAAAAAAAGACTTGACCTATCAGTCCTCTATAGAAGTCTGTCGGTAAAGATTGGAATCATCCTGTAGATATAAACTGCAGAAGCTATATTATGTATCTTTTCATATATATATTAAACCGATGGGCATGATGAAGATGATGATAACAACGATGATGACGATGATAACCTCGAGGCTACATTAAACTAATCCAAGTGAATGAACGACAAACTAACTATATACAAGGATGAAAATCCCTTGAATCCTTCAGAGATATACACAAACTTACAAAATCTGTATAGAAATATATATATTTATAACAAAACAATCTATTGCCACTCGCATGTACAAACTAACTACGGTAACGTTTCTATATACACCCAGAGAGTGCTCATGTCCCTGTGTATACATATATAGTCAGTAGAGTCACATTTAGATGGATAGTAAGCAATAAAGGATGAAAAGGAAACCAGAAGGAAAATCGATAAACTAAATAATATACGAAGGCAAAACAATTTTTTTTTTTTTTTTTCTTCCTCAATTCAATATTGTAGTGCAGGAAATACTACTAGTTTTTTTTTTCTTTTTGCTCTTAGGCCCTTTGCTATCCCACAAACCCCCATATAGTCGATGGAAGGGTGGTGGGGGTGGACGAACAAAACAGGCAGTTGACTTTACGTGCAAATAATAAAACATTGAGTATATATGTGCCTTGATTGATGCGATTGTCAATGTATAAGGACCACAAATATAGTGAAGAGCAAAAGGATGCTTTTTCTGTCTCCCTGTTCGAAGGTGATTTTTAGAGGTTTATTGCTTTTTATCTTTATCGGCCTTTAGGCCGGTTAAGTTAAAAAAGTAAAAAAAAAAACTTTAAGAACTGTCCTGTTTACTTGATTTTCTATCTGTATAGGTAGGTATGTATATATAGGAATAGCTATTCTTTGTCTGGTGGTTTATAGTTCAAGAAAGTTATAGGAGGTAGGTACAGATGAATTGTTTATAAGTTTCTGACATTACTTGTATCCTTCCGATTTTTTTTTTTTTTTTTTTTTTTAAAGTTAAGTTACCTCGTTTAAGGGAAAATGTAATCCAATCATTGTTGATGGAACTTACCTGAAAGAAAAAAAATAAAGAAGAAAAGAAAATATTTAGGTTAAGAGGAAAAATATTATTTGTGGGTATATTATATTGTGTATGCAAAAAGTGAGAAAAAGTAAACATTGAAATAATGAAATAAATTGATTTATATACCTAAGGTAGTTTTAAATTTAAATATTTAGTTGGAGTTTGAGTTTTATGGGAAACACTATAACTTCTTACAAATAAAATCGGGTAACCTTTGTATACAAACTCTATAGTATCTACTCTCATGAAGAGGAACGTCCGACGCGCAGATTGGTGAGCCGAAACAGCAGCTTGTTCCATTTCAAACCATTTCAGTTGAGAAGGAACAGATAATCAAAGATAGAAGAATAAAAATTAAGATTAAAGAAAGAAAAGAAGAACGAGATCAATGTAAAAGAAATTTATGAAAATTGAAGTGAGACCAGAAAAAAACAATTTTGCGACTTTTTCTTGAATACATTTCTATAGAAAGAATGATAAATAAAATAATGTTTATTTGGCAGAGAAAAAATTTAATTTATTTTAATAATAATTTTTATAATAACTTGCCTACTCACTAATTCATTCATTTGTTAAAAAAATATATACAAAATTTTATTTTAATTTGCTATTTTAAGTAAGTGAGAACTAAGACGGGTTTGTTTGAAATTCAAATTTTAAGTAGGGTAAAAAAGTATACCACTGGTCGAGGGTTCAAAAACTAACTTCTAAACGGAAGGTCGTAGAACATTGATTTATTTTTTAAGAGTGCGGAGTGCGGAGTGCGGAGTGCAGAGTGCGGAGTGCGGAGTGCGGAGTGCGGAGTGCGGAGTGCGGAGTGCGGAGTGCAGAGTGCGGAGTGCGGAGTGCGGAGTGCAGAGTGCGGAGTGCGGAGTGCGGAGTGCGGAGTGCGGAGTGCAGAGTGCGGAGTGCGGAGTGCGGAGTGCGGAGTGCAGAGTGCGGAGTGCAGAGTGCAGAGTGCGGAGTGCGGAGTGCGGAGTGCGGAGTGCGGAGTGTGGAGTGCGGAGTGCGGAGTGCAGAGTGCGGAGTGCGGAGTGCGGAGTGCGGAGTGCGGAGTGCAGAGTGCGGAGTGCGGAGTGCGGAGTGCGGAGTGCGGAGTGCGGAGTGCAGAGTGCGGAGTGCGGAGTGCGGAGTGCGGAGTGCGGAGTGCGGAGTGCGGAGTGCAGAGTGCGGAGTGCGGAGTGCGGAGTGCGGAGTGCGGAGTGCGGAGTGCGGAGTGCGGAGTGCAGAGTGCGCAGCATTTTGCACTGCACACAGTGCCAGTATTTGTTAGTACTTTTTTGAAGAAATTGAGCGTTAAAAACGGTTAAATATCTATAAAAAACATTTTTATAGAAATTTGTCGGCAATCAAGTGTTGAAAGACACAAATTTTAATTTTTAAAGTTTGGTAACATTACATTTGACCAAACATTTGACAAAAATAAATTGGAAAGAATTTTTTGAATAATCCTTGAAAAAAAATTCAGTCAAATTTTTTAGGTATTTTTATTGAAATTTAATTTTATATCCAGCATGATATTAAATCTTGTTTATTTCAGCATAAAACATCTGTTCAAATTGCACCACAGCTTTTATCTTCACACGATTATTTATTTTGCCTAAAAATATCAAGGCATTGGTACCTACCTACATTTAAAAGTATGTGCATGTATGTATAATTCGAGTGTCCAAAACCATTGTTTTAAATTTTAAATTGCAATAAACTTAATTCATGCTCTAGGTAGGTATTATGATGAATATAGAGAAACAAATACGTATAATATTATCCCTAAATCCCATTTAAAAAAAATGTTATGTCTGTCAATTTTTCTGTTAAATTGATGTTATAAAAAAAATTATATTAACAAAAAAAAAAACAACAACATAAACACAATGAAAAACACATGCACATCATTGGAATGAATAAAAAATGACAACGAAAAACACTCAACAAAACAAAACATCAAAAAAAAAAAGAATTAATTTAAATTTGATCAGACACGTCCTTTCTAAGAGGATTCAACTTGAATGCTTCATGCACTTGCACTCCGGTTTCACACACCCTGATGGATGTTAATTGTTTTTTTTTTTATTTTTTTTAGCTTATGTTGTCAGCTCATCGTTAGTTATTTAATTATTATTTGTCATATTTAATTTATTTTTTTTTTATATTTTTTTTAAACGAATTTATTTTTATAACACAGATGTTGAATGCACGCAAGAGTAATCCACCAAATAAGCTTTGAAAATTCATTTTGTTTTGTTGTTTTTGTTGTTGTCTAGTGATTTCGTGTGTATATGTGTGTTATGAGATTATTAAAACAATTTTTGTATTTTATTTATTTAATTTTTTTTGTTAATCACACTTCTTTCCAAATTAATATAAGTTTTTTGTTTGGTATATTAGTCATAAAATTTAATGCATATTATGTCCATATGGCTGTTAAACTGCGATACATACATTTATAATTGGTAATTATGTCACCTGTGGTCATATTTGTAAAAAAAAAATTAAAAAAAATCCACATATTGAATTGATGGCTAAGAATATATAAAATACGTTAATTGGATTTTTGTTTGTAAAGCTGATTAATATGTGGTGAGCCAATTTAAAATTTAAAAAAAAAAAGAATAAAAATAAAGATTATTGCACTATTTATTATTATAGGTTAATGCATGTTCGTTTAAATTATTTATGCAAAAGGGTTTTTGTATTAATTTTTTAATTTCTATTAAAAATTGGTAGGTAGAGATTTATAGTTAGGTATATGTATTCAAATATTAAAATTAAATTAAAAAATATGTTTTATGCATTTTAAATGACTATTTAAACAATAATCTGTTTGGAACAAAGTAACTGGCAATATGTGATTGAAAAAGTAAAAAAAATAATTGATAAAGCTATAAATGGTTAGGTATGAATTGAAAAAGATTATGTTTTTAAAGCAATTTAAATAGGTTTGAAGCCAAATATGCAGAAATTATTATTTAATGAGGTATATAATTACCTATACATATTCTATTTAAAGTCCAATTTTGAAAATGTTCCGTTTCAAGATAAAAATTAAACTGTAAACAAAATATTATAACTAATTTTTAATTTTAATTAATATTTTAAAATTCTTTAACCGGAATTTTTGAAATTTTGTTTTTAGAGGATTAGCTAGGGAATTTTTCTCTATTCCAAATTTTTTTAAATGAATTTTGTGTGAAAATAATTATTTCTTATAAATTCTTTATAAATTCTGAGAAAATTGTATATACTAGGGGTTGTACGATTCGATGCAACTGGCTTACAACCCTATTTCGGTTTCCAATTTATCAAATGATAGTTGATAAATTTTTGGAAATTGCTATAATATAACACCCAATTGATACAACTTTTGATCATTGAGAATGGTGCAGAATGCTGAGAATTACAAGAAAATTAATAATTATCACGGAATAGTTGATCAGATTTAAAAAAAAAATTAGTTTTAATGTACCAAATTTCAATATTTATCAACTATTAATTGAAAATTCATAACTTTTATAGGGGTGTTAGTAAAATTTTAAAAGTTTATATTTTGTTTAGAAGAGCACAAAATTAAAAAAAAAAAAAAAAAAAAAAAAAAAAAAAACGAATAACAGCTGACAGCAAGAATGACGTTTAGTGTGCTAACAAATTTACATGAGTCTGATGATCTGCCTGGCAGTCTATAGCTATAACTCCTTACCTATAAAAACTTGGTGGCAGCTCACTCAAGTGTTGTTGTTCATTCAAACCTTCGATAAAAATATTGATTTTTAAAAAAATTGCTTATTTTGTGTGTTTTTTAAACCTTAGGCTGAAGTAAAAATTTCTTAGAGAAAAAAATTAACAGGAAAAGGAATTAGGTACATAAAACAAAATTTTTAAATTTTGTAAAAAAAAGTCTGGAGGTATTATTATTTGTCGACATGGTGTTCTAAAATTAGATTAATTTCACCACATTGGATGCATAAAATCTAAAATCAACTAAACAATTATTTTTGATGTTTTTAGCGAGTAGGTATTTAAACAGATTTTTTTCTTTTTGTGGCTCAGACATATATTATCTTTAACTGTTTAAGTACAGACCAATTTTATGTGTAACAGTAAAATGTAAGTACCAAAATTTTATTAAATTATTTTTTTATTTT
Organism: Epistrophe grossulariae; assembly: GCA_929447395.1. NCBI lineage: Eukaryota > Metazoa > Arthropoda > Insecta > Diptera > Syrphidae > Epistrophe > Epistrophe grossulariae. Next base: position 9,649,120 of record OV839569.1, on the reverse strand, counting down.
AGTTTTATTAAATAAATACGTCTTTTTTAAATTAATTATAGATTTTAATTTTTAGAGAAAAAAAATCACTGGTATCATCATCATTTTCAACATTGCCAATCCAATGCAGCATTGCTCATATAACCTCTTTTTTTTTGGGGTACATTTTCAAGAAAACTTTCCTTCTCATCATAAATCACCCATTTGTTTATGAGTTAATTTTTTTTATTCTTATAAGTCACACAGCACACTATAACTAGCATAATATGAACTGAATTTTTTTTAATTCATAAGTCACCCACTAGCTTGTGAATTTAAGCCTTAGCTTAAATTCAATTAAGCTCTTGTAACCCTGTTCGGAAAATTCTATATATTCTAAATAAAAGCAAATCTTAAATTCTGTATTATACAAAATTCTGAAAATCCAAAATTCTGTAAAACATTAATTCTGTAGTCAAAAATTCTGTATGCATTTTAAAAATCTGTATATTATAATAATTTTAGAGAATTAATTACGTAATAAAATTATTAACCTTGGACAAAATTTTTGAAATAATTAATTTTTTAATGAATTAGAAAAAAAAAGAATATATTTCTTCTTAGAGGAGAACAAAATATATTTTATAAATATTTAGGAATCTTCTTTTCCATAACATTTACCGTTTGAGAATAATAGACACAAAAAACGAATGTTTTCGATATCAACCTTTCTTTGAAATGTAATATCTTCTAAACGATAGCTTGTACGAAAAAGTAGGCCTTAAGCAGCATTTTGTAGAGAACATCATAATCTACGAAGCAAATTGAAAATACTTTACCTCATTTTTTAAGATTTTATTACAAAAAACAGCAATTTAAGAGTTTTGATCAGATTATCGTGCAAGATTTCGTAAGTCCAAAAATTCCCTAAAAATGTTATTATTATTTATTTCAAAAATTCATCAGAGCCACTTTTTGGCAATTTCAACGTAACAATTTTGATAAAAATTTCCCAGACAAAAGTAGATCGCATTTGCCAGGTTTTTTTTAATTTCTAAAAAAAAAACATGCAAAAATGACTAACCGTCGATATATGAATTTAAAAGCCCAATTGTATACTATAACCTAATTTATTGATAATTTGTGTGTGGGAAAAATTATTAAGATTCAAATTTGAACGTTTTAAATGGAATTATATAAAAAAAAACCTACTTAAAAGGGAGGCAGAATTTTCAATTCATTCGCAGAATTTTGAAAATCAGAACGACCCGTTGCTGTATATTATTATTATAAATTAAAATTGGCATATAAAAACTAAAAAAAAAAAAGTTAAATATTCTTTCTTTTTTAAAGTAACTTTTTTTAGAAGTTATTTAAGCAATTAAAGAGCGAATTTCACTTTTCTTTATTAATGTTTCATGCATGTTTTATAACCAAAAAGAAGAAGAACGACATGAGCTCAGTGTTGTTCGACTTTTTTACTTTAAGTTTTTTACATAATTTTTTACGTGTTTCATATTAGTTTTTTAATTGGTGTATTTGAATTATGCTTATGTAAAAAACGTAAAAAGGTAAAGAAGTAAAAAAAGTTACCTTCAAAACTGAAGATGACATTTGGATAAAAAAATTGTTGATTTGTTATCCTTTTTTGTTGTTATCGGTCACTAGGAACTGTTGACCTCAGGTCACTTCTACAAATTCAGGATTACACTACTTAAAATTCATGCTAAACTACCTTGATTGCTTGATCACCTCATCAATATAATTTGTATCTTTTTTTTCGGTGACGAAATTGAACCAGAGTTCCAGATAGCTTTATCTTTATCAGCAAATTAAAGAGGAAGCAGATCACGCAACTTCTTTGTACAACTCCATTACAAATGTTGATTGCATTCTGGATATCAATCTGACTACTGTAAAACCCGCTTAAGAAAAAAACCCGTTCATCTGAAACATTTTGTTTCATCCCCGATTATTTGTCAACCAATTACCTTTAAAACACTCCGCTTAGGTGAAACTTGCTATAGCGTGAAATATATTTTCATTCAAATTTTATATTTTCATTAAAAAAATTCTCTTAAGTGACAAAAAAAAATAAATCGCACAGAACAAAAAATTTGCTAAACGATTCATGTTTTTTTTTTAATTTTCACCTCCAACAAATTTTTCTCACGAAAATGACATTTGAATTTCTGATATGTCACAACCGTTTTTGGAATTTCTAGATCCGCTTAAGTGAAATTTCTTTTTCACTTATCCGGGCTCCGCTTAATTGAAATTTGTTTGTTTTGTTTGTTTTGTTTGTTTTATTCTTGCGCGCACATGTACAGTTTGTTTATAAGAAACTCTGCCGTTAAAATGCTGCTCATGCTCATTTCTTATGTTCATGATGATTTTGAACACATTGGGTCTTTTTATCGAAGTTGTCATCAAATCATTCCATACATATAACCCTTGTTTTACCACAAATCACTTGAAGTGCTGATTGTTTTTAAACTAAACATAAATTTTTCCTAAGAAATCGCAAGCTTTACCACATTTATTTTAATTTTCTTCAACTTCTAACCTGATAATTTACTTAATTCCCAATTTTTTTCATTTGCTCATGTGCTGAATAAGTTTTTGATTATAACTTTACCTCCTTCTACTTTTATCCCCCCCTATCACCCAAACACCTTATATTCACTAAAACCTTATACATACATACCTACACCTGAATGTGCTCTGTCATCTTCTCACTACAATTAAAAGTTAATGGAAGTCCCATTAAGTTCTGCACTTTTATCTGTTGGTTCACGTGCATTTCCTCTTCTTCTTATTTTTTAAAATTTTTCGGGTTCATCATCGTTTTCGTCGTCGTCGTCGCACTCATTGTCGACATCTTGGTCATTCTCTATTCCACACCTCCTCCGTTTTTTTTTTAATGCTATTCTTAATATTATTTCAAGCGGTAAACGTGTTTCAAATTACGATACAAAATTTCCCCCAAAATCTAGGTATTCGTGAGAGAAAAAAAAAAAAAAAACTTCAACAAGTTTTAGCTTGGCAGGACTATACCTACTTCTATACTGACTTCCCAGTCGTATTTGTATTTCGAAATACAAAAAACGATATTTTACGATGCACATATAATGTTTCAGTCCTGTTGTTGGTTTTTTATACGGTTTCACCTGGACGACGATGACGTGCATGAGTGAAAAGCAGCCCTTGGTACATAGTGGATTCAGTGAGTTGGAACAGCATCCTTTATTTGTTGCTCCTATCGCTGAAGAACTAGAAAAGGATATACCCTTTCTTCTCAATGATGTCGATACATTGACTTTGCTGAGTTAAGTTTGGTCAGGAGAGTGGTTGGTGGCGTACTGATGCTGCTTTTGACTTTTTTGTTTTTTTTTAGAAAAGGTGCAAGGCTCTATATGTCTATATAAATGATTCAGAACACGTACCAGAGGAGAATTGGTCTGAGACCGTGACGGCACGGGCTTGCCTTTACGAAGGTACAAGGCTAAAAAACATTGGGCGAATCTTTCTTCGATTTTTTTTTTTAAACTTTTTTGGCGCTTCTCGCTCTATTTGTATAGAACTCAGTCGTGTCTGTACACCCCCGTCTTTGGGACGTGTATTTTGGGCTGTTTTCATTTTTTTTTGTGCTGCTTTCGTATATTCCTATTGATTTTGAAATTCTGTGCGAGTCCTTGTCATTAAGACATTATTATAAAGTTAGGTCTTATCGCAACGACACAAAGTCGTTTCGGGGGTCTTAAAAATGCATTTTCTCTTCTTTTTTTTTTTCTGGGATCGGGAGGTGTATTCTGTTGAATTCTGTTTCCCTATGTTCAGGATAAAATTAAGGACGAAAAAAAAAACCAAAGAGGATGTGACCAAAAACTTTGCATGTTAAAAAATTTCCAAACTTTTTCCTCAAGTAGGTAGATATATTATCCGTTTATTCGTATACACACTCATTTTTCTCTATTTTGGCGGAAAAGCATGGAAATCCGATGGATAGACTATATTCCGTAAGTCTGTCCTTTAATAGGTACAGTTAAGTCACTTGAGTAGAAAGAAAACTGAATGTATCGCAGGGAGGAGAATGAACGGAACTAGGCGAAGCTTATATCCGGTTTTTGGAAAAACTTTACGATGACAACACAAAAAAATATATTTTTTTCATCCCATTTTTTTACCATGATATCGTGCCAATTAAAAAATAATTTGTGTACCGTTTGGCGCTTGAAGTTTTAAAGAATGAAAATTAGAGAGTTAATATTGTTTTCGGTTTTTTTTTTTGTTACACTCTGTGGAATATTTACAGTCCATTTAGATGGCGTGTAAAGATTACAATGTAAAACATTTTTATTTTTTTGTTAAACCTATATATCATATAGGATTGAGTTTATATTGGAAGGAGGTTCCATTTTTGGTTTCACCAAAGTGATAAATGTTTTTTGTTTTTTTTTTTTTTAAGGCGGCAATGATGTTGCGTGTAAATTGTGATGTTGCGTTTTAATGCAACGTTTATATATTTAGAAAAATTTGTATGCAATTTGTGTGCATTATTAAGAACAAAGGAACAACTTGTGACTGTGCCCTATATCGAGATTAAAAGGACATTTTGTTCCATCAATTGAAACTAACACGCAAGGTTCTAAGAAGTGTGTGATAGAGAAAGAGAGTGAGTGGGGTGGGGTGGCTGGGGAAATAGGGATTTACATGACTAAGAATTTTAAAGTGTTTATAAATTTTGTATGTTTTTAAAAACATAGGTTGTAAAGCTTTTAAGGAAATTTGATAACAGAAGATAATAAGGTTGCGTTTAGATAATGTTAATATATAAAAGTGATATTTGCACTTTTGGTATTAAAAATATAAGCATCTAATGTTGAATTCATTGCCTATGTGAACTAACTATTTTTTTCAAATCACCTGAGTTATTACAGATATTATAAGTTTAATCAAAATCATTTAAGCCGTTTTTGAGAAAATAATAAAAATAGAAGATATTCGTTTAAGATGTGCTAAAACTTAATTTGAATGGAGTAAAATGGAGTATACACAGGGATAAATCTTGGGTCCCGATCTTAGAAACATCTTCTATGGTGGCATACTCCACATGGACATATTGGACGACACCTTCCGCTGATAACATTGTCGTGGTGATAGCGGGAAAAGACACCGAAAGGGCACACTTAAAGCTGAACCAGGTCATGCGTCGAGTTAAACATTGGTAAAATGGACTCCACAGTCTTAGCCTGTCCAGAGAAAAAAAAAAATGAAAAAAAAAAGATCCCAACCATTATCGACTTCCATATTGGTCCTGAAGTCATAAAAAGTAAGGAAGCTGTAAAGTATTTAGTACTGAACCTATGTAAACGCGAAATTAACATTCCGGCAAAAGATCAATGGCGCAGCATGGGCGTCTTAAATGACCACATCGCTAAGTAGACTGATGTCAGAAAGAGAAGACTCCTGATATTGACTACAAATGCCATTCTCCTTTAATGGATGTGAGATCCTTTAATGGATGTGAGGACGAACTCCTGCAGGAGAAGTACCTACCGCCAACAGATGGCAGAAATGCAAAGAGGGGTAGCACTACGTGTGGCTTTTTACAGAACAGTGTTGGAACCAGCCACCCTTGTAGTTATTGGTGTGACTCTAATCGACCTACTAGCGGCAAAATAAAAATATGTCTACGACAAAAAAGTGGAAATCGGTATTGAAGCGGCAACTAATCAGGCAGGAGCAACTCACCAATCAGAAGTGGAAAGAGCATTGGAACTCAGAAAGCAAAGTAGACAGCGCGAATAATCAGGAACGTCGCTAATTGGAACGCCGCGGCCGAGTGAAAAAAATGGTGAGGTAAACTACTACGTCAACCAGTTCCTCACCAGTCATGGATATTTCAACGCCTTCATCTTCAAGTTCACTAAAGCGAATAGTCCAGCCTGTCAGTACGCCGCAGTGACTCTGCAATACTTCATATTTTCAGCAGATAGAAAACTTCGTGATCTGGAAAGAACTGTTGGCTTCATGGATCCAAAAAACACAATTGACAAAATGCTGAGCAACGTCTTAAATTGTCGAAAAATCTGCACCTATACGTAGAAAATATTCTCAGAAGGAACAAATAGAAAAGAAGAAAATTATCGGGAATCAGTTGAGCCCGTAAGATGATCCCGCAATGAAAAAAGATAACCCCCTTGAAGTAATGCAAAGAGCAGTTCGAGGGGGGCAAGTCAGAAACCGAAAGCGTTTGGAGGAGTTTTGGTCGGTATGCACTACCCGAGTCCGACACACGGGGACAGTTATTGTGTCACAACCTTAAAGACTTCCTTATGGTTCATAATCCATTTCTCCTGCCTTTTCCCTAAAGGAAAACAAAATTGAGGGAATTGCAGCAAAATATTCTGTACCAAATTTAAAAACAATTGGTCCATCTGTTTAAACTCTTTTTCAAATTTTAGTGTACACATGGGATCACTTAGAATGATGAAACCAACTTTTCGGTTTCCTTCAGCATCGAAGAAGTATTAATTTTGATTACAAAATCAGATTTTTTCTAAAACAAATATTTCCCTATAGAGAATAAAATAAATAAAGATATAATAGATGGTCATAGTATACACTGGCTGAGATGTTTTATTTAATACATTTAGCTTCAAAATACCAAATAAAATTTTATACTGACAAATTTTGTACGATCAATTTGTTTTTCACAAAAAAAAAAACTAAACTTGTCGAACAGACTGTTAAAGTTGATGCAATATCATAGAAGGTGTCTAATCCCCTCACTATACATGTATGTATGTACAGAGGAAACCATTTCCGATGATTTACAAGCATTTCACTATCGGTTTCCATCCTATTTGTCATCCAGGTGTTGTGGAGATTTTCCCTCAACGTTATATTATTGTTGTTGTGTTTGTCTAAGCTTTTAGGCAAACGAATAAACAGGAGGCTGCCTTCACAATAAAAAAATTAAAAAAAAAAAAAAATACAAAAAAGTCCCTAAAAAAAGGTTTACCATTTCGGAGAGGGCCAAGAGCCAAGCACAACAACGCGAATTCCATTTTGCAATTCAAAGATACGGATGTAGAGAGGAGATGTGAGTTGGTTAGGCAAAGGAGGCTCTTCTGATAAACCTCCACACCCTCGCTCCTATGGAATGCCCTGCCAAACGAAATGAAAGTGGAATCTCTAAACCATGTGAAAAAGACCATTTGCAAATGAATTATTAAGAGATTTTCAGCGGTAGCAGTAGCAGCAGCAGCAGCAAAAATCCTGATTCGAGTAGTCCCACTCAAAACGAGTGCGGGGAATATAAAATACAAACAGAAAAAAAAAAACAGGACAATTTTCAAAGTTCCAGATCCATATATCAAATCACGTTAAATTGCCAAAGGTGCATGGGTGGTATAGGTATGGTGGTTTTTGTGGCCCCGAAATAATGTCACTATAAAATGCACCACCACCGTAGTCCTTTTTCACCTCACAATATCAGGGAGACAATTTCCATTTAGCACCATTTTAAGAGTGTTGATGGAAAATACCCTTTCCGCCGCCCGCCGCGCCGCCAAGGAAACGGGTGGAAGCGAAGCTATGAGCAAACAGACTGTGATTTCTGGAATGAAAATTCTAAACTGGAGAAGGAGAGCGAATAAATCCTTTCGAGTACCTATCTACCTATAGGGACATCAGACAATATACCTGATTACATTGTATAGTCTCGTGATGCCGTGGCCTCGTTGTCCGCGTCATCATAAAACCAAGCTGCTACCTATATAGAGTGGTGGTGTAAATACATAAGGTAAAATACGTTGGAGACACACGTTAAGGACTGTATAACGTGATTTACCTTCTCTTTGCAACCTTGCAAGGATATTTTTGGTTACCCTATATATTTGTTCTATTTTCTATACTCCAAAAATAAGACAGGACAAACAAAAAAAAAAACAAAATATGAAACTCTTCATATAAAGTCACATCCTTCAATGTGTGAACCGATGCTCTATCACGAGAGTGTCCTGAATGCGAAATAATAAATATTCATACATTTTCGGGTGCATTCTTCCTTTTCAAAATGCCTAAACAACAACAAAAACACACTCAGAAAGACAGGTTCATATGTGTGTATATCCATCATCCAAAATTCACTGCTGATGACCTGGGGCTGGTTCTGATCCAAGAACCCTGGATTTACGGGGGCCAAGTTAGAGGCCTAACATGTAAGAACTCTAAAGTAATATGGGATACGAGAAGTGACTCGCCCCGAGCATGCATAAAAATAAGAAATAATATAAATTTTATATGTCTTTCAGAATTTATGACGCGGGACCTGGTGCCTATACAGGCCCAAATGGACATCGAGGGCAACCTCCGCACGATGGTTGTAGCAGCAGCATACTTCGCCGGTGATGATGCCAATATTCCACCAACCGAAGTAAAGATGCTAGTGGACTACTGCAACAGCAAAGGACTACCGTTGTCGGTTGGATGCGATGCAAACGCCCACCATACAACATGGGGTAGCACCGATATCAATCAAAGGGGTGAGTACCTTTTAGACTTTATTATCGAGAAAAATCTAGATATATATAACGTAGGGAATACACCTACCTTTGTAACTAGAGTAAGAAAAGAAGTTTTGGACTTAACGTTTGGAACCCAGAACCTAAGTCGCTTGATTAGGGATTGGAGAGTATCCAACGAACCGTCTATGTCTGACCATAGAATTATAGTGTTTACCTTAGATAACCTGCTCACAGAGAATACTTCTGGCAGGAATCCTAAGAAAACAAACTGGAGCCTTTACAAAAACGTTCTTAAGACAAACCTCGAACGATTAGGTGTAGTAGAAACGACAAATAGTAACCTTGAGCTAGAACACTTAGTAAATGAGTTTAGTGGGGCAATTAATGAGGCCTATGAACTCAGTTGTCCCCTCAAATCCATTAGAAGGCAGAAAGATGCTCCGTGGTGGAACAATAATCTGTCAAAACTAAGATCCAAGGTAAGAAGACTTTTCAATAAAGCAAAGAGTACTGGAGAGTGGAATAATTACTCTGCAGAGTTGACCAAATATAACGGGGAAATTAGAAGGGCAAAAAGGAATAGTTTTATGATATTCTGTGAGGGGGTTTCTTCCTCCCCTGCAGCGGCTAGACTACACAAAGCTCTAGCAAAAGAAAATACGTTGACTTCGCTGGCACTTCGCTACCCAGATGGTAGCTTCACTGAAAATGAGGAGCAAAGGTCTACCCTATTGCTAAACACTCACTTTCCAGGAAGTTTACCAACGGTAGGAAATGTGATAGAGAGAATACCTCTCAGGCCAAACCGGGAAGACTGGCAGATAGCTTCGACTATTTGCACAGGCAATAGGATTGAATGGGCGATAAGTACTTTTCAACCTTTTAAATCACCGGGTGTAGATGGCATCTTCCCAGCCCTTCTACAAAAAGGGAAAGAGGAATTAATGCCCTATATTATTAGATTGCTTCAAAGTAGTATAGCACTTGGGTACATACCAAGTCTATGGAGAAGAGCAAAGGTAATCTTTATTCCCAAAGCGGGAAAAAAAGATACAACTCATCCAAAGTCATTCAGGCCAATTAGCTTAACATCTTTTTTATTGAAAACTTTGGAAAAGGTAGTTGATAACTTCATTAGATCAGAAGTTTTAGTAAGCAGGCCTCTAAATCATCGCCAGCATGCTTACAGAGCGGGAAGATCTACAGAAACCGCTCTTTATGAACTCACAAACACTACAGTTAGCTTTAGATTCAAAAGAAACTGCCATATGTGCTTTCCTTGATATTGAAGGAGCCTTTGATAACACCTCTCACGAAGCTGTTGACAAATCTCTTGGAAGAAAGGGAGTACCCATCACTATAATCAGATGGATAGGTAAAATGCTAAGTACAAGAACGGCGGAATCACACGCAGGACAAAGTGTCCAGAAAGTCATCACAACAAGAGGTTGTCCTCAGGGAGGGGTATTATCACCCTTACTGTGGAGTCTAGTAGTGGATGAATTACTAGAAAGTCTTTCTTCGCAAGGAATACGCTGCATCGGCTTTGCTGATGACATTGTCATAACAGCCTTGGGAAAGTTCGAAGAAACTCTTTGTGACATAATACAAAAAGGACTGACTATAACTAGGAAATGGTGTATTTCAGTGGGTTTAAAAATCAACCCTACGAAGACGACAATAGTACCATTTACCAAGAAAAGACTTCTACCACGCATGAAACCTATCCGGTTGGCTGGAGAAGTAATCGATACCCAAAAGGAGGTCAAATATCTAGGCATTACACTAGATAGTAAGCTCCTCTGGAATAAACATGTCGAAATAACTGTCGGGAAAGCCACAAAAGCCCTTATGATATGCAAAAGACTTGCAGGTAAATCATGGGGTTGCAAACCAAACATAATTAGATGGATGTACACCATGATGGTAAGACCCATCATTACCTATGGGGCGGTTGCGTGGCATAAAAGAACCGAATTAACAACAACTAGGAAATCACTAGAGAAAGTGCAAAGGCTTGCATGCTTATGCATAACCGGAGCAATGCGAACGTGCCCTACAGCAGCAATGGAAAATATCCTGCATCTAAGTCCACTACACGTGGTCATAGAAAGTGCTGCTAAGGGAGCCATCATGAGATTTGCAAAGGAGGGTACTGGGACAACTAAGATCATTGGGTTTAGAGAAATGAGCACCATCATCAAGTCCACAGTAACAAACCTTCTTGACATTCCTCGAGACGGCATGATCAGAAAATATAACTTTGAAAAACACTTCCGAACGGAGTTAAGTAGCAAAAAAGACTGGATAGGTGAAACGGAGAACTACAGTCTTAAAGCAAACACCATCAAGTGGTATACAGATGGATCGAGAACTTCTGAAGGGACTGGGGCAGGGGTTTTTGGGCCTAGAACCAAAATCTCTCTACCGATGGGACAGTCTACAAGCATATTCCAGGCAGAAGTAAACGCTATAGGAAAATGTGCAGAACGTAACCTCGAAAGAAACTACAAAAACCAAAACATTGCTATCATGTCAGACAGCCAAGCCGCACTAAAGGCTTTAACTTCATACGGCATTACATCGAAACTGGTATGGGAGTGCGTGAACAGGCTAAATGAACTGGGCAAGAAAAACAAGGTCACTCTCTATTGGGTACCAGGCCACGTTGGTGTCCAAGGCAATGAAGAGGCTGACACCCTAGCAAAAATAGGAGCAACGACACCCCTAACGGGGCCAGAGCCCTATTGTGGTATAGGGGAGAATATGATTAAAAACAAAATCAAATCAGAAGAGGAGGCAAATAGATCAAAAATCTGGAAAGAACTCCCCAAACTGAGGCAGGCTAAACTCTTACTCGGGAACTATAACCGAGAGCGTTTCCTATCCTGCATCAGCTTAAGTAGGAATAACCTTAGAAGAATAACGAGTCTCCTCACAGGCCACTGCAAGCTGAGAAGACACCTCAATATCCTTGGCCTAGTGAGCAGTGCATCTTGCAGATTCTGCAACGCTCATGAGGAGACACCGGACCACATATTAGGTAAATGTGATGCTCTAGTGCATCAAAGACAAAGATATCTGGGCAGTCACCATATAGATGAGAGCAAAATACAATCTCTAAAAATACTCCAAATTCTCAAATTCCTCAAAGGAACGAATTTGGAGGACGAACTGTAGTATGAGTAACCTCAACCAGTTCATAATGGGGGCACAATAGATCCTAAGGTCGCAGTGCAATACCCACCCCTATTCATTCATTCATCCATCATCCAGTCTGAATGATATAACAATCGTGGGTAGGCAGCCTAAGCTTTAAGGACTCTTTCATTCGTTGCCTGATTTATATACGTCGCGTATAACCATCACCGTCGTCGTCATCGTCGTCGTTTGCGTTGTCGTCGTGGCAATTCCAGTTGGCAATTCAATTGAATTTTATATTAAGTTTTCAAATTGGTATGCAGATGCATCCAGGATATATGCATTTGAGTTTTGCTAGAATGAGAACTAATAATTCCACGCAGGCATTTTGTGCAATATTAATAAACTAAATAAATGTAATTATATTTAGTGTGTCAGAAGTGGGATATACCTACATTCAATGATGATGTGATGTTATATAGAGATGGGAAGGTTGATTTGAATGACTGAATAGAGGAGAGAGCTTTATTTATGCACATACATATTTATGATGGCAATGCATTTCTTTATACTGATGGAGTATCGCTGTATATATAGTGAATTCATTTTAGACAATGTTTTTCTGTAGTGATGATGAAGAGGAAGTGCAAAACAGTTTGTCTGCCATTGGGAGTTGATTTGATCTGTTAATTAAAAGTTCTCTTTATATGCTGATACCTACTCGTACTCGTAGTTGTGATGTTCTGTGGTAATAGATTATGAAAATTCAAAATATATGCAAATTGTTTTAAATTTATGGAATGAAAATTTTTAAAAGTGAGCCAAAAAAAAAATGAAAAAAAAATTAATATAGAAATGGAAAGGCTAATGGTTGAGAATTTATTTTTTAAATAAAAATAAGAGTTTTGAAGATACACATTTTATCCCAGCAACTCAACTCAATTAGAGTACGAAATAGCGCACGACAATAATTTAAAATAATTACAATATTATACATAAGCTTTTTTTTAGGAAATAATCATTATTATTTGTTTTTTTAAGGATGAAATATTTAATTTCTTTTTCAATGTCGAGAGAACTATTTATAATACTTAAAGTTAACTAGATTTGCAGGGAATGTTTTATTAATTTTAACATCCTAAAAAGTGAAAATAAAATTTATAGGGGCTTCAAACAATGAATTTTTTTTCACTCATCAATCACCATTAATTTTTATACACAAATGGCGCAGTCTCAAGCGTAACGTTTTTAATTTTTTAAATTTTTCCCTCTTAAGATGCTCACAGAGCTTAACTACACTATTGTAAAGGAGCTTAAAGTAATCTTGAAGAGTACTAATAAATTGTTATAACACTGTTAAAAGCGTTAAATGGCCAAGTTATGGGAGGCTTTCACCTCTATTAAGTCTTGCTATGAGAATGCGTCTTTTCCAATAAGATACGCTCTCACCTTGACTAATGGCTGATTTCCAATGACGCGTTCGCGATGCGTACGTTACGTTTCACAAGCTTTACGGACGAGTCGAGGTGACAGGTGATTCTGCGAGAATCAGCTGGTTAAAACCAATTGATGTGTCATTCTGCAAATTAATTTAAATATTTTGTTAAATGGTTTTTTGAATTTAAAATGAACGATAACCTTTTTTCGACAATAGAACTAGTTGCCGCTGCTGTAAAGGAGTTGAAGAGGAAACACCAAGACGGTGTTGGTGGGTTCGCGAACTGAATCTCAGAAGTGATAAAGAAGGATTCTTTGCCTTAAATTTTGATCAAATGAAAGAAAAAGACCCTAAACATTTTTTCAAAATAACAAGGACGTCTCCACAATCCTTTGAATTATTGCGTTTGCTTGTTTTTTTTTTTATAATTTGAAAGTAATTTCATAAATTTGTAGAATAAACTATTTTCTTACCTCGAGAAACCAAATTCAAATTTTTTTTAACGCAAAATTCACAGGAGACTACATTATAACATGTCAAAACGCTCGCGAAAGTTGAATTCTTTCAACTTTTGCGTTGAGATTCCTCACGTTACGTTGGTTTGTGTATTTGCTAATGGTTGTCAAATCGTGAAGTTTATGCACAACGCACCATTGTAAAAACTAAACAGAATTTCCTATATCTGAACTTTTGCGTTGACAGAAAAATTTGTCAACGCGACGCACAACGCGGCATTGTAAAACAGCCATAAGTCTTGCTATGAGAATGCGTCTCTTCCATATAAGATTCGCTCAAAAGAGAACAGAGTACATATTTTGTAAATTATACAAAATTATATAATACCTTTCTCATTTAGCATTTTCACATAGAGAAACAATTTATTTTTTTATTTGTGTGTGTATGTCTTATGTTAAAAAACTGAAAGGCTTATGTGAGAATATACAAGCATCCTCAAGTATAAATCTTATATATTATTTCTAGACTCACTTTCCGACTCTCGTAACTACACCGATTTTGAAAAATGAGGAGTCAAATGAAGAGAAATTACCTGCTGATTTAACGAATTTTTTTCAAAACTGTTGTTCTTATAAGAAACTGTAAAAAGTACCCATCGATATGTGTAGAGCTTCAAATTTTACTGCGGGTTAAAGACTCCCCAAAATTGTTTTTCAGGAATCGAATATCTCCCTAATGGTCACTTGTACAAAAATAAAATGCACCGTGTTGCACATATACATGGAACTCACAAATTAGACTGAAAAACTGTTAAAAAACCAATATAATTAGAAATAAATTGATTACACAACCTTTAAAATTGATTTTAAACAAACGTTATGTACACTCCCTGATTTCTTAAATAAATTTCAATTCATAAAAAAAAATTTTGAAAATCGACTTTTTAAAAAATTAATTTTGTGTATATTTTTATCTATGTATAAAATTTGGTAAAAATTTTTAAGAAAAAAAAATTGTAAACCATTTTGTAGTATTTTTTAATGCTTAATTAAAAAAAAACTTTGGAACAAAACCATCAGCCCTTTTTCGAAATATCGAATTTCTAAATCCAAAATTTAATTTTTGAAAAAACTTAAAGCACATTTTGTAAAAATTTCATTAAAATCGGTTGAACAGATAATGAGATAGTTGAAAACCAAAAAAATGTTCTATAAGAGATACAATTTTTAAACGATAGTTAAATTTTTTTTTCAAATAATATAGACAAAAATCGATCAAGTCGTTTTTGAATTATTAAGTTCTCATAAAAAAATTTTTAAAGTTTTTTCAAAACTCTAAAAAAAAATTGAAAATGTTGGTACCTATAGAATTCTTTTAAAAATTTTCAAATCATTCTTCATACAATAATTTATCAAAATTGGTTTAGCTGTCTTGGAGAAAATCGAAAATCAAAAAAATGGTTCTACCATGGAGGTACTATTTAAAACCATTTTTCGGAATTTTTTATAAAATGGAAGATATTTAAAAAAAATTACAGATTTTTTTTAAGTTGTGGGCACAATAAAATTTTCATTTTTCGCTAAAAAAAATTGTACGGCAGCTACCGTTATTGTTGGTTCTAAAAAAAATTTAAAAACCTTTCGAGGGAATGCCCAAAAAAAGCTTTGTAGCCAGTTTAAACAAAATTGACCCAAACAAAATGGCTGCAGCCGAAAGGACAGGACAGACAGAATCCCACTTTCTTTGACTTTGCAGTCGTAATGTCTACTTTGATCGAAATTTAGAGTTTGATTTTTTTTTAAGAATGTTTTTACATGTATGTTTCGCAAGAATTGTCTGGCAAACTAACGTTTCGCGTGCGTTCATTTTGCCTATTTTCGTTCCGCATTTTGTTGTTTCGCATTTTACGTTTTGCAAATCACGTTTCATTTTCTAAATAATTGACAAATTATCCTTTCGCATTTTTCATTTCGCAATTTTCATTTAGTTTTTAGTTCGATTGGATTTTTGAATTCCCGCATATTTTTGTTGACATTTTGTTGTTATACTTTTTTTATTTGGCAATTTATTATTTCGCTTTTTTTTATTTGGCATTTTGTTGTTTCGCTTTTTTTAATTTGGCATTCAATTGTTTTGTCAAATAAAAAAAGCGAAACTTAAATTGCCAATTAATGTTTGCGAATTAAACAAAATATTTAACGACTATAAAGCGAAACAAAGAAATGTCAAATGAATTTTGCGAAACAATGGTGACCCAGAAGTTCAGAATCTACATGTATATCGCAGATAAAAAAAATATTAAGGCCGAATTTGTAGCTTAGAAAATTTTCTACAAAAAAATGTTTTAATAATTTTTAATAACCGCTTTCTAAATAAAGGGTGTTTTCATAAATTCGTTATAATTTCAAACCTTCATGCTAATTCAGGAAATTAGAAAATCAGCTTTAGCAAATTCATCTCTTTTTTGCTGTATCATATCATATCTAGTTAGCATATTGTTAAATTAAAAATAATTTAATAATAAATTCCACAAATTTGTGGAAAAATCAAGTGTTTTCTTTTATTATTAAATTATTTTTAATTTAACAATATGCTAACTAAAATCGATTTCCACCAAGTGTTAAATCCCCGCTCTACAATTTTCCTTTAATTCGAAACTAGTTTCAAGGCGATCAAAATTTCCAATAGAATTTTAAAGCATTTCGTAATTTTGATTTTTTATAAAAAAAAACTTCAAACATCTCTCCTGAAAAAT
Organism: Epistrophe grossulariae; assembly: GCA_929447395.1. Taxonomy (NCBI): domain Eukaryota; kingdom Metazoa; phylum Arthropoda; class Insecta; order Diptera; family Syrphidae; genus Epistrophe; species Epistrophe grossulariae. The sequence continues at coordinate 9,632,838 of OV839569.1, read as the reverse complement.
GTTAAAAATGGACTTTAGTGGGTTTTTCCACAGAAGTATTTGAAGCATGCAACGAATATAATATTGCTGATCTTACCAGCCATACACCGTATAATCTCTAAGAGTAAACTTTTTTGCCTTTTGTGAATTCTAAACCAGCTTTTTTGTTCTCAACTATTCTTATAGGTTCAAAATGGGAGTACGTCGGTATCTTTTAAGAGTGAAGATTAGATCATTGCTTTGTAAAAAACTTTGTAAACAATTTTCTTGCTAAGTCATGAAATTTATTGCTATGTAATATATCCTAAGGATTCTAAGTACTTTATTAAACAAAAAAAATAACTAGCTTTACATTGCACATATATTGACAAACGACACGAATAAAATTTGAAAACCTTCCACAGTTATTGTATATTTTTACAAAAAATATTCATTTCTCTCTACAGAAAAAAAAACAAGAGAAAAAAGAACTCATATTATTTGGAAATTTACAGGAAAAGGATTTTAGCGTACACGTGCAATAATATTGAAATAACAATGTGCTTTTGACACCCACGTCATACTTTCAGCCACTCGCTGCAGTGACGGGCCAACAGGGTGACACTTCTATCCAAAGGACACCATTACATATACATAGTGGTGTCATTTGAAATTTGATTGTTGTAGTATAGGAAAATCGGAAATACTCGAATATTCATTCCGTTCCGTTATTGCATGCATGTACGCTTGCTTGCATGGTTCGGTCGAGTGCCCTGTCATCGGATAAAGGCTACATATTTGATATCAGTAGAATTTGAATCTTTTATAGATGAAACCTTCACCTACACTACATGTATGTATGTATATTGTATATGTTTTTAGATGTAGCACCATCCGCTGTCGATATATAGAGATTTTTTCTCAAATCGTAAATCTACAAAAAAATCTGGCAAATGTTGTAGAAAAAAAAAATTATAAAAACCTGGAGATAGGTACTCATATACAAAAAACCCCATCAACTTCCGATGGAAAAATAGAAAAAATTTGAACAAAAGCAAAAATCATAGTAATTGTGCAGCAGGTATTCAGCCTTGCTATGCGGGGAAATTGATTAAGGTGGCTGACTCGCTTTGGCAAAAGGACTCATTGCATGGGTGGGTGCGCACACTGCACCTGCATGGCGAACAAGGTGCCTACAGGCTTGCTGCAGCAAGTGTTTGACGGTATGACGCATCCCTTATGCATTTAGATATTATTCTGGTTTATTTTTTTTTTTTCATTTTTTTTATGTGGCCAATTTTTTGTATGCATCCGAGTGTAGAAATCACCATCCGATCCGTGGGTGATTGCAAATAAATGAATCTAGGTATAGGTATACGAACTATTATTGCATCCGATTTGTGATTGCAGAGTTGCAGTATAGTCCTCTCAGTATAGGTACTATGTGCAATATACAGTATGTCAAGCAGAATTGGATAGTTTAATCTTTTTTATTACTGAATTTTTAATTATTATACCAATATGTTGAATGTAAAATAGGTACATAATAATAAAAAAAAATACAAAGCACTCTTAAATTTGTGGTTGGATTTTTAAAATATATGTAGGTATCTGCATTATATATGAACAAAAAAAAGTTTAATGGATATGAGCAGTATTTTTATTTTTTGTTATTATTAATCTGGAATAATAAAGTTTGTTCTTTTGAATAAATTAATAATAAATTGCTTTTTACTCAGTTTAATGGTTTCAGTTGACAAAATTGGATTTATTCTTGCAATTTACGTTTTTAATTTACAAATTTTAATATTTCAATTTCAATTTACGATTCTATGTTTGTTTTTTTGGTCGAGTAAATTTTATCGGGTTATAATATCTACTGAACTTTTTTAAATTTAATTTTGCTGTTTTGAGATAAAGAAAATTAAATGTCGTTTTTTATTTAGTTCAAAAGAGATCTGATAGCTTGAGAACCCATCAGCGACGGACACGTCATTTAAAAAAAAATCAATGGGCCAATAAGCTCGAGCTCTCAGTCTCTTCTATTAACATACACTTTAAGGAGCGTAGTTATTTTTTGAAAATTTTGACTTGTTCAATTTTGAGAGTTCTGAAATATTTTTCAAATTTTGTTTTATTGAGGCCTCATTGTAGAATTTTGAAACTTTATTTTCTAAAGTTATTTAAATAACCACTTGATTTATTTCTTATCAGTTGAAAGTATTGAAAGCAAATAGCATCCTTACAAAGGACTTTATTGCAGCTATTTCTATTTTTGTATCAAAATTTGAATTGCAAGTTTTGGATTCGTACACAATCGTAGTTTTAGCATTCAATTAAAAATTAAAAATAGTATCGAAAATTATATAAATACTTAACTACGTACAATTTTGAAAAAAAAAATTGTTATAAGTTTTTAACAAAGTTTTATTTTTAAAATTTTGAGTTTGAAAATAATTTATTCACAAAGTAAGCACTTAAATAATTTAATTTAACAACATAATTAATGCCAGTAGTTCAGGTTTTAAAAACTAATCATGAGAAACGCGCTTTAGAGAAAAACCATGAAACACTTTTATAATCGCTGAGTATTTGTTGACCAATTACTTTTAAAAAAACTCCGCTTAAACGAAACTTGATTAGTGAAAATAACGGATACCACATATTTCAGTCAAACTTTATATTTTTCATTGAAAAAAACTTTCCTATAAGAGAAAAAAACTATTTTATTTAAATTTTTTCTAAAGGAAACTCCAAAATATAAATACAATTTTTTCTATAGCTTTAAATTTCCGCTGAATGGAATTTTTAAGTCCGATTAAGTGAAATTTTCTTTCGTTAAGTGAATGGAAGACCGTGACATTTTGCCATTTCTCTTAAGCTGGTTTTAGTATATTAATTTTTATTTTAGAGATTTTTTGATTAATTTGCCCCTTCCACCTTAAGGGGCGTACATTTAAAGTTGCCCAATATCTTAAGATCATTTTCATATAATCTACCAACAATGAACAAAATTATATACATTTATCACAGAATACACAATTTATTAACTAAGCCGCTTTACCACATAGAAAAGTAAAACCCTTAATTCTACTGATTGGTTTATTTCGAAAACAGTAATTTTTATGATCAAAAGTATAAGCATTTTTTGTATGAAATTTTTTAAGCTAAAAATTAAATTTTACATTTTTTTTATACTATACTAACCATTTGGGAGATATTCCTGTAAAACCATTAATTTAACCCCCTGTAAAATTGTTAGCGTCACTCACATCCATGGGGACTTTTAAAAGTTTCTTAAAAACATTTTGAGCAGACTATATACCAAAACCCAATTTTCCGTCGATTGTTTCCGAGTCAAATGCTTGATGCTCAATGACTTTGATGATATAATCGATAGAAAAAAAATTAATTTTAAATCAAAAAATAAAGTTACAAGCCATATAACCGTAAAGAAAAATTTGTTTACTATACAAAAAAAAAAACAGCTCTACCGATTTTCATTAAAATAAAGATATTGTATTTAGAAGTGTGCAGTTTTTATTCTTGCACAACCACCAATATTTAAAGCATTTACATAATTTGGCGTATTGAAGAATAATTGAAATGTTAGCCTGGCGACTCTGTTTAGAAATTTTCGTCAGAATCAATAGAATGATAAATTTTTTATTTTCATTGCATATTTGTGGCTTAGACCATCTGGCATATTCAAGAATAATTTTGAACCAAAAATAAAAAAAGGGTCATAATAACTTTATATGAAATGTTAGCCTGGCAACACTTTTTCGACATTTTCAGGAGATACAAGTACGGAAAATTTTTCTTTGTACGACATATTCAAGGCAATTAATTTGCACCATATTCAAAGGTGATTTTTGACTAAAAAGAAAAAAAAATGTCATGCTAATTTTATATGAAATGTCAGTCTGCCAACTGTTTTTGATAATTTTCGGGCAAAACAATAAACCCACAAATTTTTGTTTTCACTGCACATTTACCGCAGTTATTTAGTACCATTTGGAATATATTCAAAGTTTATTTTTGACAAAAAATAAAAAAAAGTCTCATGTTAACTTTATGTGAAATTTAATTATGGCAACTCTTTTTGGACATTTTTGGGAGAACAAATAGTGCGGTTTATTGTTTTCATGGCATATTTATGGAAATTTCTTGAATCTGGACTAGTCAAATTAATTTTTTTTCGAAAGTTGTCATGCTTACATGATTCGACTTAAAATAGGTACCGGGAGTTACATCAACCGTCAATTTTTATAATGTTATTTTAGCTATGGGAATCTAACAAAATGATATTAAGAGCAGTGAGAATAATATCGTAATAGGTTTTAAAAAAGATTAAAGATATACCTTAGTTAAAGCTTTAATAATCTGAAAACTCTTTCAAAAACCACTCATCTAAATGAAACTTTTCTATTATGAGCACCACACGCAATCTGGTTTACAAAAATGCTACATTAATCACTTGAATTCCACTTAATATCTTTCCACTTGTTGTTGTCGTTAGTTTTACATATTTTTTTTTGTAAACAGAGACTGAACAATAATCTGTGTATAATACATTACACAATACAGACATACCTATAACCTATACGTAAAAGCAACAATAATTATGATTGTTTTCTAGAAAATAATATCCTAAAAAGGAGTTAACCGATATTGCTTCTGCCCCAATACAAATGAATTGGCCATTAAATGCAGTTCACATTGCACATGCAACTCTGATGTTGATGATGATGATGGTGATGGTAGGTCTAAAGCTAGGTTATGTTATATGTATGTATGTATGTATCTAGGTAATACAACGTGAATAGAAGAGGAAACTGTTTTCTATGTAATGGTAATGTTGTTGTTGTTGTAAGGTTGTTGCTGAACATGCAAACTCCAACTCTGGCATTTCGGTTACAGTGTGCTTTATATTGCGGTTGTTGCATCTCTTCCCAAAGGGTTGTTGTTATATATGTTACCTATGTACATATATATATATGTATATTTGTAAGTGGAAAGTCAATTCACAAATGGGGGTGCACTGCACACTGCACAGAGTATAGTTGCATGTAAAATTGAAGTGATTCAAACATACGTTGAATAGCTGCTGTAAATGAGGTGTACAGTTGGATTTACATGCCCTTAATGTCGACGTCATCGTTGCTGTTTTTGTTGTTGTTATTGCTGTAATATGGTGTATTCCGTTGACGTTTACACTACATAACGAAATGTTCTTGGGTGTGTGTTGTTGTGTGTAGATATGGTGAATTTGAATATCTGTGCATTTTAATGTGAATTCAAATGAATTCATATACATATAAGTTGAAATGCATAGGAACCCTATACATATAGGGTTGAGAGTGAATGGGGGTGGTATATGAGGGAAGTAAGTTTGACTTTTTGAAATCTAACCAACAGCTTTGACAGGTTGCAATTTTATATACAATTATGTTGTCTTTCGTAATTAAGGATTTAATACCTTAAAGAATGTGGTTTATGTAAGAGGTTTGCGTGATGATGAATTATTTAAGGCGCTGCGCGCTGATGAGCGATGATAGCTGATGCGCTTTGAATTGATTGATTGGTGAAAAGCTACCAATAAATTGAAAGTGTTTCAGGCATTCAGATTAATGACACGGTTTTACTTCATTTAAGTTTGAAGTAGGTAATTCCTCTTAAAACCACAAATGTGCTGCAATGAAACTAAAATATTTAAGTTCAACAAAAATTTAGAACACGCATATAAGTAAATGTTTAAATATTATAGCAACAAATGTTTGGTATTAATTCAGATTTTAAAATAATAAAATAACCTCTCTATTACATATTATAAGCTTACATGTCTCATACGCATGAATATTGACGCTTACAAAATAAATTCATAAGCATATCAAAGCTGTAAAAGACTGTAGTACTTTGATAATGCAGTCAGTTAAATGCAAGTTAATACTGATGTGACTGGGTGCCTACTTTAACTGAAGCCTTTGAAGCCCGACCTTGAAACCAGACCTTGAAGCCTGACCTTGAAGGCTTCACAGTAGCAAAACATTAAATTCTTATTTTTTTCAAAAACGTGCCCGCAACTTAACAAAAAATAATTTAAAAGGCTACAATTTTATGAAAAAATTTTTTTTTTTGTAAAATGGTTATATGTAGTGGCTTTGTGGGTACCTCCCACAAAGCCATTTTTTTGATTTTCGAAACAGTTTAACCGATTTTGATCAATTTTTTTTATGACGAATATTTTAAAAAGTTTAAAAAGTTTTGTGAACCAAAATTTTCTATAATTTTTTATATTTAAAAAAAAAAAAAAAAAAGATTCACAATTTTATTTGACAACTTTATAGTACGAAAACGACTTGATCGATATTTATCAAACTTAGCACCCAGTAGTTTTTCAACACTGTCTAGCAGATTTTAAATAAAAATTATTCCTATAATCAACCATTTTTTTGGTTTTCGAGTATCTCATTATTAAATGAACCGATTTTAATGAAAGTTTTTACACATTAGCTTCTAATAAGTTTGAATTATGTTGCATAGGCAAATTTTTTAAAAAACTGATTTTGGATTTTAACAAAAAAAATTTCAAAATTAGTTTTTGAAAATTCGATATTTCGAAAATGGGTGGATGATTTTTTTTCAAAATTAATTTTTTAATTTTACATTAATATATGTATACTAAAAAATGGTGCATCAATTTTTTTTTCTAAAAAATGTTTACAGAATTTTATATAGGTATAAAAATAATTTTTTTAAAAAACACGCTCCAACGATTTTCAAAATCAAAGGGCACGGTAGTGCCCAGCCAAGTTCTGGCACTACAAACTTTTTACAGGAACAAACTCAGGTGATTTTCGACCCCCCTCTAACTTCAGTACCAATAAAGTCAAGAACTTAAAATTCGGAATATTTGGTTGCCATAGCCAAGCACAAGCACCGCACCAAATTTCATCTCCTTAGCTTAGGTGGTTACCGAGATATAAGACGTCAAAAATCGCGAAAACCATAACTGACTGACTGACTGACTCACTCACTGACAGATCATCAAAATTATGAAGCACTTCCCGACACCGCAGAATCTTGTTATTTCGCACAACGGTAGGTCTTGTGGTGCATACAAAGGAAAAACAACACCGAGTTATGAGAGAAATTTATTATTTAATGATTACTGGCTAAAATTTGTGGGTTTACTTGGCAAGTTTTCTTTTTATTACGCACAGTTCAAAACGTTTTGAAAACTTGACAATGTGAACCCCCAAATTTTAGCCAGTAATCGTTAAATAATAAATTTCTCTCATAACTCGGTGTTGTTTTAATATTACTCTTCTTAAAATACTTGATATTAAACCTTCATAAAGTTAGAACTTGGCATACTTTAAGATCTCACTACTTTTCACGGCTGAGTTGTTTAATATACAGATTTTTATATAGAAGAACTTGGCTGTTTTTTTAACATTTATGTTTTTTGTTGTGTTTGTTTCTCATGAATTGAGATTTATTGAAGAAATGAGATGGTTGGTGTCAAAATAATTTTAGAGGTTTTCTAATTACATAATATTGATTTTTTAACAATTTTTCAGTCTAAGCTGTAATAGCCATGTATACTATATGTTTATGTTCATATAAATATGTATACTCACATAATACTTCCTTAAACTTAACTACGCTTGAAGAGGGTGGCTCATAGCATTTTTATTTCTTTTACAAAATCAGATGAATAGAAGTAAACTATTATAGGACTTTAAAAACACAGTGTGATCGCACATAAGAGCAAGTTCGTGCCACCAAGTCGTGCATTTAATTTTTTTTTGTCCTCCACCTTATATGCCTTTGATATAAGCTACAAAAAAATATCCATTTTATAATGCATTTCCATATAAACAAGAATCTTTGACATCTTTCAAATTCATTTTTACCTGATTTAACATTTCGATCAGGGAAATATTATTAAATTAATAAAAAATACAAACAAAAGCATAATATATATTATATAACAATATTATACGAAATGTGATTTTGTGTGTGTTTATTAAAAATACAATTAATTTCCATCAATTGCACAACAATTGAATGCGCACTGACCTGGAATAGCTGCACATCATCATCTATAAAGGCACAAGCACAATTCGAATACTTAAACAAAAAAAAAACCTTCACGTCACAAAAGAGGACAACACAAGGACTCTTTTCATGCAAAATGTCAAATTTACATATGAATTTTGCACTCGACTGGGAATATTGGTGGTGGTTGGGTAGTTGGTTGGCAGTAGTATAGCAGTGGCGGCAGCGTGCGCTTACCGCCCGTGTCCGCGCCCGTCCGTTCGTCTCTCGTCGACAGCAACAAAAACCAATACACCAATTTAATATGCGCACTCATATCAAATGTCAAACAGCGTAAATTATTCATGTCAAAAATTTCGATTTTTACAAAATGAAAATGGAAAATTGAAAAACTGCACCATGCACTTTACAAACACATAAATTCGTGTACGCAAGGATATACATTCCTACATATACCTTCACACATACCTACTTTATATATCAACAAACGAAAACATCGTCCTCATCATCATCATGATGGTGTTTTGTTCGTATATTATACATATCAATGTATTTATATATTATGTAGATAGGTATGTGTTGATTAAGCGATTTTCATTTAAATTAAAAATTCATTATTTGGTGTAAGATTTAAATATTCAACGGTTTTTCACGCTGCTCATTTTGACGTTTCCGTTTCGGGGCTAAAGTGAATTAGTGAGCCAGGACGAGAGCTGAGAATAAATGAGACACTCGAATTCTCCAACAACACTGCAATGCAATTCAATGCAATACAATATAATATAACCCAAATTAATTATAATTTTTGTATTGCAATTGAACCAATGTATCTGTATACTGTTATTGCAGTTTCCAGTCTCTGTCTACTGTAAACCAGTGAGCATTGAGCAATACACACCGGATGCGGTTACGTAGCCAAGGAAATATATGGTGTGAAAGTCTGAATAATAATTACGAATATTTTCATATATCTACTGATGCAGTTGACGCCTTGCCAAAAAGGCTGAGGAGCTGAGGAGCTGATGAGTTGAGAAATAAAAAAATAAAAAAAAAATAAATAAATAAAAAAGATAGGTTCGACAATGGATTTTAATTAATTATGTTTAAGGCAGAAATTTTCTGATGAAAATGGAATCATTATTGAATATTTTTTTTTATTGGTTTTATTGAACTGTAAATGTAAATAATAATTAAATTGACTTAAATTTTGGCTAGAGTCCGGTTTCCAATTGTATAATCTTAAAAAGATGCATAGATGAATACTTTAAAGAGAACTGGAGATGGGGAGTGTAACATATTAAATCCAAAGGTATTACAAAATTTGATTATGACTTTTGTTTCTATTATGTCGAACCTAAAGCTATTTGTATGTGGGGACTAAGCTTGTTGCAAAAATAAAGGACCAAATTTTCACTTTTTGAAAGAGGACCCGCAACATTTTCCAGAGACAAAAATCTCTATAGGTTTTACAAAATATAAAATTATATTTTTTTTTTGTTTTTAAATGTGCTTCAAAATTCTCAAGACCCAATGGCATTGCAAAAACATTTTTAGAAAGCTAAATAAGGAACGGTTCGTTATTCTGTATTACAAAATTCTGTAAATGGATTGAAATTTCTGTATGATCATAATTCTGTATTTCATTATTCTGTAAATCTTTTACTCTGTATTCCAAAATTCTGTAAATCCAGAATTCTGTATATCAAATTCTGTAAATCTATAATTCTGTATATCAAAATTCTGTAAATACAAAATTCTGGAAAATTATAAATACTGTATATTCTGAACTCCAAAATGCTGAGTTTCAAAAATTCTGTAAATTAAAAAAGAAAAATTGTTTTTTTTTCATTATCAAAACAATTTTTCTTTTATAATTTACAAAATTTTTGAAATACAGAATTTTGGAATACAGAATTTTGAAATACAGAATAATGGTTTTACAGAATTTTTTTTTCTACAAAAAGTTTTTTTTTAAATAAATTCTCACATTGATTTTCGACTTATACTAAAAATATTAAAAAGTGACTATTGTTTACAGTGTTTAAATCATTTAAAATAGAAGTTAAAAATAAAATAAATTAGATCGTATAGCTAGTTGTTTATATTTTATATGTAGATAGTAATTAATTATATTTTCAATAATTTAATATTTTTTTAATTTTGTAATATTTTGTTTAAGGGTACAAGGACTTATTTTTAATTTCGATTCAAAATCTATTTATTTATTTTCATATTTTACACTCAGGTTCTCAAGTAGGTAGGTACATTTTAAAATGTATAATAAAATGGACATATAATTTTTATAATGCAGGATTACGATAATGTGAAAATTTTTTTTTTTCTAGCGAGATTTCATCTTAAAAAGTAAGATTTTGATGATATTTTGTTAATGCGAAATTTTTCAAATGCGAGCTGGTTTCGATAATATGAGAATTTTTTCTACTACCGATATTTTCATTTCTAAGAGCGAGATTTTGAAAATATGAAATTTCTCAATTCGGGATTAGCCAAAAATGCGAAACTTAGCTAGTTATTAGAGATTTATATTTGCTATTAATCACACCAATCCTTTGCATTAATGCACCTCGCAATTATTATTATTTTTATTTCGAATTTAATAATTTTAAATGACATTGTTTCGAAAATTATTATTTTCCATATTATTATTTCGCAATTTATATTTGTACAAAGTGTCTATGTTGATGATTTCAATTAGTTTGCTTTTCTGTTATTTAGTTATGTTGTTAGTAAATTTCGTGCGAATTTTTAATCATAAAATTTTATTGGGAAAAGAAATTTTTTAACAGTAATTTCGAACAAAATGTTGTAAGGTAGTTTTTTTTTCTTGGTTTGAACACTCATAACCGAAAGTCATCAGAATTATTCTTTTTCCGAATTATTAAATTTTGTGAAGAAAATAAAAAAATCTTATACGTAATGTGAATACCATTTTCCCATTTAAATAAGAATCGAGATAACGAAACGGCTAAATAAAGAAATTATGAAATAAGAAAATGGCGATTTAGTGAAACGGTCAGTTAGCGAAATGGCGAGATAACAAAAATTGGCAAAATAAAATGTTGCAAAACAAAAAGCTACTTCGTTAAAATAAGTAATTAAAAAATGCAGAAAAAAAATAAACAGTTTGTGGGTTCATTCAAAGATTAAAAGAAAATTCACGGAAAAACTATTGTGAGTTGATTAAAAATTGATTGATGCGAAGTAAGATTTTCTAAACTTATATTTTTCCGAATGCCCGGCTACTTTGGGATTGATTTAGCATATCTTAGCAATTTAATTTCATGCACAAAAAAAATAACAAGTATACGCCATAGTGTCCGAGTATGAGAGAAATAACTTATTCGAACGATTAATCAAAAATATTTGCAATATAAATATATATATCGCCAGCCCAGCCAAGTTCTGGCACTACACCCTTTTTACAGGAACAAACTCAAGCGATTTTCGACCCCCCTCTAACTTCAGTACCAATAATGTCAGGAAATTCAAATTTGGAATATTTGGTAGGCTAGCCAAGTAATCTTTAGCGTAAGTAGTTCCCGAGATATAAGACGTCAAAAATCGCGAAAACCGTAACTGACTGACTGACTCACTCACTGGAAGATCATCAAAATTATGGAGCACTTCACATAGCCGCAGAATCTTGTTATTTCGCACAGCGGTAGGCCTGGTGGTGCATACAAAGGAAAAAGTTTTCTTTTTATTACGCACAGTTCAAAACGTTTTGAAAACTTAAACTCCAAAATTAATGCATGATTTGAATTTGCCGCCGCATTTTTGAAGCAAATTGTTGGTAATTGGTAATGGAGAATTACATACACAAGAGAAAAATATGTTTTCACTGTGGAATAATGTTTCAAAAATAATGAAAATATTTTTGGACTTTTACCCACACTTTTACTCACAGCTTTAATACTGACACTTGAACGGATTGTTTTTGCACGACCATGAGTGTGCTTAGCATCACCAATTAATCCAGTCTCCATGAATTCTTCATTTTGGGACACCCTTTACTATCTAGTCTAGTATTTTAAATTCAAAAGTTTATGGAAAATATTGGAGTATTTACAAATGGATTTTTTTCAGTTTGAATATTTAATATAGCTACCTATACCTATACTGACAGAATATTTAGCTAGCTGACTGTAAAACCTGTCCTGGCATTTCATACCAAATCCAGTGAGTAAACGTTTTTGTTTTTATATAACAATTATTATGTAAACTTCCTTGATTGTCTAAGTAACAAAAATTCAATTTTCCTGCCAAAACTTACTTAGCAAACATAAATTGCATGCTTCAATTGTGGCTCCTGTCAAAACATCAAAAAAGCCTTCCTCCTTCTCCTTTTGTGTACATATATAGGATAGGCACCATAATTTCCTTCAATATTCGTTCTTCATTGTATTTAAAATGTTATTTTTTTTAAACTCGTATACCTATACCTATACTTGCACACACATCATGCAAGTCGGCTTGATGCAAAAAAGGCAAAGCAAAGAATTTACAAAAAGGCAGTTCGCTTGCCACGTACCATTTAGATTCACGTCCATCAGTCGATTGCGCTCCAAGGGACATTCTCAACTATATGTATGTACCTAGTGTATAAATACGGTTCAAGGATATATATATACAATATCTCTGGCATCATAAACCACTCACTTGACATGAGGACGAGAATTCTCGAATAAAAAAAAAAAAAATAACACAAAACCCTACATTTTCTATTTAAGAGGCCGAAAGGAATCGTTTTTTTTTTTTTTTTTTTTTTTTTTTGAAACAAAAAAAAACCTCATTCCTCATTTTTAGTGAAACAAATCACGTACTTGAGATGAACGATTGCAGGGGTGTAGCTTCACGTTGAATTTGATTAAAGGCAACGTAGATGGGAGTTAAATCGAGTTTTCGTTTCATCATCCCCTTCCCTTGGCATTGGCTTGCCATCATATAAAGTATTCTGGCTGGCTCCTTTTGGGTTCTTGGAAAACTTGTTAATGTTCGAAGAGTTTCCATTCCAACTGTGTCCCTCTCTCTCTCTCAATGCTCTGACGAAGAAAAGTTTATTTATATACCTTCTCTGAGGCACATTTTCAGGGACTATAATCGTTATCCTTCCGATACCACGCATCACTTCCAACTCCAACTCTATAGCCGAACATACGTGAATCAAGAAAGTTTTGCCAAAAGAATTTAAACTTAGGTTCTCTTAGAAACATTGTGCGAGAAAGATGATGATGCTTAAGGTGTCGCAGATATTTTGTGGAATTTTGAAAGTGTATCAAAGTAAGTTTAAGCATAAAGCATGGTCGTAGTTCTAGTAGTACTTCTAAGGATAAATTTTAAAGTCTCTCTGAGCCAAGAATATATAATATGAGTTCGAGTATGTTGTAGGTATCTGCTCATATACATATGTGCATATGTAGATGTGCTTGCAAAAAGCGATTTAAAGATTCTAATGAAAACTGAATTAGGTGCATGATTTTCGTTTGATAGAACTTTTCCAACTTCGTAATATTATACTAGTCGAGTATATGTTATACTGTACTTCACAAGACTTGGTAGCAAAAGGTGGTTTGAAGGCGTATATATACGAAACGGAAACTCTTATGCGTGGGTGTGTGTGTGTTTGCAGGATTTCCTATCTAGAAAGGAGCACGAGGTATATCAAATAAGATTTGTATACATATATGCAAAGCATGATGACAGGGTTATTAGATTTGCAAAGCTTGTTTGCCTGGCTGTCTTGTAGAATGTCTAACTAGATTGAGTGACCTTATTTTTATTTATTTTTTTTGTCGCAAGAACAAACTCGTAAGAGATTTATGCAAGAACTCATAAGGAGATTTGTAGAATTTTTAGAATTACATAAAGTTGTATCTATTAGTTTTATTTAAAAAAAAACACTTGCAAAATTTAATATAAATAAACCATATTTTCTTTGAGGAATTGACTATAAGAAATTTTAAAATTCATCATGAAAGTTAGATTATAAATCTGTGAAATGTAAATATAGCAAATACCCTTCGTGGGTTGTCATGATGCCATCAGCAACATTCAGTCATTAAAGAGATTCTCGTTGCTCTACATGGTTTTAATTTTTTTTAAAACTATGTCAGAAAATTCTTAATGATTCCGTTTGATGCAATAAATGGTAATAAGGTTATAAGGTACGTACAAAATATTTAATTTAAATATATAGGAATTGCATAATTAGTATTATGTTTTTACTTGGCTGAACTCCATCTAATTTTCAAGAGAATTTTTGTTAGGTTTCAGGTAGACACACTATTGAAGCCCAAAATTGGAAATTTCGAGCGGAATTTTCAGAAAATGGTGAAAACCAAAAATTGCATACTTTCAGGGATAGATTGTGGCAAAATCTATAAATTTCAGTACGTAGTAGAGAGCGAGAGTTTTTCAATTTCAAATAAACAATTGAGAGTTAAGACTTATTTACCTTTACCATGTAACTAGTTTTCTACAAATTAAATTAAATTTGCTATCAAAATTAAAACATTTTATTTTACCTTTTTCTACGAAAAACCATTACTGCATCTGTGAACAAAAATAATTTTTTTTAAAATTCCCTCATGATGTACAAAAAAAAAATCATACAAAAATGTTTTCAAAAGCATAAATGTATCATATTCAATCAATAATTCATATTTTATCAGCACCTTTTAATTTCCCAACAATTTTTGGTCGAAAATCATCGTAAGCGACCAAAAAAATGGGAAAATAAAAAACAAACAAATTTCAACATCCCAAAATATTCACTCAAACATCATGACCACACAGCATAACCAAACTCAACCTCTTCTTTTCTAAAAAAAAAAAAAAAAAAAAAAAACACCTCACCATCATCAATGGATTGCATCGACAATTCAATTAAAATTCCATTCATCAGAATATATGTATATCCTTTTTACGCCGACAAGTGAAAAAGCATGATGATGATGGTGTGTATATGCGGAGCCAGCATACCCCTGTAAAAATTATTATACTTGCCAATATAATATTCCTAACCATTCCCACTTGAAAAACCACTCCCCTCAGCTGCGTTCTGTTTCGCATAACCCATTCTACCTCAATTATATGAACTGAACTGAACATGCAATGTGCAACGACGAAAACAGACTTTTCCTATACTAACATCGAACCTCCCCTTGAAAATGTTTACCAATATCCTTTAAAAAAAAAAAAAAAATATTAAATGAAAAAGAGAGGGTTGCTGATGGAAAATAATAAAAAAAAAAATATGGCACGAATCCTCTCGATCATCAATTTACTTAATTAGCGAATTTTTTATTTCCGTCCAGGAAACGCTCAAGTAATTTCACAATTCAGTCAAAGGAATGCAGGACACGAGTATTCAATAAAAGAAAATATTTATGGATTCACAGATGTGTGCAGAAATAACACAGAGAGAAGTCCTGGAAGGGACGCACGGTGAGGGACTATCAAAAGATTGGTAACAAGGATTTTAATTTTATACTTGCGATGTTTGTATTACTAAAGGAAAATGCTGTGTATTCGTGAAAAATCGTAGGTACGTACTCAATTTTTTTTTTTTACGATGAAAGATTCTGTTTGTCTTTCGACTGTCTGTAGGTAAGTAAAGGCACCTGCAGTTTTAATAGGTAAACCCATTTCATTTAAACCTTTTATATCAAAGATTTCAATTAAAGCTTTTTGTATGATTAAAGTTTCATTTGTCGAAAACAACTTCAACTGAAACATCCAGATTTCAGTAAAAGAATCAGACATCAAAATTTTGACAACATTTTTTTTGGGAAAGGTATTGGGTTTCGAAGATATTTTGTATTCGTTTTCACTAAAAGTACTGTGGTAGCTGAAAGCAGCCAACTTCTTCTGGTTTATACAAAAAATTATAAAAGTCAAAATTTTATTATTTTTCCGCAAGAAGCAAGACGTGTTTAACGGAATCAAATAAATAAATCAATTTGCCTTGAAACAAAAAAATAGGCTTAGAAGAGGATCTGTATTCTGTGGATATATTGGAAAGATTTTTCAAAACTTTAAAAATATTGTATTGCTCGTGAATTTTTTTTATTTATAATTTTTTAATATATATAATTTATTTATATTTTTTTTTAATAATACAAATTCTATATACTACTGAAAGAAGATATATAAGCACTAATTAATTTAACTTGTTGAATCATTGATTCAAAATAGCTTATATAATAATTGCGGTGGTCATCTGTTGACTAGTGAGGGCCTTGTGATGTTTTTTTTTATTTTGTTGTTCAATATTTTATTGCATCAAAAATGGTTAAATGTTGTTTAATTTTTTTAAGAGAAGATCCCCGCCACAAATGCTACTGTAGGAAACAAATAAAATATTTTATAAGAAAATTGGTTAAAACTACAGATGTGAAATATTCACATTCAACAAAATGTTTTTTAAAGCTTTAAAAAATCATTTCAAAATATCTTTTTCTTTTCAAAATCTCCTAATCTTTCGATGCAGCGATCTTAAGCTTAATGGAAAAAACTCATCCGTTGTGTTTTTTTTTTTGGAGAGGTACGACACCCAAAGATTTTTTTAATTTTCAGAAAATCATACAAAATTAAATAGAAACAAATCGTATTTTAAAACCAGAAAATATTATATTGGTTGATTGATTGATTGATTATATTTGAAAATAAGCTTATTCATTAAGAACGAATGAAGAATGAATTTAAAATAAAATAACAATTTAAACCCAAAATTAAAAAAAAAAAGTTATCAAATGTAATGTGATGAAGTAATGATTCGAATTGAGTACTCAATGCTCCTACACATTTTTAATGGATTCTTAAAAACTATATGGTTTTATGTCTTTTAGTGTTTGGAAAATAAAAAATTATTAAAGCTTAAAACATGCCATATTTGATCCTAAACATTTATAGGAAACTAGATTTTGGATTTTTTTTTAATTGTTTAAAAGATTAAAAAACTAAATAGTAAACCTGAAGATCTTTTGTCTTTTTGGATAAATAAGAATCGAATTTTACTGATTTTAAAATAAAAGAAATATGGAGGAAAAGCTGGAGACCTGTTTTCGCCAGTTTAATGTTTAATATTTTAAACTTTGGTGAAGAACTTATAATTCAAAATCCAGTTTTTTTTTTTTTAAGAAAAAACCAAAAATACTGTTTTTGTTTTTTTGCTTAGTGGCCTATATTGAATGAAATTCGTTTGGAAGACTTTTTTCGACCTAAGTGTCCGATATATATGCGTTTCTCCCAGGCACGACAGTTAGATGCTGCCGTATACGTTTCCTGTATATACCTCACCTTTTTTATCAAAAGTATGGCTTGAATGTTTGTAGACAATTAATATTCTAGATAAAAAAACATTAAAATGTTTCTCACAGAAAAGTATGCATAGTTTTTAAAATTTTCTTATATTCTACATTCGACTAAGAATTTATAAGAGCGTTGAAAATAAAAGCCAAATCAGTATACATAGCTAATGCGTACATTTTGAAAAATTTCTGTAGGTACACATTGTTATTTAAAAATTAATCAATTTTAAATTAAAAAAGAATGTATTGCTGACTTTATAAAGCTACAACATAATATCTTTAGTTTTGGTGTTGTTTATTTTAGGTGTGTTTTATTCATTGCTGCATAGCCAGCGCAGCAAAATTTCCCTTGGCAAACAAAAACAATTTGATTGCTGGCGAAAAAGAATTCAGTAAAAAAAAAGATGGCTGTGCTGGCGATAGAGCTTTCAATTATTGAAATGAACGTATAGAGTGAGCTTTCGTTTTATTCAGACTTGTGCTGCGCTGGCTATGCAGCAATGAATAAAACACACCTTTTAATTTTTGTGTCCATTTAAAGAAATTTTTGTAAACACTTTCCTATCTGAAGAGGAAATAATCGACCCTCCTCCCATATTTTTTTTTTCTTATTTTAAATTATCCATTTAACTTTTAGATCTATTTTTTGATTCCTACTTGGACCTAACCTACATGTGATATTTTTTTTTGTTTACCTTTAATCAGATTTAAAAAAAAAATTTGGAAACTGAATTTTATCCCGCTTAAAAATAATATAATTTCCATGTGGAACTGCTTAACACGTGAATTTAATTAATTTATCGCAAATATGACTTCCTGACGTGATAATAATGTCGTATTGGAAGAGTATTCTCATATCTCATAAATCTTTATATCTTGAATGGAGTTTTAAAAAATGTCTCAGTAAGCTGACGAGGTTTTTAGAATGATCGTTAGCACCACAAAAAATATTTCGAACTATATAAAACATACCATTTTTAGATGGGGCTAAGTATTTGTGCTGTAGATCGTAGTAATATAATTATAGGTACACATATTTTTTTAAACAAAATGATATGAGCCGAATTTGAGAAAAAAAAAAACGATTTTTAAATGCATTGTATGAAACGTATCGTTAATTTGACTATAAAAATAATATTAAAAATATTATAGATTATGTATGCTTAGTGCAAATTTTAATATTAATGGACTAAGTCGTTTTCGAAATATTGAAAAAATTTAAAACTTTTTTAAAAATCCAAAAGTATTTTTATATAAAAATTGATCAAAATCAGTTGATCCGTTTATAACCCTTTTTTGGAAAAGGTAGCTATCTACGCTTCACCTATTAAAATTAACTGAATTTTTTTTTAAATATATGCAGCCATTTTTTGAAAAAAAATTAACTGCAACCGTATTTTTTTAAACATTTTATAAAATGAAAAAAAAAGTGTCGGGGGAATGCCCTAAAAATGCTAGGTAACTTATTTTTTGAAAATCGACCTATCGATTTAGGCCGTAGTTAAACAGACAGAAGGAGAAAATTTCAAAACCCACTTTTTCAATCATCATCAAGACGTGTTATCAAAATATCGATTTCGATTTTTTTACGAATCTAAAACTTGCTGCAAGTAAAAACATACAGTTCCATAATTTCGACCTTTTCGTAGTTTGAAAAAATGTCAAGATTTGGGTCCTATTAATAAATGAACTTAAAATATCAAATATCATTTTTATCATCATTAAAGAACAAGTGCATGCGACCCATGAGTATAGCTGCTGTATTTTATTTTGTATGACACTGAAATTTGTAGGTAAATAAAATAATTCCATTTAATATACATGCAAAGGGTTTGAGGATCCCATAACAGCAGTTTTTTGGGGAGATATGGTAGTAACCAATTTTCACATCATCATCGATTGTTGATGGAGAGACTCGTCTTCTTCTTGCGCGGGGTATATGCAATATGCATGTATAGTCGTTGCGTTTTATGGGTTGGCTTTTTCTTCGTATCGAAATCAATAGAGGGCGCCTGCTATGGTGCCATGAAAGGCCAAATGTATATTGGCTAACTTCCAAGAATGGTAAATGCCTGTCAGTAAGCGCAGCCATCTGAAAATGTTTACCAATATAGCGCGCAAGAGATAGCCTCTTGTCTTGCCACGCCACAGCAAAGCTGAAGAGAGTGTTTTTTTTGTCTTCTGTTTTTCTATATTATTCCATCCGCCTCAATTTGTTTCTTTCTTCTTCTCCATCAAAAAAAAAAAAAAAAAACAAGGAAGGAAGCCAAAATAAGAAAAATATGGCCATTTTATTGTGCTTGTCTTGATGGTTATGAAAAAATTCCGAATATAAGAAAAATCCTTACCATATCGAGCGAGGCGAAGGAAAATTTTATCATGGTCTGGTCAGTATAGAATTCCTCTTTTCTTATACGAGTAGAGTTTATGTATTGATGCTGATGGGAAGGATCCTAAATTTACATTGAAAATATAGGAAATGAATGCAATATAAAAAGATGCGCATCAAATTGATAATAACGTGGTTTTCTCTTTTATATATACAGCTTTCCCAATGGGTTCTGTTATTGGGGCTCAATTTCCTTTTGTACTTTAGAGTCCTATGGTAAAGGAAATTGTAAAAAAAAAAATATTTTACTTAAGAAGTAAGACCAACATCATTGGCAAGAGCTTGAGTTTTCAATACGAATATAATATTGTAATTGGTTGCAATGAAGAGCGGCGGAAATTGCTCATAATTTTGGTTACTTTGTGTATAATATTAACTTATATAATATTGTATTAATGAATAATTTTAGTATTTTTTGTACAAAAGAATTTATCAATGCTTCAGCTAGAATAGTCATTCTTTCCATTTCCAAGGGACACATTTTTAATTTTTTTTTTTTAAATTCAAGAATTCTTTAATATTTTCTAGGGAATGGCTCCTTATGACGTATTTTCATCATAAGGATAACTCATAGGAAGCCAATAAAATTTTTCGATCAGTAATCCCTCAAAGGGTTTTCGCCTGCTTGATCTGAAAAGTAAATTCGGTTCTTTAAATTTTTTTTAAAACGTGGAGAAATATTTGTTTAAAAAAAAAATATTTGTGAAAAAATTGTTTCAAAATTTTGTTGTTTTATTTTTTTTTTCTTCAAAATTTTGAGTTTGAACATTAATTTTCCAAAAAGTATTCACTTTTATAATTTGTAGTGTATTTCTGTTGTTTTCAAATATTTTTTTCTATTTTAAGGCAATTTTTTAGAAAATTCAAAATGTCATACTTAAGCTCCGGTCCGATTTTCCCGAAAAACTACAACCCCCCTTAGACGAAAAGTGAAATAAAAGTGTACAATTAATTTTTTACCGGTCTGGTATTTTTTTTTATATATTGACTGGGTTATTTATGCTTACAAATCTTCTCCATGAATCCCGGCACTCACACATTTTTTGTAGAATTTTTATACAGTGAAATATGATTTTACAAATTTGTATGATGTACAACAAATCTTGACTTGTCTGGTAATCGTGACTGTTTTTCACGTTTTCACGCTAAATTTTACGTTGCGTTATTGCTCTCATAAATAAAACATTTCTTCAATATGTCCACGCAAATGGAACTTAAATAGTAATATAAAATATATAATTTAAAAATTAAACGGGTGCTTAGAATTCTTTTGTAAAAAGACTACCGATTTGAGGGATGGTATGACAACTGTAGGTATAGCTATGGAAGCTACAAAAAGTTAAAAATATTTTTATTTTTTTAAACCCAAACGAATAAAAGCGGCCTTAATTTTTTAAGTAAAAGTTAGAACCTGTTCCTTCCTGTTTTAACTAAACTAAATAATTTTTCAAACATATTCCATAGTGTTTTAGTCGTTGCCGATATTTTTAAGCCATCGTATATATTAAAAATCATTTTTTAATACCACAGCCAGTTTTCTTCTTTATCTGTATACCTATATTACCTATTTGTTTCATTCATTCCGGAAGTGAAGATAAAAATGAATTGTTCTTTAATATGTAGATATTAAATTTAATTTTTAAGTGCAATTTTATAGTATAACAACAAAAATTAATTATAAACATTTTTTAAATAAAATCAACAACGTCTAACGTACCAGCTCATTTCGTTAGCAGGTGTAGTTATGTTTTGTACTATAATAATGCTGCACCCTTCTATGGAGTTTGATTGAAAATTTTTGGGGTGAAATCTGCAACGAGAATTTGTTTTGAAAAAAAAGTTCAATTTTAAAAAAATTGCAATTATGGTTGTTTGATTTGTTTTTTTTTTTGCACATCTCAATCTATATAGAAATACGATAATTACAACACACACAGCGAATGAAACAAAAAAAACATAGAGAGTAACACAAAATACATTTATATATATAGAAATTATATAAATATAAAAACAAACATTTTATTTTATTGCAATCTTTTTTTCTTTTTTTTTTTAATTGAAGTATACACACAATAGATATTCTGATAATGTTCAGTCTACGAGCATATGAATTAAAAAAAATAAAATAAATATTCAACTCAAAATAGGTACATATTGTAGGTAGGTATAGCAAAATAAAATAAACATCTTTTGTTCCAATTGATTTTATTTTTAATAGTTTTGTTTGTGTATTTTTGTTTGATTTTTGTTTTAATTTCATTGTAGAGTTAACACAAACATAGCAAATTTATTTTTGTAAATATCCAAAACAAAAACGAAATTCAGGAAATAACGATAACATAAAAAATTACGTATATAAACAATTATAGCAATGATATTGAACATTATTTTTTTAAGATATACACAACAACACTCATTTTGTAAAACAAAACAAACAAGAAATAATTTTAAACTACATTGTACACAACATCAAGTGTAAATTTAAGTTGTGTTTTTTTTTTATTTTGTAAATATAAGTATAAGTATAACAATTTATACGTTTCAGATAAATTATTTTTGCTTGAAATTTCAATTTGAGAATAATATACATAAAAGAGCTTAAGGTGAAATATTGTGTTGTATACATATAGATATTTTTTTTTGAGGGAAAATTATATTTTTTTATAAATTTAATCCCACAAATCCAAAAACAAAAACCACAAATCCCCAAAAAATCGGTTGACTGCCATTTGAATATTAAAAAATTAATGGATTTTTAGATTCAAATTTTCTATATTGCGGTTAAGCTGTCGATTTTTGAGCTCAACCACCACATGTAACACTCTGCGCTATAGCGCAATATAAACTCATATACATATGTATAAAATAATAATAAACTATAGTAACCGTTATATCACTGCAACACAGACGCCGCGCTGCCACCGATTTAATTTATTCTCGGTTGTGACCATTTGTGTTCATTTGCAATGCAGGATTTCATATTTTTCAGACCGACACAAAATTGTTTTCTATTTATATGCGCAGGTTTATATGCTGATACTAAGTTAAAAATTAAAATTAAAAAAAAACAGAAGTAAAGCTTGGTATATTTTTATTCATCATATACGAGTATAGGAAAAGCTTGAGGTTAGATGTAGGTAGAAATATATTTTATTGATTCAATATGCTTGGCTAAGGATAAAGAATAGGTATACCTATACAATAATGCAACAACACCAACAAATAAAAATCATCATATTCTATGTGGCAGAGTTTATTTGGCATTAAAAGACCACAATTTAACATATGACAATAAAATATTATTTTTTTCACATATTTTTGTTGAATAGGTGCCCACCCCCACCTAAATCGCGATTTTTTTGTGTGTGATTGTCCTCTGGCCAAAGGATGTCGGTTGGAGATTTTTCCAGGTTTCACATAAAAGAATATCTCATCCGTGTTATATTATATATCTCTATAGTAGTACCTATTTTATATGCGGTAGATATATGTTATGGATTTTCAATTCGCTTCGTTAGCATTTCTGGTCAATTTCATTTAAATTCAGCGACTTTTATTTAGTTTTGTGATGGACGATAAGCGTGGGTTTTTTGGGTATTAAAATCACTTTTCATATTAAATGACGTACTGCATTAAAGAGTTATTGGTAACTTAAAATGTTTTTAAAACTCATTTTACAGAAATTAAGGGTTTTATTATCAAAATTAAGTTAATCCCATATTGTATCTAATGCTGTTTGCTGTCATTAAGTTAATTAAGTTACTTAATCATATCGATCAACAGTATTATAGAGTAAGAGTACTGTTTATGTTGAAGCAAATTTAAAACATCTGAACTGCTTGCGTTGTTAAAAAGTTTTTTTAAAAATAAATTTTTGATATTAATTATATAAAACTTTGTTAACATTTTTAAGAAAAAAAAAATTTTAGTATTTATTAATGCAGATTTAAAAATTAATTTTTGAAAAAAATCATCAACCCATTTTTGGAATATCGATTATTCAAAAAAATTAATTTATTTTTCAAAAATCCAAAATTTTTTGTTATTGAAAAATTTAATTTGTAGGTATGTAAAAATATGTAATTAACATGGTTTTAACAGATAATGAGATAATCGAAAATAAAATAAAAATTTCAATGATAATTAGGTACCTTTATTTTAATAATAAACTTATTTAATTTTTGTTTCTGTGAAATGGTAGATCGTACTAATGTCAGTACTCATAGAAATTTTAATCAAAATCGTTAGAACCGTTTTCCCAAAAAAAAAAACAATTTTTAACAGTTGTTTGAAAGGAAGATATAAACCGCGTTGATTTTGGCTATAAGAATAATTTTTGTAAGAAATATAGGTATATGGAAACCACTATATGGTCTCAAGTTTAATAAAAATCGATGAAGACATTTTCGAAATAATATTCAGTTTCCAAAAACGTAACTCTATTTAAAAATCTCAAAAATTTTTATTTGAAAATTTGGTATAAAATATTATTAGAATTATTTAAATTTAAAAAAATTTATCAAAATCAACGTAGAACGGTTTTCAAGAGAAGCGAAATAAAAAAAATGGTTCTATGAGCTGTGCGATTAATATATAACTTTCATATATTTTGTCTGGGATCAGATTTCCCTGTTAAACGACTGTCTCTATTGTTGTAATACATATATGTTGTTAACAATCGAAAATTTAAAAATTTTTGGAGTGGCTTTTAATGAAAAAGTAATTGCTTTTTTATGAAATTTCTTTAACATTTACAATCAAATCTAAAAACTGAATTAAAAAAAATCATTAACTTGTTCCAATATATATGTACATACCTATTTATTTTCTAAAAAACGTTTGAATTTTTTCTTAATTAAATTTTTCTGAAAATTTGTTTATTCAACAAAATTTCGACTTATAAAGAGATAATAATAATCAGTAAAGACGTTAAAGAGAAAGTTCAAAATAAAAAAAAACCGATTAAGTATATGACAGAGGAACCGTTGATAACAGTTTTTGGTAATATTTTGCTCCAAAATGCAAACCATACTTACAATAGTATGGCAAAAAATTTCATTAGACTATAGAGTCGTTTTCGAACCTATTTTATAACGATTGTATGGCAGGTTAAATTTTACCATTATTTTTGTAGCAAACAAACAAATTCATTTCCTCCACTAAAAAACCGTAAGTTCCTATTTTCCAAAAAAATAGCTTCACCTGGTTTAGTCTGAGTGAATAGAAAATTTATGGAGTAGATTTGAAAACCAAAAGAAAAACTCAAGTTTTCAAAAACTGTAAAAATACAAAAACAAAAATTATTTTATCAAAAGTAAATATTTTTTAACAATAAAAAAAAAAAATAAATCACATAGCTAAATTCCATTCGTTTCAGAACAGAATAGAATTTTTGTTTGGTTTGAAAATTGAGTAAGGAATTCCGAAAAAAAAGTAACTACGAAACTGATCGTTTTTGTTTTTACTGGATGAAATATATGTGTACAATATTGTGGTAACTCTATTTTCTTTATTTGGATTTTATTTATTTTCAGATAAGGGAAGTTATTTCATTATTATTTAAGGCTTTTTTCATTTTTGATGTTATGAATTATTGTATTAATTGTTAGGAATTTCTTTATTATAGGAATTAATATGAGGCAATACGAGATGGAGCCGTTTAAAACTTACAGTCATTTAAAAAAAAATGTTTCTGCCTGCATAAGCAAGTAAAGTGGAGTGTATTCATATAAATAATCATTCAATATTTACTACTTTGCGGTTATTGTCGAATACCTATTTATTTTATTCTTTTTCTGAAAAAAGTTTATCAAATAAATTGTTTTCACTTTCGCTTCACTGTCAAACGTTGCTTTTATTTTTTCGATCAACTCACTACAGAAAAAATATTCTCCTCCAAAAAGTGAAACATTATATAGTGTATTTTGGAATATTTTTGTTTATTAAGATAAATTGATTATGATTTAATTTTTTTTACTTTCGGTCCTTATCCACCCTTTTACTTTGAACATTTAAAATTAATGTCTTACACATATGAATTTTTTGACGGTATAAATTTCATATTTTTTTACATCAGAATCAACGTTGTAGCTGCAATTACAGCTAAGCTACTGCATTTAAAAAAAAACTGCAAAATAAACACCAACTTCCTCGAAAACTTCTATAATAAAATAATTCACAAAATACATTATATGATTAATTTAAGATTTTTTAGTTTTTATTTGTAACCTGTTTTTCAAAAACATTCTTAATATTTTTTAAATCGATAAACGTTGTAGGATTTATTTCTTAAATAAAAAAAAAATACTGTGGAAAAGTCCAATCCACTGCACTTTTATGAATGATCCATACTTCCCAGTTTTTTCTTCGAAGTCGCAAAACTCCAGATCAGAATAAGAAGCGAAATTTTTGTGGAATATTGAAAATATTTTTATATACCTTTATGATAGAATCAGAAAAATTCACTGAAATTAAGGCACAGTTTTGTGTAAATTTTAAATTTTTTTAAAATCTAATAATCAATTGAATTCCAGAGAAAATGTTATTATTCAGTAAATTTAATTCTATTTTTCCATTGTTCATTTTGTACAAGTTATTATTATGTTTTATGTTTAAAAAAAAAACGACGAATTGGAACTTTGAAACTCAAATAAGGCCCTGAATTCAATCGCACAATCAAGCTCCCAGTAATAAGAAAATCCCATCACAAAAAAAAAGAAACCCAACAATGTTGCATGTGCGCCTATATTCAAACCGCATTCTACTTTGAATATGCAATTAGGATTTGCACAAAATATATAAAAAGCAATATCCAAACACAAGACTCTGAATAAAAAAAAAAATAAAAAAAAAAAAAACAACAACCAAAAACCCTAAAATCCAGATTGTAGGAGGAAAGAAATAAAAAAAAAAAACAGCAACAACAAAAAACAATAGTTGATTGCATGTATATAGAGTAAAACCCAAAACAGAAGGGTCCTCTCCGCCGGAAAATTCCAACAAAATTTCCTTTCCCTTTATATAATACATTTGTCTTATGGCTTACTTTCTGCCTTATTTTTTTTTTTTGTTATTTCTTAAATCCATTTTTGTTACTTACTATTTTTGGCAAATTTGCAAGCACATTTCTAAGCGAATCTATTAACTCCATTTGAAATTCAATTAAAACGGAAACCTCTCCGAGAATGCATACATTGATTTTCTTTCGTGGTTCTTAACTGCTTCCGTTGTATAATACCACGAGATGTTTTTCGAATAAAGAAAAAAAATCCCTATTCAGATTAAAATAAACCAAAAACTCTATATTTATGCCATAATCAACAAAAATAAAAAAAAATGCACGAAGGAAATACAAAAAAAAAATACAAAAAAATAAAGAAATTTATCTCGGTTCGCCCTTAACTTGCTGTCCACCCACTTTTAACTTCGACTCTTTATGTGCTGCACACGACGACTTTTCCGAGGCAAGCATTCCAAAATGGTGTACATATATATAAGAACAACTATGCACGAACAAAAAAAAAATTGGATTTACTTCCTGAAAGGACATGACCAGGGGGTGTGCGGATGCAGAATGATATCGTACATGGAAATGAAAACGAAATTCAAAAACTGCCCAAGATTATCTCCTTTCCGTAAGTTTGTGAATTGTGTGCCTAGGAAAATTCTCTTCTCATGGCTGGAACTTATAAAAACAAGATGGCTCTGCCTTTAATTTTACATTCAAAATAGCGAACTTTAATTTTTTTCAGAAACTTTATTTGTAATAAGATTAATTCAAATTTTTAAAGCGGTGGTATCTAAAAGCCCAAAAACACAAAAAAATAAAACTAGAAAAATCCTTTTTCAGTAAATTAAAATTCATTCGTCATCAACTTAAATGAAAATGATTCGTAACTAAACGTACAAGTAAATTGCTGAAATAAAGAGCAAAGGACTTCAGTCCTTCCCCTGAGGTACACCAACTTAAATCAGAAATAATTATGTGAATTCTGTAGCCAGTGTTGTTATTTTTTTATCGCAACATAGATTATGACATCTGATGCATTGAGAGCTTTAGACCAGAATCGTCTGTCGTAACTTGAAATAATCTTTATGCGGGTATCATGATGAACTTTTTTTTAATAATATAGGTTGAGGAATCTTTTACCTATTTTAACTTATTTGATTAGACTCTTTGCAGGTGGCGCCCAAACTATATTTCATCAAGTTCGTGTGTACCTTTATCAAAATCCGCTCCTGCCCCTCTAACCACATTAAATGTCAGCCTCTGGGTAGGTAGGTAACTATACAAAAATGCTGATTCAAGCCCTTTATAGGCAGCACTTTAGTTGTTCAATCCTCTGCTTTCAACTGCTAAATTCTCTAAAAGAGGAACAATCTTTTTGCGGATATATGTATAATACTCGTAGCATATAGGAGTATCTTAGAAGTTATTTTTCCTCGAGAAGAGAAAATTCTCGACAGTATTAGCGGCTCTACTATATACGTTGGAGTCTGGTTTCAGTGGCGGCTGCGGTGGTGGTGGTAGTGGTAGCGAGGTAAGAAATGGAACTTGATTAATTGCATGCCTGACTAAATGTTCTTTCTACTGATTTCGATCATCATCAGTCTTTTTTGGACAAAACCAACAGGAAAAACAAGAAAAATAAAATTAAAAAAAAAACTATCTCTCTATAAGGATAGTAGGCACACTTAAGAAAAAAAATAAAATAAAAATAAAAATCTCTTCCTTATATGAATGTAGTACCATCACCATCACGAGGCTATCTAAAGAAGATATATGTACAATGTACATACGTATGTATATAGTTAAATGATAAAGGG